>LR738712.1:262722405-262796663 GCA_902687465.1 Secale cereale | reverse complement strand
GGGGTCGGGGGAGGAGAGAGAGGGAGAGAGAGAGTGAAGAGAGAGAGAGAGAGAAGGTGGGGGTGGGCCGTTAACTACAACTCTCTTTGCCGTCTGCTGGCAAACGAAAAAGAGGGGGTTGGACCATTGCATTGTACTGGCATCTAGCGGACCCCACCAGCACCTCTTTGCCGTCCGCTGGTAGACGGCAAAGAATATTTGCCGTCTGCCAGCGGACGGCAAAGAACTGACAGATGGCAAAGACCTTCTTTGTTGTCTGCCAGTTATTTCTCGTCTGCTGTTTGCTAGTTGATGGCAAAGACCTTCTTTGTCGTCTGCTAGCAGACGGCAAAGAACTGGCAGACGGTAAATTCCCAGATTCCAGTAGTGGGGGTATTTTTGTAACTTACCCCACATTTTGGACAAGCGCGTCCCTAAGCCATGCTTCCCCCTCCCATCCCCTCCGTTGCCCCCATTCGAACACCATGGCCGCGAAAACCGGCGAAGCCCCACACCCTCCTCCATTCGCCACCCAGTCGGAGTCTCTTCCCCGACGACGTCGTCTACCGCAACACCTCGACCATCGTCATCCACCACACTGGATGAGGATCCATCGGCGATCTGGTCGTCCCGCTAGTTCAGCCACCCTGTCCTCCACCTCCAAGGAGCTGCCCCGATGTTCCCCTCGTCTTTTGTGCCACCTCCATTCCCACACCACTGTCTTCACCTGCACAACTAGAAGAGTGGCATCATCACCGATTCCTCGGATGAAGCTGAGGCGTAATCGGCGCCACCAAAGAGGTTCTATAGTAATCACTGCATTTTCTTCTTGCTTCGTCAAGGTGCTGGTGGCGCTCGGTCCTGAGCCGCCATGGCGCAACTCCATCTACGGCGGCGGCGCCGACCACTTCCTTTACCGTGTCGCTCCCTCGGCGGCGACGTCCACATCAGTCGGAGCTGTTGCTGCTTTGGCTCATGCTCGTGCTGCTGCTCTGCTCTTGCTCTCCGATCCCCTGCCTGGTATGCTCTTGCTCTTGCTCGCGCTGCTACTCTTGCTCTTGCTTTTGCTTGCGCTGCTGCTCTAGTCTTCCTCGCGCTGTTGATGCACGAGCAATAGATCCTGCTCTCACTTGACGACTCGAGCCCCTACAGCTGCTACCTGAGATGCTGCTACACGACTAGCGGCCCCGACTCTCGCACGCGCTTCTACTTTGGGCGCTGCTGCTGCAGCTACTGCTTTTCTGCTACTAGTGCATTCAGTTTCGACAGTAAAATTTAGTTTCGACGGCAAAATTCAGTTTCGATAGTAAAATTTAGTTTCGATAGTTAAATTCAGTTTCGACAGTTAAGTTCAGAGATGAGCGGCTGATGTATTTTACATCTAGCACTTTTGTGGTTATATATTTTACATCATCCATTGGAGATGCTATTAGAATTCCACTTAGGTTACCGTTGTCTCTCTTGTTCTGCTTCAGCCTCGCCATCGCACAACTCATCGGAGCTACTCCAACGTCGAAACCCTCCATCACAGCCGAGCAGTACCCTTGGCTCCATATCCAGGCACCTAAGACCCCCCCTCGTATGACTGCCACATCAGCCGCAACATCCCAACCGACCAACCCAATGATGCTGAGATCGTCATGGCTTCGCCAAAGAGGTTGTACACTTGTTGCATCACTTTTTTACTCTACATTATATATATATTGTCCACTCAGCACACATAGTAACGTGAAATATGATTAGTTTCTCTTATATAACAAGAAGTGAGGTACCAGGCAACCTAGCTATCCGTGGTGGACTCTCTTGAAAGCCATCATTATTTATTTTTGCGTGTTTGAGCTGTGCATTTCTAGATGGGCCTGGGAGTTGAGCTAATAGGGTAGTGGCATGGGTCCAAAGTAGTAGAAGTAGCAAAAAACATTGTTGGAGTGTAGGCTTTTCCCTGTTCAAGCCCGCCTACTAGAATCGCCAGTGCTTGAAAGGAAAAAAATGAAGGAAAAACGTAGGAATTGGAAAGTTTCCTATGGTACGACTATTCATGCATTTGGTTCAAAGGAATGGAGCAAAGGAAAACTGTAGGATTTGTTCCTTTAGTGTCTGCTTGATTGAAAAACCATAGGAACTTTTATATCTAGTTGGCCTCCTTTTCGAATTCATTTTCATTAAGCACAAGACTATGAGATAGTAGGATAATAGCATTATAACTGTACATTTTCTCGTGGTTTGACTTAATTTCACCATGCTTCTTTGCATTCCTGTGATCTTCCAATTCTTGTGAACCAAACACCCAGATTGGAAGAAATCTTGTGTTTTTAAATTCTCTGTTTGCACGTGCATTCCTATCCCATTCCTGTGTATTTCCTATCCCTGCATTGTTAGAATCTTCCTATTCAAACAAGACCTTACATAATTACTTCTGTTACAGATATGTGTCAAAGAAAACCTTGTGTGGTTTGTCCCGCTCCTGATGCGATGTGGTCCACCCCAGCCCAGCTGCTCCCACGACAGAATGGTTCACCACAGTAGGGATCCGCCCTCCGGACTATCTTTCGCCGCCTCAGATCTACTTCCCCACCACCGGCAGCCACGACAACTTCATTACCATCATCAACTGAGTAGAGGACCTTGAGGACTACACGGGTCCGCAAGAGAGGTTGCACTGTTTCGTGTCTGCTTACGTTATGCATCGCTTAACATGATGACATGCTACTTTATCGTCCTGTTCATCGATTAGGCTCTGAGTCAGGTCCAAACTAATGCTCAAACTTGAGTTTTTAAATGGTTGTGGGGTACATATTGGGGCAGCAATCAATACTATCTATCCACTATCTGATTAATCTCGGGTGTCTACTGTGAGTTTCATGTTGTGTGGAAACAAACATTAAAGGAGCCATTATCTGTATTTTAACTGAAGCTATTACCTGCCTGCTATAATTGGTTTGGGTTCTATCCACCGTATGCACTCCTTGCATAATATCACTATGTTTGATTCCTATGCATGTCAGTTATTGTACACAATGGTACTTAACATGTAGATCAAAAGAGACGAGCCTTGCGTGGCAATAAAATTTCATGGAAATGTCGCTCCATGGTGGGTGCAAATGCAACGCCCCTCCCCCCATTCCGTACTATAATCAAGAGGAAGATAACTGTTTAGAGGGGGATTCAGAGGGAGAAGACCACTCCTATTTAACCCCTCAGGTCTTTTGCTCTAACTTGGCATGCTGATGTTGGTCATATCATGCATATGGTGCCCTGGATTGCCTACTTTACACATAAAATATGTCATGTGCTTAGTTCAGACATGTATTGTGGGAATGCCATCTGTTTAGTTCTATATCATATATCTGAATCATGCAATGCCATCTTGAGAAAATCTTGCTTCCGCCACCTGAGCAGCAATAGCGGCCGTTTGGGCTGCCTTGGCCGCCCGATCGCAGATTGCGGCGGTGCTCAGGCGGCTTGTTAGCACGCGCATGGCAGCTGCAGCCGCGATCTCACCTGAGTGGACCACCAAAGTGGCCCTCACGACACGAGACCACGTCCCATCTTTCACCGCCGATGATTGAATAGTGAAATGATATTTGGGGAGCGAGCTAGTGTGCTTGATGTGTCGGCTGTGGACTGTAGCAGACACACCTTCTCGCCTAAGCCATATACGTACTATACTCCGATGCTGCTCCAGGATATTTTGTACTACATCTCACACGGTTGGTGATAATAAAAAACCTATGTGCGATCTACTTGATTTTTCATCTTGATTTGAAATACATAATGGGGTCACAGTGGCAAAGGAGGGTGTTCTGTGTTTGTTTGGACATTTTTATACATCAACTTGGTTTTCAAGGCATTTCATGTGCACAATTCAAAATTAAACTACATGCACATGCTCCGGTGCACCAAAATGGGTTGTAAAATTGTATATGTGCCCATGGGTTGATGTTTATGTCCCATGCAACAAATGGGTGTGTAATTCTAACATCAGGCACCGTGGCTTGCCGGCAAACGTTGAGATACTCTGTTTTGTAATTCCAGTAAATCCAAAACCCGTCTGAATTTCATGAACCTTGGCATGCTATCATGGAATGGCATCAACATCCCGGGGTACAACAATTTGTCCCATTTGGGCAGGTTTTGGTATAAGCTTCTCACAAACCAGAGCTTCTCACAAGAAGCATCAATGCCTCGTGGTTCCGGTAGGGAATGTGCCACCTTTGCGGACAAAACGATATTCATCGCCTCTTCTTACTTTCAAATTTTTATGGGTGTCAACATAGAACACCATTGGTGTCGTGTTAAAATTTGGAATTTTTCGGGGTTTATTTGGACATTTTTATACGTTAACTGAGTTTTCAGGCATTTATGTGCATAATTCAAATATGAACTGCATGCACATGCTCCAGTTCATATAAATGGGTTGAAAAATCAAATGTGTGTCCTGGGTTGCATGCTTATTAGATCCCATGGAAGACATGGGAATGAATTTGAAATAGCTTGACACCATCGCTCGGCCACTAACATTGAGATACATGATTTTAAAATTATAGAAAATCGAAAACTTGTCTAAAATTCATGAAATTTGACATGCTATCATGGAATGGCATCAACATGCCATGGTAAAAGTCTTGTCCCATTTGGGGCAGGTTGGGGGTATAAGCTTCTCACAAACAAGAGCTTCTCACAACAAGCCTCATGGTTCCGATAGGGAACGTGTCACCTTTGTGGACGAAACGATATTCGTTGCCTCTTCTTGCTATCAATTTTTTTCTAGTGTCAACATAAAACAACAGGAGTGTCGTGTCAAATTTTGGTATTTTTCGAGGTTCGTTTGGACATTTTCATACATTAACTGAGTTTTCTATGCATTTATGTGCATAATTCAAATTAGAACTACATGCACATGCTCTAGTGCATATAAATGGGTTAAAAAATCAAATGTGTGTCCTTGGTTGCATGCTTATTAGGTCCCATGCAAGAATTGGGAATGAATGTCAAACACATTACTGCCGTCGCTCTCCCACTAACAGTGAGATACATGGATTTAAAATTATAGTAAATTGAAAACTCATCTGAAATTCAAGAAATTTGACATGCTATCATGGAACGGCATCAACATGGCATGGTAAAAATCTTGTCCCATTTGGGGTAGGTTTGGGTCCAAGCTTCTCACAAACCAGAGCTTCTCACAACAAGCCTCATGGTTTCGTTAGGGAACGTGTCATCTTTGTGGACGAAACGATATTCGTTGTCTCTTCTTGCTTTCAATTTTTTTCTAGTGTCAATGTAGAACAAAAAGAGTGTTCTGTTAAAATTTGGAATTTTTGGGGGTTCGTTTGGACATTTTTATACATTAACTGAGTTTTCAATGCATTTATGTGCATATTTCAAATTTTAAGTACATGCAAATGCTCGAGTGCATATAAATGGGTTAAAAAATCAAATGTGTGTCCTCGGTTGCATGCTTAGGTTCCATGCACTAAATGGGAATGATTGTCAAACACCCTGCCACTGTCGCTCGACCGCTAACATTGAGATACATGGTTATTAAAATCCTAGTAAATTGAAAACTCGTCTAAATTTCGTGAAACTTGGCATGCTATCATGGAACGGCATCAACATGCCATGGTAAAAATATTTTCCCATTTGGGGCATGTTGGGGGCTCAAGGTTCTCACAAACCAGAGATTCTCACAACAAGCCTCATGGTTCAGGTAGGGAACATGTCACCTTTGTGGACGAAACGATAATCCTTGCCTCTTCTTTCTTTCAAACTTTTTCTAGTGTCAACATAGAACAACATGAGTGCTATCTTAAATTTTGGATTTTTTTTGGGGTTTGTTTTGACATTTTTATACATTAACTGAGTTTTCTATGCATGTATGTGCATAATTCAAGTTTGAACTATAGGGACATGCTTGAGTGCATATAAATGGGTTAAAAAAATCAAATGCGTGTCCTTGGTTGCATGCGAAGCTCCCATGCAAGAAATGAGAATGAATGTCAAACACCTTGCCACCGTCGCTCAGCCACGAACATTGAGATATATGGTTTTTAAATTATAGTAAATCCAAAACTCGTCTGAAATTCATGAAACTTGGCATGCTTTTATTGAACGACATCAACATGTTGTGGTAAATTTTTTGTCCCATTTGAGGAAGGTTTGGGTATAACCTTCTCACACACCAGAGCTTCTCACAACACGCCTCATGGTTCCGGTAGGGAATATATGCACCTACTTCATGGATGAAACGATATCCATTGCCTCTCCTTGTTTTCAATTTTTTTCTTAGTGGCAACATAAAACAACAAGAGTGTCGTATTAAAATTTGGAATTTCGGGGTTCCTTTGGAATTTTGTATACATTAACTAGATTTTTCAGGCATTCTATGTACATAATTCAAATTTTAACTACATGCACATGATCCGGTGCAGAAAAATGGGTTGAAAAATCAAATGTGTGTCCTTGGGGGTATGTTTAGATCCCATGCAAGAAATGAGAATGAATTTCAAACACCAGGGTACCGTTGCTTGCCAACAAAATATTGAGATGTTTTTTAAAATTATAATAAATCCAAAACTCATTTGAAATTCAGGAAACTTCGCATGCTCTATCATGGAATGGCACCCGATGTTCCGTGGTATTTTTCATGTAGAATTTGAGAGAAGGCGCACTCAAATAACAGCCAACAAAGACATTTTGAAAAAAAATAACTGCCACTTTAACATTTCAAACATTTGTATTGTTTAAACCGAGTGCGTTCTATTAACCATTCATGTGACGTCACCCATCACACTTTTAATGGCTTGGTGGTGCCGTGCGGACAGCTGCTTGAGTAGACGGGAGGCGTGCGGGCGCAGTCCGCTGTGTAGTCTGACCAGGAGACATGCAAGCTGTCCTCCAATGGGAAGGCTCACCACGAAGCGTGCGAGCTGAACGCTGCGCAGGATCACTGGGACGAGAGCCATTTGTTCCATGGCCACCCACCTTGCTCGCATCCTCTCCATTAATGGCGCCCGAGCCGCTGTTTAGTACGGGCGGCCATACTGTTCGCCTCCCATTTCCCTTCCACGGACCTCCACCAACACCATGGCGCAGGAGGATCATCTACCAGTAGTCTTCCAGTTTGGTGAAGTCGAGACCGAGCCAGACGAGATAGTAAATAAGGAGGAATGGGGCCTTATGGACATGGCCCTGAATGAGCTGGCTGCGGCGCATGCTGCCCCCGCGCCCTTCCCAGCTCCCATCCCCATGGCTATGTCGGCAACCTTTCCCGTAGCATTGACGGGCTGGTCGCCGAGCACTATCGCAGAGCTGGAAGCCGCGGGCTTCAGCGGGGTCGCCGCGGACTCGCACGAGGTCATGTACATGCCAGCTCTAGCGCCCGTGCCTGTGCCTATGCACGCCCCTGCACCCACCGCGGCGCCGGTCCCCGTGCGTTTGCCTGCACCCGCCACGTGCCCATGCGCACGCGCCCCTCCGAGTCATGGGACGCCGCCGTCAACTGCTACCTCACAGCGCCGCGAGTTGCCGTCCCCTCGTGCCCCACCCGTCAATCGCGCGATGACAAGATATTTGATTTCCAAGTGAAGAACATGTTGGGATGCCTTGAAGACATCAACAACGGCGTCCCGAAGGACGACAACGACAACGCTGGTGCGGCATGCCGCCTCCATCGCCGCTGGAATTAGTTTTTTTGGGGGTTTAATGATGTATCTCGATCGTATGAATATAAAGTTGGAGTGTGACTGAATGAAATATATGGTTTGAATGAACAAGCGTTTTTCTCTATGAAGGTACATACTTATCAAACGGTTAAAAAACGTCAATGATTTTTAAATGTAAAACAGTCATCGCAAACATTTTAGATAGAACAACGGTATGCAAACCGACAGCTTCCCCATTAAGCTAAGGGAATATTCTCCACACATGATTTGTGCATCTCTTCATCGCACACAGTTCAGATTGAAGATGGTATGCAAAGTGAGACTTCGCCAACAAGCCAGGAGAAAATCTAGCACGCAGGATTTCCACATCCCTTCAACGCAAATAATTTTTTTCGGATGACCCATGTGCAACCACGTACAGACAATTTGGTAAGATTTGCATCTGTCATATTGGTTATATAGCCGTTTGTCAAACTAGAAAGGTTGACATTTGTTGATCTAGTAGCATTGCCCTTTATCAACCTTGTAACACTGGCATTTGTCAAAATTTGCAGCTAAAAATCACTAACACTATCAAATTTTTGCAACTAAAATTTAGTAATCATAGTTTTCATTCATAGATCAAGCAGTCGTTCTTTATACAAACAGTTCAACTCGACAGCTGAACCAACCAAGCTTTTCCACAATTGTTGCCAACCATGTACTGAAATAGCTAGTTCAACTATATATACTAGCTAATTTGAAGTACATTGTATAGTTCAACCACATATATAGCTAGATGATCTAAAGAAAATCGTCCCTAAATACTACTACGTACAATGAAGGGGTGTTATACTACTTCCAGCATCTTCTCCTCTGAAGAGCGCGCTCAGTAAGAGGCGGAGGAGGAGGAGCCTACTGACGAGCTAGATAACTGGAATGTTGTGTCTTCCGCCACTACACCTTTAGCGACGGTCACCTCGAATGCCCTCTGCCGCTCCAGACGACCCCTCTTGAAGTGGTGGTTCTCCTCGTAGATCTCCTGATTCCTCGCCTCCGAGGCAGCGTGTGGCACGGCCACGACAGCGGTAAGGCTCTTTGCGTGATTGACGAGGCGGTGCTCCTCCCGCAGGAACTCGGTGTAGCGTGCAAGGTCGCTGACACATGTGTGGGCATCCACCACCGCCTCCTGCCTTTGGGCGGCGGTGGTGGAGCGCGTGATGACCCCTACGATGGACGGTGGAGTGGCGGTCACAACCTCCACCTCCCGCCTTTGGGCCGCGGTGGCGGAAACGATGATGCCCATGGTGGTTGACAGTGGGGTGGCGGCCACGACGACCACCTCCCGCCTTCGTGCCACAGTGGCGGAGCGGGCAATGGCCCTGGCTTTCGACGGTGGTGTGGCGGCCATGTCCGCTGACAGTGGGATGGCGGCAACGGCGGCTGATGTCTACTATGCAACCTTCTTCTTGTAGACATTGTTGGTCCTCTAAGTGTAGAGGTTTGTAGGACAGTAGCAAATGTCCCTCAAGAGGATGACCTAAGGTTTATCAATCCGTGGGAGGCGTAGGATGAAGATGGTCTCTCTCAAACAACACCGCAACCAAATAACAAAGAGTCTCTTGTGTCCCCAACACACCCAATACAATGGTAAATTGTATAGGTGCACTAGTTCGGCGATGACATGGTGATACAAGTGCAATATGGACGGTAAATATAGGTTTTTGTAATATGAAAATATAAAAATAGCAAGGTAACTAAAGATAAAATTGAGCACAAGCGGTATTACAATGCGTTGAAACAAGGCCTAGGGTTCATACTTTCACTAGTGCAAGTTCTCTCCACAATAATAACATAACTGGATCATATAACTATCCCTCAACATGCAACAAAGAGTCACTCCAAAGTCACTAATAGTGGAGAACAAACAAAGAGATTATTGTAGGGTACGAAACCACCTCAAAGTTATTCTTTCTAATCGATCTATTCAAGAGTCCGTAGTAAAATAACACGAAGCTATTCTTTCTGTTCGATCTATCCCAGAGTTCGTACTAGAATAACACCTTAAGACACATATCAACCAAAACCCTAATGTCACCTAGACACTCCATTGTCACCTCAAGTATCCGTGGGTATGGTTATACGATATGCATCACACAATCTCAGATTCATCTATTCAACCAACACAAAGAACTTCAAAGAGTGCCCCAAAGTTTCTACTGGAGATTCATGACGAAAACGTGTGCCAACCCCTATGCATAGATTCCCAAGGTCACAAAACCCGCAAGTAGATCACCAATACATACATCAAATAGATCACGAGATATCCCATTGTCACCACAGATAAGCACATGCAAGGCATATATCAAGTGTTCTCAAATCCTTAAAGACTCAATCCAATAAGATAACTTCAAAGGGAAAGCTCAATTCATCAGAAGAGAGTAGAGGGGGAGAAGCATCATAAGATCCAACTTAATAGCAAAGCTCGCGATACATCAAGACCGTGCCATCTCAAGAACACGAGAGAGAGAGAGAGAGAGAGAGAGAGAGAGAGAGAGAGAGAGAGAGAGAGAGAGAGAGAGATCAAACACATAGCTACTAGTACATACCCTTAGCCCCGAGGGTGAACTACTCCCTCCTCATCATGGAGAGCGCCAGGATGATGAAGATGGCCACCGGAGAGGGATTCCCCCCTCTGGCAGGGTGCCAAAATGGGTCTAGATTGGTTTTCGGTGGCAACAGAGGCTTTCGGTGGCGGAACTCCCGATCTAGGTTATATTTTGGAGGTTTCTGTCTATATAGGGGGTGTTCGAGTCGGGAACAAGTAAGGGGGATCTCCGGGCTGTCCACGTTGTAGGTGGCGTGCCCAGGGGGCGCCCCCACCCTCGTGGGCAGCCCGGGAATCTTCTGGTCGTCCTCCGGTACTCCTTGGGCTTCTTCTGGTCCAAATACAACCTCCGTTGAGTTTCATGTAATTTGGCCTGCGTTTGGTATTCCTTTTCTGCGATACTCAAAAACAAGGAAAAAACAAAAACTGGCATTGGGCCCTAGGTTAATAGGTTAGTCCCAAAAATCGTATAAAAGTGTATATTAAAGCCCACTAAACATCCTAGAAGGATAATATAATAGCATGGAACAATAAAAAATTATAAATACGTTGGAGACGTATCAAGAATCTGCAAGCTTAATTCCTGCTCGTCATCGAGTAGGTAAATGATAAAAACAGAAATTTTGATCTGGAATGCTACCTAACATAATTCTCAATGTAATTTTCTTTATTGTGGCATGAATGTTCAGATCTGAAAGGTTCAAGACAAAAGTTTAATATTGGCATAAGAATAATAATACTTCAAGCATACTAACAAAGAAATTATGTCTTCCCAAAATAACATGGCCAAAGAAAGTTCATCCCTACAAAATCATATAGTTTGGCTATGCTCCATCTTCATCACACAAAATACTCAAATCATGCACAACCCCGGTTTTAGCCAAGCAATTGTTTCGTACTTAATTTTTTTCCAAACATTTTCAACTTTCACGCAATACATGAGCGTGAGCCATGGATATAGCACTATAGGTGGAATAGAGTGGTGGTTGTGGAGAAGACAAAAGAGGAAGATGGTCTCACATTGACTAGGCGTATCAATGGGCTATGGAGATGCCCATCAATAGATATCAATGTGAGTGAGTAGGGATTGCCATGCAACGGATGCACTAGAGCTATAAATGTATGAAAGCTCAACAAAAGAAACTAAGTGGGTGTGCATCCAACTTGCTTGCTCACGAAGACCTAGGGCATTTGAGGAAGGCCATCGATGGAATATACAAGCCAAGTTCTATAATGAAAATTCCCACTAGTATATGAAAGTGACAAAACAAGAGACTCTCTATCATGAAGATCATGGTGCTACTTTGAGGCACAAGTGTGCAAAAAGATAGTAGCATTGTCCCTTTTTTTTTCCTTTTTTGGGCCTTTATTTTTTTATTTTTTTATTTGGGACAATGCTCTAATAATGATAATCATCACACTTCTATTGATTTACAGCTCAATGATTACAACTCGAAACTAGAATAAAGTATGACTCTATATGAATGCCTCCGTCGGTGTACCGTGATGTGCAATGAATCAAGAGTGACATGTATGAAAAATTATGCATGGTGGCCTAGCCACAAATACGATGTCAACTACATGATCATGCATGGCAATATGGCAATGATGAAGTGTGTCATATGAAACGGAACAGTGGAAAGTTGCATGGTAATATATCTCGGAATGGCTATGAAAATGCCATGATAGGTAGGTATGGTGGCTGTTTTAAGGAAGGTATATGGTGGGTGTATGCATGGTACCGGTAAAAGTTGCGCGGTACAAGAGAGGCTAGCAATGGTGGAAGGGTGAGAGTGCGTATAATCCATGGACTCAACATTAGTCATAAAGAACTCACATGCTTATTGCAAAAATTTACAAGTCATCAAAACAATGTACTACACGCATGCTCCTAGGGGAAGGGTTGGTTGGAGTTAACCATCGCGTGATCCCGACCTCCACACAAAGGATGACAATCAAAGAAATACCTCATGCTTCAAATTTGTCACACAATGTTTACTGTACGTGCATGCCACGGGACTTGCAAACCTCAACACAAGTATTTTTCAAATTCACAACTACTCTACTAGAATGACTCTAATATCACCATCCTCATATCTCATAACAATCAACTTCTCATAGTATTCAATGCACTTTATATGAAAGTTTTTATTATACCCATCTTGGATGCCGATCATATTATGACTAAATTCATAACCAAAGCAAATTACCATGCTGTTATAAAGACTCTCAAAATAATATAAGTGAAGTAGGAGAGTTCATCTATTTCTTCAAAATAAAACCACCACCGCGCTCTAAAGAGATATAAGTGAAGCACTAGAGCAATAACAAACTACTCCGAAAGATATAAGTGAAGATCAATGAGTAGTTGAATAATTATGTAACTATGTGAAGACTCTCTAACATTTAAGAATTTCAGATCTTGGAATATTATTTAAACAGCAAGCAAAACAAAATAAAACAAAATGACGCTCCAAGCAAAACACATATCATGTGGTGAATAAAAATATAGCCTCAAGTAAAGTTACCGATGAACGAAGACAAAAGAGGGGATGCCTTCTGGGGCATCCCAAAGCTTAGGCTCTTGGTTCTCTTTGAATATTACCTTGGGGTGCCTTGGGAATCCCCAAGCTTAGGCTATTTCCACTCCTTATTCCATAGTCCATCTAATCTTTACCCAATACTTGAAAACTTCACAACACAAAACTCAACAGAAAACTCGTAAGCTCCGTTAGTATAAGAAAATAAAGCCACCACTTAGGTACTGTTGTGAACTCATTCTAAATTTATATTGGTGTTATATCTACTGTATTATAACTTCTCTATGGTTCATACCCTCCGATACTACTCATAGATTCATCAAAATAAGCAAACAACACAATGAAAACATAATCTGTCAAAAACAGAACAGTATGTAGTAATATGTAACTTTTGAATACTTCTATAAATCTAAAAATTCTCAAATAAATTGGTGGACATGAGGAATTTGTCTATTAATCTTCTGCAAAAAGAATCAACTTAAAAGCACTCTTCTATAATTAAGGCAGCTAATCTCGTGAGCGCAAAGTTTCTGTTTTTTACAGCAAGATCACATTAGCTTTCACCCAAGTCTTCCCAAAGGTTCTACTTGGCACTTTATTGATACTAAAGCTATAAAACATGATTACTACAGTATAATAATCATGTGAACACACAAAAACAGTAGGTGTAAATATTGGGTTGTCTCCCAACAAGCGCTTTTCTTTAATGCCATTATCTAGGCATGATGATTTCAATGATGCTCGCATAAAAGATAAGAATTGAAACATAAAGAGAGCATTATGAAGAATATAACTAGCACATTTAAGTCTATCCCACTTCCTATGCATAGGGATTTTGTGAGCAAACAACTTATGGGAATGAGAATCAACTCGCATAGGAAGGCAAAGCAAGCATGGCTTCCAGATTTTAATCACATAGAGAAGAAACTTGATATTATTGCAACTCCTACAAGCATATATTCCTCCCTCATAATAATTTTTAGTAGCATCATGATGAATTCAACAATATAACCATCACATAAAGCATTCTTTTCATGATCTACAAGCATACAAAATTTACTACTCTCCACATAATAAAAATTCTTCTCATGAATAGTATTGGGAGAAAACTCAACAAAATAATTATCATGTGAGACATAATTCAATTGAAAAATAAAATCACGATGACAAGTTTCATGGTTATCATTATTATTAATAGCATGCAAGTCATCACAATAATCATCATAGATAGCAACTTTGTTCTCCCAATTAATTGGAACCTCTTCCGAAATAGTGGATTCATCACTAAATAAAGTCATGACCTCTCGAAATCCATTTTCATCAATATAATCATCATAAATAGGTGGCATGCTTTCATCATAATAAATTTGCTCATCAAAACTTGGGGGACTAAAAATATCATCTTCATCGAACATAGCATCCTCAAGCTTGTGGCTTTGCATATCATTAGGATCATGGGTATTCAAAGAATTCATACTAACAACATTGCAATCATGCTCATCATGCACATATTTTATGCCAAGCATTCTATGTAATTCTTCTTCTAGTACTTGAGCACAATTTTCCTTCCCATCATTTTCACGAAAGATATTAAAAAGATGACGCATATGAGGTAACCTCAATTCAATTTTTTGTAGTTTTCTTTATAAGCTAAACTAGTGATAAAACAAGAAAGTAAAAGATTCGATTGCAAGATCTAAAGATATACCTTCAATCACTTACCTCCCTGGCAACGGCACCGGAAAAGAGCTTGATGTCTACTACACAGCCTTCTTCTTGTAGAAGTTGATCGGCCCCCAAGTGCAGAGGTTTGTAGGACGGTAGCAAATTTCCGTCAAGTGGATGACCTAAGGTTTATCAATCCGTGGGAGGCGTAGGATGAAGATGGTCTCTCTCAAACAGCCCTGCAACCAAATAACAAAGAGTCTCTTGTGTCCCCAACACACCTAATACAATGGTAAATTGTATAGGTGCACTAGTTCGGCGAAGAGATGGTGATACAAGTGCAATATGGATGGTAGATATAGGTTTTTGTAATCTGAAAATATAAAAACAGCAAGGTAACTAAAGATAAAAGTGAGCACAAACGGTATTGCAATGCGTTGAAACAAGGCCTAGGATTCATACTTTCACTAGTGCAAGTTCTCTCAACAATAATAACATAACTATATCATATAACTATCCCTCAACATGCAACAAAGAGTCACTCCAAAGTCACTAATAGCGGAGAACAAACGACGAGATTATTGTAGGGTACAAAACCACCTCAAAGTTATTCTTTCTGATCGATCTATTGAAGAGTCCGTAGTAAAATAACACGAAGCTATTCTTTCCATTCGATCTATCCTAGAATTCGTACTAGAATAACACCTTAAGACACATATCAACCCAAACCCTAATGTCACCTAGATACTCCATTTTCACCTCAAGTATCCATGGGTATGATTATATGATATGCATCACACAATCTCAGATCCATCTATTCAACCAACACAAATAACTCCAAAGAGTGCCCCAAAGTTTCTACCGGAGAGTCAAGACGAAAACGTGTTCCAACCCCTATGCATAGATTCCCAAGGTCACGGAACCTGCAAGTTGATCACCAAAACATACATCAAGTAGATCACATGATATCCCATTGTCACCATAGATAAGCACATGCAAGACATACATCAAGTGTTCTCAAATCCTTAAAGACTCAATCCGATAAGATAACTTCAAAGGGAAAACTCAATTCATCACAAGTGAGTAGAGGGGAAGAAGCATCATAAGATCCAACTTAATAGCAAAGCTCGCGATACATCAAGATCGTGCCATCTCAAGAACATGAGAGAGGGAGAGAGAGAGAGATCAAACACATAGCTACTAGTACATACCCTCAGCCCCGAGGGTGAACTACTCCCTCCTCGTTATGGAGAGCATCGGGATGTTGAAGATCGCCACCGGAGAGGGATTCTCCCCTCCAGCAGGGTGCCGGAATGGGTCTAGATTGGTTTTCGGTGGCAATAGACGCTTTCGGCAGCAGAACTCCCGATCTAGGTTATTTTATGGTGGTTTCTGTATATATAGGGGGTGTTGGAGTCGGGAACAAGTAAGGGGGATCTCTGGGCTGTCCACGAGGTAGGGGGCGCGCCCAGGGGGGCGCCCCCAGCCGCATGGGCAGCCCGAGAATCTTCTGGTCCTCCTTCGGTACTCCTTGGGCTTCTTTTGGTCCAAAAACAACCTCCGTTGAGTTTCAGGTCAATTAGGCTCCATTTGGTATTCCTTTTCTACGATACTCAAAAACAAGGAAAAAACAAAAACTGACACTGGGCCCTAGTTTAATAGGTTAGTCCCAAAAATCATATAAAAGTGTATATTAAAGCCCATCAAACATCCTAGAAGGATAATATGATAGCATGGAACAATAAAAAATTATAGGTACGTTGGAGACGTATCAGCGACCGACAACAACTGCCGACGGGCCGCGGCGGCGTAGTGTGTGGTGGCTGTTGCGTGCATACTCAATAGGGACGCCACACGCAGTACACTACGCTGGGGACTGCGCCGCCACCGCGGTGTAGCCTCCCAGCTGGAGCTGTCCTCTGATTTTTTTTTTTTGAGCAGAAGGACAGTAGGAGAGGCTCCTACTGTATTTTCATATATAATGTAGGTGTTTACATAGTAACATCATATGTACATCCATGCCAACCACCATAAGAGAGTAGTAGCAGGCCATAAGTGAGAAACAGGACAGGCGAAAGACCTACAACAAAATCTACTAGTCAAAGATCAGCTATACAAGAGGAGATGAGAGCAGAGTGTGCCCTCTTGGTTCTATGTTGCAGCAGGCCAAAGTCCTTCTTGAAGCTCCTATGCCAGGCGTCGATGGTAGGGTTCACCCTTCTAAAATGCTTGTTGTTCCTTTCCTTCCACAAGCTCCAAGCTGCCACAAGGAATGTGTCGAAGAAAAGGGGGTCGTTCTAGGTGTCTTCGGTAGTTTGCAACAGGTGCAGGCGACAGTCGAACCCCGGCCAGGTGATACCAAGTTTTGGCCAGCAACTTTGACTAAAGGGGAAAGTAAAGATCATGCGATCCACCGTTTCTTCCTATGGGCCCCCACACAGGAGGCAGCTATGATCATCACCAATGTCGTAATGCTGGCGTTTTAGCATGTTGCGCGTGTTGAGCCTATCATGGAGTAAGAGCCAGCCGAAGACTTTAATCCTCGTGATGCAGTGAGAGCACCATAGACATTTGGAGATAGGATGAACGGTTGCGTCTCTGAAATAGTATCGATAGTAGTCAGCTGGCCTGTAATCCGTCTTGCCCCAAACATAGTACCAGGCATCATTAATGGTGGAGGTCGAGCTCATGTGGGATGAAACCATTTGGATGTCCCACACCTCATTCAAAGCCTGGGGGGAAAGATGGAGGTGGAAGGCCGCAACGAGTGTCGCGCTCTCTAAGAGACCCTTGACGGAAACGTATTCATGCATGGCAAAGGAGAAAGCGTGTGGGTGTGAGGATTGTAAAACATCATTGCCCCAGAGATCCTTCCAAAAAAGCACTGTCGTGCCCGACACCACCTGCACCTGTGATATACCACGGAAGATGGGGGTGAGCTTCAGGATATCTTGCCACCAGTATGAGCCGATCGGTGCCACTGCATGTGGTATCTTGTCCGTGTAGTACGTGTCCTATAAAAGCTGTACCCATGGTATATCCATCTTATTATAAAACTTGTGGAGGAATTTCATGAGTAATGCATCGTTTTGCAGCTTAATGTTGATGACCCCGAGGCCTCCAAGTTTTTTGGGTTTACATACCATTTCCCAAGCAGCTAAGGAGTTGCACTTGTCTCCTTGCACAGTTTTCTTAGTCCAAAGACATCTCCTCCTGATCTTGTCAAGCATCTTGATCAGTTTAGGGGGGAGCTTGAGCGTGCACATGGCATAGATGAGGAGAGAATTACTGGTTGCATTAAGCCAGGACAGTTTGCCTCCATAGGACATCATCGCGATAGTAGAAGTGAGGCGCGTTCGGCACTACAAACAAGCGGCATGAGGTCCAGGACAGTGGGTTTGGATGTAACGAGGGGCAAGCCGAGATATGTGAATGGCATCGTCCCAACTGAGCAACCGAACAAATTTGCAAAAGTAGCAGTTGCATCCGTAGAAAGGTTGATTGGGATGAGCGTGGATTTATGGAAATTAATCCGCAAGCCAATGCATGATGCATAAACGGTCAGAATCCCTTTGATGATGGTTGCTTGCTGTGTGCTTGCCGGCATTACCAGGATCGTATCATCCACGTATTGGACCACCGGATATTCCGTTTGCCCTGCATATGGGAAAGACAACTGGATTCGGCCTTGTCGAAAAGCAGTATTGATGGCGGCCTGGAGGAGGTCAGCGGCTAACACAAAAATAAGGGGAGAGAGTGGATCCCCTTGGCGCAGTCTGCTGCGACAGCAGAACTGACGGCCAGGAACCCTGTTTAACAGTACAGAGGATCGACCAGTGGAGAAGATATTATCAATCTAGGATAGCCACTTGTCGTTAAAACCCATGTGTTTCATGATGTTAAGCATGGGGGCGTGCTCAATTGTATCAAAGGCTTTGGCGAAATCTAGTTTCAGAAGGATAATTTCTCGTTTCGAAGCTTGACATTGATGAATATACTGAAAGGCCCATGCAAGATGGTCCTGGATCATGCGCCCCTTGATGAAGCCATATTGGTTTGTGTGGATGATTTGCATGATGATGCGCTGTAACCGATTGTCAAGGAGCTTGGTGATCAGTTTTAGGCAGCAGTTTAGCGACATGATCGGCCTATAATCATTCACAGTCTCAGGGGGTTGGTTTTTGGGATTAGAGTAATGAGCCCATCGCTTATACTTGTGAGGTCCAAGCTGCCTTCATGGAATTGGTCACACAAAGCATAAAAATCATGTTAGACGAGGGGCCAACATGCTTTGAGGAAGGCTCCGCTAAATCTGTCGGGACCAGGGGCACGATCAGCTAGCATTTCCTTAATCACCTCGTCAATTTCTGCATGTGTAAACGGGTCAGTAAGGTGGTCCAGGTTTGTGTGGCGCTGGATGATATCTGGGAGGTTAAATTTCATTTCAGTCGGACGAGAGGTGCCCAAGCGTTCAATATAAGTTTGGAAGAGCAAAGCTTCTTTCCCAGCATGATCATCCACAGTTTCCCCCTCGTCATTTCTGAAGCTCGCAATGTTGATACGTCTGAACCGTTCAGTGGCAATAGCTTGGAAGAACTTTGTGTTTTCGTCCCCGAATTTGATCCAACGAATGGTACAACATTCTTTCCAGTACTGGTTTTGATAGTTGAGGAGGCGCATCAGATGTTTCTTGAGGATGGTGTGAAAATTCTTCTCAGGTACTGACATGAGTCTATTGTTTTCGAGCTCATCAATTTGAGCCAGGACTTCATTACAATTCGCGATGGCCACCAAGCGGCGAGAGAGATTTTTATCCAAAGTTTCAGAGCATACCAGAGTGCTTTGAATTTGCGGCAGAGAACTGTCACATCATTAGGGGATCTGACTGGTCTGTTCCAATTCTCTTGAACTAGATCTATGAAGCCAGGGTGCAGAATCCAGTAGGGTATGAACCTAATTTTTTGCTGCGAGGTATAGTAGTTTGGATGGAAACCAGACAAGGGACATGGTCGGAGACAGGCTTACCAAGAGGTTTAACCATGGTGTTTGGGTAAGCATTAGTCCAGTGGAGCGAGGTAAAGAACCAATCTAATTGTTCACGTAGGGGGTCTTGTTGCATGTTGCTCCAGGTGTAGGATCAGCCTTTTATGGGTAGTTCAATTAGGCTTTGCTTGCAGATAATATCATTAAATGTACACATGTCATGAGGACAACCCCGGGCTTGTTACGGTTATCAGGTGCTCGAATATAGTTGAAATCACTGAGAAGGAGCCAGTGTTGCGAGGAGGGAATGTCAATATCGTAGAGCCATTTTGTAAAGGCCGCACGTGCGTCACCCAAACAAGGCCCATATATGTTGGCTAGAGACCACGATTGAGCAGATAAAGTGCTCGTAAAATTAATAACCAGGGCAAACTCAGATGAATATATCACATTACCAGAGAAAGTAGAGCTTTTCCAAATAGTAACTAAACCCCCCGAGGCCACTTGAGAGGGGACCAAAGCAAATTTATCAAACTGCCGAGGATAACAAGTCCTAATAAACGATAAATCAAAAGTGGAGCTGTCCTTTGATGCCAGCGGAGTGGCGGAGCGACGATGACGGACCGGTGCCATTGGCGATTGTGGGAGAAGGAGATAAGATAAGCTATAGGGAGGGAGGAAAAAATGCGACGCATGACTCACCGACCTTGATGGTTTATATAGCATGCCGGTAAGCATTGGGATTTTGGGGGATTTTGCCGAGTTGGGCGGGAAGCTTGCATGGCTATGTGCGGAAACTTGGGTGGTTGCGCGGGAATGGGATTACCGATGATTTATTGGTGCCACTTCGAGCCACCGTTTGTGCAAAAGAACGCCCCTGCGTGCAGCTCAAGCTTGGGCTCGAAGCCGTCTGCGGCGGCGTGGTGACAAGATGTGCGAGAGGAGGACGAAACATCACATACACACACGGTTAATAAAAAAAACATTTACGATTTAATCACCTACTACCACCGCCCTGGTTTATAAGTCTTGTTTGTATTTTTGCCAAATTTTGACTAGAGATTTAACTAATAAAATACGAATGCATGTCGCCAAATATTATATCGTTGGATTCATAATTGAACATATTTTCCAATTATATTATTTTCATAACATGCATTAACATTTTGTTAGTAAAATTTAAGGTCAAAATATGGCACATAATATAAGGGGGACTAATAGACCAAGATGAAGATAATAGCACACGGGCACTCTCTACGCAGCATCGTGAACGATTGTTTGACCACCGCGCATGCTCTGCTCGCGTCTCGCCGCGTGCGCTCTGCTCTTGCGTCCCTCCGCGCACTGTGCCCGTGTCCGTCCATGCACGTTGTGCTACTTCTTGAGCTCACGTTGATTTCTCCCTTGAAGAGGAATGGGTGATGCAGCAAAGTAGAGATAAGTCTTTCCCTCAGTTGAGAACCAAGGTATCAATCCAGTAGGATGCACAAGCAAGTCTCCAATCTATGCACCTGCACAAACTAACAAACACTTGCACACAACGCGGAAAAGGGGTTGTTAATCCCTTCACGGTCACGAACAAGAGTGAGATCTGCTAGACATAGATTTAGAACTAATTTAAAAAGAAAAATAAAGTAAACAAAAAATAATTGCAGCAATATAATTTTGGTTTTTGGTTTTATAGATCTGAAATATGAAGGAAAATAGACCCGGGGGCCATAGGTTTCACTAGAGGCCTCTCTCTTGAAGAAAGCATACGGTGGGTAAACAAATTACTGTCAACCAATTGATAGAAAAGCGCAAAGTTATGACGATATCTAAGGCAATGATCATGAATATAGGCATCACATTCGTGACAAATAGACCGACTCCTGCCTGCATCTACCACTATATGGTCCACTCAACGACCGCTATCCAGCATGCATCTAGAGTATTAAGTTAAGAACAACGTAATGCCTTAAGCAAGATGACATGATGTAGAGGGATAAACTCATGCAATATGATATAAACCCCATCTTTTTATCCTAACGACAACAACACAATACATGCCTCGCTACCCCTTCTGTCACTCGGTGAGGATGCTACAAGATTGAACCCATCACAAAGCACCTCTCCCATTGCAAGAAAAACCAATCTAGTTGGCCAAACCAAATCGATAGATCGAAGAGAAATACAAATCTATCTAAATCATCTATAAAAGAGTTCAGAGAAGACTCAAATAATATTCATAGATAATCTGATCATAAATCTACAATTCATCAGATCTCGACAAACACACCGCAAAAGAAGATTACATCGAATAGATATCCAAGAAAATCAAGGAGAACATTGTATTGAAGATCAAAGAGAGATAAGAAGCCATCTAGCTACTAGCTATGGACTCGTAGGTATGTGGTAAACTACTCACACATCATCGATGGGGCAGCAAGGTTGATGTAGATGCCCTACGTGACCGAATCCCCCTCCGATGGAGTAGCGGAAAAGGTCCCAAGATGGGATCTCATGAGAACAGAGACATGCGGCAGTGGAGAAGTAATTTCGTGGATGCCTCTAGGGTTTTTGGAATATTTCTGAATTTATTGGCCAAGGAGTAGGGTCAAGGGATTCTCGAGGGGGACACAAGCCCAGGGGGCCCCCTAGGGGGTACCCCTCAGGCTTGTCATCTGCTCGGGGATCTTCTGACTTGCACTCCAAGTCCTTTGGATGTCTTCTTGTCCAAGAAAAATCACTGCGAAAGTTTTATTCCGGTTGGACTCCATTTGATATTCCTTTTTTGAAAAACTCAAAAACAAGGAAAAATAGAAACTGGCACTGTGCTATAGGTTAATAAGTTAGTCCCAAAATGCATACAAAACATCCAAAATTGATAATATAATAGCATGGAATAACAAAAAAAATATATATACATTGGAGACGTATCAAGCACCCCAAGCTTCATTCCTGCTCGTCCTCGAGTAGATAAATCATAATTTTTTTTGATGTGGAATGGTACCTAACACATTTAGCAATGTATTTCATCTTATCTTGGCATGAATGTTCAGATCCATATGATTCAAAACAAAAGTTCATTGACATAAAAATAATAATACTTCAAGCATACTAGAAAGCAAAATCATGAAGCTTCAAAAATAACATGGCCAAAGAAAGTTATCCCTACAAAATCATATAATCTTGTTATGCTCCCTCTTCTTAACACAAAGTATAAATAATGTACCACCCCGGTGTCAGCCAAGCAATTGTTTCATACTTTTTAACGCGCTTCAGTTTTTTCAACTCTTCACGCAATACATGAGCGTGAGCCATGGACATAACACTATAGGTGTAATAGAAGATGGTAGTAGACAAAAGAAGGGAGAAAGTCTCACATCAACTAGGAAAATTAATGGACTATGGAGATGTCCATCAATTGATATCAATGTGAGTGAGTAGGGATTGTCATGTGATGGATGCACTAGAGCTATAAGTGTATGAAAGCTCAGAAGAAAACTAAGTGGGTGTGCATCCAACTTGCTTGCTTATGAAGACCTAAGGCATTTGAGGAAGCCAATTGTTGGAGTATACAAGCCAAGTTCTATAATGAAGACTTCCCACTAGTAATATATGAAAGTGTCAAAATAAGAGACTCTCTATCATGAAGAACATGGTGCTACTTTGAAGCTAAAGTATGGAAAATAATAGTAACATCGCCCCTTCTCTCTTTCTCTCTCATTTTTTAAGACTCCTTTTTTTGGAGACTCTTTTAGCCTCTCTTCTTTTTTATAACCTCACATGGGACAATGTTCTAATAATGATGGTCATCACACTTTTATTTACTTACAACTCAAGGTAAACTCAAACTCATAATGAAGGAACGGTGGAGTTACATGGCAATATATCTCAGAATGGCTATGAAAATGCCATAATAGGTAGGTATGGTGGCTGTTTTGAGGAAGGGTATAAGGTGGGTTCAATGCATCGGTGAAAGTTGCACGGTACTAGAGTGGCTAGCAAAGGTTGAAGCGTGAGAGTGCGTATAATCCATGGACTCAACATTAGTCATAAAGAACTCACATACTTGTTGCAAAAAGTTTATTAGCGCATGAAGCAAAGTACTACTACGCATGCTCCTAGGGGAGAGGTTGGTAGGAGTTAACCATTGCGTGCTCCCAACTTTCACACAAAGGAAGACACTCAAGAATAAATTGCCCTCCAACTTCATCACATAACTAGAAGATCATACGTGCATTCTTCGGGAATCACAAACCTTAACACAAGTATTATTTTAACTAAACAATTCACTACTATCATAACTCTAATATCACCATCTTCATATCTCAAAACAATTGCAAGGTATCAAACTTCTGATATATTCGATGCTCTTTATGAAAGTTTTTCTTATATCCCCCTTGGATGCCTATCATATTAGGACTAAATTAGCAACCCAAGCAAATCACGATGCTATTTAGGGACTCTCAAAATAATATATGTGAAGCATGATAGTTCAATAATTTCTTTAAAAGAACATCACCGACGTGCTAAAAAGATATACATTAAGCACTAGAGAAACTACCCTAGCTCAAAAGATATAAGTGAAGCACATAGAGTATTCTAATAAATTCACAATTAATGTGTGTCTCTCTCAAAAGGTGTGTACAATAAGGATGATTGTGGAAAACTAAGAAGCAAAGACTCAAATAATATAAGATGCTCCAAGCAAAATGCATATCATATGGTGAATAAAAATATAGCCTCAAGTAAATTTACCGATGGATTGAAGACAAAATAGGGGATGCCTCAAGCTTAGATGCTTGGTTGTCCTTGACTATTACCTTGGTGTTCCTTGAACATCCTCAAGCTTAGGCTCTTGCCACTCCTTATTCCGTAGTCCATCAAACCTTTACCCAAAACTTGAAAACTTCGCAACACAAAACTCAATAGAAATATCATGAGATCCGTTAGCGTAATAAATCAAATAACCACTTCAGGTACTGTTGTGAACTCATTCTAATTTTATATTGGTGTTATATCTACTGTATTGTAACTTCTCAATGGTTCTTACCCCACGATACTACCCATAGATTCATCAAAATAAGCAAACAACACGATGAAAACGGAATCTGTCAAAAATAGAACAGTCTGTAGCAATCTGAAAACTTCTCATACTTCCCCAAATCTAAGTATTCTGACAAATTTGGAACACATAGGTAATTTTCATATCAATATTGTGTAAAAATTTCAGAAAATTATCACGGTCTAGTGAATTATAGAAGTTTCTGCACTGGACGCCAAAGTTTCTGCTTTCAGCAAAATCGAATCAACCATCTTCCAAAACATCAGGTCTTACTGCACAAACACTAAATAGAAACATGAAAACACATCCAACCATATGCTAGATGATATATTTATTCAAAAATAGAAAGACAAAGATTAAAAAAAATTAGGTTGCCTCCCAAAAACCGCTATTGTTTAACACCCCTATCTAGGGAAAAAGCAATGATCTAGGTATTGTCATCTTTGGTATTCATCTTTTTTAAAATCAAATCCGTCAAAATTTCTCTTAGCAAATCCTTTTTCTCCTTTTATTTTTTCTAATGGGAGAACTCAACTCATGAAAACGACTTTGATTAGTATTTTTAACATTCATAATTTCATGCTCACGGTCATCACCATAAATATCTTCATATAGAATTCGTATTTCGTTTTTTTGATAGGTTCTTTAGACATAACTGTTGGGGAACGTAGTATTTTAAAATTTTCCTACGATCACGCAAAATCTATCTACCAGATGCATAGCAACGAGAGGGAAGAGTGTGTTCTACGTACCCTCGTAGACCGGGAGCGGAAGCGTCAAGTGACGCGGTTGATGTAGTCGAACTTCTTCACGATTCAACCGATCAAGCACCGAACGTACGACACCTCCGCGTTCAGCACATGTTCAGTTTGATGACGTCCCACGAGCTCTTGATCCAGTTGAGCTTCACGGGAGAGTTTCGTCAGCATGACGGCGTGGTGACGGATATGATGTATTCACCGGCGCAGGGCTTCGCCTAAGCACCGCGACGGTATGACCGAGGTGTGTTTCTGTGGAGGGGGGCACCGCACACGGCTGGAACAATTCAACTTGTGTGTCTTTGGGTGCCCCCCTGCCCCCGTATATAAAGGAGCAAGGGGGAGGCCGGCCGGCCCTTGTTTGGTGCGGCTAGGGGTGCAATCCTACTAGGAATAGGATTGCAATCCTATTCCTAGTAGGAACCACCAAAGAAGGAAGAGAGGGAAAGGAAAAGAGGAAGAGGTGGCTGTCGGGGGAAACTGTCCGCCACGAACACCTATGGGACCGGAGCCCCTTGTCTGTGCGGTGCGAGGGCGGAGGGAGCACAAAGAGCAGATCGTAGCGAGCACGCGGGCAGTTTTACCCAGGTTCGGGCCGCGGTAGACGCGTAAAACCCTACTCCTGCTTGGTTATGTATTGAGTTTGAGCGCTCGGGAGCTTGAAGAAACAGCTACACCCAGCGCGAGAGTGATCTAGGTTCCGAACCCCCTCCACGTTGTGCATGGGCCTCCTTTTATAGTGCAAGGGGTCACCGACAGGTGTCAACGTAAGAGAAAGGGGTAAAAATGTAAAAGAGGTGGTAGTTGTAACAGTGCGGGAACAGTGGAGCTACAGTACAGAACAGTGGTCTATACCTACTTTAACAGTGGGGGACAAGGGCATTTAATGCCCGTCACCGTCGACCCCAAAAGCTCCCGCCTTAGCGTCTCCGTCTGCCACGGCGATGGATCCATCACCGTGGAGTGCCACCGTGTACCCCAGGCTGCACAGCCATCCGCCACGCGTCCCTGGATAGGCCCCAGGGCGACGCGTGGGTCGATGAGCTGGAGCGTGGGCACACAGCGCAGCCTTCCCGGCAAGCACCTTGCCGGGGCCTTGACCTTGCCGGGCCCAGGGAGCTTGCCGCTCCCCGGTCCCTTGCCGGGGCGCATATAGCGCCGAGGCGTTGTCTTCTAGTCTTCCTGGCAAGCTCCCCTTGCCAGGGTCTTGTGTTAGCGGGGCAGTCTTGAGCCTGGTACGGCCTTCCCGGCAAGCTCCTCTTGCCGGGGTCTCGGTCTTATGTCTTGTATACTTTGTTTTTGAATGGTTTAATAGGGAGCAGGAAGGTCTCCGGCGAGCACGCAGTAAACCCTGCCGCGGGAAGCTGCAACTGCCCGTGCACAAGTTGGGGTACTGAGGTACCCCTACCTTAGTACACCGACAGGAGCCCCCGGGCCTGGGCCACACACGGTGCCGAGCGCTGTTGGGCCAGGCCCAAAACAGTGCACGGGCATCCGTGGCCCGCGGCGCGCCGAATCCACTTCCGTATCCGCCGCACCCCACGGTAACGGCACGCGTCGATCGCGGCGCCGTGGGATGGGACGTGCCCACGATCTCTTAATGGAAAGGGCGAAACGCCCCCCACTCCCCCATAAAAGCAGAGGAAGCGGGCGCGGTTCCCCTCCTTGCGCTTTCATTGCATCGTCTTCCTTCTCCAAAGATTCTCTCTTGCGCTCTGCCTCCACATCTCCGTCGCCGCCGAGCTCTTCGTTCCCCTCCTTCCGCCGCGTCCGCCATGGCCCCAAAGACCGACAAGGCAAAGGCGGAGAAGTCCAAGCGGGAGAAATCGGAGCAAGCGGCCAAGCTCATCGCGTACCGGAAGCGGCATGTCGTCTTCCCGCCGAAGCTCGGCGTGCGGGAGCTCTGGAACAAGTATTACTTGTTCTGGTCCAAGGAAACCGACGCGCATCCCCGCACGCGAGCATATCCGGCCGCCGCCAAGGACAGCTATCCCGGCGGGTACTACTTTTTTGCTGCCTTCTTTCATTGTGGTCTCTGTCCTCCTTTCTCAAACTTCTTCTGCGACGTTATGAACACATACGGCCTCCATCTGCTTGACTTCACCCCCAACGCCATCCTCACCATGGCGGTTTTCGCACATATGTGCGAAAACTTCATAGGAGTCCACCCCAATGTAGCGCTCTTTAGGCACTTTTTCACTCCTAGAGCCGAGGCCGATGCCCCCCTCTCCGGAGGAATTTCTTGGGTCTTCCGTCTGAATAAAAAGGGTGCGTACTTGCCGGGGGAGCTCCGCGGCAAGTGGGAGGAATGGCGAGCGGAGTGGTGCTGGATCGTTGAAGACCAGCCGCAAGCCTTCACCGCGCCGCGCACAACGCCCATCGTGCGCGGCAGGGACTGGAGCGAGCTGGACTCGGACGATATCAAGCTCGATATCGCCCTTGTCCGGATTCTTCGTCTTCGGATGGCCAAGCTGTCAGTTGCTGAGGTGGGCGCAGATTTCCTCCGCCGGCGCATCGCCCCTCTCCAAGACCGGAAGAGGCCGGCCTGGGAGTACGGCGGCCCGGCAGACATCATGAGGCTGCGCCCCGGGCTCAACTTCAACTTCACCATGCTGGAGCTGAGGGGAATGGTCCGGGAACTCTTCAAGTACGACCCGGCACACCCCGAGTGGTTCAGGACTCCCCGGGAAGTGGTGCCGCTCTGCAACAACATCGTCAGGGATCGGATCCTCGCCATGATGCCCATGTGTGATTCGCACGGCTTGGACCGCACGTGGATCGCTCCGAAGCCCATCGACGTCCTCAACTTCTACGACAACCTCGCAGAGGTGGCGAAGAATAAGGACGACCTCAAGCTGCACACGCGGGACACCACCGACCAGGAGATCGCCTACATAGCTTCCCGGGCTGAAGAGGCCGCCGCAGCCGCGGCGGCAGGAATTTTCGGATACTCGCCGGAAGAGGCGGAGGCTGCGGACGCGTCCACCCAGGCGGAGGAGGCGGAGATCCGCAGGTTGCTGAAGCTTCCTCCCGACGCGCTCGCCGGGGTCCCCTCGCTGAGGCACTCCGGGATCCACGGGATCGCGGCCGAGGCCGCGGCAATGGAGGGTACCGCCGGAGGGAGCAGAGGCGCCACGAGGGGCGGAGGCGCCAAGGGAAAGGGGGCCGCAGCGCAGGACGCTGGGCCCAGTGAGCCGGTCGGGGAAGAGGAGGAGGAGGAGGAGGCCGAGGACTCCGGCGGATCCACGGAGTTGTACGCCGACGACCTCTCCTCGTCGGAGAGCTGCCCGCCCCCGGCAAGCCCGAGGCAGTCCCCGGCGAAACGTCTCCGCAAGGCGGCGACGGGGGAAAGGGCGCATGCGCCCCGGCAACAGCCAGCTCGCCGGGCAGCTCCCCGGGGGAGCCAAGCCGCGCCAAGGCCGTCCGGCGCACCAGCCGCAGCGGAGGCGGCCCGTGCGCGGACCACGACGGAGGCGCCTCGCAGGCCGGCAGCGAGCCGGCAGGGGTCTTCTCGGAGCGGAGCAGCGGCTCCGCCCGCCCCTCGGGCGCCGGCTACCACAGGGGCTGGGTCTTTGCAGCCCCCAGCCCCGGTGAACACCAAGCGCGCGAGGGAGTCTTCGTCTTCCGCTCCTCGCGCCGACGCGCCCACGGTGGAGTATGATTTCTCCGCCCTGAGCGAGGACGACGAGGAGGACCAGGAGTAAGGATCCGGGACCTTACACTTTCTCGATTTCTGTCTTGATTTTTTGTTGATGTTGACTCTGTTTATTGTTCTGACTTCAGGACCCTGGCCCATCGCGCGGCGAAGAAGGCCAAGGCGCCCGAGGTCGAGGTCGCGGAAGACTCGGCAGCTGCGGCAACAGGGGGTGTGCCGGAGCCGAGCCTGTCGGACCCGAGCGCTGCTCCGAGGAGCAGCCCCCAGCGTAGCCCGCAGCGCAGCCCCCAGCGTAAGTCTGGGGTTTTCTCTTTTCGCTTGTCGGGGTACGCCTGAGGATTTGGTTTTGTCTTCATGTCTTGACGTTTCTTGTCTTGTTCTGTGCAGAGGTGGAGCCACAGCGGGAAGAGCGCCCGGAGACTGTCGTTGAGGAGCCGCAGGCCCCGCCGTCCCCGCCAAGGCAGAACTCTCCGGCAAGGGAGAGTGCTCCGCCAAGGGCGGGTACTCCGCCGAGGCAGAGTACCCCGCCAAGGGCGAGCAGCCCGGCGAGGGCGGCCACTCCGCCAAGGCCGAGCTCCCCGGCGAGGGAGCCCGCCGCTAAGGACGTCCGCCAAGGTATGTTTTGTGACTTGTTTTCTTGGCTTGCCTCTTTTTGGATATTTGCTTGAGTCTTGAACTTCTTTTTCTTCTTCTTCTTTTTAGATCTTCCTCCTCCTGGGCCCATGGAGACGGAGGTTATCAACCTCGAGGAGGAGGGCGCGCAGGGCGGCGGCGGCGACGCTCCTGTCTTCGAGGAGATGGCCGAGGCCGCCGAGCCGACCGCGCAGGAGACTGCTCCGGCTGCGGACGCAGCGGCTGGGGAGGGGGACGGCGACCGCACCGCCGGCCCGGAGGCGGCGGGAGCATCGGGTGCTGCACCGGCCACCGGCCCCTCCGCCAGCAAGGAGCAGGGGTACTATCTTGAGGCCCCCAATGGCGTCTTCATCCAGATGCCTTGGGGGTCTTCATCGCGAGCTCCTGCGGAGGGCGAGGCTTTCGACGGAGAAGTCCTCGCCTCCGCAGGCCTGAAGATCGTCGAGGCGCCCGGCGGGAGTGAGGGGCCCGAGGAGGAGAGGTTGCTCCACCAACTCCTGGCCCTTTACCGGGCCAGGCAGGCGAAGCTCGCCTCCCGGGAGGCCCTTGCCGCCAAGGCCGCGGCAGAAATGGAGAAGCGCGCGGCGGAGCTCAGCGCCGCCAACCAGGCAGCCCTCCGCGAGGTGACGGAGGAGCGTGAGCGTCTCGCCGGCGAGTACCAGGAGTGGGTGCTTGAGAAAGCTGAAGCTGAAGAACAGCAGCGTCTCGCCGGGGTGGAGATGTCCCGGCGAGAGGGAGAGCTCGCGCAGCGGAAAGTCGAGCTGGACTCCCATGAGGAGGACCTTGCCGCTCGCGAGGCTGCCCTTGGCGGGGAGCTGAAGGAGGCGAAAGCCGCCGCGGTTGCCGCGGAAGACGCCAAGAAGGAGCTTGCCGCCAAGGTTGAGCAGTTGGAGAAGGCGCTGAAGGTGAGCGCAGAGAAGGTTGCCGCGCTCATCCTGGAGCGCGAGGAGGACGCTCACACGAACTCCGAGCTTCAGGTGAGTCTCTCCAAGAGGGACGACGAGTTGAAGGCCGCCAAGGACTCCATTGAGGACTTGGAACTGAAGGTCACCACTCTGAAGGATTCGCTCGACGCTGCCCGGGCTCAGGAGAACAAGCTGAAAGAGGAGCTCCGCAAGGAGCGGACCTTGGTGGACAGCGTCAACAAGGCATCCGAGCTCTTCCGCCAGACCATCGAGGTATGGACCGAAGACTTGGTTTCTTCTGCGTCCAACATTGACCAGGAGCTGCTGGCGCTGAAGGTCGAACACCTCATCTACTCGCCGGATCCGGATCTCCCGCACAGCGCCAAGCTCAGCCTCTTCTTCAGAGGGATCGCGCCGGCCCTTGCAGGTCTCCGGAACCGCATCCCCGCGCAGTTGGCCGAGGAGTCGCGCCTCCTCTGCGCGGGAACTCTGGAGCGGGTGCTGACGAAGATCGTGTACCGCAACCCGGGAATCAATCTCACGAACGTTCTTCGCAGCTTGCCGGCTGATGCAGACACGGAGGCCCTGAAGGAGCAGGTCGGCCACATCATCGCCAAGGTGGCTAGGCTCGGCAGGAAGGAGGGCGACCGCGTAGATTAGGGCCCCATTATCTTTATCTTTTTGTTGCTGCACATTATGTCATGAACTTATTAGTCCATTGCGACAAGTTATCCTTTGTAAGATATTTACTTTGTTTTGATCAATCAGTGCAATGTTATCTTCCTTGTCTCAATCTTTGACTTTGTATGTTTTTCACCCTACGCTCCCGGGGAGCTTGCCGGCAAGGGGCCTTTGCCGCGAGCGCTGAGTGCTGGACTCTGAGCAGCCTGCTGGCCAAGGTTTTCGCCGGCAAGCAACCTTGCCGCAGCTAGTCGCAACGCACTTAGCTTGCTGAGCGTACTCGGAAACGAAGCAAGGGCGCGACACTTGTCGCAGCTCACTTAAATCGTTGAGTGAACTCGAAAACAAGATAAGGGTGCGGCAAGCTACGGGTAGGTTCCTCCGCGCACAGGTTTTCCATACAAAATGTGATCGTTCAAGGAAGACAACTAAAATTTAAAATTTGAACTGGTCAAATTCTAACAACTTATCTTTCATATGCTGCTTGCTTATATTGCTTGCTTTCCGATAAGACTTCTCTTTCTTGAACAACACTTGGTTCCTCCTCCACCTCCTTCCCCCCCCCGGCAAACTTGTGCGCGAGGAACGTTCCTTCTGCTTAAGAGGAATGAAAAGGGAGAGGGAAACAAGCATATGGCCTTTCGGCGCGCTAATGCTTACCGTATATCTGAGTGTTGCACCAAATGCCAAACAGAACATGCAAATAGCAAAGAGAAGCATGCAAAAGGCAATCGATGCGAAAAACACAAAAACTTTACTGATGCACGGGGTCTGCGCCCGGCTTTGTACAAAGGGTTACATGCAACAGCGGCAAAGCTTGTACAAAAGGTGGTTGCCGGAGCGGATCACGGCAACCGCGCCTTAGGGGTGAAACTTGCGAAGATGCTCTATGTTCCAGGAGTTGCTCACCGGTAAGCCTTCTTCGGTCTCGAGGCGGACAGCGCCGGGCCTCGTAACTTGTCTCACCCGATAAGGGCCTTCCCACTTCGGCGTCAACTTGTTGGAATTCTTGGCGGACTGAACGCGCCGAAGAACAAGGTCGCCTTCCTCGAGTCTCCTGGCCTTGACTTTGCGGCTATGGTAGCGGCGCAAAGCTTGCTGGTATCGAGCAGCTCGTACAGCAGCCTGGAGACGTCCCTCCTCGAGGAGCAATGCGTCATCTTGCCGCAGTTGCTCTTGCTCGAGCTCATCATAAGCGAGCACTCGAGGAGATCCGTATACGAGTTCCGTGGGGAGAACTGCCTCTGCTCCATAGACTAGAGCAAAGGGTGTCTGTCCGGTGGCTCGACTTGGTGTCGTTCTGATTGACCAAAGAGCCGCCGGTAGCTCCTCTATCTAATTTCTTCCGCACTTGCGCAGCCTGTCAAAGGTCCTTGTCTTGAGTCCGCGCAGCACTTCAGCATTTGCCCTCTCCGCTTGACCGTTGCTCCTCGGGTGAGCAACAGAAGCGAAACATACCTTGGCGCCAAGGTCTTGGACGTACTGCATGAAGGTGCGACTGGTGAATTGCGTACCGTTGTCGGTGATGATCCTGTTAGGGACCCCGAAACGGCAAACAATCGACCTGAAGAACCTGACCGCTGACTGTGCTGTCACCTTTCTCACCGGCTCCACTTCTGGCCACTTTGTGAACTTGTCGATTGCAACGTACAAGTACTCAAAGCCCCCGACGGCTCGGGGGAAGGGGCCGAGGATATCGAGCCCCCAGACCGAGAAGGGCCAGGACAAAGGGATTGTTTGGAGAGCTTGAGCTGGCTGATGAATTTGCTTTGCATGGAACTGGCACGCTTCACACTTGGTTACTAGTGCAGTTGCATCTTGGAGGGCTTCTTGCCAAAAGAACCCTTGCCGGAAAGCTTTCCCGGCAAGCGCCCTTGCGCCAATGTGGTGGCCGCATATGCCTCCGTGTATTTCTGCCAACAGCTTCTGTCCATCTTCTCTGGAGATGCACTTCAACCTGACACCATTGAGTCTTTTTCTGTACAGCTCGTTATCCACGAATTGATACATACTTGACTGCCTGGTTATCTTCTCTATCTCTTGAGGGTCGTCAGGAAGTTCTCCAGTTTGCAGAAAACGGACGATCTGCCGCGCCCATGCCGGAGCTCGAGGCTCAACGGCAAGGACTAAAGGCTCGAGGGCCGCTGCGGGAACCTCAGCTTCTACGGCAAGGACCTCTGGTTCTGCCGGAGCTGACGGTCCCCCGGCAAGCTCGCCGGGGCGAGGCTTGCCGGGAACGCTTGCTTCAACTGTACAAGCCCGAGGACTTGCAGGAGCAAGCTGTTCCTCAGCGTTCTGGTTGTTGATCTTGGGGACCTTGGCGGCGGTTTCAGGAAGATCCGCCGGCAAGTAGTCGCCGGAGACCAACTTTCTCTTCTTGGACTGCCCAATTGATGGTATAACGGATGGCTGAGTCAGCTTGAGCAAGAAGGTCCCTGGTTCCACAGGTAACTTCATCGAAGCGCACTTTGAAAGGCCGTCTGCAATTTCATTTTGAGCTCTCGGGACGTGCTCCATCTGCAAACCTTCAAAGTGTTCTTCAAGCTTTCTCACTTCATCTACATAGGCTTCCATCAAAGGGCTCTGATAGCTCTTGTTAACCTGTCGGACCACCAACTGAGAATCTGCCCGCACAATCAGCTTTCTGATCCCAAGTTCGGCCGCAATCCTGAGGCCGGCAAGCAAGCCTTCATATTCTGCAGTGTTGTTTGTCGCTTGCTCCCTGGGAAAGTGCATCTGGATAACATATTTGAGGTGCTCCCCGGTGGGCGCGATGAGTACCACGCCAGCACCGGCGCCTTGCAGCGAGAAGGCACCGTCAAAATACATTACCCATTCACTTGTCGCTTCTTGTACGGGTGTGCTTGTTTCTTGAACTTCTTCTTCTGGTGTTGGGGTCCACTCAGCTATGAATTCTGCCAATGCTCGGCTCTGTATGGTTGAAGTACTTTCAAACTTGAGTCCAAAGCTCGACAGCTCCAGTGCCCACTCAACGATCCTGCCTGTTGCTTCCGGATTGTGCAATATCCTCTTCAGCGGAAAGCGAGTGACCACTGTTATCTCATGGGCTTGGAAGTAATGGCGCAGCTTTCTCGAGGCCATGAGGAGGCCGAAAAGCAATTTTTGCACGCCAGAGTATCTTGATCTAGCCCCCTGGAGAAGGGAACTTACAAAATACACTGGGCGCTGCACCATCTTCTTCCGCACCTCATCTTGTTCCTGCGCAGAGTCTTCCTTGTCGGGACCAGAGCTTGTCGGAGCAGCCCCCTGCTTGTCGCTGGATTCACTTGCCGGTGGTGCTGACTCCTCGTCGGACTCCCTCTCCGCTACTAACGCAGCACTAACCACTTGGTTGGTTGCCGCTAAGTATAGCAACAACTTTTCCTGTGGTCTAGGTGCGACAAGTATAGGAGTGGAGGACAGGTACCGTTTCAAATCCTGCAACGCCGCCTCCGCTTCCGGAGTCCACTTCATGGGACCTGCCTTCTTCAAGATTTTGAAGAAAGGTAGGGCGCGTTCCGCAGACTTTGAAATGAACCTACTGAGGGCAGCAACACAACCTGCAAGCCTTCTGACATCCTTGACGCGCTTCGGGGCCTCTATCTGCTCAATGGCTTTGATCTTGTCGGGGTTGGCTTCAATCCCCCTCTGTGATACAAAGAACCCGAGAAGCTTGCCGCAAGGGACTCCAAAGACGCACTTCTCGGGGTTCAACTTGAGCTGTATCCTGCGCAGGTTCTGAAACGTTTCTTCCAAGTCTTGAATCAGGGTTTCTTTGCTCTTGCTCTTCACCACGATGTCATCCATGTAAGCTTCTACATTTCTGTGGATCTGTGGCTCAAAAGCAGTGTATACTACCCTTGCAAAGGTTGAGCCTGCATTCTTCAACCCAAACGGCAAGCGAATAAAGCAATAGGTGCCGCATGGAGTGATAAATGCAGTCTTCTCTTCATCTTCCTTGGCCATGAAAATTTGATGATAGCCTGAGTATGCATCAAGAAAGCAGAGTAGCTCACATCCGGCAGTGGAGTCAACGATCTGGTCAATGCGCGGCAAAGGGAATGGATCCTTGGGACATGCTTTATTCACGTCGGTGAAGTCTATACACAGTCTCCACTTCCCGTTGGCCTTGCGCACGACGACTGGGTTTGCCAACCACGTCGGATGGATCACACCTCTAACTAGGCCTGCTGCTTCTAGCTTCTTGATCTCTTCATTGATGAACTCTTGGCGCTCCACGGCTTGCTTCCTCACTTTCTGCTTGATGGGCCGCGCATGAGGACAGACAGCAAGCTTGTGCTCAATCACCTACCTGGGAACACCGGGGATGTCAGATGGTTGCCAGGCAAACACATCGACATTCGCCCGCAGGAAGGCAACGAGCGCGCTTTCCTATTTGCTGTCAAGGGTTGCACTGATGGTGAAGGTACCACCAGTGCCATCCTCCTTTGCGGACACTTTCTTGGTTGCCGGAGGAGCAGCCATTCCTTTCTTACTCTTGCCGGTGGAGCTCGATGGAACGTCCTCGACGGCAGCGCAGCACTCCGAGGAGGTGCGGTTGCCGGAGTGGGTCCCAGAGCACTTGCCGGACTTGGTCTTCGTCTTCTTCCCCCCGGGAGCTTCAGCGGCAAGAGTATCCTTCTCGGCCGCAGCTGCCGCATCCCGGTAGATCTTGTCGGCGCAAATAAGCGCATCCTTCTTGTCGCTATGGACCGTGATGACACTTATCGGCCCCGGCATCTTCAACACGTTGTAGGCATAGTGGGAAGCTGCCATGAACTTGGCGAGGGCAGGACGGCCAAGTATTCCATTGTAGGGCAATGGAATATCGGCGACGTCGAAGGTGATGCGCTCAGTCCTGAAGTTGAGCTCCCCGCCAAAGGTCACCGGCAGAGTGATCTTTCCCTTGGGCTTGCTCCTTCCCGGGTTGATTCCTTGGAATGAACCGGTCTCTTCGAGCTCGCCATCTTGTATCTGGAGTTTCTTGATCACAGCGGAGGAGATCAAGTTCAGCCCGGCCCCGCCGTCAACCAACATTTTGGTGACCTTGAGGTTGCGGATGGTGGGAGAAACCAGCATCGGCAAGCACCCGACCGCTGTGGTGCGGTCAGGGTGATCCTCAAGGTCAAAAACGATGGGCGTGCTGGACCATTTGAGGAGCCTGCGCGACTCCACGGGCGGCTCCGCTGCGTTTACCTCACGCACCCACTGCTTTAGTTGGCGGTGGGAGGTGTGCAGGGAGGCGCCACCGTCGACGCACAGGACCTCCGTGGCCTTCTGGAACTCCTGCTCGCTGTTCTCCTCGTCCTCCATGTCTTCATCGTTGTCTTCGTCGTCGTTGTCGCGGCCCCGGGGAGGTCGATCTCCTTGCCGCTGCTTAGCCTTGCCGCGGCGTCCCCCCCGGCCGTTGAACGGCCGCTTCTTGCTGGGCTCCTCCCCGCCACCTTGGGCCTTCTCCTTGTCGCGCCTCTCGTACTCAGCTTTCTGCTGCTCGACGAGGTACTCGACGCGCTTGCAGTTGGAGAGGTCGTGACCCTTGGTGCGGTGGATCTTACAGTATTGCTTGTCGGAGCTACCCGGCTTGTCGGCCGCCGCCGTAGGGGCAGGCTCCTTGCCGGAGCCGCCAGCCTGCGCTTGCTTGGCGGGGGCCTCCTTGCCGGACTTCTCGACGGCAAGCACCTCTTTCTTGCCCTTCTTTCTGTTGTTCCGCCGCCGGCTCTTCTTTGCCGGGGCGGCGGCGTCGCTGTCGCTTCCTCCCGCGCCAGTATCCTCCCCGGGGAGTCTCCTCCCCTCTTCTGCGCGTGCGCACTTGTCAGCAAGAGCATAGAGCTCGCTGACATCCCGAATCTTCGTCATCGCCATCTCTTCACGCATGCGGCGGTTACGCACGTTCTGATGGAACGCGCTGATAACCGCGGCAGGGTGAACGTCAGGGATGTTGTGCTGCACCCGGCTGAAGCGTTGGATATACTTGCGCAGGGTTTCGCCTTCCTTCTGGGCCAGTATGTGGAGATCGCTCTCCTGGCCATGGGGTTTGTGGCCGCCGGTGAAGGCGCCAACAAACTGGTGGCAGAGGTCGGCCCAAGAAGAGATGGAACCTTCCGGCAAGTGCATGAGCCATGAACGGACGTTCGGCTTTAGCACGAGCGGGAAGTAATTCGCCAAGATCTTCTCGTCGCGCCCCCCGGCAGCTTGCACTGCGATGGTGTAGACGCTGAGGAACTCCGAGGGGTGCGTCTTGCCGTCGTACTTCTCCGGTACGTCGGGCTTGAAATTCTTCATGCTGGGCCACTGGACGCGCCGCAGCTCGCGGGTGAACGCAGGGCAGCCTGCCGCGTACGGCAAGTCGCCTGGCCCACCGGGCGCGTGCGCGTCGACGGTGTCTCCAGCTCTCTTGTCAGATTGTCGCCGAGCTTCTCGGCGGCGCTCGATTGTGGTTCGAGCGTCTTCTTCTCGCCGGTCGTCGAGGACCTGGCGCTGGTCCCGACGGGCCCGCGGGTCCGACGAGGCTGTGGAGCCGTCGTCGGGGTTGTTCCGGCGGGGCGGCGTCTTCTGCTTCTGCGGCGGGGAGTGCACGCTTGTCGCACCCGCGGCAGTCTTGTTGCCGTCAGCCTTCGTCTTCTCAGCTTGCCGCGGCCGTGAGGTCGACGGCTGCTGTGGAGAATCGTTGTTGGCGAAGTCTACCAGGCTCCGGATGGTGGCCCTCCATTCTTCGGCCTTGTCGGCCGCTGGAGGAAAGTCGAGGAGCAGTTGCGCCCTTGCGAGCGCTTCTGCTGGAGTGGAGGGGAACGCGGGCGAGCGGTGCGAGGAGCGGGATACGCTCGGACTTCTAACAACGTTAGAAGGAGCGGGGTCCCGCGCCGGCGCCTTCGCTTTGCTTGTGCCCGGACGGGGGTCCGGGGCGTCCCGCGAGCCTCCGGTTTGGCCTTGCCCCAGCAAGCGGATACCACCTCCCGTGGTATGGCGCTGCTGGGTCGTCGTGTGCTGAGAAGGACGCGGCGCGTCCACGGAGACCGAGGTTCGGTCGTCCGTCCTGTTCTTGGATCTGGTGGCGCCGTGAGTATCCTCACCGGCGGCCACCCTTCCGACGGCATCTCCCCCGCCCACCGTTGGCTCTGGTGGCGGCGGGTGAGACGCAGACGGGCCTCCGACCTCCGAAGCCTTCTTCTTCGGGGCCATGGAGTTGTCGCTGATGAAGTTGCTGATGAAGCTGGAGAGGTTGATGAAGAATGCGCCCGCGCGAACGCCGGATCAGGTTCGCACAACCTCGACGCCCCCTACCTGGCGCGCCAAAGATGTCGGGGGAAACTGTCCGCCACGAACACCTATGGGACCGGAGCCCCTTGTCTGTGCGGTGCGAGGGCAGAGGGAGCACAAAGAGCAGATCGTAGCGAGCACGCGGGCAGTTTTACCCAGGTTCGGGCCGCGGTAGACGCGTAAAACCCTACTCCTGCTTGGTTATGTATTGAGTTTGAGCGCTCGGGAGATTGAAGAAACAGCTACACCCAGCGCGAGAGTGATCTAGGTTCCGAACCCCCTCCACGTTGTGCATGGGCCTCCTTTTATAGTGCAAGGGGTCACCGACAGGTGTCAACGTAAGAGAAAGGGGTAAAAATGTAAAAGAGGTGGTAGTTGTAACAGTGCGGGAACAGTGGAGCTACAGTACAGAACAGTGGTCTATACCTACTTTAACAGTGGGGGACAAGGGCATTTAATGCCCGTCGCCGTCGACCCCAAAAGCTCCCGCCTTAGCGTCTCCGTCTGCCACGGCGATGGATCCATCACCGTGGAGTGCCACCGTGTACCCCAGGCTGCACAGCCATCCGCCACGCGTCCCTGGATAGGCCCCAGGGCGACGCGTGGGTCGATGAGCTGGAGCGTGGGCACACAGCGCAGCCTTCCCGGCAAGCACCTTGCCGGGGCCTTGACCTTGCCGGGCCCAGGGAGCTTGCCGCTCCCCGGGCCCTTGCCGGGGCGCATATAGCGCCGAGGCGTTGTCTTCTAGTCTTCCTGGCAAGCTCCCCTTGCCAGGGTCTTGTGTTAGCGGGGCAGTCTTGAGCCTGGTACGGCCTTCCCGGCAAGCTCCTCTTGCCGGTGTCTCGGTCTTATGTCTTGTATACTTTTTTTTTGAATGGTTTAATAGGGAGCAGGAAGGTCTCCGGCGAGCACGCAGTAAACCCTGCCGCGGGAAGCTGCAACTGCCCGTGCACAAGTTGGGGTACTGAGGTACCCCTACCTTAGTACACCGACAGTGGCGCCCCCCAATCCTAGTCCAACTAGGAACCCTAGGTGGGGCGCCGGCCAGCCCTATGGGCTGCCTCTCTCTTTCCCTTCAGGCCCACTATGGACCATCCCCCCTCGTAGGGGGTTCCGGTAACCCCCTCCGGCAATCCCGTTAAATCCGAAACTTTTCCGGAACACTTCCGGTGTCCGAATATAGTCGTCCAATATATCAATCTTTATGTCTCGGACATTCCGAGACTCCTCGTCATGTCCGTGATCTCATCCGGGATTCCGAACTACCTTCGGTACATCAAAACTCATAAACTCATAATACCGATCGTCATCAAACGTTAAGCGTGCGGACCCTACGGGTTCGAGAACTATGTAGACATGACCGAGACTCATCTCCGGTCAATAACCAATAGCGGAACCTGGATGTTCGTATTAGCTCCTACATATTCTACGAAGATCTTTTATCGGTCAGAACCGGATAACAACATACGTTGTTCCTTTTGTCATCGGTATGTTACTTGCCCGAGATTCGATCGTCGGTATCTCTATACCTAGTTCAATCTCGTTACTGGCAAGTCTCTTTACTCGTTCCGTAACACATCATCTCGTGACTAACTCATTAGTCTTTTGCTTGCAAGGCTTATTGTGATGTGTGTTACCGAGAGGGCCCAGAGATACCTCTCCGACACTCGGAGTGACAAATCCTAATCTTGATCTATGCCAACACCACGAATACTTTCGGAGACACCTGTAGAGCATCTTTATGATCACCCAGTTACGTTGTGACGTTTCATAGCACACAAGGTGTTCCTATGGTATTCGGGAGTTGCATAATCTCATAGTCATAGGAACATGTATAAGTCATGAAGAAAGCAATAGCAGAAAAACTAAACGATCATAGTGCTATGCTAACGGATGGGTCTTGTCCATCACATCATTCTCCTAATGATGTGATCCCGTTGATCAAATGACAACTCATGTCTATGGCTAGGAAACATAACCATCTTTGATCAATGAGCTAGTCTAGTAGAGGCATACTAGGGACATACTGTTTTGTCTATGTATCCACACATGTACTAAGTTTCCGGTTAATACAATTCTAGCATGAATAAAAGACATTTATCATGATATAAGGAAATACAAATAACATTTTTATTATTGCCTCTAGGGCGTATTTCCTTCAGTCTCCCACTTGAACTAGAGTCAATAATCTAGATTACAAAGTGATGATCCTCACACCCATGGAGTCCTGGTGCTGATCATGTTTTGCCCGTGGAAGAGGCTTAGTCAACGGGTCTGCAACATTCAGATCCGTATGTATTTTGCAAATTTCTATGTCTCCCTCCTTGACTAGATCACGGATGGAATTGAAGCGTCTTTTGATGTGCTTTGTTCTCTTGTGAAACCTGGATTCCTTCGCCAAGGCTATTGCTCCAGTGTTGTCACAAAAGATTTTCATTGGACCCGATGCACTAGGTATTACACCTAGATCGGATATGAACTCCTTCATCCAGACTCCTTCATTTGCTGCTTCTGAAGCAGCTATGTATTCCGCTTCACACGTAGATCCCGCCACGACGCTCTACTTGGAACTGCACCAACTGACAGCTCCATCGTTCAATAAAAATACATATCCGGTTTGTGACTTAGAGTCATCCGGATCAGTGTCAAAGCTAGAATCGACGTAACCGTTTATGACGAGCTCTTTGTCACCTCCATACACGAGAAACATATCCTTTGTCCTTTTCAGATACTTTAGGATGTTCTTGACCGCTGTCCAGTGATCCACTCCTGGATTACTTTGGTACCTCCCTGCTAAACTTATAGCAAGGCACACATCAGGTCTGGTACACAGCATCGCATACATGATAGATCCTATGGCTGAGGCATAGGGAATGACTTTCATTTTCTCTCTATCTTCTGCAGTGGTCGGGCATTGAGTCTTACTCAACTTCATACCTTGTAATACAGGCAAGAACCCTTTCTTTGACTGATCCATTTTGAACTTCTTCAAAATCTTATCAAGGTATGTGCTTTGTGAAAGTCCAATTAAGCGTCTTGATCTATCTCTATAGATCTTGATGCCTAATATATAAGCAGCTTCACCGAGGTCTTTCATTGAAAAACTCTTATTCAAGTATCCTTTTATGCTGTCCAGAAATTCTATATCATTTCCAATCAACAATATGTCATCCACATATAATATTAGAAATGCTACAGAGCTCCCACTCACTTTCTTGTAAATACAGGCTTCTCCAAAAGTCTGTATAAAACCATATGCTTTGATCACCTCATCAAAGCGTATATTCCAACTCTTCTTTGAGATATCCATTCAGGAATGCAGTTTTGACATCCATTTGCCAGATTTCATAATCATAAAATGCGACAATTGCTAACATGATTCGGACAGACTTAAGCATCGCTACAGGTGAGAAAGTCTCATCGTAGTCAACTCCTTGAACTTGTCGAAAACCTTTCGCAACAAGTCGAGCTTTGTAAACAGTAACATTACCGTCTGCGTCGGTCTTCCTCTTGAAGATCCATTTATTTTCGATGGCCTGCCGATCATCGGGCAAGTCAACCAAAGTCCACACTTTGTTCTCATACATGGATCCCATCTCAGATTTCATGGCTTCAAGCCACTTTGTGGAATTTGGGCTCATCATCGCTTCCTCATAGTTCGTAGGTTCATCATGGTCTAGTAACATGATTTCTAGAACTGGGTTGCTGTACCACTCTGGTGCAGAACGTACTCTGGTTGATCTACGACGTTTAGCAGAAACTTGATCCGAAGTTTCATGATCATCATCATTAACTTCCTCACTGATTGGTGTAGGAATCACTGGAACAATTTTCTGTGATGTACTACTTTCCAATCCGGGAGAAGGTACAATTACCTCATCAAGTTCTACTTTCCTCCCACTCACTTCTTTCGAGAGAAACTCCTTCTCTAGAAAGGATCCATTCTTAGCAACGAATATCTTGCCTTCGGATCTGTGATAGAAGGTGTACCCAACAGTCTCTTTTGGGTATCCTATGAAGACACATTTCTCCGACTTGGGTTCGAGCTTATCAGGTTGAAGCTTTTTCACATAAGCATCGCAGCCCCAAACTTTAAGAAACGACAACTTTGGTTTCTTGCCAAACCATAGTTCATAAGGTGTCGAATCAACGGATTTAGATGGTGCCCTATTTAACGTGAATGCAGCTGTCTCTAAAGCATAACCCCAAAACGATAGTGGTAAATCGGTAAGAGACATCATAGATCGCACCATATCCAATAAAGTGCGGTTACGACGTTCAGACCCACCATTACGCTGTGGTGTTCCGGGTGGCGTGAGTTGTGAAACTATTCCACATTGTTTCAAATGAAGACCAAACTCGTAACTCAAATATTCTCCTCCACGATCAGATCGTAGAAACTTTATTTTTTTGTTACGATGATTCTCTACTTCACTCTGAAATTATTTGAACTTTTCAAATGTTTCAGACTTGTGCTTCATTAAGTAGATATACCCATATCTGCTCAAATCATCAGTGAAGGTCAGAAAATAACGATACCCGCCGCGTGCTTCAACACTCATTGGTCCACATACATCAGTATGTATGATTTCCAACAAATCTGTTGCTCGCTCCATGGTTCCGGAGAACGGAGTTTTAGTCATCTTGCCCATGAGGCATGGTTCGCAAGCACCAAGTGATTCATAATCAAGTGATTCCAAAAGTCCATCACTATGGAGTTTCTTCATGCGTTTTACACCAATATGACCTAAACGGCAGTGCCACAAATAAGTTGCACTATCATTATTAACCTTGCATCTTTTGGTTTCAATATTAAGAATATGTGTATCACTACAATCGAGATCCAATAAGAATAGACCACTCTTTAAGGGTGCATGACCATAAAAGATATTATTCATAAAAATAGAACAACCATTATTCTCTGATTTAAATGAATAACCGTCTCGCAACAAACAAGATCCAGATATAATGTTCATGCTCAACGCTGGCACCAAATAACAATTATTTAGGTCTAAAACTAATCCCGAAGGTAGATGTAGAGGTAGCGTGCCGACGGCGATCACATCGACTTTGGAACCGTTTCCCACGCGCATCGTCACCTCGTCCTTAGCCAATCTTCGTTTAATCCGTAGTCCCTGTTTCGAGTTACAAATATTAGCAACCGAACCGGTATCAAATACCCAGGTACTACTATGAGTATTAGTAAGGTACACATCAATAACATGTATATCACATATACCTTTGTTCACCTTGCCATCCTTCTTATCCGCCAAATACTTGGGGCAGTTCCGCTTCCAGTGTCCAGTCCCCTTACAGTAGAAGCACTCAGTTTCAGGCTTGGCTCCAGACTTGGGTTTCTCTGCGGGAGCAGCAACAATCTTGCTATTCTCCTTGAAATTCCCTTCCTTGCCCTTTTTCTTGAAACTAGTGGTATTGTTAACCATCAACACTTGATGCTTCTTTTTGATTTCTACCTCCGCAGCTGTGAGCATAGCGAAGAGCTCGGGAATCGTCTTTTGCATCCCTTGCATATTATAGTTCATCACGAAGCCTTTATAGCTTGGTGGTAGTGATCGAAGAATTCTATCAATAACACTATTCTCATCAACTTGACAACCAAGTTGAGTCATATGATTGTAGTGCCCATACATTGTGAGCAAGTGTTCACTGATAGAACTATTCTCCTCCATCTTGCAGCTGTAGAACTTATTGGAAATCTCATATTTCTCAATCCGGGCATTTGCTTGAAATATTAACTTCAACTCCTGGAACATCTCATATGGTCCATGACGTTCAAAACGTCGTTGAAGTCCCGGTTCTAAGCCGTAAAGCATGGCACACTGAACTATCGTGTAGTCATCAGATCGCGACTGCCAGACGTTCAAAGCGTCTACATTAGCGGGAGGGGGCTTGTCACCTAGCGGTGCTTCAAGGACATAATTCTCCTGTGCAGCAATGAGGATAATCCTCAGGTTACGGACCCAGTCCGTGTAATTGCTACCATCATCTTTCAACTTAGCTTTCTCTAGGAATGCATTAAAATTCAAAGGAACGGTAGCATGGGCCATTGATCTACAACAACATAGATATGCAAAAAAACTATCAGGACTAAGTTCGTGATAAATTAAAGTTCAATTTAATCATATTTATTTAAAGAACTCCCACTTAGATAGACATCCCTCCGGTCATCTAAATGATCACGTGATCCAAATCAACTAAACCATGTCCGATCATCACGTGAGATGGAGTAGTTTCAATGGTGAACATCTTATGTTGATCATATCTACTATATGATTCACGCTCGACCTTTCGGTCTCCAGTGTTCCGAGGCCATATCTGCATATGCTAGGCTCGTCAAGTTTAACCCGAGTATTCTGCGTGTGCAAAACTGGCTTACACCCGTTGTATTTGAACATAGAGCTTATCACACCCGATCATCACGTGGTGTCTCGGCACGATGAACTTTTGCAACGGTGCATACTCAGGTAGAACACTTATACCTTGAAATTTAGTAAGGGATCATCTTATAATGCTACCGTCGTTCTAAGCAAAATAAGAAGCATAATAAGATAAACATCACATGCAATCAAAATATGTGACATGATATGGCCATCATCATCTTGTGCTTTTGATCTCCATCTCCAAAGCACCGTCATGATCACCTTCGTCACCGGCGCGACACCTTGATCTCCATCGTAGCATCATTGTCGTCTCGCCAACTATTGCTTCTACGACTATCGCTACCGCTTAGTGATAAAGTAAAGCAATTACATGGCGATTGCATTTCATACAATAAAGCGACAACCATATGGCTCCTGCCAGTTGCCGATAACTTTACAAAACATGATCATCTCATACAAAACCGTATAACTCATCATGTCTTGACCATATCACATCACAACATGCCCTGCAAAAACAAGTTAGACGTCCTCTACTTTGTTGTTGCAAGTTTTACGTGGCTGCTACGGGCTTAGCAAGAACCGTTCTTACCTACGCATACAAAACCACAACGATGTTTCGTCAAGTATGTGCTGTTTTAACCTTCACAAGGACCGGGCGTAGCCACACTTGATTCAGCTAAAGTGAGAGAGACAGACACCCGTCAGTCACCTTTAAGCAACGAGTGCTCGTAACGGTGAAACCAGTCTCGCGTAAGCGTACGCGTAATGTCGGTCCGGGCCGCTTCATCTCACAATACCGCCGAAGAAAAGTATGACATGCTGGTAAGCAGTATGACTAGTATCGCCCACAACTCATTGTGTTCTACTCGTGCATATCATCTACGCATAGACCTGGCTCTGATGCCACTGTTGGGGAACGTAGTATTTTAAAATTTTCCTACGATCACACAAGATCTATCTACCAGATGCATAGCAACGAGAGGGAAGAGTGTGTTCTACGTACCCTCGTAGACCGGGAGCGGAAGCGTCAAGTGACGCGGTTGATGTAGTCGAACTTCTTCACGATTCAACCGATCAAGCACCGAACGTACGGCACCTCCGCGTTCAGCACACGTTCAGCTTGATGACGTCCCACGAGCTCTTGATCCAGTTGAGATTCACGGGAGAGTTTCGTCAGCACGACGGCGTGGTGACGGATATGATGTATTCACCGGCGCAGGGCTTCGCCTAAGCACCGCGACGGTATGACCGAGGTGTGTTTCTGTGGAGGGGGGGCACCGCACACGGCTGGAACAATTCAACTTGTGTGTCTTTGGGTGCCCCCTGCCGCCGTATATAAAGGAGCAAGGGGGGAGGCCGGACGGCCCTTGTTTGGTGCGGCTAGGGGTGCAATCCTACTAGGAATAGGATTGCAATCCTATTCCTAGTAGGAACCACCAAAGAAGGAAGAGAGGGAAAGGAAAAGAGGAAGAGGTGGCGCCCCCCCAATCCTAGTCCAACTAGGAACCCTAGGTGGGGCGCCGGCCAGCCCTATGGGCTGCCTCTCTCTTTCCCTTAAGGCCCACTATGGACCATCCCCCCTCGTAGGGGGTTCCGGTAACCCCCTCCGGCAATCCCGTTAAATCCGAAACTTTTCCGGAACACTTCCGGTGTCCGAATATAGTCGTCCAATATATCAATCTTTATGTCTCGGACATTCCGAAACTCCTCGTCATGTCCGTGATCTCATCGGGGACTCCGAACTACCTTCGGTACATCAAAACTCATAAACTCATAATACCGATCGTCATCAAACGTTAAGCGTGCGGACCCTACGGGTTCGAGAACTATGTAGACATGACCGAGACTCATCTCCGGTCAATAACCAATAGCGGAACCTGGATGTTCATATTGGCTCCTACATATTCTACGAAGATCTTTTATCGGTCAGAACCGCATAACAACATACGTTGTTCCTTTTGTCATCGGTATGTTACTTGCCCGAGATTCGATCATCGGTATCTCTATACCTAGTTCAATCTCGTTACTGGCAAGTCTCTTTACTCGTTCCGTAACACATCATCTCGTGACTAACTCATTAGTCTTTTGCTTGCAAGGCATATTGTGATGTGTGTTACCGAGAGGGCCCAGAGATACCTCTCCGACACTCGGAGTGACAAATCCTAATCTTGATCTATGCCAACACCACGAATACTTTCGGAGACACCTGTAGAGCATCTTTATGATCACCCAGTTACGTTGTGACGTTTGATAGCACACAAGGTGTTCCTACGGTATCCGGGAGTTGCATAATCTCATAGTCATAGAAACATGTATAAGTCATGAAGAAAGCAATAGCAGAAAAACTAAACGATCATAGTGCTATGCTAACGGATGGGTCTTGTCCATCACATCATTCTCCTAATGATGTGATCCCGTTGATCAAATGACAACTCATGTCTATGGCTAGGAAACATAACCATCTTTGATCAATGAGCTAGTCTAGTAGAGGCATACTAGGGACATACTGTTTTGTCTATGTATCCACACATGTACTAAGTTTCCGGTTAATACAATTCTAGCATGAATAAAAGACATTTATCATGATATAAGGAAATACAAATAACATTTTTATTATTGCCTCTAGGGCATATTTCCTTCAATAACTTCCATCCACTCCTTATAAAATCCAACACAAATCCCTTTAATAACCCGACCATATTTGTCATAAGTGTCGAGGTAAAGGGCTTGAGTATTTTCTGCGTAAGGAACTCTTCTCCTAAGATTGCTACAGTAAGCATGATAATCTCTAGATTGCAAACTACGCAAGGCTTCTTTATCATGGAGTATTTCTTCAATGGGAGGATGCTCAATATGTTTATTGTAGAAAGCAAAAATCTCCCTAGCTTCCCATATTATGAAATCAAACTCACGCATAAGGATGATAGTTGCAATTTTTGTAGCCTTAGGATGAAGTATATTGGGAAGCTCATAAAATATTTCCTGTAAAGCAGGATGAATGTGCACAAATTTTCTTTCTAACTTGATAATAAGCATGGCAATAGCATCCGCATAACAATTTGTTTCAAGAAGAATATATCCCTTAATTGGCAAAGCCCCCGTACAATCGAAGAACTCTTGAATAATACTTTTACCAATAATATTACTATCCCCCACATAGAAAGTTTTTTGCATTATAATTAGGACAGGTTTTATTTTTATGATCTAAATTACAGGATCCAAGTTTTTCCTTGAGATCTTCAACGATAACCTTGCCTGATTCAGTCATGAAGGCAAAGCGATCTAGCACACAAGCAAACAAAAAGATGGACGAAAAAAGGGCGAATAAAAAGGCAAACATTTTTGTGTTTTTCTAAAAATGTTTTAGAAGTGGGGGAGATGAAAACGAGAGACAAATGGCAAATAATATAAGTGCAGGAGATGAGAATTTATGACAAGTACTTGGTAGGCTTGATGTAGAACCTCCCGGGCAACAACGCCAGAAATTCTTCCTGCTACTTCTTGAGCTTGCGTTGATTTTTCCCTTGAGGAGGAAAGGGTGATGCAGCAAAGTAGAGATAAGTATTTACCTCAGTTGAGAACCAAGGTATCAATCCAGTAGGAGGCACAAGCAAGTCTCAAATCTATGCACCTGCACAAACTAACAAACTGTTGCGCACAACGCGAAAAAGGGGTTGTCAATCCCTTCATGATCACGAACAAGAGTGAGATATCATAAAGATAGATTTCTTTACCTAATAATAAAGCACAGAACGAGTCTGTCGGGTTCACCATCGTGCACGTTTTGCAAAAAAACCCTGTGATATTAAGTAATTAATCTGCAATCCAGTAAATAAGTGAAAAAACGGTTCGTAATTCTATCCATGGACACATTTGACAAAAAAAACACCCCCGAGTAAAGCGCTCGCACCTCACACCCCTACCTGGATCCGCCACCTCCGCACAGCCGGCCCGGATCCTCCGCCGTGCCGTCCTCCCCACACCTCGGCAGCGCGCGGGGGCGGCGGGGCCATGGCGCGAAAGGTGAGAAGCGGCTTGGCGGCGAACTCCACCGGATCCTGTCAGATGGATCTACGGATGGGGACAGCGCAGGCCGAGATCTGGTGGCGCCAGCTTCGTAGAGGCTCGAGGCGGCGGTTGGCGTCGATTTGGGCGGCCATGGCCAGAGGAAGAAAAGAGAAAGGAGAGAGGGCGTGAGGTGGTGCTCCGGCGAGGTTGCTGCCGACGGTGGGGAATGGAGAAGGGGCGCCACGCCAGATCCGGCGGCGCGCGGGGGCGACAGGGCCATGGCGAGAAAGGTCACCAGCGGCCTGGAAGCGAACTCCACCGAATCCAGCCGGATCTACGCATAGGGATGGCGCATGTTGTGGATCCGGTGGCGCGAGCTTCATAGAGGCCGGTGGCGGCTGTTGACATCGATTTGGGACGGCCATGGCCGGTTCATGTGAAATGGGAGGATGAAAAAGGGAAAGGAGAGAAGGGCACCGTGATGGGGTGTAGCCGGCAGAGGTGGCACGTCCCAAGCGATGCCCCTGGTTATCGGGGTTGAGGAGGGATGGATAAGGCAGAGGCGTGCATGCAAGTTGAGCGGCTTGATCCACATACGTGCGTGCGTGCATTCTCTCAAAAAGAAAAGTTCTATACGTGCATGCTATAGAATTAGTGCTTCGTATATTTTTCTGACATCAGCTTATATAATACTCCCTCCGTCCGAAAATACTTGTCATCAAAATGGACAAAAAAGAATGTATCTACAATTAAAATACATCTAGATACATCCCCATTTATTCATTTTGATGACAAGTATTTCCGGACGGAGGGAGTATAAAACTGTCTGCATGCTTTAGAAAATGGTCGTGCACTCTAAAATGTGTATGTGCTTTTCTAAAAATCGCACTTGCATTTGAAAATGTTTGTATTTTTTTTCAATAAATATATTATTGAAATGTTGTTCACATTTTTAAAAAAGTAACCTTTTTAAAAATGTGTTCATGTAATTCTAAAAGTGTTTGCATGTTACAAAATGTTTGTAGTTTAAAAAAGGTTAAGTGATTCAAAAAAATGTGTGTGTTTAAAAAAAAGTTTATGCATTCTGAAGAAAATAAATTAAAGCGAGTTGGATTATGAGAGGTGGGGTATGAATAGGTGGATGGCGTAGCTCGTGTAGGGCGGCCCTTAAGTCCAGCTCGATTAGATTAGTTTTACTAATTATAATATTTCTTTGCGTTGGCGCAGTTAGTTGTGTGGTGGTCAGGATCAAAGGGGATTTTTCCCTCACCCACACTTAGGCCCCAAATTCCTGATTAATTTTTCTTTACGAAACGTTGATTGTAATTGTCAATAACTTGTGTTAATTTGTTTCTCGGTATATCCCGTGCGAGATTAATGCTTAGTGTCTTTTTCATGTATTTTGTCTTGACATTGAATGAGATATGCATATGTTGGTCCATGGTATTTGCTCACATATCGAAGCACCCTGTAATGATTATAATCCATTCAGTGATTTTTTTTCCAAATCATGCATGTGAATGACGAATTTCATCATTCAATATATACCGACCGCCGCAAGTCTCTCTCCCCCTTGGTGAGAAAATTTCTAATTACTCACACCAATATAGTACTAATCTAGATACTGTTGACAATCTAGACATCGTCCCTCATTTGATTGTTTCGTTGGCCACAAACCAAGATCTGTGCCATATGTGGACGTGAACCACATGTTGTCAACTCTGGCATCACCTTGATGAGGTCATTGGAATGTCGTTCCTAAGTAAAAGTTTTGTGTCATTTCTTTATCATTTTGTTAGCATCGTCATTGCAAGTTTAGAGCAGCAAGCCTTAGAAGCTCGTCTTCCACCTTTTCTCTCATCCGTCGTTTCATACAAACTGTATTGCAACATTATATTTTTTTTCTACATTCCCGTTGCAACGCACGGGCATTTGTGCTAGTAAAACTAAAGTAAAAAAGCAAAATAAAGTAAACACAAAATAATTGCCGCAAAATATTTTTTGGTTTTTGGTTTTATAGATCTGAAAATATGTGAATGAAAATAGATCCGAGGGCCATAGGTTTCACTAGAGGCCTCTCTCTCGAAGAAAGCATACGGTGGGTAAACAAATTACTGTCGAGCAATTGATAGAAAAGCGCAAAGTTATGACAAGATCTAAGGCAATGATCATGAATACAGGTATCACGTCCGTGACAACTAGACCGCTCCTGACTGCATCTACTATTATTACTCCACTCATCGACCGCTATGCAACATGCATATAGAGTATTAAGTTAAGAACAAAGTAACACCTTAACCAAGATGACATGATGTAGAGGGATAAACTCATGCGATATGATATAAACCTCATATTTTTATCCTTAATGACAGCAACACAATACATGCCTCGCTACCCCTTCTGTCACTAGGTGAGGACACTGCACGATTGAACCCATCACAAAGCGCCTCTCCCATTGAACGAAAAACCAATCTAGTTGGCCAAACCAAATTGATTGATTGAAGAGCACTACAAAGCTATCTCAATCATGCATAAAATGTATCAGAGAAGACTCAAATAATATTCATAGATAATCTGATCATAAATCCACAATTCATCGAATCTCGACACACACACACACCGCAAAAGAATATTACATCGAATAGATCTCCAAGAACATCAAGAAGAACATTGTTTTGAAGATCAAAGAGAGAGAAGAAGCCATCTAGCTACTCACACATCACCGGAGGGGCAGCAAGGTTGATGTAGATGCCCTCCGTGATTGAATACCCCTCAAGCGGAGTATCGGAAAAGGCCCCAAGATGGGATCTCACGGGAACAGAGACCAGCAACGGTGGAAAAGTATTTTCATGGATGCCTCTAGGGTTTCTAGAATATTTCTGAATATATAGGCCAAGGAGTAGGGACGGGGGACTCTCGAGGGGGCCACAAGCCCAGGGGGCGCGCCCCCTCTAAGAAGCACCCCTGAGGCTTGTCGCCTTCTCAGGGATCTTCTGACTTGCACTCCAAGTCCTCCGGGTGTCTTGTGGTCCAGGAAAAATCATCGCAAAAGTTTTATTCCGTTTATACTCCGTTTGATATTCCTTGTCTAAAAAACTCGACAACGAAGAAAAAACAGAAACTAGCATTGGGCTCTAGGTTAATAAGTTAGTCCCAAAAATAATATAAAATAGCATATTAATGCACATAAAACGTCGAAAGTTGATAATATAATAGCATGTAACAATAAAAAATTATAGATACATTGGAGACGTATCACGCTGTCAGTTTTTCGGGCTGGCCCATGATCATGAACATTTTTGATGCCATTATGCATGCGGTTGCGCCGGGCATGGCACCACGATGCAGTTACCCACTGCAAAAACTGTCATGCAGACGTGCCGAGAATCCAGCCGCCCGGCCAGAATTTATTCCTACGGCCATTTACCTTCATCTCTCGCGCTACATGACACAATAAGCACACCCACGATGATGCATATAGAGAGGACATCCAGTGGTTCCAATGGTGCTCCCCGTGGCTCCAATAGCGCTCCCCGTGGCTCCAATGGCGCTCCTAGTGGCCGATGATGACAATGGGGGGCAGTTCACCACGCATCACGTAGTGGACACCCATGTGAGGGCATGGACCTCTTGGTGGTGTACACGAATGAGCCGGTCTCAGTGGAGAGCCCCATCGAAACTATGGAGCAGTTGTGTCACACCCAGCATTTTGTAACATGTCATTTGCATTAATAAAGCATGAAAATTTGGATCAACACAAACTTTTGCATTATTTGGCTTTTTATTTGAGTTGGATTTTTTGTCTGTGATATCAAGTGCTCTTTGAAGTCAACATAGCTCCACCTTCCATACTCCATCTCCTTAATCCAAAATTTTGCCCAATGATCAAGCCATGTGTATATGATAGAATATTATTTTGTTACAAAAAGAATTTTCCAAATTAGGTTTTCCAAAAACCCCTGAGTTGAGGCTTGCACTACAAGTACTTAATTTGGGATATGAAAAATCTTTCAGAGAGTATATTTGACTCCTATTAGGTATAGGACTCCCATAGACCACAAAAATATAACTTTAAAAATTATTTTCCTATTTTATTTAAAGGCTTTTTCTTTAGGCAAGAAATGGTCTTTAATAGGTTAAGATTAATTTAATGTTTTAAAAATATTTGATAAAATTTAGGGAAGCTCAGTGGACATATATTTTCCATATATAAGAGTTTCAACACATGGTCTTGTTCAAAATATTGGTCAAATCCCTAAAAAAACCTTCTCGATATTTCAGGCTTTTAATTTTTTTACCACGGGAATATTCTATAAAAATTCCAAGAAAATTTTGGCAAGTCACATATGCCTAATGTGATGATCCTGCAAATTTTTATCCCAATCAATTTTTTTTTGGTTCACGAAAGTGCGACAAAACCCTCTCTGTCCAGATCCAAGTTTGAACAACTTCACATTGTCAACTTTCTCCAATTGATCCCAAACTTTTTGGACATGCTCAAGTACCCAAATAATGACACTACACCAAGTGGTGCATCAAGGGGAATAGATTAGCTTAGCTCGATCTAAGCAAGTCCATTTCAGTTAATTTATAGGGTTTACAAAAGTTGCATTGGCAACTTTATCCAAATGAGCTGAAATTTCTACAACAATGCCATATGATCATGTACAACACCCCCATCAAGTGGCTCATGGAGGAGATGAGTGCAAGTGACTCAAACTTGTATCAAACACCTCCTGCCATGTTTCAAAAATCATCATTGGACCACTTCCACTATTTCCCATGAGTTCTAATTTTTACCACAGTTCCTCCTAGTCTCCTTCTACCTCTAGTAAGTCTTGCCAGCCCTCACCTCAATTATTGGGGGGGGGGTGAAAACCCTCATTTCCATATTTGGATAGCAGCAATTCTACCCTTTCTCACCTTTCCTTCTCACTCGAGTGCCATCCAGGGAAACGAATGCCCCTCCCCACATTGTTTACTTCCTTCTAGACCAGATGGACACAAGTGGCCACGACCAGGGCACTTAAACAATGCCCTCGCATGCCATATGCACACTCCAGAGCGCGCTACAGTACAATGAGGCATTGTAGCCACCCTCTGCCAAGCGCCTCTGACCACCTCGTGCCTCCCCAGCAAGCCCGACGATGTGCGTCGACGTCGGCAACACAGTAGCTGGTCGGCCCCCTCCTCCTTCTCCCTCCTGCCGCCTCCTTTCGCATGCACGCCGGCCACCCGACTGCTCCAATGGATGAGACCACACGCGCGAAGCCTCTGGCCTCCCCACTCTCTCTCTTCCTTCCCCTGGCACTAGACTAACCCCACGAACACCCCCAATTCACCTCTACAAGCCCCCGTGACCCATACCAACGGTAACGAGCTCGTTGGCGCACGGGTCCATGGCAACCCCTAGCATGCCTATTTAAGGCCTCCCCGAGCCTCTCCCTTGCCACAACTCGCTCCCTCTCACGCCCTATCCACCACCTGCACTGCCCACTCCTCTCCAGAAGAACCCGAGCTCAAGATCGAGCTCAATCTCCGCCCCCCTTGGGTCGCCGTCGATCCAGAGGTACATGCGCTCTCCGCCCCTTCTAGGTCTCGATTTGGAACCGCCGCACCTTCCTGGCCATTTCCCCTTTGTTTCCCCTATGAATTGTAGACGGAATCGACTGGGTCAAACACCTCCCGAAGCCCTGCCGCTGGTTTCCTCATCGCCGGCGAACCACTGCGCCCCGACGACCACCTCGACCTCCACCCGAACGATGACTCCTCCCCGAGCACGTTGGTGCCCTAGGAATGTCTCGCCATCGACCACAGCGCCACCGGTGAGCTGGCCGTCGCTTCTGGACGGAGGTAGACGTCGACGGCCATGGGCCCTGTCCGTCATCCTCACTTCCTGATGGGTGGGACCCACCCGTCAGGTTTAAACACGCACACACGCACGTACCGGTTCATTGCATCGGCTGAAGGCGTATTTTGCCTTTATGCCTTCGATGTGGCAGCCTCGCACGGGCTGGGTCCCCTTTGGGCCTGCTGCACAGTGGCCGAATCGACCTAGTTGCACAGTGCCATTTCTTCTTTGTCTTTTCTGTCCGTTTTCTAAAATTTGCACAGGATAAATAATTATCCAAATGCAATAATTCCAACTCCAAAAATCTTGTAATAATCCCACCTATTTAATGGTGTAACTTTCATACAAATCCACCACACCTTTTTGTACTATTCAAATTTAAATTTAAATTTGAGCATTTAAATCCCACTTTAAAAATCCATTTATCTGTTTTTCAGCCTAAAATGCAAAACTAAGAATTTTTTCATTCTTAGTTTTCACCCTAGTATTTAACAAAAATAAGTTGGCATTTTTCTAAGCACTTTGATTTTCTGTCTTCGCTATCGCCTTATTTTTCCCGTTTTTTCTTTGCGACGAATAGATCCCATATTTGAAGAACTATTTGGAGAAGAAGGAGGAGAAGGACTTGAAGACTTCGAAGACAAACTCAACCAAGGCAAGCGGCCCTTTGACCATGATACCTCTCTTATTCATCGGTACCTTTTTCCTGTTGCATGATGACGAAACTGACGGTGATGAACTTGTTATGAATCACCAAATGATGCATGCCCATACTCGTAGCTCTACCTTGTGCTTAGAGATACGAGGTCAAGCGTTTAATTATTGATGCATAATGTTGCATGTATGCCATGGACACCTTGTGGCTGTGTTCTTTCGAAAACCCCATCAGGTGCCCCTAATGCCCGTGGGTGATGTTGAACTAGGTCACCACCTGAGGAAGAAGTGGTGTGCCGAAACAAGCATTTGTGTGTGTGTGTGTAAAATGATGGATTAGATTTAAGGTATGAATACCGTCCCAACCAAAAACATGTGCAGCCAGTCTACCCCTTATGGGACAGGGCATTATTGATTACTTGGTCTGATACTAGCATGGTGCCCACATTACAAGTGACGGTGGTGATGTGAGTCGCTCTCGGGGCGGGGTCGCGCTTGGATAGGCGGCCATGACTGTTTTCACATGGCACTGGACACACCGTTGGTCCCTTCGTGTATGTGCGATAATAAAAAGGGCAGAGTCCCAGAATCTTATGCTTATACACGAGGTTCGTATACCAACGAGTCGACCCTATGTTAGTGTCGCCTAGGGAAAAATAGTGATCGAGTGCTTCCCCCGAGTACTTGAGGTACTACGGGATCGTGGATGACATGAAAGCTCCCCGATTCTTGTGGGTAAAGTGCACAACCTCTGTAGAGTGTCAAACTATTCGAATAGCCGTGTCCACGGTCATGGACAGTTTTGTTGTGCTACTTAAACTATGTCCAATATTTTACAAACTTGGTACATGTGTGTGTGGAAGAAAACTATGTGAGTCAAGGAAAATGACTTGACGTGTTGATTAAGCTATAGTTGATCCAAACTCTATTTGTGTTGATATCTGTAACCTGTTCACATGGTTACCAGAGTTCATTCATGCATGCTTTATAAGTTGATAGGACATGTCATTGAGTTCCAACTAGCTTGGTGCAAGGTTACCTACTTACTGTTACATCATGCACTGTTACCTTGATCCAAAAACATGGGTTGCTTGCGAGTACATTCAAAGTACTCATTGGCTTGCCACTGATTATTTAATTGGCCAGGCATGGAAGAACAGGAGTTCGAAGAAGAGTTCTTTGGAGACGAACATTCGAACTAGGATGCTTTCCCAGCCAGAATGCCTATAGGTTTAAGGCAGATGGCATGGTTTCTACTTATCAACGAAGATTTCCGCTGCTAGTGTTTTATTTGTTGTTCAGCCCTTAAGGCTTTATCTATGTAAGACTTGACCATAATGGTCATAATTTGTGTAAGACAGTATGTATGGATGTAAGACTCTTGTTATTCAGCTTTTGTGTGTTCAGTGAGCATTGATCTCTGGGATCACTATACACGTGCATTCGGTGATCTCGACTTATGAGTCGGGGTCCCCACAAGTTGCTTGTTGAGGACAAGTACCAAGTGGTCGGCTTCGACCTCGAGTTCACCAGAGGTCGTGCCGGGCATGATCAGAAGGTTGCCATCACCCAGTTGTGCATTCGACATGACGTCCTCATCAACAACTTCCACCTGGTCACAAGGCCTTGCGAGCGTTTCACAAGGTTTATCAACAACTCCGACTATAGTTTCGCTACGGTGGACACCACCAATGATCTAAAAGCGCCCAATGTTTCGGCCATGACCTACTGGAATCTTGTCAACATCTGTGACCGCTACAAGGTCTGGGGTAGCAACGACATAAATACTGAGGACTCCCTGGCTGACCTCGCCTCGGCTATCATCGACCCCTACTGCATGAGGATGAAGGATTAGAGCAAGAAGGACAAGAACGCCTGGCATAGTGTCCGGAATCAGAGACTAGATGAAGAACACGCCAAGTACGCAGCCAAGGACGCGTACACAAGCTACGGGATGTACACGCAAATTGTTGACATGAGGAAGTGTCTTCTTCCTGCCCCAGGCGAGGGATAGAGCCAGATAGAAGTGGCAGGAGCGTCATAAGAAGTACTAGATGACTAGATGATCGTTTCTCCTAGTTTAGAATGCATGCAATTTGTTGGGGATATAAGTATTTCATTGACCCGCCCAGGAGGGGCCGGGTTACCCAATGGCGGTTCATGGGCCAAGCCTAGAAGCAGGTTAAAGACGACGGTTTAGATAAAGGCCCAAAGCCTTGGGCGGCTTAAAGCCCGTGAGTATAAACCGTCATATATGTGACTTGTGTTGTAAGGCATGTAACAAGAGTCACCGAGCCAGACACGATTGTATGAGCCGACCGGGACTTCGTAGGCCGCTGGGTGTCAACCCATGTATATAAGGGGATGACCCGACAACGGCTTCGGGCAAGAAACAACCGATCGAGGGCTAGGCAAGCGCATCCGCACTCTAGCAATCGGCCCCAGCAATTCCACCTCAAACTGGATTAGGTTTTACCCTCACCGCAAGGGGCCGAACCAGTATAAACTCCCTGTGTCCTTTGTCTTGTTCTTAACCCCTTTAATCTAACCACGTCACTATGGCTCCGTAATCAAGTCCTTACCTTAGGACATCTGCCGTGACACTTCCACGACAGTTGGCGCCCACCGCGGAGCATGTGGCATGTGGTTTCGAGTTCCTGAAGGGCAACTTCGAAGGGCTCAAGGGATACGCTGTGGGCCGGATGACCAAGAGTTGTCGCGGCAAGCTTTACATGGATGGCAAAGGCTGGGGTCCCGAGGCCTGCTCAATTGAGTACGGGTACCGAGTCCCCTTCAACGGAATTCACGTCTTCATTGGCAAGATCGGCGAAGCGGGCCCTGAGCCAGACACCTGCACCGACATCGTCGAGCCAGCTCAGCGTGGGCGACCTGCCCGGATTCGGCCTACTAGGAAGCGTGCCTTCGTTAGATACATCCACGGCACTTGAAGCTCCGGATCTTATGAAGAAACGACTGTTCTCTTCGACGGTGAGTCATCCACAGGAGAAACTAACTCAATGTATCAGATGCAGAGCGGACGGCTTCGGGGCTCGTCCGACGGTAATAGTATTCCGGACCTCTGTGAGCCGCCGAGCAGGGTGGCGATTTTCATGATGGGCACCCAGCCGGCTCTCGGATCAACAATTTTCGGGGCCATAACACCCGGCGCGATGGCAGCTACGGCAGGCACAGACGGCTCAGCATGCCCGCCGGCTCAAGTTTTATCAGATCTGTTGGAGAATCTGGCAACTCTGATGGGGACAGAGGTAACCCCAGAAAACCAGGACCAGCACAAGATAGCTATGGATAAGTTGCGACAGGAGATGGCACAAGCTAAGGAAGACCTGGCAATAGAGAACCCTAGGATGACCGAGGATTGGGCTGTTTTGGACGCTCAGGCCCATCGGAATTAAGCGGGGGCTTTCCGGCTCACGGTGGGTCAAAACGCGGCTAATAAAGCCATGAGGAGAAAGCAACAGAGTCGTCTCCCCTTTGTTTACGCGCCAAGGAATCTTTTTAACACAGATGGAGCAGGGGGGTAGTAGTCCGCCGGTGTTAAACCGAACGGCAGAGGTACCCAGGACCGCTGGTCCAGTTCACCAGCATACGACATGTTCTCTGTATGCATATCAAAACCGCCCATCACCTCGTTACCCGACGGCACCGGTGGGTCACTATTCCAACCCTCTGGATAACATGATAGGAGCGGCATCAAGGTTGGTGGCTTTGCCAGTTGAGGGCGAAACTCCAGTAGCGGTGGAAACCCATAGGGCTCAGGAACTGCTTCAGACAGCGCTACAACACCAACAGACTTATTCTTATAGTCGAGACCGGATTCACGCGACCCCTCATCCAAGTGCCAGCTACAGCAGGCATGTTGAGTCGCCAGAGGTTTCAAGCGCAGAGTTATGCCGTAACTCTCCTCATGGACATAACTCGGCACGGTATGATGCCAAAGCACAAGACCTGGTGGATCAGGGCAGGATGCACCGAGAGGCCGAGCTGGCGGCTCAGGCAGCCGATCATCAACCAGCGCCGTACTACCCAGCGACCTCAGTGGAGACAAGCATGACTTCTAGAGCTTGGGGCATGCCGTGTTTAACGGTGGCTTTACAGAACAAGCGGTTGCCTAAGGACATCAAGGCCCCTCGTAAGGTGCCCAACTACATAGCAGATCAGCCCCGTGAGTCTTGGATAGAAAGTTACGAGATGTCTATGGAGATGTTGGACGTTAGCGAAGCCGCATGTGCTAAATATTTCACCATGATGCTGGAAGGCACGGCTCCTAACTGGTGAAAAGGCTTACCAGTCAATTCCATCGGGTCATGTGCAATGTTGAATGCCAAGTTCATCAAGCACTTCAAGGATATGTGCACATAGCCCATGTAGATCGTGGATCTAGATTCATGTGTTAAGAACGAGGGCGAATCAACGACTAGTTGGGTGCGCGGGGTCTCGACCATCATGCACTCGTCAGATAAGATCAACGCTGAATCGGCGATATTAATGTTGGAGAAGAATTGCCGTTTTCCTCCACTCAAGCTGAAGCTAGGGCGGCTTAAGCGCCATTGTAGTGATATGGGGGGGCTTATGGCGACTCTCGTCAAGTATGCCGACTCTGATAGTACCAAGGAACCCGAGTCTGAGGCTGAAAGACCGGGAAAGGGAAAAAGGGGTAATGATCCGGGAGGACAGTAGTATAACCCGACCAATCAGCACAACGGCAATAAGCGCAAGGCTGGTGCTTTCATAGCTAATACGGGGGCACGGAGTTCTAACCTGCGTCGCAAGGGGAAGCCACCTACAAGATACAACATCGATGAGGTGATGAATCATCCGTGTCCAAAGCATGGGACGGACGAAACACCAGCCACCCACGCATGGAAGGAGTGCAACATCATGAGGTCTTACAGGGAGTTCATCGAGGGCGGTTATGGACCAAACGGCGGCTCAGGATCTGGTTTTCATGGTCCTGGTCACGATGGTGGCGGCTCGAACTCCGGGTTTCAAGGCCAAGGTGGACAAGGCGGCAACAATCAACAGAACAGCCAAGGGAATCAACAGCAGTCTGGTTATCAGAGTAACCTGAAACAGTTGAGCAACGGGCAATACCACGTGTTCACCACAAGTCTGTGCAAACGAGACCAGAAGCTTCATAAGAGGGCGGTGAATGCTGTTGAGCCGGCGGTGCCCTGTTACTTGCGATGGTCTGAGCAGCCCATTATGTGGAGCCGCGAATATCACCCGCCTCAAGTTGATAATCCGAGTCAGCTGGCTTTAGTGGTGGCCCCTCAGGTCGGAGGATACAAGTTCACCAAGGTGCTCATGTATGGAGGTAGAAGCATCAATATCCTTGATTACAATACCTTCCGTCGCATGGGATTAACTGACAAGATGCTCAAGCCATTGAACATTGTCTTTCATGGAGTTGTGTCTGGTAAGTCGGCGTACCCAGTTGGAAAAATTGATCTGGAGGTAACCTTTGGAGATGAATATGATGCCAGGATAGAAACTTTAACATTTGAAGTTGTGAGGATCCACAGTCCGTACCATGCTTTATTTGGAAGGCCGACTTATGCTAAGTTCATGGCGAGGCCGTGTTAGCTCAAGATGCCGGGTCACAAGGGGAATATCACAGTGCATGGGAGTCGCATGATAGCTTTGGAATGTGAAGTGGGCGATGCGGCTTATGCAGTGTCGGTTTGTTCCACACATGAGCTCAAGTTTTACAAAGATAATGTTGACCCAGCAGATATGGCGTCTTTAAAGAAGCCAACTACAGAGCATAACCCGTTGCTGAAGTTTAAGTCGGCAGATGATACCAAGATGGTTGATTTTGTCCCTGGCGATTCATCTAAGCAGTTCAGCATCAGCGCTAATCTGGATCCGAAATAGGAAAGCACACTCATCGAGTCCATTTGTGAGAACCGGGACATCTTTGCATGGAAGCCTTCAGACATGACGGGTGTACCGAGAGAACTCGCTGAGCACACTCTCAATATTGATCTGAAGTATAAGCCGGTCAGACAGTTCCTTCACCGCTTTAATGAAGAGAGACGGAAGACCATTGGTGAAGAGGTGGCCTGGCTCTTGGCGGCCGGGTTCATCATTGAAGTTTTTCATCTTGAGTGGTTGGCTAACCCGGTTTTGGTGCTTAAAAAGAATGGAACATGGCATAACCCGTTCGCCCTCCCCCGTATTGATCAGATCATTGATGATACGATTGGTTGTGAGCGTTTGAGTTTTTTGGATGCATATTATGGATATCATTAGATCAAGATGGCAGTTAAGGACTAGGAGAAGACGGCTTTCATTACTCCATTTGGAGCTTTCTGCTATGTATCTATGCCTTTCGGGCTTGAGAGTGCCCATGCGACTTACCAGCGGTGCGTACAGAATTGCCTGCACGGTCAGATTGGGCGTAACATTCATGCTCATGTGGATGAAATTGTGGTCAAGTCCAGAAAGAAGGAGACCCTGATCGACGACTTGAAGGAAACATTTGACAATCTCTGGGTGTACAAAATGATGCTTAACCCGACCAAGTGTGTTTTTAGTGTTTCAGCAGGCAAGCTTTTGGGTTTTCTAGTCTCTGAGCGAGGCATCAAGGCTAACCCGGAAAAAATCAAGGCCATCACCTCCTTGGCAAGGCCGAAGTGTATCAATGATGTCCAGCGCGTGGCAGGACGGATAGCAGTGTTGAGCCGGTTCATAAGCCGCTTAGGTGAGAAGGCTATCCTTCTATACTAGATGATGAAGAAGACAGATGATTCTGTGTGGAGTGAAGTTGCTGATGAAGCATTAGAGGCACTCAAGAAGCAATTGGCCGAGCTGCCGGTTCTCGCGGCCCCCATTGACAAAGAGCCTTTATTATTATACGTGGCTGCCAATAGCATGGCAGTCAGCGTGGCCATTGTGGTGGAAAGTAAGGAGGCTGGCAAGGAGCACCTGGTTCAAAGGCCGGTTTACTATATTAGCGAGGTGCTCATCGAGTCTAAACAGAGGTATCCACACTGGTAGAAGCTGGTTTACGGGGTCTTTATGGCAAGCCAGAAACTCAAGCAATATTTCCTGGGTCATCCTATTACGGTGGTGTGTTCTGCTCCCTTGGGGGACATCATTCAAAATAGAGAAGCTACATGACGAGTCGCCAAGTGGGCCATTGAGCTTGGGCCTCATGATTTAAAATATATGCCTCGGACAGCCATCAAACCGCAAGCACTGGTGGACTTTATCAATGATTGGACAAAACTACAGACGCCTGAGGAAAATCCGAATAATACATATTGGTCAATTCACTTTGATGGGTCTTGACAATTGGAAGGCTCAGGGGCTGGAGTTTTTATAACTTCCGCACGAGGTGATAAACTTTCTTATGTTGTCCGGTTAATGTTCCCATGTACTAATAATGCAGCTGAGTATGAGGCCCTGCTCCATGGTGTTCGGATGGCTAAGGAGATGAACTTAAGCCGGGTCAGGTGTTTTGGTGATTCAGATCTGGTAGCTCACCAGGTTTCTGGCACCTGGGATTCCAAGGATCCACTCATGGCGGCTAGGAGGTTGATGCTATTGCAGGTCACTTCAAGGGTTACCAAGTTGAACATATTGATCGAAGGAAGAATGAGGCAGCTAACGCCTTAAGGCGGTTAGGATCTCAGCGGAAGCAGGTGCCCCCCAATACCTTTTTGGATGTTTTGCTTAACCCGTCTGTCAAGTTGCCTACAGAGGAGGACCTTGCTATCCCTGACCCAGAGGCACAGTTGGTGGTGGCTCTTCATGTCATACCGGACTGGATGGTTCCATATTTGGCTCACATGACCCGGGGAGAGTTACTTGAGGATGAAATTTTGGCCATACAAATCACCCGGCGGTCTAAGTCGATGACAATTGTCAATGGAGAGTTGCAGCATCGTAGTGTCACAGGTACGTTTCAACGCTGTGTCTCGCCTGAGGAAGGCTGTGAGATCCTACGTGAGATTCATGAGGGAGATTGTGGTCATCATGCCAGCTCTAAATCTCTGCTGGCTAAAGCTTTTCCTCACGGATTCTATTGGTTGACGGCTCATGCTGATGCTGAAGACTTGGTTTGTAGATGTGACGGTTGTTAGAAATTTTCACGGCGCGCTCATGTTCCGGCTCAAGAGTTGTGGATGATTCTGATAACCTGGCCATGTGCGACTTGGGGGCTTGATATGGTAGGGCCTTTTAAAAGGTCCAAAGATAAGAAAACCCACCTGTTGGTGGCAGTGGACAAGTTCACAAAGTGGATTGAGGCAGAGCCAGTCAGCAAGCGTGATGCGGAAACAGCGGTGCAATTCATCAAAAAGGTGATTTTCCGGTTTGGCTTTCCCCCACAGCATCATAATAGATAATGGCACTAATCTGTCTAAGGGTGCTATGAGGGAGTTTTGTCAGCGTGAGCATATCTGGCTTGATGTTTCTTCTGTGGCTCACCCCCAATCCAATGGGCAAGCAGAGTGGGCTAATCAAGAGATTCTACGAGGGATCAAGCCCCAACTCATGGTTCCTCTGAAGAGAACGTCGGGTTGTTGGGTAGAAGAGTTACCTTCTGTGTTATGGAGCATTAATGCGACACCCAATAGGTCTACAGGATACACGCCCTTCTTCATGGTCTATGGAGCGGAGGTGGTTCTTCCCAGCAATATCCTTCATGACTCGCCCCGAGTGGTGGCTTACGTCGAAACTGATAATGAGAAGGCACGTCAGGATGCGTTGGATCAATTGGATGAAGAGCCTGATCTCGCGGTGGCTCGTTCAGCAATTTATCAACAAGATTTACGACGATATCACAACCGGCAGGTCAAGACCAGAACCTTTCAAGAGGGCGATTTAGTTCTCCAGCTCATCCAAGATCAGACCGAAATGCATAAACTTTCGCCGCCTTGGGAAGGATCTTTTGTCGCCAGCAAGAATCTGCACAATGGGTCATACTATTTGATCAACATTCGAGAGCACAAGGACTCACGTACATCAGAGGAGGAGACTAATTGGCCGTGGAATATTGCTCACCTCCGGCCTTACTATACTTAAGCCTCCGGCTCTCATGATGTAATTCGATGATGTAAATATCAGTACAATATAATAAAGCTGGCATCCCCGCTAATTTGGGGCCTTTACCATTTTTTGAAAAGTTGAGTCCTTGTCATCATCATACATTTTTTGTCAAGAGGCTTACTACCCAAATCACAGGGATCACAAAGAGTTGGATGCATAGCACAGCTCCAACATAAGCCCTTGATGAGAATAATATGCAAGTATGTCACTTGGGGGCTTCATGTTCAAACATAAGCGTATTCGACCAAAGAAAGCATAGGCGTATTTGACCAAAGAGGACATAACATGTGGGTCATCCTACCTGTACCTAGCTCCTTCAACTCCATCAGGTCATCCTCATTGACCCGGCAAACTCTTGGCAATCAGTCTTAATGGCGTATTCGACCAAGACCTGAGCTTGCTATGGTTCAAATGCCGGCTATCACTGCGAGAGCACGGTTCTATAGATAGTCAGGATAGATCCAGGCTCAAAATGCCGCCTTCCTTGAAACTTGGATAACTCGGCCTATGATGCAAGATGCAACTCTGACCCCGCATACTCTAGGCAAGTCTATCTTTAAAAACAAAGACCTGCACTTGTCTAGGTTCAAATGTCGATTGGGTACTATGAGAGCCGGCTCATAGCACGCACGTACCTTCCAGGGGCCACCAAGGCTATTTTCATTGAAGAAGAACCTTTAGCTTGGCAGCCTGCAAAAGCCTCGAGTGTTTTCTTCGATTTTTTCTCTTGTTCTTATTGTTTTCTTGTAAGTTTTCATTTCCATTTGCGTTCTTTGCAAGCTCGGCCTAGCTGCCTCCACTCATGGCTCATATTTGAAGCCTCTCCGAGTCTCTACAAACCAACCTAAGGAACGGCTCTAAGCCGCCGGAAATTAACAATCTTATTTCTGGAATTATACATTTATAAGGTTCTGACTATATGAAGACTGATCAAGCCGGCTGTCCAAATTATATCTTCAGGTATGACTATTTTTATAACAATTAAACCGGCCCTGGTTATGGACATCTGCCCCCAGCGGCACCGGTTGGGCACAATGACCCGCCCGACGGTAAACCGCCAGGGCTTTTGTTTTCTGTTTATATGCAGGATACAGTTTATATTGATCTAACACAAGCCAATACCATCACAAGCATAAAGTAAGGATTTCAACATTCGGCGGATCAATAATGTCATCGAAAGACAAGAAGCGTGCACGATGGTACGCCAGCTGGCACAATAAGCCGGCAGATTAAAAGTTTCGCTATCCTATTACAAAATGCGGTGAGCCAAACAAAATTCAACTATTTTTATTACAAGTATATGAGACGCCCGGCGGTTCATTCCCCTTGGCTTTGCTGCTTTGACAATTCCAGGTCATCCTTCTCCTCTGTCTGAAAGTTCTGTGCCAACCAATCCAAGCCAGCCAAAGCTTAAAATTTAGCCTCCTTGTCAATAAGTTCAGAGAGATCAATTTCACGGGCAAAGGTATTCTTACTTATGGGAGGAATCAGATCCATCACTTTGTAAGAAGGAGTGGACATCTTCTGGTTCTCCATATTATAAGCCGGCTGATATTTAGACAAGTCCGTTTCATTCACAATCAAGGTAGCTAGCGGCCGGATGTCCTTGACACAGGCAACTAAGTCTTTATGGTCAAAAGTTGAGCCGTCTTCTTTCAAACTTGGGTACCCAGTAGCCAAGTCGGATGGGTCCAACTCTGGAAGCCATGCCTTTGCTCGGCTCAAGGCCGTTACAGCACCGGCTCTTGCAGACGACCACTTGATTTTATCTGTCCTGGCTGGTATAATGGAGAGTCTTCTCAAAATGTCCACAAACAGCATTGGTGCCTGACTAGACGGAGAAACGACAGCTAAGGCACGTTGTGCTCCAGTATATAGTTGTTCCACAAGGGTGTAGATAGCCTTGAGCTTTACAAGTGAATCTCTGCCAAGATTGCTGCTTCTCTTGCCTACATGACCCACAAGTTGATCAGTAACGAGTTAAGTTACATCAAGATATTATTTAAAGTTACAACACGACGTTTACCAAAGATGGCCGAAGTCATTTCCGAGATGCGATGCTTTAAGCTGGAGAGCTCAGTGGTCGCCGCTTCAAGAGATGTTTCGGCTTGATCAGCTCGCTGCACCAAGGCGGTCTTCTCTTTTGCCCATGCAGATTGCTCTGATTTAAGTTTAGCCTTCAGTTCATTCAAGTCGTACATGCTAAATTGAAACTTTGATTCAGCTTTCTGGGTCTCCGACTCTTGGTGCTTAAGCTGGTTATTGGCATCCTCTAATTGTGTTTGCAATTCAATAGTGGTTTCCTGAGCAGACAAAGAGAGCATAAAAAATTGGTTTCCGGTTTACAAAGATTGAAGTCCCAAGCCTTTTGCAAGCAACAACACTTGGCACTTGGGGGCGGAAGTTGTTCTTTTATGAGCTGGATTCAAGTTACTAAAGTCTCAAGCACTTTGCAAGCAAGAGCACTTGACCCTTGGGGGCTAATGGATGCAGAACTTTTTCTAAGTTAACAGTTCATGCAAATAAAGTCCCAAGCACTTTGCAAGCAACAACACTTGGCACTTGGGGGCTAATGCATATTGCTTCTGTATTATCGGTTAATTATATTAACCCGGCGGCAACATAGTTATTACCACCGACTCATGGAGGGTATGAAGTCAAGTTCTATGCAATAATAATAAGGACCGGCTCATTCAACCTGACTAAGCCGGCCCTTGGGGGCTACACATGCAATGTTCCTGAAGGACAGATTTTTTGTTAATAGGCGTGCCGGTTTAAAAGGTGAGAATTGCTCTAAGTCTACAACATATTCACTTCTATCATATCCAATAGACTTGGGGGCTGGAAGGATGATTATAGTTTGGTCAAGAATTTTACCTCAAATTTTTGGTGCATCTGCTTCACCATATCAATTTCAAGGTCGCGATTGCTGTGGACCTGATTGAGAAACCCAGAAAGAACTTTGCCAGTACTCAGCTGTGCATACTGAGACGTGTCAAACCTCACTCTTCGTTTTTCAACGAGTTCTTGCTTGGCGGTATGTTTGGCTAGCACTGTCGGGTTGCCCAGCTCTCTGAAACCAGTACCAATAACTGTGACATCTTTAGTCCGGTCTTCTACCGGCTCAGACGGGGCAGGCGGTTCAACAGGAGCAGAATCAACTTTGGCAGGATCAATGGAGGCATCAGGCATATCACGGGGAGCATCATGAGTGGTTTCCTCGGTTGGCCTATGAACATCTGTTACCAACGCCTGCGGCGCCGACTCAAAGACCTTTGGGTCAGCTGCCGGCTTACTTGCCCTCGCCCTCTTGACATGTTTAGCCTGGCCGCTGCATGAATTAAAGTGAGTCGCTGCAAGGTTACAAAGATTTAAGGATAAGTTGAACAAGGAAGAAATCATTTACCCAGGGGCGGTCTTGAAAGCCGGAAGTTGACTTTGAGATGAGTCGCCAGAGGATGAACGAGAGGTTTCCTGATAATTTGAATCAGACGAGTTCAGTAGTTGACGTCTAAGACCCGCTAGCGGATAATGAGAGTTTAAGAATGGAAAGACCTCATTCTGGCGTTTTCGACGAGTCGGGGTATTTGGTAAGCCGGAGGACAATTCCTCTTCTCCGGTGTTTCGAGTCCGACGCCGATTCTCGTGTTGATGTTGCTTCAAAAGAAAGTAAGGATCTAAATGAGCAGAAGGGTGTGAAAATCTTGCTTTCCGGATAAACCGTCAAACTTTTTGTCTTGGCAAGGATTCTAAGCTGGAGGAAATAGTAATTACCTCTTCATCCACGGCCTAGCTAGCCTTCGTGTAATCCTAACAATAATCAGTGTCAATAAGATAATTGAAGTAAGAACTAAGAGAGTCAAGGACTACCTCCGACTTAGTGCCGTAGTTCATTTCCAACAATTCGGAAGCACTGGTTTTCCTCTTGGTCTTCTTAACGGATCTCTTGGCGGCTTTTTTGGCGGTTCTGGCCCTCTTGGCAGCTTCATGGTCATAAGATTTTTTCCAGAAGGCCGACTTAGCCTGCGAGAGGTGGTAATTTCAAGATTGGCAGGGAAATCAAAATTATAAGATGACAACAGCTAAAGTTAAAACTTATCTCTGGTGCCGAGTTAGATTTGCAAAAGGGCGGCAGGCCCACTTTGCTGCAGTCAGCTAGGGACTCATTTAAAACAGTTTTGCTCATATCTGCGATTACATCCACTTCCAGATCTTCTGAGCTATGACGTAATGGATCATCTTATTCTCTAGTATACTCGCACATTAAGCCAGTCATGCGGCTCAGAGGAATGACCTGCCAAGCGAGCTAGCACTAGGCTAAATCAATTCCGGTTAACCCGTTTCCCAGTAAGGCCTTCACCTTTGAAAGAGTGGGAGCAATTGTTTTGTGCTATGCAGTAGTGAGCTTCTCAGCAAGAGGATGATTGGTATCTAAATGCTGAATACGGAAACCCGACAATTGATGTTCGTTAGCCGAGGAAGTGTCTTTACAATAAAACCAGGTTTTATTCTAGTCTTTTGGATGACTCGGCAGATAGGCGTAAGGAAACATAGAGTCTCTTCTTCTTTGAATTGAGATAGCCCCAAGCTCTAAACTAGGGCCATTGGTGAATTCATTCTGGCGGTTTAAATAAAAGAAATCCCTAAAAAGCAAGATGCTTGGCTCCTCTCAAAGATATACTGCACAGAAAACCTAAAAGTTGCAGATATTTGACACGGAATTGGGTCCGATGTCTTGAGGATGGAGTTGGAAAAAGTGCAGAACATCCCTGAAGAATTTAGAGCCGGGTGGTGAAAAACCCGGTTCATGTGATCAGTGAAGATGATAACTTCATCATCTTTTGGAGCAGGTTTCTCCTCGCCCGGGTTAGGAGCGCGGTAAGGCATACCTGGAGCATTCAGCAGGTATCCGACCTTAACAAAATTGGCAAGTGTGGCCTCAGTAACAATTGAAGGGACCCAGTTGCACGTGGTGACTGTCTTTGGTGGAATTTTGAACAAACAAGCCTAAAGAAAGAGAAGATTATTGCCGGTTTAGAATCAACTCCTTAAACCGGAAGCAAATGTTATACTACAAATTCTACATGGTGGCTTAAATGGGGCCTAATGGCATAAGAACAATTATTAGATGGAAAATTAAGCCGCCATGACAGGTGCGGATATTCAGAAAAGCAGATTTCACTAAGTCTGGGAAAAACAATTTTTACAGGTTGCCGTGGTAATTTTGGATCTACAGCTGTTTGAAAATCAAGATTAAAATGATGAACAGGCAAACCTAAGTTCAAAACGAAACAATTCCTGGGGATGAATCGACTTTATCAGAGATGAAGTATTAGGACATTTTTCTAAAGGAATATTATCGGCATCAGCGCATGAAGAGATATCAAGTTTAGAAGGAAAACTGTAGTCGTGGAAGAAGAGGAAGATGAACGCCGATGAACTTCACGGGAACCCTAACAGATCTAAGACGAAGGAGTAGAAAGGACGTACCTGGATGGATGAACGGCGGCGGCGCACATAAGAAACCTGGTAGCGACAGGCGGAGGCTGTAGCTATTGACAAAGACGAAGCAAGAAGACAGTGGCACCGGTGGAGCTTAGATGCAGAAGGGTCTCGAGGAAGAAGATGAAGCGGAAGAAGCGAGGGGAGAATGCACTAAAAAAATACACTTCCATGATGATACGTGTTTGTCACAGTAGGTCACGTTTTCTGTCATGCATGTACATCCATGACAAATTTATGACCGAATCAAGATAGTCATACATGTGCTGTCGTAGAAGTGTTCCATGACATTACCAAAATTATCATCACGGAAGTGTCCACTTCCATGACGATAAATCGCGCGTCACAGAAGTGCTTTCGTCAAGGGTGACCGACACGTGGCATCCACTGTAACGGAACACCGTGAAGCTATGGGGTCCGGTTTTGGATCCGATAACCCATTAACAGCCCCGACCAATGGGGATTTTCCACGTGCAAAATCATCATTGGCCGGAGGGAACATGTGTCGGCTTGCCGTTGGGACAGATGTCATCCACTCATTGGACACAAAGCGCCTATGATACGTCGACACATGGCACGGCCCAACAGAGGCCCATTCCTGTGAAAAGGTTGGCCCGTTTGACATGGTCAAAAGGTGGCGGGCCGGCCCATGGCAAGCCTTTTAACGACATGTTCGCATATAGCCCATTTACAGCTCGCTAACCGCGGGCCCGTTTATGGCCTATCCGAATTAGGCCCATTAGTGTCATCTGGGCCGTCCAATATAATTCCAGCCCGTTTTAACTTCTGGCCCATGTATGGCCCATGATGTCTTTCAGCCCATATGAGGCCCTTAGTAACCCTTGGCCCATTAACGGCCGGTGGTAAAACTGGCCCGTAATGAACAGTGCCCAACAGAGGCCCATTCCTGTGAAAAGGCCGGCATGTTTTACTTGGTCAAAAGGTGACGGCCCGGCCCACGACAAGCCTGTTAACAACATGTTTGCATATAGCCCATTTACAGCCCGCTAACCCAGGGCCCGTTTATGGCCTATCCGAATTAGGCCTAGTAGCATCATCTGGGCCGTCCAATATAATTCCAGCCCGTTTTAACTTCCGGCCCATGTATGGCCCATGACATCTTTCAGCCCATATGAGGTCCTTCGTAACCCTCGGCCCATTAACGGCCCGTGGTAAAACTGGCTCGTAATGAACAGTGTTTCACTTTATACCCATTAACAGCCCATTATTCCTTTGGGCCGTTTCCAGCCCATGTTATCTTTCGGCCTTCTCAGGGCCCATTTATTCTTGGGCTCATTTCCAGCATTCGTTTACTTTTGGCCCATTACTATCATTTTCTGCTTGTGGGCCAAATTCAGCCCGTGGTTACAGTCGGCTCGTTTGTGGCCCGTTAATACGTTGGGCCGTTTTCATAGCGTCATCAAATACGGCCGATTAACGACGGCCCGTTATGGTCGGCCCATGAACGGATGATTTCAACTCTAGCCCATTTACGACCATAATGTCGTATGTTATTGGCCCATGTTTGGCCAACCGATCATGAGGCCCGTAGAAAGCTCATTGTGTCTACGGCCCGTATAAGGCCCATTTCTTCTACGCGCTGTAGAAGGCCCATTGTTTCTACGGCCCTTAGAAGGCCCATTGTTTCTACGGCCCATAAGAGGACCATGTTAACGACAGTAAATATGTAGCCCATGGTTAATGTGGCCTAGTTTTAAAAAATAGGCTATTGCGGCCACTAGCAAACCGTGGAAAAAGAACTGCACTGACTACAAGAAAATAAATAAACAAGACAATAAGGAAATAAATAAGCAAGCAACTTACGCTAGGCTATCACGACTATTACACATATTACATCCACTGGGCATCAAAGTTCGCCACCAGTGCAAATATAGGGAACAAAGCAGCATATAAACGCCATAGCAAAACAAGTCCAGAATTGAAACCACTTCAGAAGAGCTCAAGAAACAATATCCTGGGTACCCATAATGTTGGCAAGATGCTTAGCAAGCTTATTAACTTTCTCTTGTTTGGCGCTTAAATCCTCCAGCACTTGCTGTTGCACCAGAAAGTATGCATCTGAATTCTGCAGGGACTTCCTCAGTCCTTTGGTTTCCTGTCGCATAACATCTGATCGATGTCTTTCAACTTGAAGTTGATACTCAAGAAGCCGAACTGATTCAGGCAGCGAGTTCGAAGAGCTGGAGCTAGCAGTAGTAGCTAGTAAGTCAAACACTACATCAAGACAGGACTTTGGGGTTGTCTCAGTGTCTTCAATATAGTTTTTATCAGCTTTCTTGGAGACCAACAGGGATGTCTCACTATCTTGAACCATATCTGCATTACTTCCTGTACCATTGCATAACGGGGTACTCTTCTCCAATATTTTATCTGCATTCTAAAAGAGAAACAAACAAACACATCACATGTTTACAATGTAGTATATGAAACTCATTTTGGTAAACCAGTTCAGTAGTAAGGTGGACATGATAACAGGATGAAACAAACACATATCTATGTAGTATGGTCACTGTATGGTCTATATCATTCTAGTTTATGTTGCCAAATCAAGATAGGTACAATTCGAATCATATATATTTAAGACAAAGCAGCTTAGACAGAATATAAGTGTGGGAAACTACACAACAATAACAACACTTGTAAGGTGCATGACATGAGAATATAACTGTTTATTCAATTGAAACTGAAATCAACATAGAGCAAGTTACAATAGCAAACACATTAAAGAAACAGGTTTAAAACATACCTATTGCGCCATTGGAGTTTCAATTGCATCCTTCAAAATTGAAATTAGTTGGTATGAGTAAATACTAAATACAGTGATACAAGAGCAAAGTAGTATGAACCATAGCTACGGAACCTGACCTGAGAACAATTCTTCTTCTGCTTTAGGCATTGATTTGGGGTTCGGATTGGTGGTCCTCGTGCTTTGGGCACTGCAGTTGCCTTACTAACTGCTTGTGTTTGGGTGCTTTGTGGTGGAGACAGTGTTGTGTCAATGGGAACTGGGTTACTATCTGATAGGGTTGGGGTTAGAAGGGGTGTAGCTGGTTCTTTGTCCAACTGGGTAGGGGTACAATCTGCGTGAGTCTGGGTTGTGTGGTGGGGCTGGTTCTTGCGCAAGTACAATCGTGGTTCTATCTCCATCGACAGGTAGCACGATCTTTTCTGAAGATCATGTTTTTACTCCCACAGATGCTGCCATCACCCCCTCCAATTGAAATTGCTGATAAACAAGAAAATTAATTGAATGTACAGACATTGTAAGATAGACATGCACAATGGATAGTAGGGAAGAAAAGAGGGCATGAAATAATTCACATTTATGTTGTCTAACCAAACAGAATAGCAGGACATAATTTCACATATATGATGGCTTATTAAACAGGATAGCATGACACAATTTCACATGTATGATGGCTAACTAAACATGATAGAATGACATACTTCAAAATATGATGACTATGTAAACAGGATGACATGATATAACTATACGATGTGTCTATTAAAGTGGTTGGGATGTCATAAATCACAAACATGCCCTCGATAGAAACATGATGGCATGATATAATTCACGGATAGAATGACATAATTCAAAATATGATGACTATGTGAACAGGATGAGATGATATCTATATTATGTCTTTAGAAAATGGGTTGGCATGCCATAATTCAGATACATGATGTCTATGTAAACATCATGGCATGATATAATTCAAATATATGATTCATATACTAAGGAAGTGAGCAGAGGGCAATCACATATATGATGTGTCAACTAAGGAGATGGCATTCAATATCGTGTATATGATGTAAAAACTAAGCATTGCAATACAACATATGCATGATATGAGTAATATAACCTTGCCAAGTTTGAGCATACACCTCTGGGGGATAATAGGACTGGTCATCTGCCTCTGAATCCTCCTCTGAAGAGCTATCTGTAACTAGCAAGATATCTGCTTCACCAGGTAGCATTGTCTGCTCTGAAGACCTTGTTTTCGCTCCAAATTTCTCCATCACCAATTCAAATGGCTGATGCACAGGAAGAGCAGTTGAATATACAAACATTGTCGACAAAAGTAATGAGAAATACAAAAAAAGGACATCATGATATAATTCACATATATGACACTTGGCTAAACAACATGGCATTGCATAATTTACATATATAATGCCTTGCAACAAGATAGCATAGCATAATTCACATGTATAATGTCTTGCAAAAAGATGGCATTGCATAATTCACATATATGGTAATTAGACACTAAACAGGTGGCATTCACACAAATCATGTCTAAACCAAGCAAATGACATAGCAATGCAAGATACCATACGCACGATATGAGCAACATAACCCTGCCAAGTTAGAGCATGCGCCTCGGGGGG
>LR738712.1:262453418-262714010 GCA_902687465.1 Secale cereale | reverse complement strand
GGGGGGGGGGTAGGCAACATCATAGTTTGAGGTAAAGGCAACATGTTTATTCTGTATATCTGAATAATGGGTGATTTGTGAGACTTGATCCATCCGCTCTTTTACCTCTCTATTCACAAAAAAATTATTTGTTGGTTCCCCTCGATTTTCTGTTAGTAGTTCCAAGTAGATTGGCTGTGTAAGGTGGCTATTTCTTGTTGATCTATTGCTGCTGAATCGGCCAGTTGAATGTTTGTTTCGTCTGCATTGTTGTGGAATCCATGGTGAATTAATGACCCAATTTGATGCTGTCGTTGCCATCTTAGCTTGGATGATACAATATAATATGCAGAATTCTAGTTCCTTTGTTCTACATTTCTCCTGTAGTTTAGTTACATTTTTTGGAATCTACAAGTGCAATAAATTCACTCTGCAATAAGACTGATGTTTTGTTGCAGATAATTAGAACATTTTGGATGCTCATTGTTTAGGTTCTGCGTCCAGGTTTGGTAGTAGTGCTGGTGTGTGGTGTAGTTTCTGATGTTTTGAGGTTACCCATAGAGGGAGACGAACCCTAGACATGTGGTTGTGTTTTATCAGTTTTCAGTAGTGGAGATTGGGAGCTATGCTCCTAAGTAGAAAAAAAATGGAAGAAATGGGTCATGAGGCTAGCTGAGTACCGTGCGCTTTCTCCTATATGTAATTCTTACAAACTGTTCTCTAATTTTCACTTTGTGCTTTCACTGAAATATTTTTTTTGGGGATTTTTTGTTCTGTGAGCAGCTTGCATCTTCTTTGTCTTCTCCACCAAGCAGCGTCGACTACGCCATCTCCCCCGGGTAGTGCCTTGCCTACGTCCTCGGCCCAAAGCAGTGTCGCCACGCCTGTACGAACTATTAACAGCTAGGTATTTGGCTTATGATCTTATGATTATATATTTGCCAATGACTTGTGGTTTATTGCTTAAAAGTCTCCGCTTTTATTTATGCAGCTGGGAGTGAATTCTAAGTTCATGGAAAAAGCAGCAATGCGGGTACGCGACCACAAGAAAGCTGTGGAGGTAATAGTCTTGGTAGTTAAGTCTAGGATACTTACTTGCTGCTATGAGAACATTGAAACTTATTTAGCATTTCGTTTCTTATATGCTTCATGCAAATGAAACTGCAGTAAACATACATACTAAGATTTTACTTGGCCTATGTATGCATGTCCTGAATGTAGAAATAGGTGTTCTGTCAGCTATGTATCTATTTTGAAACATGGTATGCCTACTTGCTTTGGAATAGTTATTTCTTGATATTATCTGATCCTATCTCCTCATTCTGGTTCATGCCGCTACTGTGTTAAGGTATTCCTTTATGAGCTTCTGCCTTGTGCAAATGATATGATTATTGAGCAGCTTGGTTTCATGCCTTCAGATCTTATGTGAATAAACTATATTTCGAATTGTTTGCTGTTCTTTGCTTTGGAATAGTTACTAGTATTCACATTTATGTTGCATCATGCTAACGAGACATTGGAAATGATCTTTGGTGTAGAATACTTCCCGACAAGCATCAACCGATCCTTCTCGGTCTGCCCTTGGTGGAACCCCGACCGGCCCTTCACCTCAGTCTGGCACTGACGCAGCCTCGACCGGTCCTTCACCTCCGTGATAACGGTATTTTTCTTCTTATTTAGCCTAGTTAGTCCATTTATGACATAATTTAGCCTATTTAGTCCACAAATGACATAATAAGATGAAGAAAATCAAGGAATAGGAAGAAAAGAAGGAATAGGAAGAGAAGAAGAAGAAGAAGAAGAAGAATAAGAAAAGAACTTCTTCTTCTTTTCTTCTTCTTCTTCTTCTTCTTCTTCTTCTTTTCCTCCTCTTATTTAGCCTTTTTAGTCCATTTATGACATAATTTAGCCTATTTAGTCCACAAATGACATAATAAGATGAAGAAAATCAAGGAATAGGAAGAAAAGAAGGAATAGGAAGAGAAGAAGAAGAAGAAGAAGAAGAAGAAGAAGAAGAATAAGAAAAGAAGAAGAAGAAGAAGAACATTTCTTCTAGCTTTTCTTATTCTTCTTCTTTTCTTATTCTTCTTCTTCTTCTTCTTCTTCTTCTTCTTCTTTTCCTCCTCTTATTTAGCCTATTTAGTCCATTTATGACATAATTTAGCCTATTTAGTCCACAAATGACATAATAAGATGAAGAAAATCAAGGAATAGGAAGAAAAGAAGGAATAGGAAGAGAAGAAGAAGAAGAAGAAGAAGAATAAGAAAAGAAGAAGAAGAAGAAGAACATTTCTTCTTCTTTTCTTATTCTTCTTTTCTTATTCTTCTTCTTCTTCTTCTTCTTCTTCTTTTCCTCCTCTTATTTAGCCTATTTAGTCCATTTATGACATAATTTAGCCTATTTAGTCCACAAATGACATAATAAGATGAAGAAAATCAAGGAATAGGAAGAAAAGAAGGAATAGGAAGAGAAGAAGAAGAAGAAGAAGAAGAAGAAGAAGAAGAAGAAGAAAAGAAGAAGAAGAAGAACAACATTTCTTCTTCTTTTCTTATTCTTCTTCTTTTCTTATTCTTCTTCTTCTTCTTCTTCTTCTTCTTCTTCTTCTTTTCCTCCTCTTATTTAGCCTATTTAGTCCATTTATAACATAATTTAGCCTATTTAGTCCACAAATGACACAATAAGCTTAGTTATGTCAAAAATGGCCTAATTAGCCAGGTTAGCTCCAAAATGACCAAGTTTACCTATGTTAGCTCCAATATGATCCATTTAACCTACGTTAGCTCCAAAAAGACCAAGTTTACCTAAGTTAGCTACAATATGATCCATTTTACCCGCGTTAGCTCCAAAATGACCTATTTACCTAAGCTAGCTCTAAATTGACCTACACACTTAGCATTTTTACCTAGCTTAGCAAAAAATGACATTTTTACCTAGGTTAGCTAAAAAATGACCAAGTTTACCTAGGTTAGCTTCAATATGATCCATTTAACTTAGCTTAGCTCCAAAATGACCAAGTTTACCTAGGTTAGCTCCAATATGATACATTGAACTTATCTTATCTCCAAAATGACCTATTTACCTAGCTTAGCTCTAAATTGGCTTTTTCAACTACATTTGTTGGAAAAGAAGAAGATAAAGAAGAGGGGGAGGAGAGAAAGAAAGAGAAGATAAAATCTTCTTCTTATTTTCCTCTTCTTCTTCTTCTTCTTCTTTTCCTCTTCTAGCTATTCTTCTTCTTCTAACTTTCATCTTTCCCAATTTGCAGATTTGCTTGAGATGAGGAAGCTTGCATTGATGGACTCATATATTCTCCTTGTGCTTCCTTTTTGTTTATGAAAACATGTTTGGGAACTTCTTATTGTTGGATATGTTGTTGGAAACTTCTTATGTCATATGGATATATGTTGGACTTGAGGAAATATATTGTTGGAAACTTCTTATGTCATATGGATATATGTTGGACTTGAGGAAATATATTGTTGGAAACTTCTTATGCCATATGGATATATGTTGGACTTGAGGAAATATATTGTTGGATATGTTGTTGGAAACTTCTTATGTCATATGGATATATGTTGGACTTGAGTAAATATATTGTTGGATATGCTTGTTGAGTATATATGTATTATTTGTGTATATCTATGAATTTCTGTCAAATTGAATGAATTCAATTAAAAACAGGGGTTATATAGGCTCTTTGCCGTCTGCCAGCAGTCGGCAAAGAGTTTTGCCGACTGCTAGCAGACGGCAAAGCTCTTTGCCGACAGCAAGCAGTCGGCAAAGAATGCCACGTGGCAGCTCCTTGTTCAACCTGGGAACACTGGTTGCCTATTTGGGCATTTTGCCGACTGCCGGCAGACGGCAAAGAGGCTCAGCTCTTTGCCGACTGCCGGCAGTCGGCAAAGAGGCTAAGGTCTTTGCCGACTGCCGGCAGTCGGCAAAGAGGCTAAGGTCTTTGCCGACGGCCAGCAGACGGCAAAAAAGGCCACGTGGCAGCTTCCCAGTGACTCCTATTTGGCCTCTTTGCCGTCAGCCAGCAGACGGCAAAGACCTTAGCCTCTTTGCCGTCTGCCGGCTGACGGCAAACCACGCCGTTAACCCCTAACGGCTCCCACCTCACCTCACTGCCGTCTACGCTCTTTGCCGTCTGCTGGCCGCAAACGGCTGACGGCAAAGAGCTTTGCCGACTGCTTCTATGAAGCAGACGGCAAAGAAGGCCTTTACCGGCGTTAATTCAGCCGGACTGTTTGCCGACTGCTAGCAGTCGGCAAAGAGCTTTGCCGACTGCCATTCATGCCTTTGCCGACTGCCATGGCAGTCGGCAAAGAAGCTGATTCCTGTAGTGTAGGTCAGTCGCACTATATCTTTGACTTGCACACACACACACACAATTTTGATGGCTCTCTTCATCAATCTCGCACCCACCCACTTGATCCTCTCTTAGACTCTATCGATATCTATGACCCCTCCCTCTCTTCTCGTGGATCGCCCGACCCTCTATATATGATATGGATAGGCCTCCATTTCACACACATTGCATGCAAAATTTTGTTTGAGATGTCATCAACACATATTCCCACAAATACATTCACGAAATCAACCTCCCCCCAAAACAAAAAACACTAACGAGCGCACACAAGCCATTTGTAGAAGTTTGTATCTCCCACACACACCCACGTAGGTGGGGGGACGTGCACAAAGAGAAGAGCTGCACGCACGGCGCACGTACTCCCGTCTCTTTCCCAACCACACCCGCGCGGGTACATGGTGGAGCTCATTTCTGTACGAAAAGGCAGCCCACGTGGTAACTTGACATGTGTACTGGTTGTCCACTAGATGGAGGGAGATCGTCTACCACGGGTGAACAAACAAATTGCGACTTGACGCGTTATGTTAGAAAAGAGGCAAACCATGTGGGGCCTACCTTAGAGCCAAGGCTCTATACACTGGAGTACTTTTGATGTGTCCCGTCAACTCGCAGAACGAGGCGAAGCTTGCTTAGTACGCCGTCTCCCCCGCCCATGGGAGCGGTGGCTCACAGGATGAGGTGAAGCTTGCTTACTATGCCTTACACCCACTCCCTCGCCCACGCGCGCGGTGGCTCGCAGGACGAGGAGAAATTTTTACTACTCCCTCCGTTTACTCCTCGTCCCTACTACCTTGGTTAGAGAGATTATCATATTGTTTGGAATATATATGCCCTTTAGTCGATTTCAATATGAAGTACTAGTACATACTCCAAACACTGATGTATATAGACGTATTTTAGAGTGTAGATTCACTTATTTTGCTCCATATGTAGCAGAAAGTTGAGACACTTATTTTGGAACGGAGGGAGTACATATTTGCTATGATCTGTCAATCATTGAGATGCAATAGCATGCATGTTAGTCTCCTTTGTATTTGATGAAATGTTGCAATGGGCAACCTTGGACGCAAGATACATGTAACAAAAGCTGGAAGCTTCATAGCATTGTACTATCTCACTGATAAATTATAGTACGTACTATACAAGTACTTCCTCCATTCCTAAATATAAGTCTTTGTAGAGATTTCACCATGAACCACATACGGATGTATATAGATGCATTTTAAGTGTAGATTTATTCATTTTGTTCCGTATGTAGTCCATCTAGTGGAATCTCTACAAAGACTTATATTTAGGAACGGAGGGAGTACTATGTAAAGAGTTAGGTGTCACACGGTGTCCAAAATTTTTGGTGATAGCCTGAGATGGGCCATGTAATCACTGAGCCTGCGTGTTTTCACTACTCTTGCACTCCTCCGGCGTAAGAATGGAGAAAATTGTAATCTAGTAGTGCCTCCTTTCGCCGAAAGCATGGGACATCCAGCAATCCTACCACCTCAGTAATAATGACCAATGAGCCGTCAAATCACATAGACCCAGCAGTAAGTTGGATGGACGAAGCAACCATCACTCTTGAATTCGCTTCTCTCTTCAACGCAGGCGCCAGTGGGAGGTCACGTCCGCTCTGCTCGGGCATGAATGCGGCACCGATTCTTTGGAGCGGTGCTGATCGTTTCGGGCGGGAAGCGTGCGTGGGCGATGGATGGGCTTTCGGTGGGCCAGGCTGGTCAGGAGCGGGCGTGGCAGCTGTCCGCCTGTCCCTACCAGACGCCCGGAAATGAGAGGATGCACCGAATCTCGCGGCTAAAATCGTACACTACACACCATCTCTCTGTAGGAGTAGGTCGATATGTCGCTCTCTCTAACACACACATGCTGTTAAACACACACACGCACACGCACACAAAGGTTCATAGAATAGGAAAATCGTGCGAGTGTGAAGCCACATGAAGTGAGATACAAATGGAGTACGTACAAACTATGACCAGCCTAAGCAATGTAACCAAATGCTCCTTCCTCTGCCTTGTTATCTCCCTCGGAAACCCAATGCATGGAGCGCAACTACACGTTGATCGGTCAAGAAATCAAAGTTGGCTTGCATGTGAGTTAATACATGGCCCTGCATGGTAGCTAAAATGACATCTCTTAGTTGTTTGGATCAATTGTTGTGTTTAGAGACAGAAATCAGGGCTTTGATTGGAGGAATGACCGGTCAAGTTTCTCCTTCTCCTTCAATCTGCTTGCACCTTGGTCCCACTACACCTTTTAACGTGACTTATTACACCTAGACGGAGGGAGTCGTACGAGATACGGTGGCACACTGACTTAGGTCGAATACAAGTGCCCAAAATTGTGTGCATGTTATAATAAGGATTCACCTAAATAGTACGTGAGCGAACAGAGGGATCAACTGGACAGTGTTCCCGAGCAGTAGCGAGATGTGTGAGGTAAGATACGCCGCTGGCGCTTTTAATTTTTCTTATTAATTTGTTTGTTTCACCCTCTGATTGGTGGGACCCAACATACTATGTGGAGAGAGATAAGGTGACTAAGGCTGCATTATTTTTGCACCACTGTGGATAGTCTTACCACCAAAGCCACATGCCACGATTATGATTTAAATCCCAATGACTCCCACACACACACAAAAAATATGGCATGCTTGTCACACGAATGTTGGAATGTATAAAAGGTTACTTTCCTCTCGTTGAACATAACGGGAGGGTTGTGTAGCTAGTTAGCCTGTTCGCTCATCAAACTTGAGGTCTCGGGTTTGATAACTATACTTGAGCATAATTCGTGCCAGGAGGATTCTTTGACTGGTCAAAATGGATGGATACGGAGCTATACGATGTCGTACTGACCGTATAATCACCTCATCACGTATAAGGTGCAGCCTCGGCACTTGTTTTCTACGGTTTGCACTCTTCACACTCTCTCCAGTATATATATACACGCTGGAGCCTCAATGCTTGTAGTTGTTCTCTTCACACTCTCTCACCCTCTCTAGATCTAAACAAGACTTCGTTGGCCTCTCTCTCTCTCCCCTCACTGTTGGTCTGCTTGTAGTTGCTCTCTTCACACTCTCTCACCCTCTCCAGATCTAAACAAGAGTTCGTTGGCCTCTCTCTCTCCCCTCACTGCTGGTCTGCTTGTAATTGCTCTCTTCACACTCTCTCACCCTCTCCAGATCTAAACAAGACTTCTTTGGCATCTCTCTCCAATCACTGCTGGTGAAAGAGCCGGCAGGATCCGTCCACCGGGAAGGGAAGGAGGCTTAACGCGGTCGCCGTCGGCGAGGAAGGGAATCCACTACCAGCGCAGCTGTTCACTTTCACCCAGCGGCGACGCGGGAGGGCCTCCGACCCCTTCTTCTTCGCCGCCGTACATAGTGTGGGTCGACGGCCTTCGGTCGCCCACCGAACCACACCCCAAGAACCTTAAGGTATAATTTACTTATTCCACATGCATTGCTCTAGCTGCATGTGGGATTTTTCCGCTTCTGCACTCGAATCTAGGTGTTGGATCAAACAGGAAAGTAGTGGGGAAAGTTGTATACCATGAATCTAGGACATGGTTCAAAGAGGAAAGGAATGGGGGAAAGTAGTGGGAAAATTTGTATAGCATGAATCTAGGATGTGGTTCAAAAAGGAAAGGAAGGGGGAAAGTTGTGGGGAAAGTTGTATCGCATGAATCTAAGACGTGGTTCAAAGAGGACAGGTATGGGGGAAAGTAGTGGGGAAAGTTGTATAGCATAAATCTATGACGTGGTTCACAGAGGAAAGGAAGTGGGGAAATTACTAGTACAGACTGGCTATCCAACACCAATGTTGGTCGAAAAGGGAAAACAATGACAAACGCAGTACGCACATCTGTAACGAACTGATCTTTTGTTTTGGGGGACAAGGCTATAGAGTTTGAGCAGGACTAGATTTGCTGCGCTCACATAAGGAAAGATGTCTAAAGATAACAAAACTGGGACCAACACAAATATGCTCCTTGGTTGTTTGTTCTTTGTTGCAATAGACTGTGCATCACCCCAGTACATCGGTAGATGCACATGGTGCTGGTGCGTCCACTGTCCCATGCAACTCTTTAGCTATTGTTAATCTAAGGCCCTGTTTGGTTAAAAACTCCCTAGTCCGTACTTGCTTCGTTCCAGGGACTAAACATGGACTAGAGGTTATTAAATGACATACTAAAAGACCATGCTACCCCTAGTAATGAACTAATAGAGACAAGATGCCATGCGTGGCAGGGGCAACTGTTGGAAAAAGTCCTAAAAAGACTCTCCGTCTGGGTCTTCTTTCTTTAGTCCCAAATGCCCACTTTTAGACCCTAAAAGTCCCTCCTGTTTGGTTTAGATGGGACTGACACGGAGTTTTTTTAGTCCCTCCACCAAAATGTCCCTGTAAACAAGCACCCTCTAATAATGCTGCTGGAAAATTGATGCAATGCCAAAGTTAAAAGCAAATTACATGTTTAACGAATTTTATTGTTAATATAATCTCTCTGTTAATATTAATCAATTCCACCATTTGAGAAATGCTACTGTCTTGCTTTCTTTCCCATTTATATAAGGTAGATGCTTCTTTTTGTTGGCTTCTGTGTCATCCACCGTTATTGACCACTAGTTGTTTCCTTTGCACCTCTGTGTAAACAGGGTTATCTACTTCACTTCGTTGCCATTGTGACCTTTTGTTGCACTGCACAAAACACTATTGTTTTAAGAGTGTTTTGTGTAGTTCAACCAAAATGTCACACCGACAACGTTGCTTGATTGCTTGATCTTAGTGGAACTGCACAAGAGGAGATCTTACTTCCTATCCGTGTTGGCAAATTTGGTTCAGATCTTCTTCTTGTGAGTTGTTTGAATTCTGCGTCATGAGAGGTCAGTACTAGCCTTCTTTCACATTGAAGGCGAAGCTTGTCTGTTATTGAACCAAGTGATGAAGTGGAAGAACAAGCGGAAGAAAAACAAAAATCAACTCCTGGTGCTGTAAAGAAGCACTGGAACTATGATGACACAAGTAATGATATAGTTTTACATCGTAATTTATTGCTATGGCTGGAACAAGCAATTCTTTTGCCGCTGATTTGATGCCACTCTTAATGTAATATGTAATTATCTCTACTTGTGCAAACAGGGATCTTATTTGAAGATACCATATATTTTAGTGGAACTGCATAAGAAGATGTTGGAAACATTAATCTAATCGAGGAGTATATAGTAAGCATGGCCACCACAGTAGATAGCAACAGATGGTTCCGGAGAAGTGCTTCATCTGTATGCTCTACACAATAAGCCTCCTGACAAAGGTTGGTACTCGCCCACTGATTTCATCCATATGATTGAGCTTTGTCATCTCTATTAGTGTTGTTCTACTGTTTAGATACTGTCATCAAAAAGTGGTATTGTCCTTGAGAAGTGCTTCATCTGTGATGTTTTAAATATTTCCTTTCCTTTTTTTCGAGCAAACAGGGATACTAGAATTTAATTATCCTCTTGTCTTTGCACACCAGGATCATCCTCCTCTGAGGCCTTGTTCGGTTGAGGTCGTTTTTGAAGGGGAATGGTAGGGTTTGAGGGGGACTAGATCCCCTACAAGCCAAAGTCCTCTCCAATCCACTCCAATCCCCTTGGGAGGAGGATTAAACGAACAAGGCCTGAAGAAGAATATGGAGTACGTTAAGTGACTAGTTCCGATTATGCCAGGATGAAGAAGCCATGTCTATCTTATCAGAAAAAACAGTTGAAGGATGGTTACATTACCTACCACAAGACCAAACTAACTTCACCTCAGAAGGACTGACAAATCTCCATTTTCTTGCTGTGATGCGCGAGTACAATGTTGTTCTAGGATTCTTTCCGGTGAGTTTCATTTTTCTAAAAGTGTGCTCTACATGGACCATGTAGGTGCCTGTTTAAACTGTCAATTCATAGAACAATTTTCTTTATACTAATCACTTTTTTTGTATTTGTGCAACCAGGGGTGCTCAGCTTGATTTCAATGGGAACTACAAAAAATGTTCATGAATACATCTAATCATTCATTTCCACCACAAGAAAGGAGGTGCCGATAAGTTCAAGGCGTTGCAACATATAAGGGCAAAATCATACAAGCTATGCGCGAATTTTGTTGATTTTGGTGGAACTGCACAAAAAGAACAACTGGTTTATTTAGCACGACGTGCCATGTCAATGTCCGAACTGATGGCAAACCCTGCCCATTCCACAATCGTAGGCATTTGATAATTTGGAATGGGAAAACCTTGTCAAATTTTGCTCATTGATTTTAGCAAGAAGACATGCGTTTGATATTTTCGAATGGGACGCCCTTTGCCGTCAGCAGCGTCGATCCATTTTTTCTTTATTCTTTAGTTGTGAATTAAATATTGGCTCTGACATGTGAATCGCTGAGATGCATAATCATCGATTGTTTTGAATGTTCTCTATGAATTGCCAGGCCTGTGTGTTTGATTGCAATGTACAGGAACGCTAAAAAGATGCTCAAACTCTTTGTACTCCTTCTGTTCCTTTTTACTTCTCACATTGTGAAAGTGCATACTTTTTTCTATAAGATTGGTCAAAGTAGAGATACTTTGACTGCAGACATAACTTGTATGCAGACTAGAAAGGACCGGAGGGAGTACATGTGAAACTGCTACAAACGAGGTGATCACCCTAGGAACAATGCTTGTACGTATTGGTTTTCATGTTCATCCAATGCCAGTGATACAAGAATTCGAACTAATCGAAATAAATTCATTCATACATGGTTAGATTTCATATAAACATGCTGGATTTCATTACATTCCATACATTCTTCAACTAAAAAGGGGTGCGCTGGAGGTATAATTAATTAACCAAAGCTACCCACCTGTGTTCGGCTGAGATGAACAGAAGCTTTAGTGACTTAACTACATGTGCAGTTGTGTAACTGACATGTGGCCGAGATACCTATTGGGCCCACGTGTCAGTCAACCAACTGCACTAGCAGTTAAGTAGAAGCAGCGTCCTTCTCCAACATAGCTCTCCGACTCCACGTCGCCGCCAAGAAGCTAAACGGCCGTCAGTGGTCAACCCGCCTAGCTTGTCATAGCGATTAGGGCAGTTGTGGCCTTACTTGTACGCGAGCGGTGGTGACCTACTGTGTTCTACTCTTCCTCGTTTTCTGTGTGGCGCAGCCTCGTTGGTAGCGGGGCGGGGACTCGGCGGAGCCGGCGATGTCCTTTGTCTCGTTGCCAACGGGCGGCGCCTCGGCAGAGAGGGCGAAATCCTCCCCCTCGTTGCCGGCAGGGTTGGGCCTCGGCGGAGCCGGCGGTATCCTCTGCCTCGTTGTTGGCACTGCGGGGATTCGTCGAAGCCGGCATTGTCCTCTGCCTCATCCTTGGTCTCACCAAACAGCGCCTCGCACGCTTCATCGCCCTCTTTGTAGGCGGCCGCAGCCTCCGCCACCCGCATGCAGTACCGCCCGCGCTCGAGGCGGCCCTCGCAAACGGAGCGGTATGAGTCGAGCAGCGCCTCCTGCTCTGCCCGCTCCGGGCGATCTGCTCCTCCGCCTGCAGGTGCTCCTGCAGGAGATGGTGGTTGTAGGCGGCGTCGGCATGCGCCTCCCGGAACTGCTCCTCATGCTTCTGCCTCACCGTGTCCCTATATTGGGCACGAGCCTCGCCGATGGTCATGGTGCAATGCACCGGCGAGGATGGCGCGGAGGAGGGGGTTGGCACCGGACTACCAGGTTCTCCATTGGGACGTCGTCGTCCTCTGGCTGCTTGCCGGCCAGCCAGTCGGCAGCAATGGCTGCCATCTCCTTGTGGTCCGTCGTCCGCCCAGCACAAAGAGCGCTGGAGCGCGCGGAACCCATGGTGGGCAGTAGTGGTGTGGACAGGAGAATAGGAACGGATGTGGATGACTGCAGCTATGGCCGACGCATCAGTTTATATAGCAATGGTGGGTGGCGGAGCGATGGACGTGTGGCGCCAGAGTAGTCGCCTTGGCAACCACGTATCATTAATGTGGGCGGCAGAAGGATGGAAAGACGTCACTTGTGTCGTTTGAAGGCGGAGCAATCGCATGCACCGGGAAGCGGGGCAGGCGGCGCTGACAGTGTCGGGCGTAAAGGACGCCGGGCGAGGGAGGCAGTCTGGGTGGGCCAAGGTAGTCAAACTCGTGCTTGGCAGCGGATCGGTCCAGTAGCCGGACATGCTGGCTCGCCAGCTACCTCGCCGAGCTGAGCGACGACAATCAGACGATGGACGTAGCTTCCGACCAAGAGCCGGTGCCACTGTCCAAGCCGGTTCATGCCGTGTTCACCATAGAGAAGGTGCGGCCGCACTTCAACGCCCCAATGGCAGAAGAGCTACCAGCACAGGAGGACCAGTGCTACAACCTCCGTCTCCTCAATGATCACCGGTGAACAAGCAAACGATAATGCCATCGCGGACATGTGGCCCTATGATCTTGGCTTCCCGAATGAGCGGCGGGCGCTGTATCAGACCATCCGTAGGGCACGCGAGGCCATCTCCGTCGTCCTTCGAGTTGTTGCGGTCGCCGTGGCGCCGCCGTCTCGCGTTGTCAACATGGTCAATGGACATGAGGATGAGGAGATGACTTTACTTAGAGAGGATGACAGTGGCGACCCACCAGGGCCATAGCCGCACGTACGCAAGTGCCTCCTTATTAGTATATAAAACTATAAAAAAAATTGCTTCCTCCTGGTTTCTGACATCACGGTCCCACACCATTGTCAACCTATGTAGTCAATAGACGAGAGAATTGCATAAGAAGCGGCCGACAGCTGGGACCAAGTAGCTCGAGCAGTATTTGTGTTTTTGAGGTGTGAGCACTACAGAGTTTTTCTTGAGCGACGTTTAGCCCAGATACTAATTTTTCTCCTCTGAACAACAACGAAAACATCGCTGCAGCTATTAACTGGGCGGGATGTGGCCCGTCTAGCCCAGGCCAGATATCCAGCCCAGATATTATTATTTTTTCAAGCTGAAAATGGCTAGCCCAGCTATACTTTTGTTAGGAATACCCAGGCAAGGTCAAGTTGTTATTCTCCACCCCGCAGGGCTGCAAATCTTTCCTCGGAGGGATGCATTAGGCTTAACAAGAAAATGTGCTTTAAAAAATAATAAATGGGATGTAATTATAAAAACTGGGCAGTAACTATAAAAAATGCACCAAACACGTAATTACTTTATAAAATATTATTTTTGGATATTGAAAATTTTAATTCATTAATTGTTGCAAGCGCAATGTTTCATTGGATTTTTACGTAATATAAATTTATATTGAAATTGTATTTAATCTGACTAGAAATTTCGGGATAAAAATATTTCTGATCCCATCAAAATGTGGGAAATTTTATTGAATTCTGTTTTGAACGGTTGGTTGAAATGGGCTGTACTTCTAACAAACTGTAAATTGGCTGTAGTAAATTCCATTAGAATTGAAAAATTGGCTGCACATTCTTACAAATCTCAAATGGGCTATAAGTTCCCTGCCACACACTTGTGGCCTTACTAGGTTGACGCGTCCCCTAAAAAAAGAGTTGACGCGTATGCAAGGCTTTGTCAACTTATAGTCAACACACGGTTCTAGCAGCAGTGGCCGTCGGATGTCCATCCAACGAATGCCGTGCTTCTTCTTCAATTTCGAATATTCTAGCTTCACCCGCCCAAAAAATGATTCCTCCCCCTGACATCTCGGGCGCACCATTTCGGAAGCTGACCTGTGGGCCTACTAAGTTGAAGCGTACCATGGGCTTTTTCAACTTAGTCAATATAAATGATTCTAGCTGCAGTGACCGTCCGATGTCCATCCAACGGCAGTCGTGATTCTTCAACCTCTGGTCTTCTTGCTCCAGCCGCCCAAAGCAGCGCCAGTCGTGCCGCCTGCTCCTGCCTCCCATGGCCGGCTGTGCTACCGTGCAGGCCTCGCCGCCCCCTACTACTCCCACCGTTGGCCAGGACATCCATCTACTCACCCACACCCCCTGTTATTCCGCGGCGATGGTAGCCTCACACCGCAGCCGAACCAGTGAACCCTCATACTCCTCTCCATGCGGGCTTCCACTGCCATGTCTTCCCGGGCTCCGCACCGTCCCCTTCCTAGGCCTCGTCGTCGTCCATCGCCCTTGTGCTCTCGGCGCGGCGTGGTCAACGTGGTCAAGGAACGGCTTCCATCGGACGTGCATTGTACGTGGAGAGGCAGACAACTGGGTCCACGACGGCACCAAGGAAGTGCCTCCTTATTACACGGAAAATAATGATTCCTCCACCTGACAGTAGGGACCCACCAGACGGGCCATCGTATTTCTCAAAAAAATGTTTCCCCCTGACTGCTGGGACCCACCGGACGGGCCATCGTATTGCGCAAATAAAACGTTCCCCCCGCTGTCAGCTCGGACCCACCGGAAGTGCCTCCTTATTACGGACAATAAAAATGAATACTCCCCCTGCTGGTTGGGACCCACCTTGGTGGAAGGCTGACTTGTGGGCCTACTAAGTTGACGGGGACGGTGTGCTTTGTCAACTTAGTCAATATGAATGATTCTAGCTCCAGTGACCGTACGATGTCCATCCAATGGCCGTAGTGCTTCTTCAACCTATGGTCTTGTTGCTCCAGCCGCCCAAAGTAGCGCCGCTCGTGCCGCATGTGTTGGAAATATGCCCTAGAGGCAATAATAAAAGAGTTATTATTATATTTCCTTGTTCATGATAATCGTTCATTATCCATGCTATAACTGTATTGATTGGAAACTCAGATACACGTGTGGATGAATAGACAGATTTTGTGTCCCTAGTGAGCCTCTACAGGACTAGCTCGTTGATCAAAGATGACCGCGGTTTCCAGGTCATAGACATGAGTTGTCATTTGATAACGGGATCACATCATTAGGAGAATGATGTGATGGACGAGACCCAAACGTTAACATAGCTTTTGATCGTGACAGTTATCGCTATAGTTTTCTGCATGTCAAGTATAAGTTCCTATGACCATGAGATCATGTAACTCACTGACACCGTAGGAGTGCTTTGTGTGTACCAAACGTCACAACGTAACTGGGTGACTATAAAGGTACTCTACAGGTATCTCCGAGGGTGTCTGTTGAGTTGACATGGATCAAGACTGGGATTTGTCACTCCGTGTGACGGAGAGGTATCTCCGGGCCCACTCGGTAATACGTCATCTCAATGAGCTCAAAAGTGACTAAGTAGTTGGTCACGGGATTATGTATTACGGTAACGAGTAAAGAGACTTGCCGGTAATGAGATTGAACTAGGTATAGAGATACCGACGATCGAATCTCGGGCAAGTAACATACCGACGAGACAAAGGGAACTGTATACGGGATTGCCTGAATCCTTGACATCGTGGTTCATCCGATGAGATCATCGAGAAACATGTAGGAACCAATATGGGTATCCAGATCCCGCTATTGGTTATTGACCTGGGAGTGTCTCGGTCATGTCTACATGGTTTCCGAACCCGCAGGGTCTACACACTTAACGTTCGGTGACGCTAGGGTTGTTAGTGAGAAAAGTATATGGTTACCGAAGGTTGTTCGGAGTCCCGGATGAGATCCCGGACATGACGAGGGTCTCCGGAATGGTCCGGAGACGAAGATTGATATATAGGATGAAAGGTTTCGGAGTACCGGAAGTGTTCCGGGGAGCATCGGGAAATCGGCGGAGTACCGGAAGGGGTTTCGGAGGGTCCGGAAGTGGTTCTGGGCCTAGTGGGCCACAAGGGGGAACACCACAGCCCTCAGGGGGCTGTGCGCCCCCCCTAGGCCCTCTCCTCATGCGGCTAAGGGGGTGGGACCCCCTAGGGCTGGCCGCACCCCTTGGCCTTGGGGGGCAAGGCACCTAGGGGGGGAAACCCTAGGGCCTGGCCGCGCCCCCCCTGCCCTGGCCGCCGCCCCCTCCCCTTGCCCTGGCCGCCGGCCCCTAGGGGGAAACCCTAGGGCGCCCTCACCTCTCCACCCCCCCTATATATAGTGGGGCAAAGGGAGGGCAGCGAACACAGTTTGTGCCTCGGTGCTGCCCTCCCTCTCCCGTTACATCTTCTTCTCCCGCGGTGCTTAGGCGAAGCCCTGCTGGAGTTCTTCTCCACCATCACCACCACGCCGTCGTGCTGCCGGTTCTCCATCAACCTCTCCTCCACCCCTTGCTGGATCAAGAAGGAGGAGACGTCCCCGAGCCGTACGTGTGAAGAACGCGGAGGCACCGTTGCTTCGGTGCTAGGTCTTCGGCGATCTGAATCGCGACGAGTACGACTCCATCATCCGCGTTCATAACGCTTCCGCTTAGCGATCTACAAGGGTACGTAGATCACACTCTCCCCTCGTAGTTGCATCTACTAGATTGATCTTGGTGAACGGTAGGAAAATTTTTGTTTCCCATGCAACGTTCCCCTACAGTGGCATCATGAGCTAGGATCTTGCGTAGATGCTTTCTCGAGTAGAACACAAAGAAGTTTGTGGCGTTGATGTTTAAATTGCTGCCCTCCTTAGTCTTTCTTGATTCAACGGTATTATAGGATGAAGCGGCCCGGACCAACTTTACATGTCCACGTACATGAGACCGGTTCCATCGACAGACATGTGACTTTTGTTGCATAAGATGGCTGGCGGGTGTCTGTCTCTCCTATCTTAGTTGAATCGGAATAGAACAAGGCGGTCCTTGTAGAAGGTTAAATAGCAACTTGAATATCACCGTTGTGGTTTTGCGTAGGTAAGAAGCGTTCTTGCTAGATACCCATAGCAGCCACGTAAAACATGCAACAACAAATTAGAGGACGTCTAACTTGTTTTTGCAGGGTATGTATGTGATATGATATGGCCAATGACATGATGAAATATATTTTGATGTATGAGATGATCATGTTGTAATAGTTAACATCGACTTGCATGTCGATGCATACGGCAACCGGCAGGAGCCATAGGGTTGTCTTTATTTTTGTATGACCTGCGTGTCAATCATTAAGCGCTTTGTAATGCTTTACTTTATCGCTAAACGGTAGCAATAGTAGTAAGAGCATGGTGGGGCGCCGACAACCCCGATGGCAACACGATGATGGAGATCATGATGATGGAGATCATGGTGTGGCGCCGGTGACGATGGAGATCAAAAGCACGAGTTGATGGCCATATCATGTCACTTATGATTTGCATGTGATGTTAATCCTTTTATGCATCTTATTTTGCTTAGGACGACGGTAGCATTATAAGGTGATCCTTCACTAAAATTTCAAGATAAAAATTGTGTTCCCCCCGAGTGTGCGCCGTTGCGAAGGTTCGTCGTTTCGAAGCACCACGTGATGATCGGGTGTGATAGACTCTACGTTCGCATACAACGGGTGCAAGCCAGTTTTGCACGTGCAGAACACTAGGGTTAGACTTGACGAGCCTAGCATGTACAGACATGGCCTCGGAACACGGAGGACCGAAAGGTCGAGCATGAGTCATATAGTAGATATGATCAACATGTTGATGTTCACCATTGACACCACCTCATCTCACGTGATGATCGGACTTGGGTTGGTGAATTTGGATCATGTCACGCTCGAATGACCGGAGGGATGTCAATTTGAGTGGGAGTTATAATTAATTTGATTAGGTAATAACTCACTTATCATGAACAATAGTCTAAAATGTCTTTGCAAATTTATGTTGTAGATGGCTCGCGCAGGAGTTCCCCTGAATTTTAATGCGTTCCTAGAGAAAGCTAAACTGAAAGATGATGGGAGCAACTTTGTGGACTGGCTCCGCAATCTGAGGATCATCCTCACAGCTGCCCAAAAGGTTTATGTCCTAAATGCACCGCTAGGTCAACCCCCCGCTCCTGGAGCCTCTGCGGACGATATGAACGTCTGGCAGACGCGTTCGGATGACTATTCGATAGTACAGTGTGCTATGTTGTACGGCTTGGAAGGAGGACTCCAAAGGCGTTTTGAACGTCATGGTGCATATGAGATGTACACGGAGTTGAAATTCATCTTTGAGAAGAATGCTAAGATCGAGAGGTATGAGACCACCGATAAATTCTTCGCTTGCAAGATGGAGGAGAATTCGTCTGTCAGTGAGCACTTACTGAAGATGTCTGGGTACTATACCCGCATAGCTGATCTGGGACTTGTGTTCCCGGATGAGGCTATCATTGACAGAATTCTCCAGTCACTCCCTCCAAGCTACAAGAGCTTCGTCCAGCAGTACAACATGCAAGGGATGAATAAAACCATCGCCGAGCTGTTTTCGATGCTGAAAGTCGCTGAGGCAGACATCCAGAAGGAGTATCAAGTGTTGATGGTCAATAAGACCACCAGTTTCAAGAAGAATGGCAAGGGAAAGAAGGGTAACTCTAAGAAGGGTGGCAAAGCAGTTGCTAATCCAGTGAAGAAACCCAAGGCTGGGCCCAAGCCAGAGACTGAGTGTTTCTATTGCAAGGGGAATGGCCACTGGAAGCGGAACTGCCCCAAGTATCTGGCGGACAAGAAGGGGGCCAACAACAACAAAGGTATATATGATATACATGTTATTGATGTGTACCTTACCAACTCTCGTTGTAGTGCCTGGGTATTTGATACCGGTTCGGTTGCTCACGTTTGCAACTCTAAACAGGAACTGCGGAATAAACGGAGGCTGGCGAAGGACGAAGTGACGATGCGCGTGGGAAATGGTTCCAAGGTTGATGTGATCGCCGTCGGCACGCTCGCTCTTCGATTACCATCGGGATTAGTTATGAACCTGAATAATTGTTATTTAGTGCCTGCGTTAAGCATGAACATTATATCTGGATCTTGTTTATTGCGAGACGGTTACTCATTTAAGTCAGAGAATAATGGTTGTTCTATTTATATGAGTAATATCTTTTATGGTCATGCACCCGAAGTTAGGGGTTTATTCTTATTGAATCTCGATAGTGATGATACACATGTTCATAACATTGATGCCAAAAGATGTACAGTAGATAATGATAATACCACTTTCTTGTGGCACTGCCGTCTGGGTCATATCGGCGTGAAACGCATGAGGAAGCTCCATGCTGATGGACTTTTGGAGTCTCTTGATTTTGAATCACTTGACACGTGCGAGCCGTGCCTCATGGGCAAGATGACAAGGACCCCGTTTTCAGGGACAATGGAACGGGCAAGTGACTTATTGGAAATCATACATACTGATGTGTGTGGTCCGATGAGTGTAACGGCGCGCGGTGGATATCGTTATTTTCTCACCTTCACTGACGACTTAAGTAGATATGGGTATATTTACTTGATGAAGCATAAGTCTGAAACTTTTGAAAAGTTCAAGCAATTTCAGAGTGAAGTTGAAAATCATCGTAACAAGAAGATCAAGTTCCTACGATCTGATCGAGGGGGAGAATATCTGAGTTATGAGTTTGGTGATCACTTAAGAAAATGTGGAATTGTTTCACAGTTGACACCACCTGGAACGCCACAGCGTAATGGTGTGTCCGAACGTCGTAATCGAACCCTATTAGATATGGTACGTTCTATGATGTCTCTTGCCGACTTGCCACCATCCTTTTGGGGATATGCGTTAGAGACAGCTGCATTCACTTTAAATAGGGCTCCATCTAAGTCCGTTGAGACAACACCGTATGAACTGTGGTTTGGTAAGAAACCTAAGTTGTCTTTTCTCAAGGTTTGGGGTTGCGATGCTTATGTCAAAAGGCTTCAGCCAGAAAAGCTCGAACCCAAAGCGGACAAATGTGTCTTCATAGGATACCCAAAAGAAACAGTTGGGTACACCTTCTATCTCAGATCCGAGGGCAAAGTGTTTGTCGCTAAGAACGGGTCCTTTCTCGAGAAAGAGTTTCTCTCAAAAGAATTGAGTGGGAGGAAGGTAGAACTTGATGAGGTTATTGAACCTCTGCTTCAACCAGAAAGTAGCGCAGCACAGAAAGATGTTTTTGTGGAGCCTACAGAGGTTGAAGAGGAAGCCAATGATGATGATCAAGAAACTTCTGATCCAGTTACTACCGAACCTCGTAGGTCGACAAGGGTACGCACTGCACCTGAGTGGTATGGTAACCCTGTCTTGGAGGTCATGTTGTTAGACAACGGTGAACCTACGAGCTATGGAGAAGCGATGGTGGGCCCAGATTCCGACAAATGGTTAGAGGCCATGAAATCCGAGATGGGATCCATGTATGAAAACAAAGTATGGACTTTGGAAGTATTACCTGAAGGGCGGAAGGCCATTCAGAATAAATGGATTTTTAAGAGGAAGACGGACGCTGACGGTAATGTCACCGTGTATAAAGCTCGACTTGTGGCAAAGGGTTTTTCACAAGTTCAAGGGATTGACTACGATGAGACTTTCTCACCCGTAGCGATGCTTAAATCCGTCCGAATCATGTTAGCAATAGCTGCATATTTCGATTATGAAATTTGGCAGATGGATGTAAAAACAGCGTTCCTTAACGGTTTTCTTAAGGAAGAGTTGTATATGATGCAACCAGAAGGTTTTGTCGATCCAGAGAATGCTGACAAAGTATGCAAGCTCCAGCGTTCCATTTATGGGCTGGTGCAAGCATCTCGGAGTTGGAATCTTCGTTTTGATGAGGTGATCAAAGCGTTTGGGTTTATACAATGATACGGTGTATCCTAGGGCCATCCCCATGGACCCTCCTTCACCCCCTCAAGTGCCTCAAGGACCGATGACACGTGCTCGTACTAGAGCTTTCGAGACCGAGGTGACGTCACTCCTAGCCCTACTTCCTTATGAATCTTGCGAGACATGGTTGCTACCTCAAGCGAGTGTGCTTTGTGTGCTCAGGTGTGAAGGAGACCGCTTCGGAGAAGAGCTTGAAGATGGACAAGTCCCCAAGGCCACGGACGAGCTGATGCATCGAGAAGGGCAGAAGGAAGCTCCAGGCCCCGGACATCCGGCCCCATGGCCCGGACATCCGGCACCTGGGCGTTCAACTACAGAAGGCCTCCTGCAGCAGAAGCTACAGGGCCCGGACATCCGGCCAGGGCCCGGACATCCGGCCAAGCACGGCCCGGACATCCGGCCCCGGGCCCGGAAATCCGGCGCCTCTGTCCAGAGAGCACCCGAGGCTCGACCGCCCTAGCCCGGACATCCGGGTCCCCGCCCCGGACATCCGGCGCCCCGCGAAGCCCCGGACATCCGGCCCGCCGCCCGGACGTCCGGCTCCTGATCTGCCTGCGCGCAGCACTTGGGCCGAGGCCCGTGTATCCCCTTCGCCCCGTAGACTATATATACTCCTCTCCTCATTCCGTTTAGGGTTAGCTGTGGTTTAGCTCATTTGACACTTGTGTGGATTTCTCCCACGAGACCGTGCGCCTCTACGGAGAAGATCCACTTCGGATTCAGGACCTCCTTCATCGGAGAAGATCCCCCGGGATATCAAGACCTCCTCCGGGAGAAGACTATCTGTATCACCGTTGTTGACCTTGGATCATGGATCTCAACCTTGTAACGCGAATCTAGCATTTGTGTGATTGCTTTCGTGTTGATTGAGTGTTTTCCTCTTGTGTTTCCCCCATCTTTCCCTTGTGATTCCCCGTGTTCATCGTGTGCCAACCTCCAAACGTGAAAGATCCGCTGATTAGGGTTCCACCCTGTATCAGAAATGGTTCCAAGGTTGATGTGATCGCCGTCGGCACGCTCGCTCTTCGATTACCATCGGGATTAGTTATGAACCTGAATAATTGTTATTTAGTGCCTGCGTTAAGCATGAACATTATATCTGGATCTTGTTTATTGCGAGACGGTTACTCATTTAAGTCAGAGAATAATGGTTGTTCTATTTATATGAGTAATATCTTTTATGGTCATGCACCCGAAGTTAGGGGTTTATTCTTATTGAATCTCGATAGTGATGATACACATGTTCATAACATTGATGCCTAAAGATGTAGAGTAGATAATGATAATACCACTTTCTTGTGGCACTGCCGTCTCGGTCATATCGGCGTGAAACGCATGAGGAAGCTCCATGCTGATGGACTTTTGGAGTCTCTTGATTTTGAATCACTTGACACGTGCGAGCCGTGCCTCATGGGCAAGATGACAAGGACCCCGTTTTCAGGGACAATGGAACGGGCAAGTGACTTATTGGAAATCATACATACTGATGTGTGCGGTCCGATGAGTGTAACGGCGCGCGGTGGATATCGTTATTTTCTCACCTTCACTGACGACTTAAGTAGATATGGGTATATTTACTTGATGAAGCATAAGTCTGAAACTTTTGAAAAGTTCAAGCAATTTCAGAGTGAAGTTGAAAATCATCGTAACAAAAAGATCAAGTTCCTACGATCTGATCGAGGGGGAGAATATCTGAGTTATGAGTTTGGTGATCACTTAAGAAAATGTGGAATTGTTTCACAGTTGACACCACCTGGAACACCACAGCGTAATGGTGTGTCCGAACGTCGTAATCGAACCCTATTAGATATGGTACGTTCTATGATGTCTCTTGCCGACTTGCCACTATCGTTTTGGGGATATGCGTTAGAGACAGCTGCATTCACTTTAAATAGGGCTCCATCTAAGTCCGTTGAGACAACACCGTATGAACTATGGTTTAGTAAGAAACCGAAGTTGTCTTTTCTCAAGGTTTGGGGTTGCGATGCTTATGTCAAAAGGCTTCAGCCAGAAAAGCTCGAACCCAAAGGGGACAAATGTGTCTTCATAGGATACCCAAAAGAAACAGTTGGGTACACCTTCTATCTCAGATCCGAAGGCAAAGTGTTTGTCGCTAAGAACGGGTCATTTCTCGAGAAAGAGTTTCTCTCGAAAGAATTGAGTGGGAGGAAGGTAGAACTTGATGAGGTTATTGAACCTCTGCTTCAACCAGAAAGTAGCGCAGCACAGAAAGATGTTTTTGTGGAGCCTACAGAGGTTGAAGAGGAAGCCAATGATGATGATCAAGAAACTTCCGATCAAGTTACTACCGAACCTCGTAGGTCGACAAGGGTACGCACTGCACCTGAGTGGTATGGTAACCCTGTCTTGGAGGTCATGTTGCTGGACAACGGTGAACCTACGAGCTATGGAGAAGCGATGGTGGGCCCAGATTCCGACAAATGGTTAGAGGCCATGAAATCCGAGATGGGATCCATGTATGAAAACAAAGTATGGACTTTGGAAGTATTACCTGAAGGGCGGAAGGCCATTCAGAATAAATGGATTTTTAAGAGGAAGACGGACGCTGACGGTAATGTCACCGTGTATAAAGCTCGACTTGTGGCAAAGGGTTTTTCACAAGTTCAAGGGATTGACTACGATGAGACTTTCTCACCCGTAGCGATGCTTAAATCCGTCCGAATCATGTTAGCAATAGCTGCATATTTCGATTATGAAATTTGGCAGATGGATGTCAAAACAGCGTTCCTTAACGGTTTTCTTAAGGAAGAGTTGTATATGATGCAACCGGAGGGTTTTGTCGATCCAGAGAATGCTGACAAAGTATGCAGGCTCCAGCGTTCCATTTATGGGCTGGTGCAGGCATCTCGGAGTTGGAATCTTCGCTTTGATGAGGTGATCAAAGCGTTTGGGTTTGTACAAGTTTACAATGAAGCTTGTATTTACAAGAAAGTGAGTGGGAGCTCTATAGCGTTTCTAATATTATATGTGGATGACATATTGTTGATTGGAAACAATATAGAATTTTTGGATAGCGTGAAGGGGTATTTGAACAAGAGTTTTTCGATGAAAGATCTCGGTGAAGCTGCTTTCATATTGGGCATCAAGATCTATAGAGATAGATCAAGACGCTGGATAGGACTTTCACAAAGCACATACCTTGATAAAGTTTTGAAGAAGTTCAAAATGGATCAATCCAAGAAGGGGTTCTTGCCGGTATTGCAAGGTACAAAGTTGAGTAAGACTCAATGCCCAGTGACTGCGGAAGATAGAGAAAAGATGAGTGTCGTCCCCTATGCTTCAGCCATAGGCTCTATCATGTATGCAATGCTGTGCACAAGACCAGATGTCAGCCTTGCCATAAGTATGGCCGGAAGGTTTCAAAGTAATCCTGGTATGGATCACTGGACAGCGGTCAAGAATATCCTAAAGTACCTGAAAAGGACTAAGGAGATGTTTCTCGTTTATGGAGGTGATCAAGAGCTCGTCGTAAAGGGTTACGTCGATGCAAGCTTTGACACTGATCCGGATGACTCTAAGTCTCAAACCGGATACGTATATATTCTCAACGGGGGAGCGGTAAGCTGGTGCAGTTCCAAGCAGAGCGTGGTAGCTGATTCTACATGTGAAGCGGAGTATATAGCTGCCTCGGAGGCGGCAAAGGAAGGTGTCTGGATGAAGGAGTTCATGACAGATCTTGGAGTTGTGCCTAGTGCACTGAACCCAATGACTCTGTTCTGTGACAACACTGGTGCCATTGCTTTAGCCAAGGAACCAAGGTTTCACAAGAGGACCAGACACATAAAGCGACGCTTCAATTCCATCCACGATTCGGTCAAGGAGGAGGACATAAGTATTTGCAAAGTACACACGGATTTGAATGTTGCAGATCCGTTGACTAAGCCTCTTCCACGGGCTAAGCATGATCAACACCAAGACTCTATGGGTGTTAGATTCATTACCTTGTAATGCTAGATTATTGACTCTAGTGCAAGTGGGAGACTGTTGGAAATATGCCCTAGAGGCAATAATAAAAGAGTTATTATTATATTTCCTTGTTCATGATAATCGTTTATTATCCATGCTATAACTGTATTGATTGGAAACTCAAATACACGTGTGGATGAATAGACAGACTTTGTGTCCCTAGTGAGCCTCTACAGGACTAGCTCGTTGATCAAAGATGACCGCGGTTTCCAGGTCATAGACATGAGTTGTCATTTGATAACGGGATCACATCATTAGGAGAATGATGTGATGGACGAGACCCAAACGTTAACATAGCTTTTGATCGTGTCAGTTATCGCTATAGTTTTCTGCATGTCAAGTATAAGTTCCTACGACCATGAGATCATGTAACTCACTGACACCGTAGGAGTGCTTTGTGTGTACCAAACGTCACAACGTAACTGGGTGACTATAAAGGTACTCTACAGGTATCTCCGAGGGTGTCTGTTGAGTTGACATGGATCGAGACTGGGATTTGTCACTCCGTATGACGGAGAGGTATCTCCGGGCCCACTCGGTAATACGTCATCTCAATGAGCTCAAAGTGACTAAGTAGTTGGTCACGGGATTATGTATTACGGTAACGAGTAAAGAGACTTGCCGGTAACGAGATTGAACTAGGTATAGAGATACCGACGATCGAATCTCGGGCAAGTAACATACCGACGAGACAAAAGGAACTGTATACGGGATTGCCTGAATCCTTGACATCGTGGTTCATCCGATGAGATCATCGAGAAACATGTAGGAACCAATATGGGTATCCAGATCCCGCTATTGGTTATTGACCTGGGAGTGTCTCGGTCATGTCTACATGGTTTCCGAACCCGCAGGGTCTACACACTTAACGTTCGGTGACGCTAGGGTTGTTAGTGAGAAAAGTGTATGGTTACCGAAGGTTGTTCGGAGTCCCGGATGAGATCCCGGACATGACGAGGGTCTCCGGAATGGTCCGGAGACGAAGATTGATATATAGGATGAAAGGTTTCGGAGTACCGGAAGTGTTCCGGGGAGCATCGGGAAATCGGCGGAGTACCGGAAGGGGTTTCGGAGGGTCCGGAAGTGGTTCTGGGCCTAGTGGGCCACAAGGGGGAACACCACAGCCCTCAGGGGGCTGTGCGCCCCCCCTGGGCCCTCTCCTCATGCGGCTAAGGGGGTGGGACCCCCTAGGGCTGGCCGCACCCCTTGGCCTTGGGGGGCAAGGCACCTAGGGGGGGAAACCCTAGGGCCTGGCCGCCCCCCCAGCCCTGGCCGCCGCCCCCTCCCCTTGCCCTGGCCGCCGGCCCCTAGGGGGAAACCCTAGGGCGCCCTCACCTCTCCACCCCCCCTATATATAGTGGGGCAAAGGGAGGGCAGCCAACACAGTTTGTGCCTCGGTGCTGCCCTCCCTCTCCCGTTACATCTTCTTCTCCCGCGGTGCTTAGGCGAAGCCCTGCTGGAGTTCTTCTCCACCATCACCACCACGCCGTCGTGCTGCCGGTTCTCCATCAACCTCTCCTCCACCCCTTGCTGGATCAAGAAGGAGGAGACGTCCCCGAGCCGTACGTGTGAAGAACGCGGAGGCACCGTTGCTTCGGTGCTAGGTCTTCGGCGATCTGAATCGCGACGAGTACGACTCCATCATCCGCGTTCATAACGCTTCCGCTTAGCGATCTACAAGGGTACGTAGATCACACTCTCCCCTCGTAGTTGCATCTACTAGATTGATCTTGGTGAACGGTAGGAAAATTTTTGTTTCCCATGCAACGTTCCCCAACAGCATGCTCCTGCCTCCCGTGGCCGGCTGTGCTGCCGCGGAGGCCTCAACGCCCCCTACTATTCCCACCGCTGGCCAGGCCAACCCTCTACTCACCGACACCCCTTGTTATTCTGTGGCGACGGCAGCCTCACACCGCAGCGAACCAGTGAACCCTCGTACTCCTCTACACGTGGGCATCCACTGTCGCGTCTTCCCCGGCTCCGCGTCGTCCCCTTCCTAGGCCTCGCCATCGTCCACCGCCATGGTGCTCTCAGTGTGGCATGGTCAACGTGGTCAAGGAATGACTTCCATCGGACGTGGACTGTACGTGGAGAGGCTCACAACTGGGTCCACGGCCGCAGCAAGGAAGTGCCTCCTTAATACGTGCAAAATAATTATTCCTCCACTTGACAGCGGGGACCCACCGGACGGGCCACCGTATTTCGCGAAAAAAACATTGCCCCCTGACTGCTGGGACTCACCAGCTACATCTTCGGATGCAGGGAAGTGCGTCCGAAAAAAAAACGATTCGCCCCCCTGACTGCTGGGACCCACCAGCTACATTTTCGCACACAAGGAAGTGCCTGACAGTCGGGACCCACCTGGTCGAAGTATACGTAGCGTTGTCATTCTGGTCGCGAACGTGTACGTACATACTAAGGATGGCAATTGGTCGGGTTTGGATCGGGTTGAACAATATCAAATCCATATCCATATCCATGAAGATAGTCTCTATCCGCCCATGAAAAAACCAATGGGCGAAAAATTGTGTCCATGTCCAAACCCGATGGATATCCATATCCGTTGGATATCCATGGCGTCCTCCCAATACATATACATAAGACACAACACAACATGCACATAAGTTGTTGCACCCATGCATCAATGCGCATGTGAAAAAGCAGAGATCATGGGGTCGAGGGGATACTTAGTTGCGTTGTCATAGGCTAGTGGTGCTGGCTATTGAAGTGCTCCACCATACATGGAGATACCGGCTGAGGCTAGTCATACTGGGAAGTAACTTATACTAGTGTCATGCATATAACACTATTCTAAGTTACTACCTGCATAGCGCAAAGTAACATAATAATAGTGTCATGTGTGGCTTAATTTAATAACTTGTAGACTCATTTTGTCTTGGAAAGCGCTATGTTACACTAACATATTATGTTACCACCTCTCATTAACTACTTACCACCTCTCATTCACACATAATGTTACTTGCTAAGTTATTCCCACTCTGAATATCCAGACAATGTTGACCATCTCTTGGGATGCAGGAGTAGTAAGAAGAGGAGATGGGAATGATACTTAATGATGAGCTATTTAACAACAATATAAAGATCAGAAGGGGGCTGAAGTAATATTAAGGCGGGGATTGAATGCCAACTAATTAAAGTTACGGTGGGGATTGTGCAATTTGATTTGAATGTTTTGGATTATAATGGGTGAAATTATAGTGAGACATGTGACTGTGGGGTAGGGATAGTAGAATATTGCCATTAAGTCATACTATCGGGTCGGGTTGGGATATATGCATGGGTACAAGATTATATCCATGCCCTACCCACGAGTAATCGGGTCAGGTTTGGGCACTTCCCATGGGCGCAAAAGCATATCGAAACCCTATACATACGGGTCAGATATCCATGGATATCCATGTCCATGGATAAAATTTTCATCCTTAGTACATACCGGTAGATGTAGAGGTGCGCACGTAGCATGTACACATACGTACAATAGCCAGGGTGCAAGAACATAAATACGCCCACGTACATACATACGGGCGGGGTCTCCAACGCCTACTCGGGCGTACGTACGGCCAGGGCTCGTGTACATGGCTGGGTCAGAACGGAGAAACATCATCGTCATCGTGTTCATGGGGAGCCAACCTGCTGGGTAGGAATGAAATGCGTTGTCGTGTTCATCGAGAGGGCTTGGACGGAACAGCCGATGGAAACAAGGCCCGGCGTATCGCAGAACGGAGGAAACGACCTTGTGTTCGACCGGCCATGTTCGAAACGGGATCCTGTTTATCGGGAGGGGTCTGGCGTACCGCAAAACGGAGGAAACGGACCTCCTATGGTCGAAATGGGGGTCCTATTGATCGGGAGGGGTGTGACGTACCGCAAAACGGAGGAAACGGACTTGTGTTGGAGCGCTACGGTCGTGACAGGGGTGTTGTTCATCGGGAGGGGTGTGGCGTATCGCAAAACAAGACCCTATAGGATACTATTCATCTCCACCGTCGACCCCCTCCAGCCTCCACGGGCTATTGTTCATCCACCGTTGACCTCCTCTTGCCTCCACCTGAGACTGTTCAGCCTCCACCGCGCGCTACTCCACCGGCTACTGTTCAACCAGGCTACTGTTCATCCAGCCATCCGTCGTCTACTGTTCATCCAGCCCTCCACGGGGTGGTCCTGTTTATCCAGCCATCCACGGGATCCTGTTCATGCAGCCCCAACCGGCTCGATCGATCGGGGTCCTGTTCATCCACCCCCACCAGGAACTATTCATCCAAACCCCCCAAGTAACGCTCACTGTTCATACAGAGGCAGCATCGATCGGCTTCAGTTAGCAGCAGTAGCGAAGGAATCGCTCGATCAGGTTCAGTTAACAGCCATCGATCGATCGCTCGGGTTCAGTAACGCGTAGTGTGCAGTGCAATCGCTCGGGTTCAGTTAGAGCCCAACGCCCCGCTCGGGTTCAGTTAGAGCCCAACGCCTCACACCCACGCGTGTGCGTGTATGAGAGAAACACGCATCGCTCGGCCCCGACCACCTACCGTAACCGGGAACACCCTGATATTTTCCTCGCCCTCGCTTCTACCATGGTTTTTTGCGTCATGGACGGCCCAAAGAATGTCATGCAGCTGCGTCTCCGGCCCGCCCAGGACGAAAAGCCCATTTCTGTCATGATTTTTTATCATAGAAGAAGGACCCCACCACATCTATGATGATACCGGGTTTTGTGACAATTATCATCATAGAAGTGTCATAAGTATGACAGAAAAAAGTTTCGTTCGGCCCAAAATGTCGCAGATTTGTCTTTTTTTGTAGCGATGGAAAGGGCTCCTGGCCCTATTTATAAATAAAGTGGATAAGGTTCACGCGCGAAGATCGAGGAGGCGAATAAACAGGAAAGTAACGATACAGGCGCCTCGATTGTCAGGATCCTATTAATGCGGAAAGATTTGTTAGAATCTGGACAGTTCAAAGGTAAGTAACAGGTGACGTCATGGCGGGTTACCGTTATTTCAAAAACTGACGTCATGGCGGGTTACTATCATTTCAAAAGCGGATGTCATGGCGGGTTATAGTCTCTCGCAAGAAGATGAAGAAAGATTAGCATGAACAAGTTCAAATCAACCTGGGGCCTAATGTTGGTGATATAAGTATTTCATATAACCCGCCCAGGAGGGGCCGGGTTACGCAATGGCGGTTCATGGGCCAAGCCCAGAAGCAGGTTAAAGACGGCGGTTTAGCTAAAGGCCCAAGGCCTGGGGCGGCTTAAAGCCTGTGAGTATAAACCACCATATATGTGACTTGTGTTGTAAGGCATGTAACAAGAGTCACCGGGCCGGACACGATTGTATGAGCCGGCCAGGACTCCATAGGCCACAGGGCGTCAACTTGTGTATATAAGGGGACAACCCGGCATCGGCTTAGGGCAAGAAGCAACCGATCGAGGGCTAGGCAAGCGCATCCACACCCTAGCAATCAACACCCCAGCAATTCCACCTCAAACTGGATTAGGTTTTACCCTCACCACAAGGGGCCAAACCAGTATAAACTCCCTATGTCCTTTGTCTTGTTCTTAACCTCTTTAAGCTAACCACGTTGCTATGGCTCCGCAATCAAATCCTTACCTTAGGACATCTGCCATGACACTTACATGACACAATTGCTTATTGAGGTGTATGGAAACAATCAGTATAGTCACTTATGTAACTAGATGTTTGTTTTAGTTATATATATGGTGTTTTTTTGTAGACAGAGCAAATCACACGACTTATTAGCAGCAATCGTCTGTGTTATTATTGGTCTTCGCACACATTTCTGATCACGGACCTGTTTGCCGCGTATCACACACACCTTGTTTAGTAGAACTATTTATGTTGTCTTGGCTCAACGCAAATAGTTCATCCGAGTGTACTGTATGCCCTCCATCACACATCCCTTGGTCATGCTGGCCATTTCTGTTGTGTTGTCTAGTCACATACAGTTCATCCCAGTGAACTTTATGATGTATATCGCACATATCCTCATCTAGCCAATCGTTTCTATTATTCTGCATCATCGCAAATAGTTCGCATGGATTAACCTTATGCCACACATCGCAGACGCAACTCTAATCTGAATCGTGTTTGATGTGAGAGCCATCAAAAACAACTAATATCATTTTTACGGTTTTCTTACACCACCATTTGTGATTAATGCATCGCACACAATTCTTCGAAGGGTCTCTAATTGGACTGTCGCGTTTGGATCATCCTGCAGCAGTGCTTACTCCCATCTGCACATATCACACATACTACTACTACATCTACTCTAAGTATTTCAAGTGCAAAAGACGTGGTTCATAGGAAATGCCTTCATGGCTGTGAATTTACACACTTCTCTTCCTTACTCTTCCATTCCTCATTGTCCAGCGTTGATCAACTCATCTGAAAACAAAATGCAAACGAACTCAAAAGGGTAAGATAAAGAACAAGAGCAAAGCGAAGGTTATTCTATTTTTGTTTTTTTGGGGTTTTGAAAACTAACTTGCAAACGAAAATCACAAAGACAAAATAAAAATAAAAAGCAAAAGCAAATAAAAGTAAAGTGTTGGAACAAACCAACACGAGTGTTTTGAAGGTCCTCGAGCATAAGTACAACCTCATTGCAACTTATTCAAATACTTCTACATATTGATGTAGAAGTGGTGATTACCTCCACCAAGCTTAGGCTTTTGCAAAACCAAACATGTGAGATCATTGTGGTGGTTGGTCAGGAACCCACTCCTGGCTCCAGTTGGAGAAGCTCATGTTCATGTAAGCCTCCAAGAGAAACAACAAGGTTGCTCATATCATCAATGGAGTCCTGGAGGCTGCTAATGTTTGCATATGTGGTGTAGTCTTGGTGGGGATGTTCTTGGGGCTCCTCCTCTTCTTCGTCGGTGGTGAGTTCTACTTCATCTCCTTGTTCCAGTTCTGGGCCTTCTTGGTCAAAAGCTACATCTCTTCATGTGCAACATAATGCAGTTGTCCATGCCCAATGGAGAAACTGTTGCGCATAGTAGTAGGCGACAAGTATGACACTCTAGGAATTCTAATGCAATGACGAAGATTACAAACCACTACCATCCCTACGCTAGTAAGAAAACAAATATTAACAAGGGTTCTACCGACAATAGGGCGAAGGTGACTGTAGTTGAGACCAAGGGTGTTGGCCAACATGGTGATCACTCCACCACACACGATATCTCCTTGTGCATGATTTGTTTGATGCACGAGGTGTAGCAAAAGTATTGCCCCTAAGTTGGCGAATAACCGACATTAAGGTTTGTTGCTTCCCTGAGAACTAGCATGTTCTCCTCATTCACCTTAGAAACTTCTCCTCGTGCCTGCAACGAGTTAGTGATAACATAATATAAATAATGTGTAGCAGGACTTTCAATGCAACTAGCTCTTGAGCCTGGTGTGGTCATTAAATTCAAGGTTTGCCTCGGGTGCGGCTCAGTGTAATTAAAAGCTTGGCGGATGTCATCATCATTGTTGGTGAAGCCGAAGTAATCACACCACTGCTGAAAAGTGATCTTGAAGTCTTGGTCTAGGAGATGGAAAATTATCCTCTCCTCCTCATATGCATTGGGCACTACTGCAGGATGATGCTAACGCTACACTACAAATAGAGACACTTCGGCAAAATTGTGTGTGATGCATTAATCGCAAACAATGTTGTAAGAAAACCACAAAAAATGATATGAACTATTTGGGATGGCGACAACATCAAACACGATTTAAATTAGAGTTGCGTGTGCAATACGTGGCATACAATTCACACAAATGAATTGTTCGCGATGAGCATAATAACGTAAATGGTCAGCCAGATGATTGTGTGTACGATATACAGCATAGAGTTCACTCGGATGAAGTGTTTGTGATTAGGAAACACAACAGAAATGGTCAGCCAGATCAAGTTGTGTGCGATATACATCATACAGTTCTCTCAGATGATCTGTTTGCGATGAGCCAAGACAACAAAAATGGTTCAAATTAAAAAGATGTCTGTGATACGCGGCAAAAAGTCTGTAATCAGAAATGCGTGCAAAGACCAATAATAACACAAACGATTCCTGCTAATAAGTTGTGTATGTTGTGGGCAAAAATTTGCTGGTATACAATTGTCAACGATTGATGAATTCATCGCCGACGAGTTCCCTAGTTTGGGGTGTGTGTGACGTGATTGCATACATAACACAACATATATACTTATAAGGACATGATTGCATAACCAAAATAAACAGCCAATTACATAGGTGGTTAGTACACACATCGCCTTTTAACACAACAAAGTAACTATTACATGCATAATTAACTAGGATAACGATCATCATCTAGTTCTTCTTGTGAAACTTCCCGTAACTGCTCTGCTGGTGGCTCGATCCCTCGTCGATTACGGGAAGGAGGCAATCCCTCAAGTCAACGATCTGCATGTGCATCTTGTAGCGTGTGTACTCATTCTTGACCACGAGCTTGAGGTGAGCTTCATCCAGTTTCCGCATTCAGGCCCTATGCCAGAATCTGGAATTTTTCTTGGCATCTTTCTTCATGTTTTTGTCATAGGGGTCAATGATGTACGAGGCGAGTACAACTAGGGAGTCCTTCTTTGTTCTGCCCCAGACCATGTAGTGGCCACGGATTTCGACAAGCTTCTGGCAGGCAAAGCCTGAAAACTGGAGCACTTTTACATTGTCAGTGGTTTCCACCATTGCAAGCTTGTAGTGAGTTCTGTTGACAAACATGGCGAAATGGTCGCAAGGTTTTGTGGCCATGCAAAAGTGGTAGATGAGGATTTGATGGTGCCTGCACAACTAGGTGATGGAAACCTTCTAATATATCCCAGGATGATCGCTGGTTTACTGGAGGTCGATGCCGACCACTTTGTACTTGTCTAGAGCAAGCAAGTGCTCCACCGAAAGTGCAACTAATCCCGGGTGGTTTTGGAAATTCATAACAACATATATCTCATTGAACTAATGTCCATTTAAGATAAATATTTTAGTATATTCAATGATTGGCATGGCAAGGACTACAGATGTGGACCCCTTAAAATGCTAAGGACAAGGATTGGAAAAAGCTAAAGACTCTAAATTTTTGTTTAAGTCATCCAAGATCACACTGAGTCCATAGGAAAGCCAATACTATTAAAAGTGGATAAGGTGTTGCTTGATGACCTGGTTTCTCATGTGCTTAGTGATATTGCTCCAAAACCCTTCGCCACTCTCTGTATCCAAATATTTCCAAACCGTAAATTCCAACTCGGCCCCGCTAGTACTTCCTACCCAGAGCCACCAAGTTCATCTAGACTTAGCCATAGCCAAAACCAAAAAAATTCAGATCCACCGATATGGATCTCGATCCCACCAAGATGGCCTTGCCATCTCTCTTTTGCATGTTGCAATTTTTTTGGTCCCATCGAGAATTGCAATCGGTCCCACTAAGATGGCTTGACGAACTCTCTTTGCCTTATTGCTTCACTTCAGTCCCGCCGAAATGATTTAATCGGTGCTAGTGGGAGAAGGTTTTCCCTAAGCCCTTGCACATCGGCCCCTCCGAGTTGTTCCCATCGGTCCCACCGAGATTACTAACATTCATATTTTTACACAGATCGGTGCCACCGAGTCTTTTGATCAGTGCCACCGAGATTGGTCAAAAGTGTGTAATGGTTGGATTTTGTGTGGAGGCTATATATACCCCGCCACCCTTCTTCCTCATTGAGGAAAGCCATTAGAACGTGCCTACTCTTCCACCGTTCATTTTCTGGGAGAGAACCACCTAATCATGTGTTGAGATCAAGATATTCCAATCCTGCCATTCGAACCTTGATTTCTAGCCTTCCCAAGTTCCTCTCCACTCAAATCCTCCCCCCAACATTGCCAATCCTATGAGAGAGAGTTGAGTATTGGGGATACTATCATTTGAAGAACAAGAGAAGGGAGTTCATCATCAACACACTGTCTATTACCTTTTGGATAGTGGTGTCTCCTAGATTGGGTAGGTGTTGCTTGGAGCCTCTGATATGATGTAGAGTTGAACCAAGAACTTTGTAAGGGCAAGATCTCTTACTTCGTGAAGACCTACCCGAGTAAGATAAGTCCTTCTTGGAAAATGTCCATGGTGGGATAGACAAGGTTGCTTCTTCGTGGACCCTTCGTTAGTGGAGCCCTCCATGGACTCGCGCAGCTGTTACCCTTCGTGGGTTGAAGTCTCCATCAACATGGATGTACCATGGACGATAGCACCACCTATCAGAACAACGCCAAAAATCTTCGTGTCCCCAATGCGTTTGGCTTCTCCAAACCCTTCCCTTTACTTACATGTGCAATATTCGACATTCTGCTACTATACTCTTATAATTGCATGTACTTGACTTAACATAATTGCTAAATTCTTCCTACAACTAAAATTGGGAAAGATAGGTTTTTATTTGGTCAAGTAGTCTAATCCCACCCCTCTAGACATACTTTCGATCCTACAAGTGGTCTCAGAGCTTTGGTCTCCGCAAGCCTTTATTTCCATTGCTTTGGTGATCATAGCCTTGGTTTCACAACCTAGAAGAGTATGAAATCTATTGAGGGTAACTATCACTGTGGAGGTCCTTACTTTGATGGTACAAATGTTGCTAGTTAGAAACACAAGATGAAAATGCATATTTTTGGTCATAACCCCACCGTTTGTGCTATTGTTCATATTGGCTTGCAAGGTGAATACTTTGAGGATGGTATAGAACCGGATCGTGAAGCGACCGTGGAAGAATTGAAGATGTTACAATACAATGCTCAAGCTTGTGATATTCTCTTCAATGGATTGTGCCCCGAGGAATTCAAGAAAACCAACCATCTTGAGAATGTGAAGAAAATTTGGGATACTTTGTGTTGCGGGAAAACCACGGCCACCTATGGGACAGGAGTCCCTTTTGGTTCGGCAGGGGGATGGGCACGTTGCACAAAGAGCGGAGAAGCATAGCGCATCACAACAAAGATCACACGAGCAGTTTTTACCCAGGTTCGGGACGCCATGAGGCGTAAAACCCTACTCTTGCTTTGGTGGGTTGATGGTCGAATGGTGGAAAAAGAGCACGACGCTCTTGCCCGGCAGGGTCGCCTCAGGGCAAGAGTCGCTACACGCGTATGAGTGTGTGGGTTCGAAATGGCTGAATCCCGTCTACAGTCACGATGGGCTTCCTTTTATAGATTAAGGGGTAACCATAGTGGAAAATCAGTCTTTCTATGCTGATTAGATAGCAAATAGTGCTATCATACCTAACTTTGCAGGCTGACAGAGTGCATTAAATGCGCTGCTTAGTGTCACATCACGGCTTGCCCGACAGGCCCTGCCAGGCTGTTTTGCCAGCTTCACGCCTGCTGGGTTGACACGTCTCGGTACGGGTGTGACTTGGAGGTTTTTCCTATAGGAAGTGGCTGCCACGTGGCAAGGGGCTGCCACTGAGTCACTTGAGAGCTTGACATTGCACTGATTGACGACGGACATCATTGTGAGGTGGTGGTTTGCCTCTCCGAGCCCCGCCAGGCTTGCCGGGGCGATCTTGGAGGCTTGCTTCCGGGCTATCCTGACCTTGCCGAGCTCGCCTGCCCAGCAAGGGAGGCTTTTCCTCTTGGCGTTATCTTGCTCCTTCTGCTTGTCTTGGTTGTCTTCATATCCTCGACCAACTCTCTGATTCCTCAAAGAGCTAATCCCTTTGTGCCTTGATTTGAGCTTGGTGTTGTAAACTTGCCCTTGGGCCTGTGCACAGTCTGGGGCAACAGACCCAGGGTTTGTTGCACCGACAATTTGGTTGATATGCACAAGGGTACCAAGTCTTTCTAGGAATCTAAGTTGGATGTGCTTCAAAGTCAATTTGACAAGTTTAAGATGAAGTATGGTGAAGGAGTCGCTGAAATGTACTCTATGCTTGCTCTCTCACAAATGAGATTGCCGGCTTAGGAAGTGAAGAGATGACCTACAAATTCATCGTCAAGAAGATCCTTAGAGCCTTGTATGGGAAGTATGATACCATGTGCACATTGATCCAAATGATGTCCAATTATAGAGATCTCAAGCCCACAAAAGTCATTGGAATAATTGTTTCTCATGAGATGTCACTCAAGGATAAAGAGGAGCTCCACAAAAAGTAAAGTAATGCTTACAAAGCTTCAATTAATGCTCTTACAACATCAAGTGACAAACAATACATCATTATAAATTTTGTATGATCCAAGACTCACACATCTGTAGTCATTCCTTCATCAATCTTTATGACATAGAAAAAATTATCAAAGTAAAAAAAGTAAAAAAATTCATATCTTGAATGTCAAGTAACATGAATTCCAAATAGTATGAAGTCTTGGTTATTACATAGATTAGAGATAGATATGACAACCATGTAATATTTTGATGCTACTAAGTACCTTGAAAATCTTTGTAGCTGCAAAACATACCAAAGATGGAAGACCATATGCAGCAACGTTAGTGCCATTGGATAGGGGAAGTTGATATCTTTTGAGGATAACACACTCAACAAATTCTACAAGAGCGAAGCAAAGATAGAAGCTCCAAGTCAAGGTCCTATAATGAGAAAAGATCTTCTAGTCGTGATTGTAATTGCTATAATTGCTCCAATTAGTGTACGACACCCTATAGGAATAGAGAAGACTCACCCAAAGGGGGGAGTAGAAGAGATGAATCCCCTGATAGAGAGAGAAGGAGTAGAGATGATCGTTATGAACGAATACCCTCAGGAAGAAGCAAGGATTCAGAAGGGAAGGACAAGCCATCAAAGGGCAACACAAGACGAAGACATCAAGCTGATGTTGGTTAATGGGTTTCTGGCTCTCGTTCCAACACTCACACCCTCACTCCGACTATAGTCAAGATGAAGGTGTTGCCGGACTTGCTCTAGTGTCATCCAACTCCTATAACATATTTGACTCACCAAATGAAGGAATTGGAAGACGCTTCATGGCTAAAGGCCCCAAGGTATCACACCACGAGTATCTTGATTTCAATAGTGATGAAGATGATTTGTTAGGTGATGATGATTTGCTTGTTGATAAGTCTAGTGACCTTAGCTATAATGAACTTGCTAGTAATCATGATAGTCAAGATGAAGTGAGTGACAATGATAAGAAGGAGATTGAGCGTCTAACTTAAGAACTAAACACTCTTAAGTTATCTCATGAAACAACTTAAGAGGATCATAGAGAGCTCCTAAGAACTCATGAGAAGCTAAATTTAGAGCAAGAGCATGGGTTTCGAAAAGTTATCAATGATGAACTATGAAAGAAGAGTTCTACTTACATTGCCAAACGTCTCCTCTTGTCCACTTACATGCCACAAGTTGAAACTAGTAACAAGAGCAAGAAAGATTGTTCTTCTAGTAGTAACAATAACCATGCAAAATCCAATATTTTTTCTTCTAATAATTCTCTTGATTCCACCGACGATTCTCTTAGCCAAGTTACACTTGAGCAAGAAAATAGCTTATTGAAGGGAATTATAGAGAAAGGTGTTTATAAAAGTCTTGCCGGGAGTAAGAAATCTGAGGAAATTGTAAGCAAGCAAGGAAGACACCAGAAGGTGTTTTTTTAATGGGAATAAGATAAATACCCCAAGACGAAGTTTGTTCCTCGACAAGAGAAGTATGAACCCACTTATTTTGAGGGAACAGAAGCTCAAGATGATTTTCCACCATAAGACCACAAGCTAAAAGGCAAGGACAAGCTTCAAGAAGAGATTGAATCATTTGAAGAAGCACCTAAAGACATGGTCAAGTGGGTTCCCAAGACTACTCCAAGCTCTACATCAAGTTCAACTACAACTCCAAGGTTCCCATCAAGTTGATGTGGATCCCAAAGAAGAAGAACTAGAGTGTTCTTGAGGGTGACTCCGCCAACATATTTCACTCATATTCATTTTGGCAAGGACTTGTGCAACCAACTTCACATCTAGTTCATGGAGTCACAAACCCTCTTGTTGGTAATACAAGGGACAAGGTAACCTAATGCTTTCATGGACATCCTCATTTGTGCAATTCACTCTATCTCTATGGATATCCTTGTATGTTCCTTGTGGGACTAACCCATGTAGGTATTGAAAGTGCAAAACTACAAAGGATTGCTCCCAACTCTTGATGGACTACATCAACATTGATCATCCACATCTTCACTATTTACATGAAGTCATCATCGACAAAACCCAAGGTTAGTTCATCCCTCTTTGGGGGGGATATCACATCTAGGGGGAGCTTTGCTCTAAAAATTGGGCTAAAGCAACTCGAATGGTGTGAACAAATTAATGCTTTATGTAAAAGTGGTAATCCCACTTGTGCTTAAATGATGAGTATGATATATGATCAAATGTTCTCATTTGACTCCTAAGTTAATATACTCATATATAGATGACCTATTCATCACCAATTGCTTGACAGATGCTAGAATTGGTTGGGCATGTTTGGCACATATTTCATTTGCTATTGTATTGTGTGAGCATGTTGGTTTGCATATTTTATCCATTCGAGGAAACCCAGTTGTTGTTTTGATTGTCTTGTTTTTTTGGCCAAGTGGATGTACAAGAATGCCTAAGAACCTTCTCTAGCTATCTATGCTTTCTTGTCTCAAATTCTATTCATGCTAAATCACAAAAAATTAACAACTCACTTTCAGAACCTCTGGGTGAGGCGCACTCGAAGCCACCGATCGGAAAAGGCTGACCTCCAAAACCTTCAAATTGCTTTCGGTGTGACCAATCCACTCTTACTCGGACTCACCGAAATAGTTTGATTGATCTAGGTTTTCAATCTCGGTGTAACCGATTAGACCAACTCAGAGTCACCGATATGATGCACCTGCTCGCAGCAACACATGTTGGTGCCACCGATTTCTTCCATTCAGTGCCACCAATAGCAGCTGGGTATATATAACCCGCGGGTCTCGTACGATTGAAATTTCCCAAATGTCATATTCCCGCACCCCCTCTGCTGACGTCACCCTTGTCTCCGGACTTCCCTGTTGCATCTAGCGTGCCCTCGCCGTTGGACTCCGCCACCGTTAATGGGTTTTTCTCTTGTCGTTGCCACCACATGGGAATTGCACCGAGTTAGGGTCAAAATCCCACTCCCTTGTGCTTCAATTTTTTTGATTCAATGCACTAGGGATTTTCCATGAATCTTGCTACGTATGATCTACTTCAATCCGCCAGATCGATTCCATAAATTAGATGCGAGTAAAAAAATTAGGTTTAAGTTTCCGCTGAAAGCAACTCGAACCGACCGAATTGAATTTTTTGGAGTCACCGATTTGGCTCTGGCTATTGCACTATCCTGAGAGTAGCTACTATGAAGGATAAAGATGTTGTCCAGATCTTCCAAAATCTACGACCAAAGCAAGGAAGAAGAGACCTCACATGATGAGGATGAGGACTTTGTGTAGGTGAGGCCACATCAAAGAAGAAGAAGGTGCTTTCTAAGGAGTATGGCTTAGCAGCCAACACAAGACCTTCAGGTAGTGCCAAGGAGAGATTAGTTGTGAGAAATGTCCCACTCTCAAAGGTAGACAAGGACAAAGCTCCAAAGGAAAGCATGACATTCACACTTGAGGAGCCAAGTGATAGAGAGGTTGCAGCAAGAAAGAAGAAGATGGCTAGGAAGACTAGTGCTTATTGATACGTCTCCAACGTATCTATAATTTTGGATTGTTCCATGCTATTATATTATCATTCTTGGATGCTTCACAATCATTTTATAGCAACTTTATATCATTTTTTGGGACTAACCTATTGACATAGTGCCCAGTGCCAGTTGCTATTTTTTGCTTGTTTTTTATATCGTAGAAAATCTATACGAAATGGAGTCCAAATGCAGCAAGACTTTTGGGAGATTTTTTTGGGATCAGAAGACATCTAGTAGGCCAGAGAAGCAGTTGGGGGTGCCCTGAGGGGGGCATAACCCACCAGGGCGTGCCTGAGGGCCCACACACGCTCGGGTGGGTTGTGCCCACCTCGGTGGCCTCCCGCACCGCCTCTTCGCCCTATAAATGCCCAAATGTTCCAAACACTAGGGGAGTCGACCAAATTTTGTTCCAGCCGCCGCAAGTTCCAGAACCACGAGATACAACCTAGATCCCTTCTTCGACACTCCGCTGGAGGGGGAAATCATCACCGATGGCCATCTTCATCATACCTGCGGCCACCATGTTGAGGAGGGAGTAGTCCACCCTCAAGGCTGAGGGTTTGTACCAGTAGCTATGTGTTTAATATCTCTCCCTGTCTCTCATGTCCTTGAGATGCACAATCTTGATGTATCGCGGGCTTTGTCAATATAGTTGGATCATATAGTATTTTCCCCTCTCTATCTTGTTGTGAATTGAGTTTTCCCTTTGAGATTTCGTTTTATCGGAGTGAATACTTTTATGGATTTGACAACACTTGATGTATGTCTTGCTATGAATGCCCGTGGTGACAATGGGGTATCATATTGATTCACTTGATGTGCGTTTTGGCACTCAACTCGCATATTCCCGAGGTGACATTGGGGTAATCTACGCATAGGGGTTGATGCACGTTCTTGTCTTTGTTTCTCCGGTAGAAATCTTGGGGCACTCTTAGAGGTTCTTTGTGTTGGATTGAGTATTATGAATCTTAAATTGTTTGATACGTATCGTATAATTAACTCATGGATACTCATGTGACATTGGAGTACCTAGATGACATTAGAGTTGGTTGATGTGTATCATATGGTGTTATTTCAGTACGAACGCTTGATAGATCAATCGAAAAGGATAACTTGATGTTATTTTAGTACGAACTCTTGATTAGATCGATCAGAAAGAATAACTTTGAGGTGGTTTCATACCCTACAAACAATTTCTTCTTATGTTTCCCGCTAGATAAGAACATTTGGAGTGATTCTTCATCGCACGTTGAGGGATGGTTATGTGATCCAATTATATTAGCATTGTTGAGAGATTGCACTAGCGAAAGTACGAACCCTGGGCCTCATTTTCAAGCACTGCAATATCGTTTGTGCTCACTTTTGTTACTTGCTACCTTGCTGTTTTTATTGTTCCTATTACAAAAATTAATATCTACTATCATTACTATGCTTTTATTACCATCTCTTCGTCGAACTAGTGCACCTATATAATTTACCATTGTATTGGGTGTGTTGGGGACAAAAGAGACTCTTTGTTATTTGGTTGTAGGGTTGTTTGAGAGAGACAATCTTCATCCTACGCCTACCACGGATTGATAAAACTTAGGTCATCCACTTGAGGGAAATTTTCTACTCTCCTACAAAACTCTGTGCTTGGAGGGCCAACATGAGTCTACAAGAACAAGTTCTGTAGTAGACATCAGGCTCTTTTCTGGAGCCGTTGCCGGGGAGGTGAGTGCTTGAAGGTATATCTATAGATATTGCAATCGAATCTTTTAGTTTCTTGTTTTATCACTAGTTTTCTTTTGTAAAAAGAAAACTACAAAAAATGGGATTGTGTTGCCTCATATTATTTGTCTTTATCATGTCTTTCTTGAAAATGATGGAAAGGAAAATTGTGCTCAATTGATAGAAGAAGAATTCAACGAAATGTTTGGCATAAATGATGAGCATGATTGAAATGTTGTTAGTATGAATTCTATGAATATGCATGATGCTAATGATATGCAAAGCCGTAAGCTTGGGGATGCTAGGTTTGATGAAGATGATATTTTTAGTCCCCCAAGATTTGATGTGCAATTTTTTTATAATGCTAGCATGACTCCTATTTTTGATGATTATGATGATGACATGTATACTTTATAAAATAATGATAACCATGAAACTTGTCATCATGATTTTAATGCTCAAATTGATCATGCCAATCAAGTGTCTCATGATACTTATTTTGTTTAGTTTGCATCCACTACTATTCATGAGAATAAAAATGTCTATGTGGAGAGTAGCAAAATTTCTATGCTTGTAGATCATGAAAAGAATGCTTTATGTGATAGTTATATTGTTGAATTCATTCATGATGCTACTGAAAATTATTTTGAGAGAGAAACATATGCATTTACATATTTCAATAATATCAAGTGTCCTCTCTATGTGTTGAAAATCTTGAAGTTTTTCTTGTGTTGCCTTCCTATGCTAGTTGATTCTTGTTCCCATAAATTGTTTGCTCACAAAATCCCTATGCATAGGAAGTGGGTTATGCTTAAATGTGCTTGCCATGTGATTCATAATTCTCTCTTGCATGTTTCAATTCATATCTTATACGTGAGCATCATTGAAATCATCATGCCTAGCTAAAAGGCATTAAAGAAAAGCGCTTGTTGGGAGACAACCCAACATTTACCCTTACTATTTTAGTGTGTTCACATGATTATTTTACTGTAGTAATCATGTTTTATTGCTTTTGTTTCAATAAAGTGCCAAGTAAAGACTTTGTGATTGTGTGAATGATAGTTGACTTGATTCTGTGCAAAAACAAAAACTTTTGCGTCCAGTGCTGGAATTTCTGTGCTTCACTGGAACACGATAAAATTCTGGATTTTTTATAGATGATTTATATACAAATTGTTTACGCCATACTAATTTTTCAGAATTTTGTGAGTTTCATAAGTATGACATCAATTCAGATATTTATAGGCTTTCTATTTTTGATAGATTTTGTTTTCAATGCATAGTTTGCTTGTTTTCTAGTTTCTATGGCTTATATTGGTCAATATAAATCTTGTTTATGAATATTGTCCTGTACAGTACCCAAAGTGAATGATTTGTTTTATTATACTAACCCATCTCATGAAGTTCCGTTAAGTTTTGTGTGATTGAAGTTTTCAAGTTTTGGGTAAGATGTCAATATGAGGAGAATAAGGAGTAGCCAGACCCTAAGATTGAGGATTCACAAGGCACCCCAAGGTAATATTCAAGGAACAACCAATCAACTAAGCTTCGGGATGCCCCAGAAGGCATCCTCTCTACCGTCTCCAACGTTATCGGTAACCTCACTTGAATCTATATTTTTATTCATCACATGATATGAGTTTTGCTTGGAGCGTCATTTTATTTTATTTTTATTTGCTTGGTGGTATTTGGAATAATGTTTTGCATCTTTTATTTCAATAAAAATGTCAAGTATAGCCTTTACCATGCTTATTTTGCAAGTCTATATGTTGGTGGTTGAAAATAGAATGTTTTCTATCATTGTCTGAATTCTTTTGGATAGTAAGAACGTGGTAAAATCTTGAATTTTTTACACCGTGAGAACTAATAAGTTATCTGTGACGTGGTAATTGTTCAATTTTTATCTAGATAAGTATGAGGAAAATTGTACTCTTTATAGTCTGTCCTGTTTAGAGAAATCGCTGTTATGTTTGCATTCTTTGCATATGTTTGCGTGTTTAATAATTCTATCTGAGGATTGGAATATTAAATATACAGATGCATTTATTATGAAATGTTAAATTATAATTTTAATGATTTGCTAAAGTAGAGAATGATAAGGTTTTGCATTTATTTATACTAACATATCTCATGAGTTCTTGTTGAGTTTTTGTGGATGAAGTTTTTGAGATTTAGGAAACCGTGATATGAGAGGAATTAAGGAGACACAAAAGCTCAAGCTTGGGAATGCCCAAGGCATCCCACGATAATATTTTAAGAAGTCTCAAGCATCTAAGCTTGTGGACGCCCCGGTAGGCATCCCACCTTTCTTCAGGAACAAGTATTGGTTAGTATCGGTTGAGCCTAAGTTTTTGCTTCTTCACATGATATGTGACATTCTTTAAATGTCATTTTTTTGCGTGATGTTTGAATAAGATACATAGATCTGAAAGTTTTTAAATGGGATAGAGTTCTCACATAGCTACTTATTTACATAACTACTCGCTTGATCTTCACTTATATCTTGTTGGAGTAGTTTGTCATTTTCTCTAGTGCTTCACTTATATCTTTTTGAGCACGACGTGCTTTAATATTTTTGAAGAAAGCCTCTTGTGCTTCACTTAGATTATTTTGAGAGAAATAAAATTATATGCTCATGTTCTTCACTTAGATTTGTTTGAGCCTATCAAAAGCAACTAATGAAACTAGTCCCAATATGATAGATACTCAAGAGGGATAAAATCAAAACTTTCATGAAAAATCATTGGACAAAATAAACTTTATTCTTTGTAATAGTTTTGAGATATGATGATAGTAATATGTGAGCCATGTTAATGAGTAATTATGATTTAGTAAGAATATTGATGTTAAGGTTTGTGATTCCCTATGCTAGCATGGAAGTCAATAGTTATGCAATGAAATTACATTCTACTTGTGGTGCATTATTTGGTGTTAGTTATGCTCAATGCTCGTGTAACGCCCCAAATGTAACAATTCCGTTTATGGCAATATATTCATCGTTGACTTAATCAATTCCATTCTGGGCTCCTCCTTCATTTCGGGTTTCTGCGTTTTTGCTTTGAGCATGTGTTGCATATCACCACTTCATTTTCATCATGTGCATTGCATTGGCATAGTCTCACTTGCATCCGTGTGTAGTTGCATCGTCTCCGTCCTCTCCGTTTTCCATTTTGGTTTCCGACTCTCTCACATGGCACCGTCGCACCTCTCTAACCTTATTTCATGAGCGGGATAAAAACATCCTCGGAATGGGATGAGAGTTGTCGAGTGGTCTTGGTATATCACCGGTAAACCGCCTATCAAGTTTCGCCTCATTTGGAGGTCGTTTGATAGTCCAACGGTTAACTGCGTAACTTGCAGAAGCCCTATCATTTTTGGTCCAGCACCCCTCTACAACAGCTCACTAGCCCATCCAAACCGCCTCCATGCTCTCGGTTGTTGGATCACGATCGTGTGGGCGAAAACCGCACCTCATTTGGACTCTCCTAACTTCCTCCACCTATAAAACAGCCCCCACGTCCATTTTTCGGGTAAAAACCCTAGATCCGCTCCTCCCATCGCGCCGGACGCGTTCATACCACGAGGGACACATCCGCCGCCGTGCCCCGACCAGTCCTGCCTCGCCACGTGTCGCCCCGCCGGCCTCTCTCCCCTGCGCCGCCACGGGCCGGGGCCGTAGCCGGCCCTCCGGCCCGCGAGCCGCCGCGCTCGCCCCGATGCCCGCACGCCGCGACCCGTCTCCACGCCGGCCGCCGCGCCCTCGCGCGCGTCCCCGCCACCGGATCTCCACACCGCCTCCGTGCCGGATCTCCACACTGCCTCCGTGCTGGATATCCACACCGCCACCCCACGCCTCCGTCCGGCCTCCATGCCTCCGACCGCCGCCGCCTCGCCGTCTTGCCCAACCCCGGCGAGCTCCTCCGGCCGGCCTCCTCATCGTCTTCCTCGGCTCCGGTGGATCTGATCCAGGTGGGATCAGATCCACCACTTCTCCGAACCAAACGTTGCGTCCGCCCCGGATCCCTCCGTCCCGGGATTTCCCCGTCCACGTTGACTTTTACGCAGGTGAATTTCCACTAAGTCCTAGATCCGTGATATTTTGTGCCCCTCTTCATCATGTCGTATCTCCATGCCCGTAGCTCCAATTTGCGTGTATGATATATGGAAATGTTTGTCTCAAAGTGCTATACGTGTTGGCATCAGTTTTGGGCATGTTAGGGTTCATCTAGATGTCTTAATAATAGTTGCCAAATTGCTATGTGATGTTCTGGTCAGCTCTAGTTGTCTGTCAACAATATGTTAGAATGTTCGTGAGGTCGTATCTTTGTGCTTGTTGGTCAGAATGGAGTGTATGATATGTCAAAATGTTCGTCTTGTGATGCTCTTCATGATGGATGCGTTTGCATACATGTTAGGTTGCATTATGCCATTATTATCCCTGTTACAAAAGTGCTAGTCGTTGTTAAGTTGCTGAAATTGTTATAACTTGGTGATTTGTCTTTTCATAGCATTTTGTGTGATTGTCTTTTGAGCCACATGTCAATATGTTTTGGGAGCATAATCATGTTATCTTTGAAGTGGTGTAATTGATTTTTGATGATATACCATGTGGTGACTTGACCAAGCTTGTAAGCATGCCATGTCAATGTTGCTATTTTTATACTTAATGAAAAACTGCTAAGTCTGAAATCTCTTATAACATGTTGCCATGTAAACTTGATGCAACAATCTTTTCCATGCACTTTTTGGAATAACTAGTGAGCATGTCTTGATGTCCAGTGTTTTGTCTATCAATCCATGCCTTTGTTTTCATATATGCCATATTGTAGCTTGTTGTTATCTTGCTTTCAAAATGCTTGAAATCTGAACTGTCAGCCTGTTAAAAGAACATTCACTTTCGCAAAGCTCATGTTAAGCAACCCTTGCATGAAAATGAATTGTTTCTTTGGATGAGTTGGAAATGTATTATGTCTTCTTCTTGCTCGTGTAATTTTCATGCTTGTTATAATTGTTTTGCTTGCTGTTGTGTGCCTCCAAAGGCAGCAACATATCGTTTCTGGTTGCATGCCCAGTAAATTCAGTTTTGTAAATCTGTTAACTTACTAAATCTTGCCATGCTTGTTTAGTTGTGTTCCAGTAAGTTTTTGGGTGTGATCTAAGTACATACTTGTTGAGAATCATGTCTACTTCACATCCATGCCCTTTGCCTTCATATTTGGGTGCTGTAGCATATTTAAAACTTGCTCCGAAGATGCCATGTTGCTGTTAACTTCAGTTTTGCATTGCATCTTGTTTTGCTTGCCATTTGCAAACCGTGCATCCGATTCCAATGATCTTTATATCAATATCGACCAAAATCTTTCAATCTATCCAGTGACATGCTTGGTTTGCCAAGATCTTGCCCATATCCATCATGTTTTCATATGTCCTTCCCGGCTTCATCTCCTTTCATACCGGTAGCCCCGTAGCATCGTACTTGCATCTCTCATGAATAGCATGTGTTCTTTTCTTGTCCAGTGGGTTTATGTGGATGCTTGTTTATGTTTGGGTAGCACCGGGAGACGAGTTCGAATCCGGGGTTGAGACAGCCACTGAGTTCGATTACGAAGAGCAAGGTCCCGAGTACACCGACAACTTACCCGGCAAGATGACCATTCCTTGATATCACCTCTATTGTTGCTACTCTAGGTCCCTCGCTCTATTGCTTATCGCGATACCTATCCTTTTGCATGTCAGCCCCCACTTTGCCATGAAACCTCTAATTACCTACCTAGCAAACCGTTGTTTGGCTAAGTTATGCTTTTGCTCAAGCCCCCTCTTATAGCGTTGCTAGTTGCAGGTGAAGATGAAGTTTGCTCCATGTGGATTGGGTTTTTGGGAATAACAAAATATCCATTATTTACATTAATGCACCTATATACATGGCAATGGGTGCAAGGCTTGGTCTTTTGCTCGGTGTTTTGTTTCACTCATGCCGCCTTAAGAACCGATAAACCGGTTTATGTTCCTTGATTTTGCGTTCCTAACGCGGTTGGGTATATGGGGACCCCTTGATAGTTCACTTTGAATAAAACTCCTCCAGCATGGCCCAACATTGGTTTTACCATTTTCCTAATAACTAAAACTTGCATAGGGACCGGCTAGCACCCGAGGACTTAATTAACAACCCGGGCCAGTGCTTGTCATGAGTGTTGGTCCAAACTGGGCAGACTGCGGGGCCGCCTTGGGGAAACCTGAGGTATTTGGTATATACCTGTAGGCTGACCTATCCAATTGTGGCATGAGACGACATACGCGCGGCTCCTAACAGGGTGTCGACACGTTGGGAGGTCTTGCTGGACTTGTTTTACCATTGTCGAAATATCTTGTACACCGGAATTCCGAGTCTGATCGGGTAGTCCCTAAGATAAGGGGTTTTTACCTCTGTTGATCGCGAGAGCTTGTGATGGGCTAAGTACGAACACCCTTGCAGGGTTAGATCTTTCGAAAGCCGTGCCCACGGTTATGTGGCGGATTGGAATTTGTTAATATCCGGTTGTACATAACTTGACACAAAACCTCAAACATAATACACTACTGTGTGAGTAGTCATGATGGTCTCTTTTCGAGGGAGTTCGGGAAGAGAACACGGCTGGGTTATGGATGACTCGTAGGTAGACATGATCATCTAGTGATCATGATTTATTTCATGACCGATGGATTTCATTTCTCTTCTTGCTCCGATGATACGTAAGCTAGCAATCTCATCTATGCTTAGCGCTTGCAGCAACGTACTTATACACTTCTCCTTACCCAAAGGATTTGATAGTTTTGATACCCGGGAATGGGATTGTTGAGTCCTCGTGACTCACAGTTTACTACAAACACAGGTGCAGGTACAACCGAATACGATGCAGTTGATGGCCATGAACTCAAGTGGGAGTTCGATGAGGAACGTGGGCGTATGTACGTGACGTTTCCCGACGATCAGCAGTGGTCCTACTAGGGCCGATCGGGCATAGTGGTTGGTTATCTTCTTTTCGTTTGGTTTTGTCTGTAGCCGGATCTTTATTGTACTTGGATGAATGTATGAATTATTTATGCATTGTGTGAAGTGGCAATTGTAAGCCGACTATGTGTTTTTCCCTCTTTGTTCTTGTACATGGGAATGTGTTAAGATAACCTTCATGTGATCATACCAAAATGTGATTATGCCTCTAAGTCGTGCCTCGACACGTGGGAGATATAGTCGCATCTTGGGCGTTACAAGTTGGTAATCAGAGCCTTCCCCGACCTAGGAGCCCCTGCTTGACCGAACCGCTGCCGATGTTGAGTGTAGAATTTAAAAAATGTTTTGAGTCTAAGTATTATATATATCAGATAGTAGAAATTCTTTTTCTCCTTATCCCCTTCGTCGCTCTGGTGAGGACTCCTGGCATAGAAGTTTTAGCTTCCTACCCTCTTTTCCACTAAGTTTTTTTAGGATCACGCAGGTATTGTTGGGATAATTTCGATATCTTTGTGACGAGAACATTGTTCTTGGTGCCTCCTGTCATTTAGGGGTTGTGGCAGTGTCCCGGGGAGTTGAGCTCAGAGGTGTTGTTGTCACAATTGTATCGTTGCGGTTCTGGAATACGAGAGGTGGTCGACATCGAAAACTCTTCTATGCGTGTCTGGTGGTGAGAAAACCCCGAGGTCACCCAGTACTGGGGGGGGATAGTTCGGGAGTATTTCCACAACTAGTATAGCGGATGCTTTTCGAAGGTCTGCGGTAAACGGTTTTCGAAGGTGCCTGGTTATGTGTTGATGGATGGATACAACTGGATGTAGGATTTATTAGTTGAGTGATATGCGGTGCTTCCCCTATATCCCCAACACTAGATTGCATAACCAGAAAGCTTCGGGAATTAATATGTGGGAATTCAAGTATCTCTTAGGAAATCTTCCAACGGATGCATGATATGAGGTTGGGGTCTATCATGTATTTGTTCCATATGTTACCTTGTTGGTTTATTCTTTAATCTCATTCACGTGCTTCTCAACAAGTTGATGTGTCATTTAAGCTTATGGAATTCATTCGTTCATTGCTCTGTTCGGATGATAGTGTGAAGATTTATGTTGCAACATGTCTAGCCTTTGATTCAGCTTATATATCTTGCAATTGGGTTTCTAACGTTTATCGTCATCTCCAGGATGGCACCTAAAAGAGTTCCCAACCAGAACCCGGAGGTTGATGATGAAACGCCACCATCCCCTCCTCCTCCGCCTGAGGCATGGCGGACTGTGGTGTAAGCCACCACTGCCAATACTCAGATGATGCTTCAAATGATGCAAGCTTTTCAAACTATTCAGAACAACCAGAACAACCAAGGGAATCAAGGCCAAGCTAACTTCAACAATCAGCCTCACTTTGCTACTTGAATCAATTTCTTGCAAATCAGCCCAAGTCCTTCAGCTACTGTGTTGATCCGCTCGATGCCGAGGATTGGCTCACTGACATCAACAAGCATTTCGAGTGCAATAATGTCAACCCAGTGGACTATGTCAAGTTTGCATCCTTTCAGCTCAAAGACCAAGCTGCAGATTGGTGGCAACAGTACAAAGACTCCAGAGCGGGTCGTGAGATCTCTTGGACAGACTTGTGCTGCGATTTTTGTTCTCATCACATCCCTACCAGTGTCATTGAAGGCATGTGTGAGCAATTCCGCAACCTCAAGCAAGGCAACATGTCTGTCTACCAGTACAATGTCAAGTTCCAGAATTTGTCCCGTTATGCTAAGCAAGATATTCCTGATGCAAAGAGCAAGCCCTACCAATTCCGAGGTGGTCTGAAAGACGAACTCCAGCTTGCTCTCACTCTGTTCGAGCCAGCTGAATACAATATGGCTCTCAAGCAAGAAGCTGCCCAGCTCAAGTGTGAGGCTTCAAAGAAAAGAATCAGGGATGCAGTCAGCTCCTCTTCCTCCTCACAAGTGGTTGCTAAACAGCAGAAGATCTGGCTTCCGCCACCTCCAGTGTTCCGTCCTCCAAGTCAGAACAAGAACTCAAGTGGTCGTGGATCTTCCCACCCACCCAACCCAAGCAACCAGAACAAGTCTCAGTTTCAAGCTACAAGGCCAAGCGGTCCTTATCATCGGCCACTCTCTGAGGTTACTTGCAACAAGTGTGGTCAGAAAGGTCACTATGCTAACAAGTGCACCCAAAGGCGCCTTCCGCCTCCTCCTCCTATCAAGCCGTCAAGCAATGCTATTTTCAAGCACAATCCCAAGTATGCCAGAGTGAACCTGATGAATGCATCCCAAGCAGAAGATTCCTCTCAAGTGATCATGGGTACACTTCCGGTTAACTCTATTCCTGCAAAAGTATTGTTTGATTCTGGCGCATCACATTGTTTCTTGTCAAGTCCATTCTTTGCAAAGCATGATTTCACTTCGGCATATCTGGATAAAAAGTTATCAATTATTTCTCCGGGCAAGCACATGACTTCCCGCCTGTTAGCTCCAGATGTGAGTATCAAGATGGGCGATTACAAATTTCTAGCTTCAACAGTTGTTCTCGGCAATTCGGACATCGACCTCATTCTTGTAATGATTGGCTCTCTAAGCATGATGCTCTTTTCAATTGTGCAAACAAGGAGGTCAATATAACTCATCCTTTCAAAGACGTTAATATCTTCGTAGCTCGAGATAACACATTCAGGCTATTCTCTCTCAATGACAAGGGTAAGACTAATGCCATATCCCAGATTCCGGTGGTTTGTGAATATGAAGACGTTTTTCCTGAAGAATTGCCAGGGATTCCTCCCAACCGTCCAGTTGAATTCGTCATTGAAGTTGAACCTGGTACGGAGCCAGCCCGTTGGCGTCCATACAAGCTATCTGCTAAAGAGTTGAAGGAATTGAAGAAGCAACTTGACGAGCAAGAATGCTTGGGTCTGATAAGACCGAGTTCTTCTCCTTGGGGCTCTGGTGTTCTTTTTGTCAAGAAGAAGGATGGTACGAAACGATTGTGCGTTGATTACCGACCATTGAACAAGAAGACAATTAAGAATAAGTACCCTCTCCCCAATATCAATGAACTATTCGAGCAACTCAAAGGAGCCAAGGTTTTTACAAAGCTTGATCTTCGGATGGGCTACCACCAAATTCGTATCCGTGAAGAGGATATTCCCAAGACCGCATTCAGAACAAGTTATGGCTCCTAGGAGTACACAGTCATGCCCTTCGAGCTTGCAAATGCACCTCCCACCTTCTCTCGGATGATGCATTTCATATTCGACCCATACACCAATGAGTTCTTCCTCGTATATCTTGATGATATTCTGGTATTCTCCAGGACTAAAGAATACCACGCCAAGCACCTCCGTTTGGTTCTTGACAGGCTGAGAGAGCACCGCTTTTATGCGAAATTCTCAAAGTGCAAATTCTGGCTTGATGAAGTTTTCTATCTGGGTCATATTATCTGTGCCAAGGGCATTTCAGTTAATCCCGAGAAGATTGAAGCTATTGTTAAGTGGGAACCTCCTCAAAATGTCAAGCAACTCCGAAGCTTCCTCGGGCTTCCAAGCTATTGCAGAAGGTTCGTCAAGAACTTCTCCAAGAGTGCCAAGCCTCTATCCAACCTGTTGCAAAAGAATGTCAAGTATTATTGGACTCCTGAGTGTGATGTGGCATTTAATACACTCAAAGAGAAGCTTGTCTCAGCTCCAGTTCTGACTCCTCCTGACGAATCCAAACCATACCAAGTGTTTGGAGATGCCTCTTTGCAAGGTCTGGGTGGTGTCCTTATGCAAGAGAAGAAGATAGTGGCATACACTTCTCGGCAGCTCAAGCCAAACGAGAAGAACTACCCCACTCACGATCTTGAGTTGGCGGCAATTGTCCATGCCTTGATCACGTGGAGACACCTCTTGTTGGACAGGCAGGTTGACATCTTCACCGATCACAAGAGCCTGAAGTATATCTTCACACAACAAAACCTCAACCTTCGTCAGACTCGTTGGGCCAAAATGATTCAAGAGTACAACCCAAGCATTGAGTACACTCCTGGCAAGGCCAACATGATTGTAGACGCCTCGAGCAGAAAGGCCTATTGCAATAGTCTCATCCTCAAACCGTTCAAACTGGATCTCTGTGAAGCATTCCAGAAACTCAACCTTTGAATTTTTCCGCAAGGATTTCTTGCCAACCTTCAAGTCGCTCCTACCTTGGAAGATCAAATCCGTGAAGCTCAACTTCTTGATGCTATGGTGAAGAAAGTGAAGCATGGTATTGCCAAAGGTACTCCCAAGTACAAGTGCTACCGCATTGATGACAAGGACACCTTATTATTTGAGGACCGGATTGTGATTCCAAAAGGTGACCTACGGGAGGTCATAATGAATGAGGCTCATAATTCCCTTCTCTCGATACATCTAGGAAGCTCCAAGATGTATGATGACCTCAAGCAATCCTATTAGTGGACTCGCATGAAAAGATAAATTGCTCAATTCATCAACGAGTGTGATGTCTGCTGCAGAGTCAAAGCAGAACATCAACGTCCAGCCGGACTTCTCCAACCTTTGCCTATTCCTGAGTGGAAATTCGAACACATTGAGATGGATTTCGTCACTAGCTTCCCCAAGTCCAGGAGAGGAAACGACGCTATCTTTATGGTTATTGATAAGCCCACAAAAGTGGCTCGTTTTCTTCCAGTCAAGGAATCCATCAACGCAACACAACTAGCAGAGCTGTACACCTCCAGAATTGTCTCTTTGCATGGCATCCCTCAAGTAATGTCCTCAAATCCTGGAAGATTGTTCACTTCCAAATTCTGGGATTCCTTCCAATCAACTATGGGTACCAAGATTCGCTTCATCATAGCTTTCCATCCTTAGACAAGTGGTCAAGTCGAGAGGGTGAACCAGATTCTCAAAGATATGCTCAGGGCATGTGTAATCTCCTTCGGTATGAAATGGGAAGATTGTCTTCCATTTTCTGATTTCTCCTACAACAACAGCTTCCAAGCAAGTTCAAGCAAAGCACCATTTGAAATTCTCTATGGCAGAAAGTGTCGTACCCCTCTCAACTGGTCCGAGATTGGTGAACGTCAACTCCTTGGCAATGATTTGATCTCGGAGGCCGAAGAAATGTGCAAAGTCATACATGAGAATCTCAAGGCCGCGCAATCGCGCCTAAAGAGCTACTATGACGGCAAGCATCGTGACTTGGCTTTCGACATTGGTGATCAGGTGTATCTTCGTGTTTCTCTTATGAAGGGCACTCAGAGGTTCGGTATCAAGGGAAAGCTAGATCCCAAATATGTGGGCCCTTTCAATATAGTTGGGAAAAGAGGCGACCTCGCCTACCAACTTGACCTTCCTCCAAATTTCTCCAATGTGCATGATGTGTTCCATGTGTCACACCTCCGCAAGTGCTTGAAGATGCCCGAGCACACCATCGCCTTCGAAGAAATTGATCTTCAAGCCGACTTGTCTTATCATGAGCACCCCGTTGCTATCCTTGAAGAAACCGAGCGCAAGACTCACAACAAATCAATCAAGTTCTTGAAAGTGAAGTGGTCACACCATACCGATCGAGAAGCTACGTGGGAATGTGAGGATCACCTCCGTTCCGAATATCTGGAGTTCTTTCAATCCTAGATCTCGGGACGAGATCTTTGCGTAGTAGGGGAGAGTTTGTAACGCCCCATATCTCACAATTCCGTTTATGGAAATATATTCATCGTTGACTTAATCAATTCCATTCTGGGCACCTCCTTCATTTCGGGTTTCTGCGTTTTTGCTTTGAGCATGTGTTGCATATTACCATGTTATTTTCATCATGTGCATTGCTTTGGCATAGTCTCACTTGCGTCCATGTGTAGTTGCATCATCTCCGTCCTCTCCGTTGTCTCTTTCGGTTTTCGACTCTCTCACATGGCACCGTCGCACCTCTCTAACCTTGTTTCGTGAGCAGCATAAAAACATCCTCGGAATGGGCCGAGAGTTGTCGAGTGGTCTTGGTATATTATCGTTAGACCTCTTGTCAAGTTTCATCTCGTTTGGAGGTCGTTTGATACTCCAATGGTTAACCGCGTAACTCACCGAAAGCCCTATCTCTTTTGGCCCAGCACTCCCCCACAACAGCCCACTAGCCCATCCAAACCACCTCCATGCTCTCGGTCATTGGATCGCAATCGTGTGGGCGAAAACCGCACCTCATCTGGACTCTCCTAGCTCCCTCTACCTATAAAACAGCCCCCACGTCCATTTTTCGGGTAAGAAACCTAGATCCGCTCCTCCCACCGCACCGGACGCGTCCAGACCACGTCGGACACGTCCGCTGCCGCGCCCCGACCAATCCCGCCTCGCTATGTGTCGCCCCGCCGTCCTCTCTCCCCCGCGCCGCCGCGGGCCCGCCGGGGCCCATAGCCGGCCCTACGGCCCGCGAGCCCTTGCGCTCGCCCTGACGCCCACACGCCGAGACCCGCCTCCACGCCGGTCGCGGCACCCTCGCGCGCGTCCCCGCCGCCGGTTCTCCACACCGCCGTCACGCTGGATCTACACACCGCCGCCCCGTGCCTTCGTCCGGCCTCCACGCCTCCGTCCGCCTCCGCCTCGCCGTCTTCCCCAACCCCAGCGATCTCCTCCGACCGGCCTCCTCGTCGTCTTCCTCGGCTCTGGTGGATCCGATCCAGGTGGGATCAGATCCACCACTCCTCCGAACCAAACGTCGCATCCGTCCCGGGATATCCCCGTCCGCGTTGACTTTTACGCGATGTGAATTTCCACTAAGTCCTGGATCCGTGATATTTTGTGCCCCTCTTCATCATGTCGTATCTCCATGCCCGTAGCTCCGATTTGCGTGTATGATATATGGAAATGTTCGTCTCAAAGTGATCTATGTGTTGGCACCAGTTTTGTGCATGTTAGGGGTTCATATAGATGTCTTAATCTTCGTTGCCAAACTGCTATGTGATGCTCTGGTCAGCTCTAGTTGTCTGTCAACAATATGTTAGCATATTCGTGAGGTCGTATATTTGTGCTTGTTGGTCCAAATGGAGTGTATGATACGTCAAAATGTTCGTCTTGTCATGCTCTTCTTGATGGATGCATTTGCATACATGTTAGGTTGCATTATGCCATGGTTATCCCTGTTACAAAGGTGCTAGTTGCTGTTAAGTTGCTAATATTGTCATAAATTGGTGATTTGTCTTTTTCATAGAATTTTGTGTGATTTTCTTTTGAGCCACATGTCAACATGTTTCAGGAGCATAATCATGTTATATCTGAAGTGGTGTAATTGGTTTTTGATGATATACCTTGTGGTGACTTGAACAAGCTTGTAAACACGCCATGTCAATGTTGCTGTTTTTATACTTAGTGAAAAACTGCTAAGTCTGAAATATGCTATAACAAGTTTCCATGTAAACTTGATGCACAATATTTTCCATGCACGTTTTGGAATAATTAGTGAGCGTGTCTTGATTTCCATGTTTTTGTCTATCAATCCATGCCTTTTTTGCATATTTTCCATGCCATAGCTTGTTGTTATCTTGCGCTCAAAATGCTTGAAATCTGAACTGTCAGCCTGTTAACAGAACATTCACTTTGGAAAAGCTCATGTTAAACAACCCTTGCATGGAATGAATTGTTTCTTTGGATGAATTTGAAGTATATTATGTCTTCTTCATGCTCATGTAATTTTCATGCTTGTTATAATTTTTTTGCTTTCTATTGTGTGCCTCTGAAGGCAGCAACATATCATTCCTGGTTGCATGCCCAGTAAATTCTCACTAAGTCTGAAAATCTGTTAACTTGTTGAATCTTGCCATGCTTGTTTAATTGTGTTCCAATAAGTTTTTCGGTGTGCTCTTAGTTCATACTTGTTGAAAATCATGTCTAATTCACATCCATTCCCTTTGCCTTCATATTTGGGTGTTGTAGCATATTTAAACCTTGCTCCAAAGATGCCATGTTTCTGTTAACTTCAGTTTTGCGTTGCATCTTATTTTGCTTGCCATTTGCAAACCGTGCATCCGATTCCAATGATCTTTATATCAATTTCGACCAAAATCTTTCAATATATCCAGTGGCATGCTTGGTTTTCCAAGATCTTGCCCATATCCAGCATGCCTTCATATGTCCTTCCCGGCTTCATCTCCTTTCATACTGGTAGCCCCGTAGCATCATACTTGCATCTCTCATGCATATCATGTGTTTTTTTCTTGTCTAGTGTGTTTATGTGGATGCTAGTTTATGTTTGGGTAGCACCGGGAGACGACTTCGAGTCCGGGGTTGAGACAGTCGCTGAGTTCGATTATGAAGAGCAAGGTCCCGAGTACACCGATGACTTACCAGGCAAGATGACCATTCCTTGATATCACCTCTATTGTTGGTATGCTAGGTGCCTCGCTCTATTTCTTATCGCAATACCTATCCTTTTGCATGTCAGCCCCATTTTGCCATGAAACCTCTAACTACCTACAGAGCAAACCGTTGTTTGGCTAAGTTACGCTTTTGCTCAAGTCCCCCTCTTATAGTGTTGCTAGTTGCAGGTGAAGATGAAGTTTGCTCCATGTGGATTGGGTTTTTGGGAATAACACAATATCTATTATTCAAATTAATGCACCTATATACATGGACATGGGTGGAAGGCTTGGCCTTTTGCTCGGTGTTTTGTTTCACTCATGCCACCTTAAGAACCGATAAACCGGTGTTATGTTCCTTGATTTTGCGTTCCTAACACGGTTGGGTATATGGGGACCCTTTGATAGTTCCCTTTGAATAAAACTCCTCCAGCAAGGCCCAACATTGGTTTTACCATTTGCTTAATAACTAAGACTTGCATAGGGACCGGATAGCACCCGAGGACTTAATTAACAACCTGGGCTAGTGCTCCTCATGAGTGTTGGTCCAAACTGGGCAGACTGCGGGGCCGCCTTGGGGAAACCCGAGGTATTTGTTATATACTTGTAGGCTGACCTATCCGATTGTGGCCTGAGACGAGATACGCGCGGTTCCTATCAGGGTGTCAGCGCGTCGAGAGGTCTTGCTGGACTTGTTTTACCATTGTCGAATTATCTTGTACACCGGGATTCCGAGTCTGATCGGGTAGTTCCTAAGATAAGGGGTTTTTACCTGTGTTGATCGCGAGAGCTTGTGATGGGCTAAGTAGGAACACCCCTGCAGGGTTATGATCTTTCTAAAGCCGTGCTCGCGGTTATGTGGTGGATTGGAATTTGTTAATATCCGGTTGTAGATAACTTGACACAAAACCTCAAACATAATACACTACCGTGTGAGTAGTCTTGATGGTCTCTTTTCAAGGGAGTTCGGGAAGAGAACACGGCTAAGTTATGGATGACTCGTAGGTAGACAGGATCATCTAGTGATCATGATTTAGTTCACGACCGATGGCTTTCACTTCTTTTCTCGCTCTGGTGATACGCCCCCTCATCTATGCTTAGCGCTTGCAACAGCCTACTTATACACTTCTACTTACCCAAAGGCTTTGATAGTTTTGATACCCGGGAATGGGATTGATGAGTCCTCGTGACTCATAGTTTACTACAAACACAGGTGCATGTACAACCGAGTACGATTCAGTTGACGACTAGGGACTCAAGTGGGAGTTTGATGAGGAACGTGGGCGTTTGTACGTGACGTTTGCCGACGATCAGTAGTGGTTCCTACTAGGGCTGATCGGGCATAGTGGGTGGTTATCTTCTTTTCATTTGGTTTTATCCGTAGCCGGACCATGATTGTACTTGTATGAATGTATGTATTATTTATGCATTGTGCGAAGTGGCGATTGTAAGCCGACTGTATTTTTTCCCTCTTTGTTCTTGTACATGGGAATCTGTGAAGATAACCTTCTTGCGATCATACAAAAATGCGATTATGCCTCTAAGTCATGCCTCGACACGTGGGAGATATAGTTGCATCTTGGGCGTTACAGCTCGCTTATGTGATATTTAGTTTCTTGGTTGTTCGCTTCTCAATCTATTTCCTAGCCTCCATTTACAGTAAGTAGAAATACTACTTGTGCATCCAAAATCATTAAAACCAGTTTTGCCATATGAGTCTACCATACCTACCTATATGCGGCATTCCCTTGACGTTCTAAGCAAATTTGTTTGTGCCATCTATAACTTTCAAAATAAACTCCTATTCTGTGTGCCCGTACCGCTCATGAGGCGATGAGGGGTGGCCAATATATTTCTATGCTAGATGTGTTATTCTCAAGATGAGTGTTTATTCACTTGTCAATGCACGAGAGTACGACAAAGGTATTAGGGATGCCCAGTCCCGAAATGAAAAATGAATTTAGTTTATGTTGTCAAATAATAAATTCCTTGGGAAGTGTTGGTATTGAGGGCACCCGTGGATACGGTTAGCCATGGAATGTGAATGAATGGTGGAAAAGGAATAAACTTCAATTTCTGTATGGGAATCGCCTATGATGTATTTAGAATGGAAAGTATTGGAAACTCTAAGTCGTTTCCGTTGGCGGGAAAAGTACGCCTCCCAAATTTGTTTATCTCTCAATTAAAGCTTTGAGCTCTGGCACCTCTACAAATCCCTACTTCCCTTTGTGAAGGGCCTTTCAATTTACTTTATGCAATATTATATTTATTTGAGTCTCCATCTTCTCTTATAAAGAACCAACTAAGTGTGATGCCCGGATAATTAAGCTATAGTAATACCCTGCTAATGATACCAGGTCACCAATTTTACTATTGCTAATTCCCACGTTAATTCAAATCAATTCAAAATTCAAATTTGAAATCAAGTCAAAGAATAAAATTCAGATAGTAAAACTAAAATGTTCTAAAGGTGACAAATAAATCTTAAGCAATTGTGGTGGAGAATTCATATTTTCATAAAATATTTAAATGAACTAAAATGATTAAAAACAGCAGACCAAATAATTAATTAAATGCCTTTAGTATTTTATAAAATATTAAACTATTTTATTTAGTTGCCCAAATTTATGTGGCAATAGTATATTTATTTGGACTAATTTAGAAACTAGTATGTATTTTATTTTAAATTAAAATAAAGTGTAACTAAAAGAAAACATGTAAAATTAAATGGAAACGAAATTAAAAAAGGAACAAAAGACCCCCCTCCCCCCCGCTAGGCCTCTCGGTCCAGCTGGTAATCGGTCGGCCCAGCCTGGGGCCTACTTACGCCCGACCTAAACTTAACCCAATCCACCCCATCCCCCCGATCCAATCTTACCCCCTCCCGATCTGCGTGTTGCGCCAAAGCTGGCACCATTGCCATGGATGCCTTGCTTGTGAGCTCTCCTACCTCCCCGTGTCGGTGTACAAAAAGGGGGATACACTTTTTGTACCCCTATAACTGTGCATGGGCAGTCTGAGCCGCGGGCACCACCACACCTAGCAAGGCAAGGGAGGTAAGCCACGGTAAGACCGAAACACCAAAGCCAAGACCACAAAGAGCAAAGGGACAAAGCGGGTTCCCACGGCAAGATCCTTGTCGGGAGCCAGCTTTAGCAGCCCCGGCAAGACCCTTGTCGTGGCGAATCGCCCCACGCCTATGGAGCAAATCACCCTTGAGTCCACTGCCTCCATGGGGCGAGGATTCGGGAGATATCCCCATAGTGGCATGCAGATCTTTGTGAAGACATTCAAGACCAGATACACACTAAGAAGATGACGACCCTTGGCGGGATCCCAGACAAGGAAGACCACAAGACCTCCGGTAAGCACCTTGCTGGGGATGGCAGCAGGCGCCGCGGCAAGACCCCTGTCGGGGATGGCAGCAGGCGTCGCGGGTGGACCCTTGTCGGGGCCCCGGCAAGGCCCTTGCCAAGGACGTCCGTAGGGCCACCGTCAGGCCCGCGCCGACTAAACTACCACCGCCTTATGCAGCTGCCGACCCAACCAGCTAGGCAGGCACCTGCGTGGCGGCATGCAGATCTTCGTGAAGACCCACCATTGCGCCACTTCAGCTGCCTGTCTGCCTACATGGCATCTCAGGCATCGCTGGCCAGGGCGCGTGTCGACACAAGAAGGAGCGGCGACAGACAAGACAAATCTCTCCCCCGCCCCCGACAAAGCAAGGACATCTAAGAAAGATGCATTAAATGCGCCTTGTCATGTAATGCGAGGGATAAACTCGCATCACTGTACCCTTTCCACCTCCTGTGTGCCACGGTGGCAACCCCTTTTTCTATAAAAGGAGGCCCGAGGCGACCAGGAGGAGGATTCGGCTTTTTGGAGCCCCTCACGCCCCAGAGCTAGCTGAAGAACTAAGATATACAATCCACCAAAGCAGGAGTAGGGTTTTACGCATCCTCACGGCCTGACCCTGGATAAACAAACCGTGTGCTATCTGTTGGATCCGCTCTTCTCTCAACCCCGTGCCCCGCTAACCGTAGTAAGGATTGTTGTGATCCCATAGGTGTCTTTCCCACCGACATCTTTGGCGCGCCAAGTAGGGGCACGCAGTTGTGAGAATCGGCTTTAGCAGTAAGTTTGACGCTCCTTCATCATCATGGCACCCAAGAAGAAGAAGACGGTGGCGGTTGACCAGTCGGAGGCCGGACAGCCCGTCCCGACGCGGGCGAGCAGCGGACCGGTCGCGGAAAGGACCCGGTGTGCTGCTCGCGAACACCAACACCGTCCCAGCAGCCAGAGTTTGGGAGGTGGCGATGTTTGTGCGCCTGGTAACGGGCCACACACCACCAAATCCAAAGACGGAGCCAGGCCCTCCGCGGGTGGCGCGGGGCCCTCCAGGATCGCTGCCGCATCACCCGAAGGTGATGCAAGGGCCTCCAGGACTCCCACACCGGCGCCAATAGCACACTCCTCCCAAGCAGCGCGCGATGAATGGCGTCATCACGCCGAAGATCCCGGGCGTCGCCACGGGAAGAGCCCCGAGCATCACTCCCGAGACGTAGAAGACCTGCCCGCCCGCCGAAGCGCTGGTGGAAACGGCATGCGACCGCAGGATCGTGATGGAGCTCCTCCTGACATGGTCAGGAGTTGAAGCGCGTCGCGGTCCGTGAAGGTTTCGCTACCACTAACCCCAGCGGAAGCCCTGGCGCACGCGCAGTTGCTCCTCGACTTTCCTCCCGTTACAGGGAAACTCGATGAATGGAGAGCCACCATCCGAAGCCTTGTCGCAATCGCCAACAAGGATGAACCAAGTCCAGCGAAGCCCCCGGGTCGACGCTCCGATGGTGTCCCACGCATCGGTGGCGGGAGGACCGGCAGCACCGTGGCCACGGTGCATTCGCCTCCTCCTCGCCCGGTACCGCATGTGTCGACTCGTCGAGAGATCGCGGGTGACGCCATCTCCATAGCGTCGTCCGACCCACGGACCCGCGGCGACCAGCGTCAAGTTCTTCAGGAGCGAGCTCATGAAGACGCTCGGACCATCATCGAGCGCCGGCGCGGAGCACGCCACTAGTCAGACCGGCGAGCAGGGCCTGCTGTGAACCGCCCAGCACCGGAGAGCCCTGGAGGTCTACCTTACGAGGTAGGCTGTCCGGCTTTTACCCGTGAGCTTCGGCAGTTCCAGTGGCCCACTCACCGCACCTTCAAGCCTGACGTTGGCGAGAAGTACAATGGCAAGACCCATCCGTCGGAGTTCCTCAGCATCTACACCATCGCGATGCAAGCTACCGGAGCCCGCGACGATAAGGTGCTTGCGAATTACTTTCCATTGGCTCTTAAACCCAACGCCATGTCGTGGTTGATGCACTTGCCGGTACACTCTATTTCCTCCTGGTTGGATTTGTGCCATGAGTTTGTTGGTGCCTTTACTGGAGGCCACCAAGCCCATGGCCAAGCAAGTGACCTACATGTCATTCCCCAGAAGGAAGGCGAGAGTCTGCGCAAGTATATACAGAGGTTCAGCCGGGTACAGTACAATATCCCTGATGTTCACCCTGCCGCCATCATCAGCGCATTTCATCAGAACGTGCGTAACCGCAAGATGCGCGAAGAGCTGGCAATGACCAAGGTGAAAGACGTGGCAGAACTCTATGTTCTTGCTGACAGATGTGCCAGGGCTGAAGAGGGAAGGAAGTACCCCGGCGAATATGCCGGCGTGGAAACCGACTCTTCAGATGAGGATACCGCCGCCCCGGCGAAGAAAGGCCGGCGCAGCAATAGGAAGTGCAAGGGTAAAGCTGTGCTTGCCGTCGAGGGATCTGATGATGCTGGCTCCGCCAAGAAAACCAAGGCAGATGACCCCGGCAAGGAAATTGCCGGGTGCGTCACCTGCCGGGCCTTGGCGACTGCCGAGAAGCCAGGAAACTCCGACAAGCAATATTGCAAGATCCATCGCACCAAAGGCCATGATCTCCAGAACTGCCAACAGGTTGAGCTCCTTGCTGAGAAGCAGAGGGCTGAATATGAGAGGCGGGACAAGGAGAAGGGCCAGGACGGTGCTGGGGGGTCTGGCAAGAAGCGTGGTGGCCAAGCAGGCCATCGCGGCAAGGATAAGCAGCAGGAGAGGCCCGCCCGGGGCCGTGACAGAAAGCCAGAAGACGACGATCACGAAGAGGACGACGAGTCCGGCGACCAAGAGTTTCAGAAAGCCACGGAGGCCATGTGCGTCGATGGCGGTGCCTCGCTACATACTTCTCACCGCCAGCTTAAACAGTGGGCGCGTGAGATTACAGCGGCGGAGCCGTCGTCTGGTGCCCAAAAGCCGCTGAAATGGTCCAGCACACCTATCATTTTTGACACTGAGGATCACCCTGATCGCACAACTGCGGTCGGGTGCTTGCCATTGTTGGTTTCACAGACAATACGCAACCTCAAGGTGACAAAGATGCTAGTCGATGGAGGGGCCGGTCTGAACTTAATCCCGCCTACCGTGATCGAGAAGCTGCAGATTCCTGACGGAGACCTCGAAGAGAGGGGCACGTTTCAGGGGGTCAACCCGAGAAGAAGTCAACCAAAGGGGAAGGTCACACTGCCCGTGACTTTTGGAAGTGATCTGAACTACAGGACAGAAAGGATCGTGTTCGATGTTGCCAAGATCCCCTTGCCTTACAACGGGATCCTTGGCCGCCCAGCGCTGGCCAAGTTCATGGCAGCATCACACTATGCCTACAACACACTGAAGATGCTAGGGCATGTGATGATCATCACCATCCCCTCCGATAAGAAAGTTGCGCTGATTTGCGCTGATCTACCATACCAACAAGCAGTTGCAGCAGCCGCCGCCACTAGGGCACTTGCTCCTGCCACTGGAGCCCCGGGGGGAGAAGAAGAAGACCGGTGAGACCTCGGACACCCACTCTAGCAAGCGCAACTCTTCGGAGTGTCGTGCTCCCGTCGAGGACGTGCCAGAGAGCTCCATCGGCAAGAAGAAGACCGGTGAGACCTCGAACACCCACTCCGACAAGCGCACCTCTTCGGAGTGTCGTGCTCCCATCGAGGACGTGCCAGAGAGCTCCACCGGCAAGAAGAAGACCGGTGAGACCTCGGACACCCACTCCGGCAAGCGCACCTCTTCGGAGTGTCGTGCTCCTGTCGAGGACGTGCCAGAGAGATCCATCGGCAGAAACAAGAAGTCCAGGGCCACACCGCTGGGAACCAAGAAGGTTCCTGTCATGGAGGACGGCACAGGAGGGGCTTTCACCATAAGCTGCACCCTTGACGACAAATAGGAAGACGCGCTCGTCACCTTCCCGCGGGCGAATGTCGATGTGTTTGCATGGCAAGCATCCGACATCCCTCGCGTTCCCAGGGAGGTGATTGAGCATCACCTTGCTGTTTGTCCTCATGCACGGCCCGTCAAGCAGAAGGTCAGGAAGCAAGCTTTGGAATGACAAGAGTTCATCATAGAGGAGATCCGGAGACTGGAAGCAGCGGGTTTGGTAAGAGGAGTGCTCCATCCAATGTTGTTGGCCAATCCAGTGGTAGTGCGCAAGGCAAATGGGAAGTGGAGGCTGTGTATTGATTACACAGATATCAATAAGGCTTGTCCCAAAGACCCCTTCCCGTTGTCGCGCATCGACCAGATTGTTGACTCCATGGCTGGGTGTTACCTGTTGTCATTCCTCGATGCCTACTCCGGCTACCATCAGATCTTCATGACAAGAGAAGACGAAGAGAAGACAACATTCATCACCCCATGTGGTATGTATTGTTTCGTACGAATGCCTTTCGGGTTTAAGAGTGCTGGCTCAAAATTTGCAAGGGCAGTCCAGATTGGTTTTGAACCCCAGCTCCATTGAAATATGGAAGCTTATATGGATGATATAGTGGTCAAAACCAAGAATAGGACAACCCTTATACCGGATTTACAAGAAACATTCGTAAACCTACGCAAGATCAATCTCAAGCTGAACCCTGAGAAGTGCGTCTTCGGCGTCCCGTCCGGCAAGCTTCTCGGGTTCTTTGTGTCACAGTGTGGGATAGAGGCCAATCCGGACAAGGTCAAAGCTATAGAACGTATTGAAGCACCCAAACGGGTCAAGGATGTGCGTCGGCTTGCTGGCTGCGTCGCCGCCATGAGCAGATTCATTTCCAAGTCTGCCGAGCGCCCCCCCCCCCTTTCAAGATTTTGAAAAAGGCGGGCCCAATGGAGTGGACGCGAGAAGCAGAAGCAGCATTGCAAGATTTGAAGAGGTATCTTTCCTCCACGCCAGTACTAGTTGCGCCTAGGCCACAAGAACCGTTGCTGCTATACCTGGTGGCAACGAACCAGGTGGTCAGCGCCGCACTAGTGGCACAGAGAGAAGTTGATGACGAGGTGATAGCAGCGAGAGAGCCTGATGCCGTTGGTGCGGAGACGACACAGCCGGTTGGAGTGCCGCCAAGGAAGAAAATGATGCAGCACCCGGTCTACTTTGTTAGCTCTCCCTTGCAGGGGGCTAGATCAAGGTACTCCGGTGTGCAGAAATTGCTCTTCGGCCTTCTTATGGCCTCGAGGAAGCTGTGTCACTACTTCCAGGTACACGAGATCACTGTCGTCACTCGCCTCCCTCTGCAACAGGAAGAATTGTAGAGTGGGCACTGGAGCTATCCAGCTTTGGCCTCAAGTTTGAAAGTACCTCAACGATTCAAAGCCGAGTCCTGGCGGAGTTCATTGCAGAATGGACCGCGGTGCCTGATGAAGAAGCCCAGGAAACTGCTCTCCCCGGCAAAGAGGCTAGTTGCGACTGGATCATGTACTTTGATGGAGCTTTCTCCTTACAGGGCGTCGGGGCTGGCGTACTGCTTGTCGCGCCCACCGGAGAGCACCTCAAGTACGTGGTCTAGATGCACTTCCCCAGGGAGGTATCAACGAACAATACTGCCGAATATGAGGGGTTGCTTGCTGGTCTTAGGATCGTGCCAGACCTCGCAATTAAGAAACTCATTGTCAGGGGCGATTCGCAGCTTGTCATCAAAAAAGTCAACAAAGATTACCAGAGCTCGTTGATGAAGGCCTAGGTCGATGAAGTGAGAAAGCTAGAAGAGCGTTTTGATGGTATATAGGCGGAGCACGTTCCCCGAGTAGAGAACGACATCGCCGATTACCTGTCAAAGCGCGCTGCCCTCAAGTTACCTGTGGAACCAGGTACCTTTGTGCTTCAGCTTTCTCAGCCATCCGTTGATCCATCAACAGAGCAAAACAAGAGGAGTAAATCAAGGCTCGGCAAGTACTCTCCTGCCGAGCTCCCTGGAGCCGCCGGCAAGGATGTTGCCGGGGACACTGAGCCCGCCACGGGACGGCTAGCTCCGGCGGAGCGTTAAGCTCTTGCTGTCGAGACAGCCGCTCCTATAGCGGAGGAAATGCCTTTAGTCCTCACCGTCGAGCCCCAGGCTCCAGCGTGGGCACAACATACCGTCCGATTCCTCCAAACTAGGGAACTTCCTGAGGAGCAGGAAGAAGCGGAAAAAGTAGCCCGTCGATCTGCTATGTACCAGTTCGTCGATGACGTCCTGTACAGAAAGAGACCGAACGGTGTGAAATTGAAGTGTATCCCTCGAGAGGAAGGACTGGGGCTGTTGGCAGAGATACATGGAGGCATATGTGGATCCCACATAGGGTCAAGAGCCCTTGCCGGCAACGCATTTCGGCAAGGCTTCTTTTGGCCCACTGCCCTCCAGGATGCGACGACACTGGTCACCAGGTGTGAAGCGTGTCAGTTCCATTCAAAGAAACTTCATCAACCAGCTCAAGCCCTTCAAACCATTCCTCTCTCCTCGCCCTTCTCGGTCTGGGGGCTCGACATACTGGGCCCTTTCCCCGCGCTGTCGGCGGCTTTGAGTACTTGTACGTCGCAATCGACAAGTTCACAAAGTGGCCAGAGGTGGAGGCAGTGAGGAAGGTCACAGCTTTGTCAGCCGTCAAATTCTTCAAGGGACTAGTGTGCCGTTTTGGTGTACCCAACAGGGTCATCACCGACAACGGCACACAGTTCACAAGCCCCACCTTCATGCAATATACCCAAGACCTCGGCAGCAAAGTCTGTTTCGCTTCTGTTGCTCACCCACGAAGCAATGGTCAAGCTGAGAGGGCAAATGCTGAAGTACTGCGAGGCTTAAGGACAAAGACCTTTGACAGGCTGCACAAGAGTGCAAGGCGCTGGATTGATGAGTTGCCGACGGTTCTTTGGTCGATCAGAACGACGACAAATCGAGCTACCTGCCAAACACCGTTTGCCCTAGTATACGGGGCAGAAGCAGTTATCCCCAGTTAACTCACATACGGGTCACCTCGAGTGCTCGCTTATGATGAGCTTGAGCAAGAGCAACTGCGGCAGGATGACGCAACGCTCCTTGAGGAAGATCGTCTTCGGGCGGCTGTGAGAGCAGCACGCTACCAGCAAGCCTTGCGCCGCTACCATAGCCCCAAGGTCCGTGCCCGAAGCCTTGAGGAAGGCGACCTTGTTCTTCGGCGCGTTCAATCGGCCAAGAATACCAACAAGTTGACGCCGAAGTGGGAAGGCCCTTATCTGGTAATACGAGTCACCAGGCCTGGCGCAGTCCGCCTGGAGACCGAAAATGCCGTTCCGGTGAGCAATTCCTGGAATATTGAGCATCTTCGCAAGTTTTACCCATAAGGCGCGGCTTGTCAGGCCCCCCCGGCAAGCCACCTTTTGTACAAGCCTTGCCGGCAAGGCATGTAACCCTTTGTACAAAGCCAGGCGCAGACCCTGAGCATAAATAAGTAAAGCGCTGGCGCCCTAAGTTATAGCATGCATGCTAGGTCGAGTCTCGTCCTTGGTTAGGGTTGATAGTGCTTAGCAGCGGCTAACCCCTAGCTTAGAGGTCGAGTTTGCATCTCCTTGTCTTTCTTTTATCTTCTTTGGTTCACAGGACACGCAGATATCCTTGCCGAAACCACTTGGGGAGAAGAAAAAGGAACAGACCAGCATCAAGGCCCCGGCAAGCCAGTATTGCCGGGGGCTGCAAGAGCAAAGATTCACCCACGGCAAACCAGGGTTGCCGGGGGCTGCAGCTTCAGATAAGTTCTCCATCCCTTATCATGCATTCCATTATGGACTGAGGTATGTGAAACCTCATTTTTTCCTTAAACTACCGTGCTCCCATAACTCTAGGCCCTACGGCTCGTTCCTGGGAACAAGTTTGGTCGTAGTCGCGGCAGCGAAAGGATGAAACAAGGAGCCTGAACCCGCCTCCGCCAAAGGTGTGAGAAAGGTAAAGCGAAGTGGGGAGACGGCAAGGCCTGTTGCCGGGCGAGAAAATGTTTATCTTAGAGATATCAAGGATTTATTCCTTGTCGTGGGTTTCACCCACAAACAAATGACCCGGAAAACATCCCTTTTTCATTAAAAACATTCCACTCAGGTATAGTCCATAGGGAATGAAAAACATGAACAAGGGGATTACAAGTTTTAAATTTAACAGATGCTCGAAGGCTTACAAACTAAAAAGAGATAAGATGCCCGTAATCCCTTTCTTGTCCCTCTCCTCAGGAGGCAGGTCAAGAAGGTGAGAAGGGCAAAAGGAGCGCCTAGGCGAGCTACGGGTGGCAGAAGACACCAAGAGGACATCTTGGTGGCCGCCCAAAGGCTGGATGGTGATAGCGGCGCCGGAAGCAGAGCTCGAAGACGAGGCGGCAGGACGTCAGTACGCGTCGAAGGCGTCGGTGCCCGCGTACTCCGACATGACAGCCTTGCCGCCCGCCCTCTTCCTCTTCCGCAACCCCCCCAACGCCAGCCGCCCAAGGGGACGGCCCCGAGAAGTTTAAGGAGCCGGCGACGCGAATGATGGGGTCGCTGGTGCCACCAGGAGCGGTGCCCGACACCTAGTCGGACCCGTCATCCTGCCGCCTACCGCCCTCGTCGTCGCTGCCGCTGTCCTCCTCGTCGCTCTCGCTCGAGGAGGAATCTTCGTCATCAGAAGAGCTCTCCACGTAGCACCTTGCATGAGTCCCGAAGTGCCCTAAGACCTTGACGGAAAGAAGGCCACCCTCCATCAACTTAAAATGAAGAGCGAGCCCATCCGTCAAGCTGTGGATACGAGCAAACGTCTTCCATCCCTGACGAAGATACATCACATGAGGAGCAGGGAAGTCGACGCGGACCCACGTGCCACTGATCCCGCAGCCCCTCATGTGCAGCTGCAATGACTCTGGCGGATCCAGCTCCATCTCCCACGCAAATGGAGTCGGGAGACGAAGGCGACGGCGCGGCGGCCGGCGCAACCTGACGAAGAACTCGCAAGGGTCATCCCCAACATGGCCCTCCATTGGAGGAGGAGCTGCTGGCGCGGCGAGGACGGCGGGCCACCCCGTCCTCCTCTTCCCCGAGTGCCCCGGCTTCGCCCACGGCCTCGCCCCCTCTGCCTTCCCCTCGCGGCCGGCTCTGCCACCGCAGGCGCAGGAGAAGGAGGGACGCGTGGTCGAGCGGCGACCCTCGCCGCCTCCGTTGAAGGGCCGGGATTTCCCCTCTCCATGACGAATGGAAGAGAGGAGCAGAAGCTGAAGGGGAAGAAGATGGAAGAATGCGGGGCGCCGTCCCTCCCCTCCCGCTCTTTATAAAGGAACGGGGTTGGGGCTCGACCGCCCCGCTCGGCCAATCAAGACACGGAAGGCGCAGGGAGCCAGGACCGACCCGCCGCCCCAACCAGCGACGGCCCGGTTTCCCGCCTCCATCGTTTGCCACCCCAAGCGCATGGGAGACATGTCGCAGACGTGCAGAATAGAGGGGCCAGGTGAGGCGACCTCTCCCCACCCCGTGATCGTGGGGAGTGGATGCCTTGAGGACCGCGCCTCGGCCCCATCCAGTAAATGGGCCGCGCCTCCACGCCTCCCTCCGTTTATGGGGAAGGCGCGAACCGCCCCTTTACTGTGATGTGACGCATGCCTGCGGGAACCGACCTCACGCATGTCGCCCACGTCATGCACGCCCCTCCACACCGCGCCACACGCGCGGATCATGGGAGGCGCAGCGCGCTAAAAATCTTACCATGGTAAAAACCGTCCCGCCTGCCCGCGCACCGTTCTGGGCCTAGCCCAACAACGCATCGCGCTTATGTGTGGCCAAGGCCCGGGGGCTCCTGTCGGTGTACAAAAAGGGGGATACAATTGTTGTACCCCTATAATTGTGCACGAGCAGTGTGAGCCGCGGGCACCACCACACCAAGCAAGGCAAGGGAGGTAAGCCAGGGTAAGACCGAAACACCAAAGCCAAGACCACAAAGAGCAAAGGGACAAAGCGGGTTCCCCCGGCAAGATCCTTGCCGGGAGCCGGCTTTAGCAGCCCCGGCAAGACCCTTGCCGCGGCGACTCGCCCCACGCCTACGGAGCAAATCACCCTTGAGTCCACTGCCTCCATGGGGCGAGGATTCGGGAGATATTCCCATAGTGGCATGCAGATCTTTGTGAAAACATTCAAGACCAGATACACACTAAGAAGACGATGACCCTTGGCGGTATCCCAGCCAAGGAAGACCACAAGACCTCCGCGCCGCGGCAATACCCCTATCGGGGATGGCAGCATGCACCGCGGCAAGACCCTTGCCGGGGCCCCGGCAAGGCCCTTGCCAAGGACGTCCGCAGGGCCACCGTCAGGCCCACGCCGGCTGAACTACCACCTCCTTATGCAGCTGCCGACCCAACCAGCTGGGCACGCACCTGCGTGGCGGCATGCAGATCTTCGTGAAGACCCACCATTGCGCCACCTCAGCTGCCTGCCTGCCTACATGGCATCTCAGGCATCGCTGGCCAGGGCGCGTGTCGACACAAGAAGGAGCGGCGACGGACAAGATAGATCTCTCCCCTGTCCCCGATAAAGCAAGGACACCTAAGCAAAGACGCATTAAATGCGCCTTATCATGTAACACGAGGGATAAACTCGCATCACTGTACCCTTTCCACCTCCCGTGTGCCATGGTGGCAACCCCTTTTTCTATAAAAGGAGGCCCGAGGCGACCAGGAGGAGGATTCGGCTTTTTGGAGCCCCTCACGCCCTAGAGCTAGCTGAAGAACACATATATACAATCCACCAAAGCAGGAGTAGGGTTTTACGCATCTTCGTGGCCCGAACCTGGATAAACGAACTGTGTGCTATCTGTTGGATCTGCTCTTCTCTCAACCCCGCGCCCCGCTAACCGTAGTAGGGATTCTTATGATCCCATAGGTGTCGTTCCCACCAACACCCCGCGTCCTAGGACGGTGTCCAGCCGCACCGTCGTCTTCTGCTACCTCCTGTCCAACTACGAGCACGAGCTCGAGATTCCTACCTTGCCAGATCGACCTCGTCGCACTTCTCTGCTCCACCGGTCGTCACCGTCGATCTGCTACTCCAACGCCCCCGACCTCTCCAAGCACGGCTACGGCTTGCTGTGAGTCTCCTCCTTCGCCCACCCCTCTTCCCTGCGATGAGCTGCCCCTAGCCATGCAACCCCTGGTCTGCGTCGAGGCCACACGCCCACCCCTGCCGGGCTGCACCCTACCCGCGCCCGGCCTACCACGTACGCGCCATGCGCCTGCCTACGTGTGCGCTGGCCTCGCCCGCCCACGCCCTGCTCCCTGGTCGCCCTCGCCACCCGCGACCTCTGCTACTGCTCTGTCGTGGCTGCATTACTACTTGCTGCGCCCGCTCTGCCCGTTGCCTCCGCCCTGCATCTTGCTGTCGCTGCCTCTCACGTCAGCGGCCTCTGCTAGCACCACCTTACGCTGATACGCCCTTTGCTGCCACTCACCGCTGTAGTTGCCTACACAAGTCGTACCTCCGTCTGCCATGCAACTTGCCATCGTCGCCACCATAGGGCACCCCCAGCACCAGTAGCCACTGCCATTGGAAGCGCCAGAGCAGCTGCTTCCCAGCGGGCCCATAAACGCGCCCTCCTATCATCGGATTCGGCTGACCGGACTGCCCTCCTGTCGTCGGATTCGGCTGACCGAAGCTTCTCCGCCGTGCCGTATTAGTGCCAGAGTGAAGCCGCCGACGTGGCACCTAATTAGGTACTAAACGACTATAGGCTGGTTGTAATGGGGAGCATCATATACTAGTATCATGCATATGATACTACTTCGATAATGCATAGTATCATATGTTGGTATCATAGAGGGCTATATTTATTGCCATGCATGACACAAAGTAGCACATCATTGAATATGATACGCTATCATGATATGATACTCAAGCCTCTCTTTCTTCATTTAATTGTATGCCACCTCATCAAAATAGCTTAGTTGGCATGCATGATACTATCTATGATACTCCCATTAGGGGCAGCCTAACTAATCCCCTACCCCACTAACGTATGGGGCCCACCCGACTGAAAACCATAAATTAAGTTAAGTAAAATAAGCTTAGTTACTAGCATTAACAGTAGGTCCCACCCACTAATTAAGAATTAACTAAACCAATTAATCTCAGTTATAATCCGTACGCACTGACTACTGAGTCTCACTGGACCTAGTTGACCAGTTAACACTGCTGCCTGGGGGCTCCCAGTCAGTGATAGGTGGGACCCCCCTGGGCCCTCTTTGACACCATTGACCAGTCAACAGACCAGTTGATTGGGCTGACTCAGCCCCACTGGATCCACTTGTCATACATAGTGGCTAGCTACTACTGTGTATAAATAGTCATTGCACTGTTTTTTTTTAAATTAATTTAAATAATAATAAATTCAGAATCCTATTAAAACTTTATAAAATCATATAAAATAAACCGTAACTCGAATGAAAATACTTTATACATGAAAGTTGCTCAAAAAGATGAGACGAATCCGAATACGCACTCCGTTGGTGTACCACATGTCCCTAGCATAGTGAACATGCAACCGTCCCCTCTGTTCCATCTGTCCGGAAATGGCTAATACCAGGAATACTTTCCCGGATGTTTCCCCCCTTCATCAATACCGCGTAGTACCGCGTTAGATCACACCTAGCACCGTGTATTGCCATGTTATGCTTTGTGATGCGATGTTTGCTTTACATTTATTGTTTCTTCCCCCTATTCTCTCCGTTAGACTTCGAGACTGACGCCACTGCTGCTACCCCGATCAACTATGGTGTTCATGACATGTCCTTCTCTGCCGAGCTTCCAAGCAAGCCAACCGCCCTTGATCACCAGATATTGCCCATTCTCTTCTCTCTTATGCTTGCATTAGGTTTGCTACTGTTGATGATTTGTTAGCTCCTATTCTGTGGCATAGCATGTCATTGTTGCTACAATTGTTGATACCTTTACTTGCTATCCTAAATGCTTAGTATAGGATGCTAGTGTTCCATAAGTGGCCCCACATTCTTGTCCGTCTGCCATGCTATACTATCGGGCTGTGATCACTTCGGGTGGTGATCATGGGTATATACTAAATACATACTATACAAGTTACATAATGTGACTAAAGTCGGGTTGGCTCGTAGAGTACCCGCAAGTGATTTCGATGTGGGGGCTGAAAGGACAGGTGGTTCCATCCAGGTAGTGGTGGGCCTGGGTTCCCGACGGCCCCCCGAGTGATTCTTTGTGGCAGAGCGATAGGGTAGGTTGAGACACCGAGGAGAGAGGTGGCCTGGTCCCTGGTCGTTGTCCGCGGTTATTTCATAATAACATGCTGAACGAGTTTGAATATTTGATCAGTGTTGGGTCGCTGGCCTGATATGTCTCCAACGTACCTACAATTTTTTATTGTTCCATGATGTTATATTATCATTCTTAGATTTTTTACAATCATTTTATAGTCATTTTATATCATTATTTGGGACTAACCTATTGACATAGTGCCAAGTGCTAGTTGTTGTTTTCTGCATGTTTTTTACATCGTAGGAAATCAATATCAAACGAAGTCCAAACACCGCGAAACTTTTTGGAGATTTTTTATGGGTCAAAAGACACCCAATGGGCTGAAGCTGCACCTGGGGTGTGCCCCAAGGGGGGCACAACCCACCAGGGCGTGCCAGGCCCCCTTTGCGCGCCCAGGTGAGTGGTGCCCACCTCGGTGGCCTCCCGCACCCCCTCTTTACCCTATAAATTCACAAATATTCCGAAACCCTTCGGGGGAGACCTAGATGAGAAGTTCCGCTGCCGCAAGCCTCTGTAGCCACCAAAAACCAATCTAGACCCTTTTCGGTACTCTGCCAGAGGGGGAAATCATCACCAGTGGCCATCTTCATCATCCCGGCGCCCACCATGATGAGGAGGGAGTAGTCCACCCTCGGGGCTAAGGGTTTGTACCAGTAGCTATGTGTTTAATCTCTCTCTTGTGTTCTGGAGATGCACAATCTTGATGTATCGCGGGCTTTGTTAATATAGTCGGATCATATGGTGTTTTCCCCTCTCTATCTTATGACAAACTGAGTTTTCCCTATGAGATTTCTTTGGATTGAGTACTTTTATTGATTTGAGAAAACTTGATATATGCCTTGCAATTGAATACTCCTGGTGACATTGGGGTATCGTATTGATCCACTTGATATATGTTTTGGCACTCAACTTGCGGATTCCCGAAGTGACATTGGGGTAATCTATGCATACGAGTTGATGCACATTCTTCTCTTTATTTCTTCGGTTTTGGTATTATCTTAGTATGAACTCTTGATAGATTGATCGGGAAGGATAACTTTGTGTTATCTTAGTACGAACTCTTGAAAGATCGATCGGAAAATATAACCTTGTGTTATTCTAATACGAACTCTCGATAGATAGATCGAAAAGGATAACTTTATGTTGTCTTAGTACGAACTCTTGATAGATTGAACAGAAAGAATAACTTTGAGGTGGTTTCGTTGAGGGGTGGTTATATGATCCAATTATATTAGCACTATTGAGAGATTGCACTAGGGAAAGTACCGACCCTAGGCCTTATTTTCCATCATTGCAATACCGTTTGTGCTCACTTTTGCTACTTGCTACCTTGCTGTTTTTTATTGTTCGTACTACAAAAACTCATATCTACTATCCATATTACACTTCTATGACCATCTGTTTGACGAACTAGTGCACCTATACAATTTCCCATTGTATTTTGTTTGTTGGGGACACAAGAGACTTTTTATTATTTGGTTGCAGGGTTGTTTGAGAGAGACCATCTTCATCCTACACCTCCTACGGATTGATAAACCTTAGGTCATCCACTTGAGGGAATATTGCTACCGCCCTACAAAACTCTGCGCTTGGAGGCCCAACACATGTCTACAAGAATAAAGTTGCGTAGTAGTCATCAAGCTCTTTTCTGGCGCCGTTGCCGGGGAGGTGAGTGCTTGAAGGTATATCTTTAGATCTTGCAATCGAATCTTTTAGTTTCTTGTTTTATCACTAGTTTGGTTTTGTTAAAGAAAACTAAAAAATGGAATTGAGGTTGCGTCATATTATTGATCATCTTTATAATATCTTTCTTAAAAATGATGGATCGGAAATTTGTGCTCAATTGTTAGAAGAAGAAGTCAATAAAATGTTTGGCACAAAATATTTGAATGATGAGCATGATTGCAATGTTGTTAGTATGAATTCTTTGAATATCCATGATGCTAATGATATGCAAAGCCATAAGCTTGGGGATGCTATATTTGATGAATATGATATTTTTAGCCCCCCAAGGTCTGATGTGGAAATTTGTTATAATGAAAGCATGCTTCCTATTTATAATCATTATATTGATGAAAGTGGATTTGGAGAGGTCATGACTTTATTTAGTGATGAATCCACTACTTTGGAGGATGTTTCAGTTGACAATGATAACAAAGTTGCTATCTATGATGATTATGGTGATGACATGTATGTTATATTGAATAATTATAACAATGAAACTTGTCATCATGACTTTAATTTTCAATCACATGATAGTTATTTTGTTGAGTTTGCTCCCACCACTATTCAGGAGAATAAATTTGCTTATGTGGAGAGTGGCAAACTTTCTATGCTTTTGCATCATGAAAAGAATGATTTATGTGATGGATATATTGTTTAATTCATTCCTGATGCTACTTAAAATTACTATGAGAGAGGAACATATGCTTGTAGGTATTGCAATAATATCATGTTTCCTCTCTATATGTTGAAAATCATGAAGTTTTTCTTGTTTTGCCTTCCTATGCTAGTTGATTCTTGCTTCCAAAAATTGTTTGCTCACAAAATCCCTATGCATAGGAAGTGGGTTAGGCTTAAATGTTCTTGCCATGTGATTCATGATGCTCTCTTTCATGTTTCAATTCTTATCTTTCATGTGAGCATCATTGAAATCATCATGCCTAGCTAAAAGGCATTAAAGAAAAGCGCTTGTTGGGAGACAACCCAACACTTATACCTACTGTTTTTGTGTGTCTACATGATTATGCTACTGTAGTAATCATGTTTTACATGTTTTGTTTCAATAAAGTGCCAAACAAAGCCTTTGGATCATGATTGGGTGATAGTAGATTTGATCTTGCTGAAAAACATAAACTTTTGTGCTCACGAGAAAAATTCTGATTTTTAACAGAAGAGTGCTTTTAAGTTGATTATTTTTGCATAAGTTTAATATAAATATTTCCCACATGGTCATATGTTTGTCAAGATTTTTAGAGTTGCATAAGTATGGTGAATGTTCATATCATTACAGACTATTATGTTTTTGACAGATTCTGTTTTCAATGCATAGTTTGCTAGTTTTCTAGTTTCTATGGCTTATATTGATCAATATAAATTGTAGAAATGATATGCTACAGTAAGCATTGTGTGAGAACAATGATGAATCCTGTATTTGACAGTACCCAAAGTGAATGATTTGTTTTATCATACTAACCCATCTCAAGAAGTTTTGTTAAATTTAGTGTGATTGAAGTTTTCAAGTTTAGGGTGAGATGTCGATACGAGGAGAATTAAGAAACAATGTAACAGAGCGAGCTATGCCCTCCCACAGCAATCGGAGCTCCTATGCCATCGGATCTCGCTCAAGAACGGATCAGATGTGTCGGGGGAAACTGTCCGCCACGAACACCTATGGGACCGGAGCCCCTTGTCTGTGCGGTACGAGGGCGGAGGGAGCACGAAGAGCAGATCGTAGCGAGCACGCGGGCAGTTTTACCCAGGTTCGGGCCGCGGTAGACGCGTAAAACCCTACTCCTGCTTAGTTGTGTATTGAGTTGGAGTGCTCGGGAGCTTGAAGAAGCAGCTACACCGAGCGTGAGAGTGATCTAGGTTCCGAACCCCCACCACGTTGTGCATGGGCCTCCTTTTATAGTGCAAGGGGTCACCGACAAGTGCCAACGTAGGAGAAAGGGGTAAAAACGTAAAAGAGGTGGTAGTTGTAACAGTGCGGGAACAGTGGAGCTACAGTGCATGAACAGTGGTCTATACCTACTTTGACAGTGGGGGACAAGGGTATTTAATGCCCGTCGCCGTCGACCCCAAAAGTTCCCGCCCTTGCGTCTCCGTCTGCCACGGCGATGGATCCACCACCGTGGAGCGCCACCGTGTCCCCCAGGCTGCACAGCCATCCGCCACGCGTCCCTGGATAGGCCCCAGGGCGACGCGTGGGCCGATGAGCTGGAGCGCGGGCACACGGCGCAACCTTCCCGGCAAGCGCCTTGCCGGGGCCTTGATCTTGTCGGGCCCGGGAGCTTGCCGCTCCCCGAGCCCTTGCCGGGGCGCGTATAGCGCCGAGGCGTGTCTTCTAGTCCTCCTGGCAAGCCCCTCTTGCCAGGGCCTTGTGCTAGTGGGGCAGTCTTGAGCCTGGTACGGCCTTCCCGGCAAGCTCCACTTGCCGGGGTCTCGATTTTCTGTCTTGCATACTTTGTTTTTGAATGGCTTAATAAGGAGCAGAAAGGTCTCCGGCGAGCACGCGGTAAACCCTGCCGCGGGAAGCTGCAACTGCCCGTGCACAAGTTGGGGTACTGAGGTACCCCTACCTTAGTACACCGACAGGAGCCCCCGGGCCTGGGCCACACACGGTGCCGAGCGCTGTTGGGCCAGGCCCAAAACAGTGCACGGGCACACGCGGCCCGCGGCGCGCCGAATCCACTTCCGTATCCGCCGCATCTCCCCGTAACGGCACGCGTCGATTGCGGCGTCGTGGGATGGGACGTGCCCACGATCTCTTAATGGAAAGGGCGAAACGCCCCCCACTCCCCCATAAAAGCAGAGGAAGCAGGTGCGGTTCCCCTCCTTGCGCTTTCATTGCTTCTCCTTCTTCCTCCAGAGATCCCTCTTGCGCTCCGCTTCCACACCTCCGCCGCCGCCGTCTGCATCTCCGGCGTCGCTGAGTTCTTCGTCCCTCTTCTTCCGCCGCGTCCGCCATGGCCCCGAAGACCGACAAGGCGAAGGCGGAGAAGGCCAAGAGGGAGAAGTCGGAGCAAGCGGCGAAACTCGCCGTGTATCAGAAGCAGCATCTCGTCTTCCCGCCGAGGCTTGGCGCGCGGGAGCTCTGGAACAAGTACTACTTGTTCTGGGCCAAGGAAACCAAGGCGCACCCCCGCACGCGAGCGTATCCGGCCGTCGCCAAGGACAGCTACCCCGGCGGGTACTACTTCTTCGCAGCTTTCTTTCACTGCGGTCTTTGCCCTCCTTTCTCAAATTTCTTCTGTGATGTCATGCACACCTACGGCCTCCACCTCCTTGACTTCACCCCCAACGCCATCCTCACCATGGCGGTTTTCGCACACATGTGCGAAAACTTCATAGGGATACAGCCCAACGTAGCGTTGTTTAGGCACTTTTTCACTCCTAGAGCAGAGGCCGACGCCCCCCTCTCCGGAGGAATCTCTTGGGTTTTCCGTCTGAATAAGAAGGGGTCGTACTTGCCGGGGGAGCTCCACGGCAAGTGGGAGGAGTGGCGTGCGGAGTGGTGTTGGATCGTTGAGGACGCACCGCAGCCCTTCACCGCGCCGCGCACAACACCCATCGTGCGCGGCAGGGATTGGAGCGAGCTGGACTCGGACGACGTCAAGCTCGACGTCGCCCTCGTCCGGATTCTTCGTCTTCGGACCGCCAAGCTGTCCGTCGCAGAGGTGGGCGCAGACTTCCTTCGCCGCCGCATCGCCCCTCTCCAAGACAGGAAGAGGCCGGCCTGGGAGTACGGCGGCCCGGCAGATATAATGAGGCTGCGCCCCGGGCTCAATTTCAATTTCACGACGCTGGAGCTGAAGGGGATGGTCCGGGAACTCTTCAAGTACGACCCGGCACACCCCGAGTGGTTCCGAGCTCCCCGGGGAGTGGTGCCGCTCTGCAACAGCACAGTCCGGGACCGTCTCCTCGCCATGATGCCCGCATGCGATTCGCATGGCGTGGACCGCACGTGGATCGCGCCCAGGCCCATCGACGTCCTCACCTTCTTCGACAACCTCGCGGAGGTGGCGAAGAACAAGGACGACCTCAAGGAGCACACGCGGGACACCACCGAGCAGGAGCTTGCCTACATAGCTTCTCGGGCTGAAGAGGCCGCTGCGGCTGCAGCGGCAGGAGATTTCGGGTACACGCCTGCTGAGGCAGAGGCTGCGAATGCGTCCAGCCAGGCGGAAGAGGCGGAGATCCGCAGACTGCTGCAGCTCCCTCCCGATGCGCTAGCCGGGGTCCCCTCTCTGAGGCACTCCGGGATCCACGGGATCGTGGCCGAGGCCGCGGCAATGGATGGTGCCGCCGGAGGGAACAGAGGCGCCGCGAGGAGCGGAGGCGCCGGAGGGAGCGGAGGCGCCAAGGGAAAAGAGGCCGCAGCGCAGGGCGCTGGGCCCAGTGAGCCGGCCGGGGAAGAGGAGGAGGAGGAGGCCGAGGACTCCGACGGATCTACGGAGCTCTACGCCGACGACCTCTCCTCGTCGGAGAGCTCCCCGCCCCCGGCAAGCCCAAGGCAGTCTCCACCGAAGCGTCTCCGCAAGACGGCGACGGGAGAGAGGGCGCAAGCGCCCCGGCAACAACCAGCTCGCCGGGCAGCTCCCCGGGGGAGCCAAGCTGCGCCGGGGGCAACCGGCGCATCAGCCACAGCAGAGGCGGCCCGCGCGCGGGCCACGACGGAGGCGCCTCGCAGGCCGGTGTCGAGCCGACAGGGGTCTTCTCGGAGCGGAGCAACGGCTCCGCCCGCTCCTCGGGCGCCGGCTACCACAGGGGCTGGGTCTTCGCAGCCCCCAGCCCCAGGGACTACCAAGCGCGCGAGGGAATCTTCTTCTTCCGCTCCTCGCGCCGACGCGCCCACGGTGGAGTACGACTTCTCCGCCTTGAGCGAGGACGACGAGGAGGATCAGGAGTAAGGATCCAGGATCTTACACCTTCTCGAGTTTTGTCTTGATTGTCGTTGATGCTGACTTTGTTTGTTGCTTTGATTTCAGGACCTTGGTTCAGCGCGCGGCGAAGAAGGCCAAGGCGCCTGTGGTTGAGGTCGCGGAAGACTCAGCCGCCGCGGCAACAGGAGGCGCGCCGGAGCCGAGCCTGCCGGACCCGAGCGCTGCTCCGAGGAGCAGCCCCCAGCGCAGCCCCCAGCGTAAGTCTGGGGTCTTATTCTTTCGCTTGCCGGGGCGCGCTTAGGAATTTTGTCTTCTTTCATCATCTTGACGTTTCTTGTCTTTTCTTGTGCAGAGGTGGAGCCGCAGCGGCAGGAGCGCCCGGAGACCGTCATCGAGGAGCCGCAGGCCCCGCCATCCCCGCCAAGGCCGAACTCTCCGGCAAGGGAGAGCGCTCCGCCAAGGGTGGGTACTCCGCCAAGGCAGAGTACCCCGCCAAGGGCGAGCAGCCCGGCGAGGGCGGCCACTCCGCCAAGGCAAAGCTCCCCGGCGAGGGAGCCCGCCGCTGAGGACGTCCGCCAAGGTATGTTTTGTAGTCTATCTTCTTGGCCTCGTCTCTTTTTGGATATTTGCTTGAACTTGAACTTCTTTTTCTTCTTCTTCTTAGATCCTCCTCCTCCTCCCGAGCCGATGGAGACGGAGGTCATCAACATTGAGGATGAGGAGGGCGCGCAGGGCGGCGGCGGCGATGCCCCTGTCGCCGAGGACACGTCGAGGGCTGCCAAGCCGGCCGCGCAGGAGACCGCTCCGGCTGCGGACGCAGCGGCCGGGGAGGGGGACGGCGGCCGCACCGCCGACCCGGAGGCGGCGGGAGCATCAAGTGCTGCGCCGGCCGCCGACCCCTCCGCCGACAAGGAGCAGGGCTACTACCTTGAGGCCCCCAACGGCGTCTTCATCCAGATGCCTTGGGGGTCTTCGTCGCGAGCTCCCGCGGAGGGCGAGGCGTTTGACGGGGAAGTCCTCGCCTCCGCAGGTCTGAAGATCGTTGAGGCACCCGGCGGGAGCGAAGGGCCCGAGGAGGAGAAGCTGCTCCACCAGCTCCTGGCCCTTTACCGGGCCAGGCAGGCGAAGCTCGCTTCCCGGGAAGCCCTTGCCGCCAAGGCCGCCGCGGAGATGGAGAAGCGCGCGGCGGAGCTCAGCGCCGCCAACCAGGCGGCCCTCCGCGAGGTGGCGGAGGAGCGCGAGCGGCTCGCCGGCGAGTACCAGGAGTGGGTGTTGGAGAAGGCTGAGGCTGAGGAGCAGCAGCGGCTCGCCGGGGTGGAGCTGTCCCGGCGAGAAGGAGAACTCGCCCAGCGGAAGGTCCAACTCGACTCCCACGAGGAGGACCTTGCCGCTCGCGAGGAGGCCCTTGGCGGGGAACTGAAGGAGGCGAAAGCCGCCGTGGTTGCCGCGGAGACCGCCAAGAAGGAGCTCGCCGCCAAGGTCGCACAGCTGGAGAAGTCGCTGAAGGTGAGCGCGGAGAAGGTTGCCGCGCTCATCACAGAGCGCGAGAAGGACGCCCACACCAATTCAGAACTCCAGGTGCGTCTTTCTAAGAGGGGCGACGAGTTGAAGGCCGCCAATGACTCCATCAAGGACTTGGAGTTGAAGGTCAATACACTGAAGGATTCACTCGACGCTGCCCGGGCTCGGGAGACCAAGCTGAAGGAGGAGCTCCGCAAGGAGCGGACCTTGGTGGACAGCGTCAACAAAGCCTCCGAGCTCTTCCGCCATACCATTGAGGTATGGACCGAAGACTTGGTATCTTCTGCGTCCAACATCGACCAGGAGCTGCTGGCGCTAAAAGTTGAACATCTCATCTACTCCCCGGATCCGGATCTCCCGCACAGCGCCAAGCTCAGCCTCTTCTTCAGAGGGATCGCGCCGGCCCTTGCAGGTCTCCGGAATCAAATCCCCGCGCAGCTGGCCGAGGAGTCGCGCCTGCTCTGCGCGGGAACTCTGGAGCGCGTGCTGACGAAGATCGTGTACCGCAATCCGGGCATCAACCTCACCAACGTTCTTCGCAACTTGCCGGCCGATGCGAACACGGAGGCTCTGAAGGAGCAGGTCGCCCACATCATTGCCAAGGTGGCCAAGATCTCCAGGAAGGAGGGTGACCGCGTAGATTAGGCCTCCATTATCTTTATCTTTTTTTTTGTTGCTGCACATGATGCCACGAACTCATTAGTCCATTGTGACAAGTTACCCTTTGTAAGATATTTACCTTATTTTGATCAATCAGTGCAATGTTATCTTCCTTGTCTTGATCTTTGACTTTGTATGTTTTTCACCCTACGCTCCCGGGGAGCTTGCCGGCAAGGGACCTTTGCCGCGAGCGCTGAGTGCTGGACTCTGAACAGCCTGCTGGCCAAGGTCTTACCGGCAAGCAACCTCGCCGCGGCTAGTCGCAACACACTTAGCTTGCTGAGCGTACTCGGAAACGAAGCAAGGGCGCGACACTTGTCGCAGCTCACTTAAATCGTTGAGCGAACTCGGAAACAAGATAAGGGTGCGGCAAGCTACGGGTAGGTTCCTCCGCGCACAGGTTTTCCATACAAAGTGTGATTGTTCAAGGAAGACAATTAAATTTAAAATTTGAACTGGTCGAATTCTAACAACTTAGCTTTCATATATTGCTTGCTTTCCGGTAAGGCTTCTGTTTTTTGAACAGCACAGGCTTCTCTTTCTTGAACAGCACTTGGTTCCTCCTCCACCTCCTTCCCCCCCGGCAAACTTGTGCGCGAGGAACGTTCCTTCTGCTTAAGAGGCAAAGGAAAAGAAGAGGGAAACAGGTACATGGCCTTTCGGCGTGCTAATGCTTACCGGATACTTGAGTGTTGCACCAAATGCCAAACAAAACATGCGAATAGCGAAGGAAAGCATGCAAAAGGCAATCAACGCAAAACACAAAAGAAACTTTACTGATGCACGGGGTCTGCGCCCGGCTTTGTACAAAGGGTTACATGCAACAGCGGCAAAGCTTGTACAAAAGGTGGTTGCCGGAACGGATCACGGCAACCGCGCCTTAGGGGTGAAACTTGCGAAGATGCTCTATGTTCCAGGAGTTGCTCACCGGTAAGCCCTCTTCGGTCTCGAGGCGGACAGCGCCGGGCCTCGTAACTTGTCTCACCCGATAAGGGCCTTCCCACTTCGGCGTCAACTTGTTGGAATTCTTGGCGGACTGAACACGCCGAAGAACAAGGTCGCCTTCCTCGAGACTCCTGGCCTTGACCTTGCGGCTATGATAGCGACGCAAGGCTTGCTGGTATCGAGCAGCTCGTACAGCAGCCTGGAGACGTCCCTCCTCGAGGAGCAACGCGTCATCTTGCCGCAGTTGCTCTTGCTCAAGCTCATCATAAGCGAGCACTCGAGGAGATCCGTATACGAGTTCCGTGGGGAGAACTGCCTCTGCTCCATAGACTAGAGCAAAGGGTGTCTGTCCGGTGGCTCGACTCGGTGTCGTTCTGATTGACCAAAGAGCCGCCGGTAGCTCCTATATCCAATTTCTTCCGCACTTGCGCAGCCTGTCAAAGGTCCTTGTCTTGAGTCCGCGCAGCACTTCAGCATTGGCCCTCTCCGCTTGACCGTTGCTCCTCGGGTGAGCAACAGAAGCGAAACAGACCTTGGCGCCAAGGTCTTGGACGTACTGCATGAAGGTGCGACTAGTGAATTGCGTACCGTTGTCGGTGATGATCCTGTTAGGGATCCCGAAACGGCAAACAATTGACCTGAAGAACCTGACTGCTGACTGTGCTGTCACTTTCCTCACCGGCTCCACTTCTGGCCACTTTGTGAACTTGTCGATTGCAACGTACAAGTACTCAAAGCCCCCGACGGCTCGGGGGAAGGGGCCGAGGATATCGAGCCCCCAGACCGAGAAGGGCCAGGACAAAGGGATTGTTTGGAGAGCTTGAGCTGGCTGATGAATCTGCTTTGCATGGAACTGGCACGCTTCACACTTGGTTACTAGCGCAGTTGCATCTTGGAGGGCTTCTTGCCAAAAGAACCCTTGCCGGAAAGCTTTCCCGGCAAGCGCCCTTGCGCCAATGTGGTGGCCGCATATGCCTCCGTGTATTTCCGCCAACAGCTTCTGTCCGTCTTCCCTGGAGATACACTTCAATCTGACACCATTGAGCCTTCTTCTGTACAGCTCGTTATCCACGAACTGGTACATACTTGACTGCCTGGTTATCTTCTCTATTTCTTCTGGGTCGTCGGGAAGTTCTCCAGTTTGAAGGAAACGGACGATTTGCTATGCCCATGCCGGAGCCCGGGGCTCGGCGGCAAGGACTAAAGGCTCGAGGGCCGCTGCGGGAACCTCAGCTTCTACGGCAAGGACCTCTGGTCCTGCCGGAGCTGATGGTCCCCCGGCAAGCTCGCCGGGGCGAGGCTTGTCGGGAACGCTTGCTTCAACTGTACAGACCCGAGGATCTGCAGGAGCAAACTGTTCCTCAGCATTGTGGTTGTTGATCTTGGGGACCTTGGTGGCGGTTTCAGGAAGATCCGCCGGCAAGTAGTCGCCGGAGACCAACTTTCTCTTCTTGGACTGCCCAATTGATGGTGTGACGGATGGTTGAGTCAGCTTGAGCAAGAAGGTTCCTGGTTCCACAGGTAACTTCATCGAAGCACACTTTGAAAGGCCATCTGCAACTTCATTTTGAGCTCTCGGAACGTGCTCCATCTGCAGACCTTCAAAGTGCTCCTCAAGCTTCCTTACTTCATCGACATAAGCTTCCATCAAAGGGCTCTGATAGCTCTTGTTAACTTGTCGGACCACCAACTGAGAATCTCCCCGCACAATCAGCTTCCTGATCCCAAGTTCGGCCGCAATCCTGAGGCCGGCAAGCAAGCCTTCATATTCAGCAGTGTTGTTTGTCGCTTGCTCCCTGGGAAAGTGCATCTGGATAACGTATTTGAGGTGCTCTCCGGTGGGCGCGATGAGTACCACGCCAGCACCGGCGCCTTGCAGCGAGAAGGCACCGTCAAAATACATTACCCATTCACTTGTCGCTTCTTGTACGGGTGTACTTGTTTCTTGAACTTCTTCATCGGGCGTTGGGGTCCACTCAGCTATGAATTCTGCCAAAGCTCGGCTCTGTATGGTTGAAGTACTTTCAAACTTGAGTCCAAAGCTTGACAGCTCCAGTGCCCACTCAACGATCCTGCCTGTTGCTTCTGGGTTGTGCAATATCCTCTTCAGCGGAAAGCGAGTGACCACTGTTATCTCATGGGCTTGGAAGTAATGGCGCAGCTTTCTCGAGGCCATGAGGAGGCCGAAAAGCAACTTTTGCACACCAGAGTACCTTGACCTAGCCCCCTGGAGAAGGTAACTTACAAAATACACTGGGCGCTGCACCATCTTCTTCCGCACCTCATCCTGTTCCTGCGCAGAGTTATCCTTGTCGGGGCCAGAGCTTGCCGGAGCAGCCCCCTGCTTGTCGCTGGATTCGCTTGCCGGTGGTGCTGACTCCTCGTCGGTCCCCCTCTCCGCTACTAACGCAGCACTAACCACCTGGTTGGTTGCCGCTAGGTATAGCAACAACTTTTCCTGTGGTCTAGGTGCGACAAGTATTGGAGTGGAGGACAGGTACCGTTTCAAATCCTGCAGCGCCGCCTCCGCTTCCGGAGTCCACTTCATGGGACCTGCCTTCTTCAAGATTTTGAAGAAAGGTAGGGCGCGTTCTGCAGATTTTGAAATGAACCTACTGAGGGCAGCCACACAACCTGCAAGCCTCCTGACATCCTTGACGCGCTTTGGGGCCTCTATCTGCTCAATGGCTTTAATCTTGTCGGGGTTGGCTTCAATCCCCCTCTGTGACACAAAGAACCCGAGAAGCTTGCCGGAAGGGACTCCAAAGACGCACTTCTCGGGGTTCAACTTGAGCTGTATTCTGCGCAGGTTCTGAAACGTCTCCTCCAAATCTTGGATCAGGGTATCCTTGCTCTTGCTCTTCACCAAGATGTCATCCATGTAAGCCTCTACATTTCTGTGGATCTATGGCTCAAAAGCAGTGTACACTACCCTTGCAAAGGTTGAGCCTGCATTCTTCAACCCAAATGGCATGCGTATGAAGCAATAAGTGCCACACGGGGTGATAAATGCAGTCTTCTCTTCATCCTCCTTGGCCATGAAAATCTGATGATAGCCTGAGTATGCATCAAGAAAACAGAGTAGCTCACATCCGGCAGTGGAGTCAACGATCTGGTCAATGCGCGGCAAAGGGAATGGATCCTTGGGACATGCTTTATTCACATCGGTGAAGTCTATACACAGTCTCCACTTCCCATTGGCCTTGCGCACGACGACTGGGTTTGCCAACCACGTCGGATGGATCACACCTCTAACTAGGCCTGCTGCCTCTAGCTTCTTGATTTCTTCGTTGATGAACTCTTGGCGCTCCACGGCTTGCTTCCTCACTTTTTGCTTGATGGGCCGCGCGTGAGGACAAACAGCAAGCTTGTGCTCAATTACCTTCCTGGGAACACCGGGGATGTCAGATGGTTGCCAGGCAAACACATCGACATTCGCCCGCAGGAAGGCAACGAGCGCGCTTTCCTATTTGCTGTCGAGGGTGGCACTGATGGTAAAGGTACCACCAGTGCCGTCCTCCTTGGCGGACACTTTCTTGGTTGCCGGAGGAGCGGCCATCCCTTTCTTACTCTTGCCGGTGGAGCTCGATGGAACGTCCTCGACGGCAGCGCAGCACTCCGAAGAGGTGCGGTTGCCGGAGTGGGTCCCAGAGCACTTGCCGGACTTGGTCTTCGTCTTGTTCCCCCCGGGAGCTTCAGCGGCAAGAGTATCCTTCTCGGCCGCAGCTGCCGCATCCCGGTAGATCTTGTCGGCGCAGACAAGCGCATCCTTCTTGTCGCCGTGGACAGTGATGACGCTTATCGGCCCCGGCATCTTGAGTACGTTATAGGCATAATGGGAAGCTGCCATGAAATTGGCGAGGGCAGGACGGCCGAGTATTCCATTGTAGGGCAACGGAATATCGGCGACGTCGAAAGTGATGCGCTCAGTTCTGAAGTTGAGCTCCCCGCCAAAGGTCACCGGCAGAGTGATCTTTCCCTTGGGCTTGCTCCTTCCCGGGTTGATTCCTTGGAAAGAACCGGTCTCTTCGAGCTCGCCATCTGGAATCTGGAGTTTCTTGATCACAGCAGAGGAGATCAAGTTCAGCCCGGCCCCGCCGTCAATCAACATTTTGGTGACCTTGAGGTTGCGGATGGTGGGAGAAACCAGCATCGGCAAGCACCCGACCGCAGTGGTGCGGTCAGGGTGATCCTCAAGATCAAAAACGATGGGCGTGCTGGACCATTTGAGGAGCCTGCGCGACTCCACGGGCGGCTCCGCTGCATTCACCTCACGCACCCGCTGCTTTAGTTGGCGGTGGGAGGTGTGCAGAGAGGCGCCACCGTCGACGCACAGGACCTCCGTGGCCTTCTGGAACTCCTGCTCGCTGTTATCTTCGTCCTCCATGTCTTCGTCGTCGTCCTCTTCGTCCTTGTCGCGGCCCCGGGGAGGTCGATCTCCTTGCCGCTGCTTGGCCTTGCCGCGGCGTCCTCCCCGGCCGTTGAACGGCCGCTTCTTGCTCGTCTCTTCCCCGCCACCTTGGGCCTTCTCCTTGTCGCGCCTCTCGTACTCAGCCTTCTGCTGCTCGACGAGGTACTCGACGCGCTTGCAGTTGGAGAGATCGTGACCCTTGGTGCGGTGGATCTTACAGTATTGCTTGTCGGAGCTGCCCGGCTTGTCGGCCGCCGCTACAGGGGCAGGCTCCTTGCCAGAGCCGCCAGCCTGCGTTTGCTTGGCGGGGGCCTCCTTGCCGGACTTCTCGGCGGCAAGCACCTCTTTCTTGCCCTTCCTTCTGTTATTCCGCCGCCGGCTCTTCTTTGCCGGGGCGGCGTCGTCGCTGTCGCTTCCTCCTGCGCCAGCATCCTCCCCGGGGAGTCTCCTCCCCTCTTCGGCGCGTGCGCACTTGTCAGCCAGAGCATAGAGCTCGCTGACATCCCGAATCTTGGTCATCGCCATTTCTTCACGCATGCGGCGGTTACGCACGTTCTGGTGGAACGCGCTGATAACCGCGACAGGGTGGACATCAGGGATGTTGTGCTGCACACGGCTGAAGCGTTGGATGTACTTGCGCAGGGTTTCGCCTTCCTTCTGGGCCAGAATATGGAGATCGCTCTCCTGGCCGTGGGGTTCGTGGCCGCCGGTGAAGGCGCCAACAAACTGGTGGCAAAGGTCGGCCCAAGAAGAAATAGAACCTTCCGGCAAGTGCATAAGCCACGAACGGACGTTTGGCTTAAGCACGAGCGGGAAGTAGTTTGCCAAGATCTTCTCGTCGCGCCCCCCGGCAGCTTGCACTGCGATGGTATAGACGCTGAGGAATTCCGAGGGGTGCGTCTTGCCGTCGTACTTCTCCGGTACGTCGGGCTTAAAATTCTTCATGCTGGGCCACTGGACGCGCCGCAGCTCGCGGGTGAACGCAGGGCAGCCTGCCGCGTACGGCAAGTCGCCTGGTTCACCGGGCGCGTGCGCGTCGACAGTGTTCCCAGCTCTCTGGTCTGATTGTCGCCGAGCTTCTCGGCGGCGCTCGATTCTTGTCCGAGCGTCTTCTTGTTGCCGGTCGTCGAGGACCTGGCGCTGGTCCCGACGGGCCCGCGGGTCCGACGAGGCTGTGGAGCCGTCGTCGGCGTTGTTCCGGCGGGGCGGCGTCTTCTGCTTCTGCGGCGGGGAGTGCACGCTTGTCGCACCCCCGGCGGTCTTGTCGCCGTCGGCCTTCGTCTTCTCAGCTTGCCGCGGCCGCGAGGCCGACGGCTGCTGTGGAGAATCGTTGTTGGCGAAGGCGATCAGGCTCTGGATGGTGGCCCTCCAGTCTTCGGCTTTGTCTGTCGCTGGAGGGAAGTCGAGGAGCAGTTGCGCTCTTGCGAGCGCTTCTGCCGGAGTGGAGGGGAACGCGGGCGAGCGGTGCGAGGAGCGGGATACGCTCGGACTTCTAACGGCGTTAGAAGGAGCGGGGTCCCGCACCGGCGCTTTCGCTTTGCTTGTGCCCGGACGAGGGTCCGGGGCGTCCCGCGAGCCTCCGGTTTGGCCTTGGCCCAGCAAACGGATGCCACCTCCCGTGACATGGCGCTGCTGGGTCGTTGTGTGCTGAGAGGGACGCGGAGCGTCCACGGAGACCGAGGTCCGGTCGTCCGTCCTGTTCTTGGATCTGGTGGCGCCGTGAGTGTCCTCACCGGCGACCACCCTTCCGACGGCGTCTCCCCCGCCCACCGTCGGCTCTGGTGGCGGCGGGTGAGACACAGACGGGCCTCCGACCTCCGAAGCCTTCTTCTTCGGGGCCATGGAGCTGTTGCTGGTGAAGTTGACGAATTCGGAGAGGTTGATGAAGAATGCGCCCGCGCGAACGCCGGATCAGGTTCGCACAACCTCGACGCCCCCTCCCTGGCGCGCCAAAGATGTCGGGGGAAACTGTCCGCCACGAACACCTATGGGACCGGAGCCCCTTGTCTGTGCGGTACGAGGGCGGAGGGAGCACGAAGAGCAGATCGTAGCGAGCACGCGGGCAGTTTTACCCAGGTTCGGGCCGCGGTAGACGCGTAAAACCCTACTCCTGCTTAGTTGTGTATTGAGTTGGAGTGCTCGGGAGCTTGAAGAAGCAGCTACACCGAGCGTGAGAGTGATCTAGGTTCCGAACCCCCTCCACGTTGTGCATGGGCCTCCTTTTATAGTGCAAGGGGTCACCGACAGGTGCCAACGTAGGAGAAAGGGGTAAAAACGTAAAAGAGGTGGTAGTTGTAACAGTGCGGGAACAGTGGAGCTACAGTGCATGAACAGTGGTCTATACCTACTTTGACAGTGGGGGACAAGGGTATTTAATGCCCGTCGCCGTCGACCCCAAAAGTTCCCGCCATTGCGTCTCCGTCTGCCACGGCGATGGATCCACCACCGTGGAGCGCCACCGTGTCCCCCAGGCTGCACAGCCATCCGCCACGCGTCCCTGGATAGGCCCCAGGGCGACGCGTGGGCCGATGAGCTGGAGCGCGGGCACACAGCGCAACCTTCCCGGCAAGCGCCTTGCCGGGGCCTTGATCTTGTCGGGCCCGGGAGCTTGCCGCTCCCCGAGCCCTTGCCGGGGCGCGTATAGCGCCGAGGCGTGTCTTCTAGTCCTCCTGGCAAGCCCCTCTTGCCAGGGCCTTGTGCTAGTGGGGCAGTCTTGAGCCTGGTACGGCCTTCCCGGCAAGCTCCACTTGCCGGGGTCTCGATTTTCTGTCTTGCATACTTTGTTTTTGAATGGCTTAATAAGGAGCAGAAAGGTCTCCGGCGAGCACGCGGTAAACCCTGCCGCGGGAAGCTGCAACTGCCCGTGCACAAGTTGGGGTACTGAGGTACCCCTACCTTAGTACACCGACAAGATGTCACGGTCGTCCCGTGTTACAGAGCTGGGCCTCCCACCTTGGGTGATTCTGGGCTAACCAGCCTGTCGAATGTAGCTGGGCTGCTACTCCGCAAGTCTATCTGCGTGTCTTCTCGTTCGTCCATCCTGCTTAACGCACGATCTTACACGAACGATCGGTATGGACGCGGATAGTGGCGGCGTCTTTATTCGCTGGAAGCAACCCTCCTTCGGTGCTACCCCTTGATGCCACTCAACAAATGTGTTTGGGCACCATGGCGTGGAGTTCGTAGCAGTTCTGGGGTTTAGATCAAGAGGACCATCTTCGTGGAGGTCCATCTGGCACTCCTTGTCGATACCTGTGCATCTGTGTCTATGTACATCTCCATTCCACATTGACTCGCCCACCGGCAGCAACGTCTATATATGCAGACGAAATCTACACAAAAGGCATGTCTTGAGTTTCCTGCTGGATGGAACCTGCAATTTTCTCAACTGGTCAGTGAAGCCTCTGTAGTTATCTGAATCCAATATCTCATCTATCTATGTACATGCTTATGTGAAACCTTTTATCAGCAGTTTCTGTATAAGACAAGGTGTTTGAGCATATCATATACGGAGACCAAGTTCTATTGTTCCAATATTTCATTTTCGGTGGTGTAGCTCATTGAGTCGTTAGGTAGATCAAGACCGTTGAGACAAGATTTTTTTGCGGCTGCCGTGGTGAGAAGATAATGGTATAGGTTTAGTGATACATTGCCAAACCCCAGCTGAGATCTACTTGCCATAAAAAGGAGAATCGGTGATGCTAACATAGATATTGAGTGAAGAAGCGGAGTGCAAATGATGGTCGGGCGCGGCAACGCGCGCCTTTATGGTCTAGTAAGAAGTGACAAGACCCTAAGCTTGGGGATTCCCAAGACCCTAAGCAACTAAGCTTGGTGTAACATTCCAAAATTCTAAATTTTGGAATGTTATATTAAATAGATAGTTTTGATTGTTTGTGTGATGTGTTGTGTGAAATTGAGTGAATTTGAAACTTTTGAAAGTTAAATGAGAGGGAATAAAATGACTTTCCCAAACTTTCACTTTGCATTTATGTTCCCCATGAATTAAAATTCATTTCATCACAAAACCCTGGAGTGAAGATAATATAATTTCTTCCACTTAATAAATGAAAAAGGGATTTAAAAAGATTTGAATTCCAATCTTGGAATATTTCAAATTCAGAAACTTTATGCAACTTAATGATTTTCATGAGATAAGATAAAATGACTTCTTCAATTTATAAGAAATATGAGTTGGAAGTTCTTTTGAAATATTCTGCAACTCATTTTCAAATTTGAGTCATTGGTTTTTATTCAAATTATTTTTCTCCAGCAATAAAATATATGGAAAATAGGGTAATATGATTCCATACACTAGAAAATTGGAGAGAAATAAATTTGAAATCATCTTGCCATTTTTTTAAATGATTGTTATTGGATTTTATTGCAATAATAGCACTATTTGATTTATTTAAATTTGTGAGGATTTTATTTGACTCTAGGAAAATGTTCATGTTATAGAGATTCTTTTTCTGAAAATTTTGATATATTATATGCCTATATTATTTATTATTTGATTTGGTTTTTAATTATTTTCATTTATTTCATTAAAAAAAACTCCGTCGAACTAGGCTGGCCCAGCTAGCCGCTAAGCCCGCCCAGCCCAGCGCGCCGAACCACCTTCATCCCCGTCGCCGAACCGGACTCTGCCAGAGTCTAGGAGCTGCACGCCACCGCGCCTTGCCCCTCCTCCAAGAAGCCGCCGCCCGGCCCCTTTATAAGCCGCGGATCTCGCCGCCTCTCTTCCCCTCCTCGCCACCGTCGCCGCCGCGCGCATCCCACTGCCGCCGCCGCTAACGCTGCTTGGCCACCGCGTCGCTCGGGCCGCTCGCCCTCCGACGCTACCGCGCCCTCGCCTCGTGCCACCGCCACATCCGCCCGCCGTCGCCCGCACTCGCAGGACGCAGCTGCCGCCCCGATGCCCACACCGGAGTTCGCCGCCGGACGGGTCTGCCCCGCGGCCCGAACCCGACTTGTCCTCCCGGTCCGGTACGAACCGCCGACCGCCCCGGTTCGATCCGGTTTCTTTTAGTTAGCTCGGTTTTTTTATATAAAACTAGTTTTGTTTTTTTCCTGTTAGTTATTCAATGAACGTTCTCTGTCTAGACTTAGTCAGCGAGCGTTCGCTCGATAGTTTTTCTTTTCTTTTCTTTTTCTGTTAGTTTACACTAGGGACTTATTTGTTAATAAAAGTTTTTCAGTTTAGTCTCTGAACTTCAAACGGCCTCAACTTTTTACGCGTTGGTCCAAATCCAATGAAACCAATGCCAACTTCTTCGTTATGATCCCCTCTATCCAGTAAAATAACTTAAACATATTTTTGAAAGTTTTAAAATTTCAATTCAAATAAATTTGAATTTAAACTTCTTTTTGTCATATCTTGAGTTTCGTAACTTCGTTTTAGTCGATTCTTTTTGCAAATCAAAGCTCTTGACTTAAACTTTCTGATAAGGCCAAATTCACTTAATATTGGAACTGTTAGAATTTGGTTTCTGTTGCAAGAGTTATTTGCTTGGTTTTGAAGTTTTCCGAAGTGTTTCCCTTGTTCGGTCTGATTTTCTGAGTGATTGCTTATGTGTGGTTACTATGGATTGCTTACGATAGATTGATCGGAGTGTGATGAGTAGATCTATCAGGAGTTATGAGCGCGAATCATCTACATCAACAATACAAGGCAAGTTCATACTTTGATCATACTTTCCAATACCCAGTTTTTATTGCATTAGTTATATCCTCAAACACTTGCATGAGTAGGACTGGTTATATGTGTTGATGCTTTGTAGTTCATGAGGTAGAAACCCAATGACTTGTGATCAAACCCAGGGAATGTACATGTTGTTATTTTATTGCTTAGCCATGTTTGCAGAAGTGGATTGGTATGAGAGTTATCATGAAAGTTGTGAGTGTAATAACAACTAAGGGATTTCTTTAAGGTGGAAATCAATACACATATGGGTGGATTGGTTGTGGCACCCTGGGGATGGACCAGTGGTTGTCAGGGCACCTGGGGATATACCAGTGTTGTCCAAGGAGATCCCGGGGGTACCGTGTGATTATCCTATGGAATGCCACCCAGGCTCAAAGGGGTCATATGATATTTCATGCCTAGAAACATCCATGTGCAGCCACAAGCCATTATGGGCTCTGGCATAGTTGAGTATGTTGTGTGAGCTCTGACAGTGGTAGACTGTCATATGTAGGGGGAATGTAGGTGTACCGGTCCATCCGGAGTAAAGAGTTAATGCTTCTGAAAGACTGTGTCTCGATCATCCGCATCTCAAACACCATGTAGTGCGGGGAATTAAACGGAGGCGATCGAGTCTTGTGGGGAAAAGTGCACAAACCTCTACAGAGTGCACATACTATTCATGAGTAGTCGTCTCCACGCTTATGGACATCTTGAGTATCTAGAAGTGCATTATTTGTTGATCTCATCACTTGACCTAATAAAATTGTTGGGTTATTAATTTTGGTAACCTGGGGATTTGAGATGGAGGAACCATTCTAAATATTGCTTAAATTCACCTGACTAGTTAAATAAAATTTATTTCCTTTGTTGTAGGAAAAAATTCGCTTTATGCGAAAATAAACCTTACAGCCTCCACCAGCCATATATGCATGTAGTGATAGATATTGTTCATCATTATTCTATGGTGTGAATTTTTTACTACATTCAATGTACTGACCTACATGGCTGCAACGTTTCATGTTGCTGGAATTATTCGACGAGTAAGTGTTACATTAGGGTTGTGTTGTCTACACTCAACTTTGCCCTTGGTGTTGATGGGAATCAGCAACTTTATTATTATTTCCGCTATATGGATTGAGGTAATAGTATTTACGTTACTTTATACATGTGATTTACCTCTGTTATAAATCCTCGAGTACTGTGTGTGTGTCAGCATACCGATCCAGGGTTGACACTTAATCACAGAGACTTCAATCCATTCGGATCAGGTCGCTACACTTGGTGTAATGCCCAGGATGGGACTATACCTCCTACGTGTCGAGGCACGACTTAAAGGTATAATCCCATTCTGGAATGATCTCAAGTTTGGTATCTTTGCACGACTCATGTAAAAATAGGGATGAAATTGCAAAAGGATAGTTGGCTTACACTCGCCACGTCACACAACACATTACATAAGCAAATCATCACCCAAAAAAACATCACAACCCGACTATGGGCGAACATCCAAATGAAAGATACCAAATACATTAAGCCACAGGTCCGAATCGCCCCTAGTAGAAACCACTACTGATCATCGAAAACGTCACAAGCATACGGCCACGCTCTTCATCGAACTCCCGGTGGAGTTCTGATCCATCTCCTGCAACATTTCGGCTGAACCTGCATCTGGTGTTGTAGTATCTGTGAGCCACGAGGACTCAGCAATCCCATAACCATGTGTATCAAGACTAGAAAAGCTTTATGGGTAGGAAGAGGTAACGTGGTGAGGTTGCAGCAGCGGCTACGCATAATATGGTGGCTAGCTTATGAGTACAAGAGTAAGATGAGCATCCACGCAAGCGGTCGCAAACTAGTAGTGATCGCTAAAGATCCTGAACTACCTACGAGTCAAGCATAACCTCACCGTGCTCTCTTCTCAAAGTGAAAAGAGACAGTCATGGTTACTCACACAGTTGTGTGTTTTTACTTCGGATCCTCTGTCAAGTTTTCTACAACCGGACATTAACAAATTCCAATCTGCCACATAACCGCGGGCACGGCTTTCAAAATATCATAACCCTGCAGGGGTGTCCCAACTTAGCCCATCACAAGCTCTCACGATCAGCTGAAGTAATAATAATTGTTACCCCTTATCTTAGGGAAATCCGATCAGGCTCGGTATCCCGGTGCACAAGACATTTCGACAATGGTAAAATAAGTCCAGCAAGACCTCCCGGCGTGCCGACACCCTGATAGTAGCCGCGCGTATCTCGTCTCAGGCCACGTCCGGATGGGTGATGCTACAGGTAAAACCAGCCCTCGAGTTTCCCCGAGGTGGCCCCGCAGGCTCCCCGTTTGGGACCAACACCATCAGCACTGGCCCCCCCTGTTATGTAGAATTAAGAACCCGGGGACATGACCCCCTATGCAATTAATTAATTAATTAAGTTGTTATTATGAGCAAATTAAAACCAATGTTGGGCCTTGCTGGAGGAGTTTTATTCAAAGACGAAGTGTCAAGGGGTCCCCATATATCCAACCGTGTAAGGAACACAAAATCAAGGAACATAATGCCGGTTTATCGGCGCCTAAGGTGGCATGAGTGGAACAAAACACCGAGCAAAAGGCCAAGCCTTCCACCCATGCCCAATATATATGTGTGTTAATAAGAATAATAATAGATATTGTGATATTCCAACAACAAGTTCCCACCTGGAACGAACTTCATCTTCACCTGCAACTAACAACGCTATAAGAGGGGCTGAGCAAGCGGGTAACATAGCCAAACAATGGTTTTGCTAGGAAGGTTTCAAAGGTTAGAGGTTTCATGGCAACAAGGAGAGGCTGACAATAATGATGGGTAGAGCGACATGTAACGATAGCATCGAGACACTAAGCATGGCAATGATAGTAAAGGTATCCAAGGGTATGGTCATCTTGCCTGGGATTCCGCAAGGAAGAAGAACAAGTCCATGAAGTAGTCGAACGGATCCTCACAACTCCGGAACGAACCCGAAGCTAACAAGAGAAGCATACCGGAAAGAAGCAAACAACACGGTAAACACGCAAGCAAATGACATGGAAACAATGACGAATAACTGGCTGACACCTAGCGCATCGGTCTCGGGGCGTCACAACTCTCTCACACTAACAGAGGATCTCAACCCGAGATCCTGGAGATGGCACCGGATAAAACGGAAAAGGAAGAGGTAAAACAAAGTTGCTTCTTTGACAAACGAGTGAAACCACGAACTTGAGAGGTTGAACAATCTTGAAAGAAAGAATACAAAGGAGATGAACGAAGTTAAGAGCTCTCCGGTAAAATGAGGAACAAGGAACATTACGAGAACCTTGTAGGTTGAAAGACATTAAACAAGAGCTCGCGAATGACGAAAGAATTTCAAAACCACTCCGGTTAACCAAGATTGAGAAGGAATAAGAACGAAATAATTTGGATAGCATTTCGACTGTAAATGGAGGGAATTGAACATGAACTTGAGGAGATGGGATGATACTTGATGAAATGAACAACACACTGCCTACGAAACAAATAAAATAATGGCACAAGGTTAAGAAAGATTTCAGATAGCACTCCTGTTGAAAAGAGAGGCAAGATAAGATGAAAAGAACTTGAAAAGAGGAGACAACACACTCGATAAATGGACCGGAAAGGAAAATAACATGAACTTGTCAAAACGAGTTGATGGGACAAGGATAGCAACACCACAACGCCTCCGAAACAAACAAGTAAAAGCTAGATCGTTGAAAGAATAGAACTGAGAAGAAAAGGACAACTTCTCCACAATTGAATTTGAAAGAGCATCCTTACGGGGATGAATTGAACAAAATTGTTGGAAATTCAACAACGAGAAGAATAAGCTTGATGTGGGCTTATGGAAAACATCTCAAAATTATGAGGTGACAACCGGCCACTAACGGAAAACAATTGTTTGCCTTGGTTCAAAGAAATGAAGAGATGAAAAACTCTCACCGGGAGGATGAATGAAGAACTTGGGTTATTTGTAAGCACCATAAATAGCAACACTCCTTAGGAAAGGCTTTTTGGTGAGATACAACCCAAGATAACTCCAACAAAGAAATTGACGGGATTAATTATCTCATTCCTGATAACTTGTGAATCATGGAACATGAAGGAAATTGTCAAGAATGACATAACACCATCTGAAAAGATAAGGTAGAAAGGATTGCAATTGGAAAGCATGATGAAGAATGCTTGAGCTCCAACAAGAATCTTGAAGAACACTTCGAGCATGAATTAATTCATGATGAACCACCAAGATGGACTCCGGTTACAAAAGGATGAAAAGAATAAGATTGAAGCCTTGCAATGCTTTAGATGAAGCTTCGTGACAAGATAACTGAGAGAGCTTAGAACACCGGGGAACAAGACGAACAACTTGAAACCTAGAATTTACTCCTCATGAATAAACTCTAAGCAAAGGGATTAATTCACTTGGATGAAATAAGAATAAGAATTATGTTATGCATATCCTTCATCAATTTAAATTGACGACAAGCAATGGATTTGGCATACTACTTATTCTCGTTGCAAAGAATTAAAGAGAGATCTAGCACAACCTTGGATAAATATTCAACGAAGCACCGGTAGGATTATGAAAAGAACAAATGAATTAATACGATAACAAGGAAGAGTAATCTTGAACGAACCACCGTAAGAATTGAGACCGGGTGATGAAAGAGAATAATCCACCGGGAAGAATAAGCACTAGAGGAAATTTAGATGCAACAGAACGAAGAGATCGCGAATTGGTTAAGGAATACTTAAACAAAGCACCGGTAGAATATGGAGATGAACGAAGAGGCATCAATGAAGAATATTTGGAGGACGAAGTTGCAATCTGAGAACGAAGAAATTTTCTAAAATGATGGCCTTCGGAGGATCACAATTGGAAGAATTCATGAAGTGCTTCGGGTGGTTATAAAAAGAATTCCTCACAATCGGAACAATAATGAGGATGGCATGAAGCTAGAACCACGAATCTTCAAGAGAACGGCCAAGATTTAAGAGAACTCTTCTTCGGTCTTCACATGTTGAGAAGAACGACGATAATATCATGAAGAATTGTTTAGGCACTCCGTAATAAGAATTAAAAGGTTGAACCAATGATGAAAAGAATTTGAAAGCGATCTTGGAGGATACATATGACTGATGGAATCCATACTTACGTCACACTTTGAAAAGAATTTGGGTATAACCCCAGAAAAATTAGAAGAGTCAGGTAAGATCCTGGGAAAAGACCTATGGGTTAGGGCCTACTAAAAAGAAATCACCGTTGAAAAGATTGCTTAAGAGATATTGCACCGGTAGAATTAAATGGCTTGAATAAGATGACAATCCTCAAAATAGCTTGAACAGATTAAGAATTGAAACACGAATCTTCCGAGATATCTTCAGCACTCCGGAGAAGAATTAGAGAGTTGAATAAGCAAGAGAGACTTCAGATAAGAAATTTCAACATGTGAAAACATGTTAAACAAAAGGGAAGAGATATATTCAACACCGAAGCTTAAATTAAATCATCTGGAGAAGAAACGAGAATGAAGATCGATAGCTTGAAGCTTCCTTAGCATCTTCCTGATGAATCACTGGATAATGAAATTGAACGAAAGAATGAAGAAACATCACATGAATAAAATGGATACTTGATTTGAGATTTATGGCTCCGAGAAGAAGAAGGGTGGGAGGGTGGTGAAACAAGGACAACTTGGGATGAATGAAACAGACACTGTTGAGAAAAACCAAGACTTGATCTTGCACATATGAAAGAATCCGGTTAACTTGAAGAGAAGCACACCGGTTGAGAAGAATTTAATATAGCAATCTCGATGATCAAGAAGGACTAGCACCCCCATAGAAATATGAGAACACCGCTTAGGAAAGATATGGAATCAACATTTGACATCGAAGCAACTCGAATACCAGAATCAAAACAAAACAACGGATAGATATGTTGCAACAAAATCTTCACATTATCATTCGAACGGAGAATTGAACGAATGAATTCCGTAGGTACATCAAATTATCGAGAAGCCACTTGGGAGAGCAAAAGGTAAAATAAAAACAAGAAGGAGCAGATAGAACAAATACAAGATAGAAGCTTCGTTCCACATGTTCGTGCTGAAAGCTCGTGGAACGTGTTACAAAAGGGTTTTGCAATCCCCGGATCAGCATAGCCAAGGACCCTTTAAGATGCAACTCCCGATTGGAACAACGCCCATAAAACTACTTCACTCAATGTAGAACCCCGAACTCCATATCGTGCATTCGTTGGAAGAATGCCTACGAGCTACTAGATGTACCCACCTATTAATTTCCGAAAGTTTCCAGTTATGCAATCAGGTGTTGGGGATACATGGGAAGCATCGCGCACTCAACTCTAATCCTACATCCAGCTGTATCCATCCTTCAACACATAACCAGTTATTTCGAGAAACCATCTACCTCGGACCTACGAAATGCATCTACTATACAAGCTATGGCAATACTCCCGAACTACCTCCCCAGTACTGGGTGATGTCGGGGTTATCTTGCCACTAACTACATAGGTGAGTTTTCGATGTCGGTCGTCTTAAGTATTCCAGAACTACTGTGATATATTTATGACGACAACACCTCGGAGCTCAACTCCCCGGGACACTACCACAACCCCTAAATGACAGGTGGCATCGAGAACAATGTTCTCGTCACAAAGACATCAGAACAATTCAAACAATACTCGCGTGATCCTAAAAAAAATTGGTGAATTTTTTTAAGAGTAGAAGAGATAAGTAATCGTCAGGAGTCCTCACCAGAGTGAAAAGGGATGAGGAGTAAAAGAAATCCTACTATCCGATATATATATATAGGACTCAAAACATTTTCATGTGTGTGCCTAGACTCAACCGTCAACAATTCAATCAATCAGTGGGGGCTCCTAGGTCGGAGAAGGCTCTGATACCAACTTGTAATGCCCAGGATGGGACTATACCTCCTACGTGTCGAGGCACGACTTAAAGGTATAAGCCCATTCTGGAATGATCTCAAGTTTGGTATCTTTGCATAACTCATGTAAAAATAGGGATGAAATTGCAAAAGGATAGTTGGCTTACACTCGCCACGTCACACAACACATTACATAAGCAAATCATCACCCAAAAAAACATCACAACCCAACTACGGGCAAAGATCCAAATGAAAGATACCAAATACATTAAGCCACAGGTCCGAATCGCCCCTAGTAGAAACCACCACTGATCGTCGAAAACGTCACAAGCATACGGCCACGCTCTTCATCGAACTCCCGGTGGAGTTCTGATCCATCTCCTGCAACATTCTCGGCTGAACCTGCATCTGGTGTTGTAGTATCTGTGAGCCACGAGGACTCAGCAATCCCATAACCATGGGTATCAAGACTAGCAAAGCTTTATGGGTAGGAAGAGGTAAAGTGGTGAGGTTGCAGCAGCGGCTAAGCATAATATGCTGGCTAGCTTACGAGTACAAGAGTAAGATGAGCATCTACGCAAGCGGTCGCAAACTAGTAGTGATCGCTAAAGATCCTGAACTACCTACGAGTCAAGCATAACCTCACCATGTTGTCTTCTCAAAGTGAAAAGAGACAGTCACGGTTACTCACACAGTTGTGTGTTTTACTTCGGATCCTCTGTCAAGTTTTCTACAACCGGACATTAACAAATTCCAATCTGCCACATAACCGCGGGCACGGCTTTTTAAAGATCATAACCCTGCAGGGGTGTCCCAACTTAGCCCATCACAAGCTCTCACGATCAGCTGAAGTAATAATAATTGTTACCCCTTATCTTAGGGAAATCCGATCAGGCTCGGTATCCCGATGCACAAGACATTTCGACAATGGTAAAACAAGTCCAGCAAGACCTCTCGGCGTGCCGACACCCTGATAGTAGCCGCGTGTATCTCGTCTCAGGCCACGTCCGGATGGGTGATGCTACAGGTCAAACCAGCCCTCGAGTTTCCCATGATGGGCGTCATACTTGGGGATGCCCCGGAAGGCATCCCCTCTTTCGACTCCAACATTATCGATAACCTCACTTGAATCTGTATTTTTATTCATCCCATGATACGATTTTTGCTTGGAGCATAATTTTCTTTTGTTAGGATTTTCTTGGTGGTATTTAGAATAATGTTTTGTATCTTCTATTTCAATAAAAGTGTCAAGGATATCCTTTACCATGCTTATTTTGCAAGTATACATGTTGTTTGAAAACAGAAAGTTTTCTATCATTGTCTGAATTCTTCTAGCAGTCAGAACATGATAAAATCTTGCAATTAATACAAAGTAAGCATTAATAAGTTCAGTATAACATGGTAATTTTGCATAATGTTTATAGCTAGGGAAGTATGAGAACAATTCCACTCTTTACAGACTATACTGTTTTGGCAGATTGCTGTTATGTTTGCATTGTTTGCATATGTTTGCATGTTTAATGACTCTATTTGAGAATAGGAGTATTAAATATGCAGAGGCATTTAGTATACAATATTGAATAATAATTTTAGTGATTTGCTACAGTAGAGGATGATAAGGTTTTGCGTTGATTTATACTAACTTATCTCACGAGTTCTTGTTGAGTTTTGTGTGGATGAAGCTTTTGAGATTTAGGGAAACCGTGATATGAGAAGAATTAAGGAGACAAAAAATCTCAAGCTTGGGGATGCCCAAGGCACCCCAAGATAATATTTCAAGAAGTCTCAAGCATCTAAGCTTGGGGATGCCCCGATAGGCATCCCACCTTTCTTCATCAACAATTATCGGTTAGTATCGGTTGATCCTATGTTTTTGCTTCTTCACATGAGATGTGCTATTTTTGAAATGTCATTTTTTTTGCTTGCTGTTTTAACAAAATACTTAGCTTTGAAAGTTTTTAAATAAAATAGAGCCCCCAAATAGTTGCCGGAAAAGCTAAGTAAGGGGCATTCACATCCCGCCAACGAAGCTCTTTTGTAGCACCGTTGCACTAGTGCTTCACTTATATCTTTTTGAGCACAATGTGCTTTAGTATTTTTTTTAAGAAATTATATCTTGCTTAATTTAGATTAATTTGAGAGAGTAAAATTTTGCGCTCATGTTCTTCACTTATATTTGTTTGAGCTTATCAAAAGAAACACATAAAATTAGTCCCAATATGATAGATATCCAGGGAGGATATAATAAAAACTTTCATGAAGATCATTGGACAAAATAAACTTGATTCCTTGTAATAGTTTTGAGATGTGATGATGTGATATTGAGTCATGTTAATGAGTAATTATGCTTTAGTAAGAATATTGGTGTTAAGGTTTGTGATACGTCTCCAACGTATCTATAATTTTTTATTGTTCCATGCTACTATATTATCTGTTTTGGATGTTTAATGGGATTTATTATGCTGTTTTATACTATTTTTGGGACTAACCTATTAACCGAAGGCCCAGTGCCAATTCCTTTTTTTTTGCCTATTTCAGTGTTTTGCAGAAAAGGAATACCAAACGGAGTCCAAAGGGAACGAAACCTTCGGGAGGATCTTTCTTGGACCGAAAGAAAACGAGGAGACTTGGAGTTGAAGTCTGGAACGCCACGAGGCGGCCACCGATGTACTTCTTCCACCTATATATATACCCTTATCCCCTAAAAACAGTAGAGAGGGAAACAAAACCACTTTTCCACCGCCGCAACCTTCTGTACCTATGAGATCCCATCTTGGGGCCTTTCTGGTGCTCCCAGGAGGGGGAATCGATCATGGAGGGCTTCTATATCAACACCATAGGCTCTCCGATGATGTGTGATTAAGTTACCACAGACCTTCGGGTCCATAGTTATTAGCTAGATGGCTTCTTCTCTCTCTTTAATTCTCAATACAAAGTTCTCCTCGACGTTCTTGGAGATCTATTCGATGTAATATTCTTTTGCGGTGTGTTTGCCAAGATCCGATGAATCGTGTATTTATGATCAAGTTTATCTACGAATAATATTTGGTTCTTCTCTGAATTCTTATATGCATGATTTGATATCTTTGCAAGTCTCTTCGAATTATCGGTTTAGTTTGGCTTACTAGATTGATCTTTCTTAAAATGGGAGAAGTGCTTAGCTTTGGGTTCAATCTTGCGGTGTCCTTTCCCAGTGATAGCAGTGGCAGCAAGGCACGTATTGTATTGTTGCCATCGAGGATAAAAAGATGGGGTTTATATCATATTTCTTGAGTTTATCCCTCTACATCATGTCATCTTTCTTAATGCGTTACTCCATTCTTATGAACTTAATACTCTAGATGCATGCTGGATAGCGGTCGATGTGTAGAGTAATAGTAGTAGATGCAGAATCGTTTCGGTCTACTTGACAAGGACGTGATACCTATATTCATGATCATTGCCTAGGTATTCTAATAACTATGCGCTTTTCTATCAATTGCTCGTCAGTAATTTGTTCACCCACCGTAACTTATGCTATCTTGAGAGAAGCCACTAGTGAAACCTTTGGCCCCGGGGTCTATTTTCTATCATATAAGTTTCCGATCTACAAGTCTAGTTTCCTATTTATTTTACTTTGCAATCTTTACTTTTCAATCTATACAACAAAAATACCAAAAATATTTATCTTATTATCTTTATCAGATCTCACTTTTGTTAGTGGCCGTGAAGGGATTGACAACCCCTTTATCGCGTTGGTTGCAAGGTTCTTGATTGTTTGTGCAGGTACTAGGTGACTTGCGTGTTATCTCCTACTAGATTGATACCTTGGTTCTCAAAAACTGAGGGAAATACTTACGCTACTTTGCTGCATCACCCTTTCCTCTTCAATGGAAAACTAATGCATGCTCAGGAGGTATCAAGAAGGATTTCTGCCCCCTTGTCGGGGAGATCTACACTCAAGTCAAGACATACCAAGTACCCATCATAAAATCTTCTCCCTTGCATTACATTATTTACCATTTGCCTCTCGTTTTCCTCTCCCCCACTTCTAAAACGATTTTTGAAAACCATTGCCTTTTTCTTGCCTCTCTTCCGATCATCGTGTTTGCTTGCTTTTTATGTGCTTGTGTGTTGGATTGCTTGCTTTGTCACGATGGCTCAAGAAAATTCCAAATTATGTGACTTTTCCAAAACCAATAATAATGATTTTAATTGTGCCCCGATTGCTCCTGCTACTAATGCAGAATCTTGTGAAATCAATGCTGCTTTATTGAATCTAGTCATGAAAGATCAATTTTCAAGCCTTCCTAGTGAAGATGCCGCATGTCATCTGAATAATTTTGTTGATTTACGCAATATGCAAAAGAAAAGATATGTAGATAATGATCTTTATAAATTAAAAAATTCCTGTTCTGACTACGAGATCGGGCCAAAACTTGGTTTTCTTCTTTGCCTAAAAATAGTATTGATTCAAGGAATAAGTGCAAAGATGGTTTTATTGCCAATTATTTTCCTCCCGCTAAGATCATCTCTCTTAGGAACGATATTATGAATTTGAAACAACTTGATCATGAGCATGTAGCACAATCTTTAGAGAGGATGAAACTTATGATAAGAAATTGTCCCACGCATGGTTTGAATCTATGGATGATTATACAAAAAAATGCTGGTTTGAACTTTGCTTCTAGAAATCTTTTAGATTCGGCCGCGGGAGGTACTTTTATGGAAATCACTTTAGAAGAAGCTACTAAACTCCTAGATAATATAATGGTTAACTATTCTCAATGGCACACCGAGAGATCTTCCACTAGTAAAAAAGTGCATGCAATTGATGAAATTAATGTTTTGAGTGGAAAGATGGATGAACTTATGAAATTGTTTGCTAGCAAGGGTGCTAATGTTGATCCTAATGATATACCCTTATCCACTTTCATTGATAATACTAATGAATCTATGGATGGGAATGTTGTTGGTAGGAATAATTTTGGTAACAATGCTTATAGAAGAAACTTTAATCCTAGGACTTTTCCTAGTAATTCCTCCAATAATTATGGAAATTCCTACAACAATTACTATGGAAATTATAATAAGATGCCCTCTGATTTTAAGAATAGTGTTAAGGAATTTATGATTTCACAAAAGAGTTTTAATGCTATGATTGATGAAAAATTTCTTAAGATTGATGAGTTGGCTAGGAACATGGATAGAATTTCTCTTGACGTTGATTCTTTGAAACTTAGATGGATTCCACCTAAGCATGACATCAATGAGTCTCTCAAAGCCATGAGAATTTCCATTGATTAGTGCAAAGAAAGAACCGCTAGTATGCGTGCTAAAAAAGATTGCTTTGTGAAAGTGTGTTCTTCTAGTTTTTATGATAATAATGATGAAGATCTAAAAGTGATTGATGTGACTCCTATTAAATCTTTGTTTACCAATATGAATCTTTATAAATATGGGACTGGAGATGAGTCAACTTTAGTTAAAAGGCGTCCCAATGATTCGGAGTTTTTAGATCTTGATGCTAAAATTAATAAAAGTGGGATTGAAGAGATCAAAACTTTACATAGCAATGAACCCACTATTTTGGATTTCAAGGAATTTAGTTACGATAATTGCTCTTTGATAGATTGTATTTCCTTGTTGAATTCTGTGCTAAATTCTCCTCATACTTATAATCAAAATAAAGCTTTTACTAAACATATCGTTGCTTCTTTAATGCAATCCTATGAAGAAAAGCTTGAATAGAAGTTTCTATCCCTAGAAAACTTTATGATGAGTGGGAACTTACTATTAAAATTAAGATTAAAGATTATGAATGTTATGCTTTGTGTGATTTGGGTGCTAGTGTTTCCACGATTCCAAAAACCATGAGTGATGTGCTAGGTTTCCGTGAATTTGATGATTGTTCTTTAAATTTGCATCTTACGGATTCCATGTCACATCCCCAGCTTCACCTTGCTTTAGGATAGCACCTGTCTATTGCATCATGTTTATTTTCAAAGGAAACCTGAAATGGGGATGCTCAAACCCTAGCACTAAATGAATTTAACTAGGGTCAAATTAAAATCTTCTTCAATGAACCCAAATGCCCCTTGGAAAAGTTCATCATTTTTGGATTGATTAAAAACCTCTGCCAAAAATGTTGCACATATTTCTAGGACCATTATGGATTTTTTGAATTAATCCATATTGTATTTGAATTGGAGCATTTAAATTCTATAAATAGTTTAGATGCTCTAATAATTGTGAAACTAGTTGAGGGCTATTGAAATTAATTCAATATGTACCCACAAATGTTTTCATGAATTATGAAAATGCTCTAGCATTTTTATTAAAGCAAAAAAAAGAAAGAAAATAGGAAACAGAAACTAATAAAAGGAGAGAGAGAGAGCACTTAACTGGCGGCCACTTACCTGCAGCTGGCCCAGCGATGTGGAGGCCCGGCCCACCAGGGGCAGCGCTGTCTTCTTCCTCCTGCCAGGAGGAGAAGCAGCTGCGTGCCAGGCGCGCCGCCGAGCCGCGCCAGCTCCTCCCTGCGTGCGTGCCTCCTCCTCCCCCCTGGATGCCTCTGGACGACGCCACGGAGACGGCAGAACCCCTGCCCCTCTCCCTCTCTCCCCCGAACGCTCTCCCCCCCTTTTGTTATCCCCCACCGAACACGGCCGTCGCCGCCGTTCGCCGTTGCCGCGGCCACCAGCATCCCCACGCCCGACCAGTTAGCCCATGAGCTCTGCCTCGGCTCCGTGAAGCTCTAAGACGACGCACGCGACGCCAGGTGCCCCGATGCCACCCCATCATCGCCGTTTTCATCGCCACGGCCGGCGATCGCCGCCGCTCGATTCGCAGCGTCAAGGACGGCCCTGAGCTCGTGGACCACCTCCTCGCCCTCGCCGTGAGCTCCACTGCGTTTCCCCTCCCTCCTTTTCGTTTGCCCCTTGCCGTAGCGTCGTTCCTGCCGTGACCGGAGCTCCTCGCCGCCGAACATGGTGCCGCCGTGGACAGAGCTAGCAAAGCTCGCGTCCGAGCCTTCCGTCGTGCTCAGCACGCTCCTAGGAGACCGTAGAGCCCCTTAGCTCCCCTCCCCGTGCCCCGTATCAACGAATCCACCGAGGCCCGATTCCGGCCGCCGCCGTTGAGGTCGCCGCCGATGATTCCGGCCACCCCAGCTCCTCTGGCTTGCCCTACTGGATGCGCGAGTTCACTAGCTCCACGTAGATGCTCTCCGCTGCTGTTTTGGTCGCCGGAGGGCATTTTCCGAGCCCTCCACCGTGTCTGTCACCGCCGGCGACGAGCCACCGGCGCGTTTGACTGGTTTGACCGGTGGGTTGACCCCCCGGGTCACTGACGTATGGGCCCCACGCCCTTAGTCAACCACTAACTCGCTGACAAGTGGGGCCCACCCTGCTAATTAACCTAGTTTAGTTTCAATTAATCGGTTAATTAGTTAGTCACTGACGTGTGGGCCCTGTCTTGTATAAGATTAGTTTAGAATTTAGTTAGTGCTAATTAACCCTGTTAATTAGCAGAGCCACTGACGTGTGGACCCCACACGTCAGGTTTGACCTGGACCAGTCTCTGTTGATTGATGACGTCATCCTGACGTCAAGCTGACGCAGTAACTATTTTCTGTGATTTAAAAAAATCAGAAATGATTTATTTATTTCAGAGAATAGCCAAAACTTCTAAAAATCATATAAAATCAACCGTAGCTGAGATGAAAATAATTTATATATGAAAAATGATTAGAAAAATTCAAGGAATCTGTTTATGGCCTTTTCATGCATGTTTGAACAAGTTAAACCTGCTGATCAGGTCAAATCAATTAAATGGCATTTAAATAATCACATATGAAGTTTGAATTTGAACCTTTGGTTCAAACCAACTTCATTTAATTGTGTTCCTAGTTGCATTAGCTCAATAAACATCATATTGACATGTCATGATCATGCATCATATTGTCGCATTGCATTGATTGTGTTCTTCCTCTGTTTGTCGGTTTTGTCCCCTCTCAGTAGACGACGATCCGACGATGAGTTCGATGACACCGATGAAGACTCAATGTTATCTTCAGAAGTGCCAGGCAAGCAAAACCCCATTGAGCATTCCGATACAATCCCACTCTCTCGCTCTTGCTCTCTTTTACTGCATTAGGACAACAACGCTTCAACTGTTACCTGCTGCGGTAGTTGAACCCCCTTTCCACTGCATGACCCGTCATTGCCACAGTAAATAGCTGAAACCCACTAGTATGAGTAGGAGTTGTTTGAGCCATGTTGTGCCTACTCATTGGTGCTTTCTGGTTATGCCTGCTATTGCTTAGAGTTGTGTCAGGTCTGATTCATCGGGGATGAATTGGAATGTGATGAACATGTCCTACTGTGTGTGAGCTAAGTGTGTGAACACGATTTGGTAAAGGTAGCGTTGAGAGGCCATGTAGGAGTACATGGTGGGTTGTCTCATTGCAGCCGTCCTCAGGAACTGAGTTCTGTGTTGGTTGGTCCATGAAACAGCTACTACCACACATTGGGATCCTTAATTGACTCTCTCGACTTATTAATCAGCATGATCTCTGTCCAGGAGTTGCAACTAGTTTCTGGTGTTTGTAGTTTACTGGAGGTCGTGCGCAGCGCTGACCCTCGGGGTGGGCTGTGACGCGGCAGGTACATGGCACGATGTACCGATTGCCCGTTTGGTGATGCGGGAACCCTGTACACATCGTTTGGGGCCGTGAGCGACACCCCGGCCGGATTTCCCCACGGATGGAACCCAAATAGGCGATAAACCTGGACGAGAGACTTGTGTGGTTAGTCAGGTCGTGGCCGACACCCTCGCTGGGCCTCCGCTTGAAGGTTGCCGAGTACATGTCGTGTAGACGGCGGTAAGTGGTGAGAGCGTGTGTGAAGAAGTACACCCCTGCAGGGTTTTATATATAATCTATTCGAATAGCCGTGTCCGCGGAAATGGACTTCTGGGTTACCCTCGCTGGGCCTCCGCTTGATGGCCTTCTCGTAGGGAGACGGGAGCGGATCCATAGTGGTGTATTGATTGGTGAATATGTGGACTCGTGTGCGCCACCTCAAAAGAGTTACTTGCAGTCGTAGTTCAGGATAGCCACCGAGTCAAAGCTGGGTTGCTGCAGTCAAACTCCACCACCCCTTTGTTGATACCGATGCATATGTAGCTAGTTCTGATGGAAGTCTTGCTGAGTACCTTTGTACTCACGTTTGCTTAATTTATGTTTTGCAGAGAGACTTCAGTCTCGCTAGTGGTTCCGCGTGGACTTCGACGTTTAGCTTGTTACCTCAGCTACGGTCTTGTACCCTTGTAGGATCTTGTAGATAGTCAGGCTTCTCAGCCTTTTTCATTTGTAGTTGTCTGTACTCAGACATGTTATGCTTCCGTTGCCTGTATGCTCTGTATGTTGGGTCATGTGACCTCTGATTGTAATAAATGCTATGATGGCTCTTCTGGGCCTTTATCTATATGAGTTGTTGAGTTATGTTGTGATGCCTTGTTGTACAGCACATACTTGCATGATATGCGTATGTGTAATGTGTATTGCTATGTGTGGGATCCGACACCTAGTTGTTTACCTTTGGTAGCCTACCTTACAGGGAAATGTCTCCTAGTGCTTCCACTGAGCCTTGGTAGCTTGCTACTGCTCCGGAACACTTAGGCTGGCCGGCATGTGTCCTTCTTCATTCCTGTGTCTGTCCCTTAGGGGAAATGTCACGCGTTGTTCCTTTAAGTCCTTGTAGCTTGCTACGACTTGGGTTCATACGTTGATGACCGACACATTCGTTGCTGGGTCATGTATGCCTGTCCCTGTAATTTAGTGCCACTTTTGATTTATAACTAGTCATGTCGGCCCGGGTTCTCTGTCATATGGATTCTAGCGACACTATCATATACGTGTGCCAAAATGCGCAAACGGTCCCGGGCCAGGTAAGGTGGCACCCGTGGGGATACCGTGCGTGAGGCCGCAAAGTGATATGATGTGTTACATGCTAGACCTGTGTGACTTAGGATCGGGGTCCTGACAGCTTTGGTATCAGAGCCTGACTGCATGTAGGATTAGCAAGCCAAACTGGTCGAAGTCGTGTCTAGAAACTCTTTAGTTATGTAAGGGAATTGTTTGTGGAAGGGAACGTAAGGCTCTTTTTACTCCTTTGCCCTATGACCTTCTGATCTGAGTCACCTTCTTCTTTCTACGAGGATTAAGAACTAGGATTCTCATTCTATTTATCAGGATCACGTTATTGTGGATTCAACCCTCAGTTCAGTTTCTTCTACTTCTGTTTGTTCAACTGTTGGTCTCAGAACCTTGACATTATGATGTTAAGTGGATATGCTACCCTTTTGCTTGGATCTCAAAAGTATTTTCGAGCATTTACATCCGTTATGCTGTCCGAGTCATCCCAGGTTTCTAAATAGTCTGATGCATTTGCAAACCTTTCCTCCCTGTTTCCGATGTCCTTTTAGGCCAGATTAATCACACTAGTCAGTGTGTTGAGGTACTCTGTTACCTCGACAAATATGTTGGACTTATTATTATGACCCTAAGTATCTTAGAAGATCACCCAGTAATCCAGCAATGTTTAATATTCCAGTGTGATGATTTTGGCCATCATTTTCGAAAACATCCCGTGATGCTATTTAGTTGGTAGGTAATCTATTCCTGGGTTCTTGAACCCGAGCTTCACCCTACTTACTTCATGCTGATAGTATTTGCTCGTTCCTTTAGGATATTAGTAACCTTGTGATAGTCCTCGAGGTCCGTGGTTATCGTTCTTCCAATACCATGAACCATCTTGGCAGAAGTTCTCTCGAACCAAAAGATCACAACCAGAGTGCTCCTGAGTGGTACTCCAATCATATTGTGACTCTGCCAGTCCTACTTTTCTGCATGGGTTATCCGGAAGAAATATGTGGAACTCGTTCGACATGTTAATCTATGCATCCACAACTCAGAAGTTATATGTTCCTTGAGTTGTCTCCTTTTAGTTGTATTATGACCCTCGTCTATCAATTGATAGTCAGGAGTAGTCGTGCACTTGTGTTCATCGATGCCTTTTACTCTTGTGGTCCGTCAAGCCATTCCATTCTGAAATGACTAGGAGAAACAAACTCCAGTACCTTATCCATATCCAGGATTGGGTCAAAGAAGTTGTACTTCGCAGATGAAGAACGCTAATCCAGCTTCTAAACTGTTCTATCCTGGAGTATTACCATCTTTATGTCAAGAATGTCATGAGAATTGCTCCACCTCCTATGAACCTTTGATAAGGTGATACTTCTCGCCATCATCGTTTATTTCTCGGCCTCCGCGTTATTATAACCGGAATGCTGACAAGTGGATTGTGATGTGTGAAATCAATACTCCTAGCAACTTCGTTGCTTGGTAGTTAAAGGACAACAATTTCATTATTAGCGTGATGATTACTGAATCACCATTCTAAGATTGATTGTGCTACCTAGTCCATTTTCCTGGTGCACTCCTTGATTGATGAGTTAGGATTTTGTTAAGTCCTTGCTCATTTGATCATATCGTCTTGCCCTGAAAAGCAAGATTGTTCTCGAGCTTAGTAACATATCGATGGTTCGTGATTTTCCGAATATCTTCTCAGAAGTATTTCCAGGTTGTCCCCTGACCGCTATGTTGAGCTCGTGATCAAGTTGGTTTCTTGTAACCAATCCTTCTCCAGGAATCTGTATTGCATACCCTTGAGCTAGTTGGTTAAGCTAAACGAAAACTTGGAGAGTTGGAAGATAAAAGCTTGCCTGACTTAGTTCCTTCCAAGGGATATCTTTTGTGTGTGTATTGAAGATAGATGATATCTTCTCCAATTGATCCCCGTGATCATTTGTGGATCTATTGTCTTGTCCAAACTTTGATTTGAGTATGGGTTATCGTCAAGTCAAATCAGAACCAACGATATTTGTAATGTTGACTTACTCATGGTCGTTCCCTTGAGCATACACCATTATATCTTTTGGGTCTGACCAATGCTATCACTTTGTTCACATTGTCATGGAATTCCATCTATATGGAAACCTGGATGAATTGTTGTTGAGCCCATCAGCAACATTGTTATCTTCTCCATGATCTATGTTGAACATCCAGCTAGTATTGGAAACTTTTATAAGCATTATCTTCATGACCCATTCGTGAAGCATATGTACGGAAGAAATAAGTGACTTCCTCTAATTCATGTGCATTTGATGCAAGTTGCCGCCGTGAATTCGAGAACACATGTTTTTACCTCCTCTGGAGTCATCCCAAGTCAGTCATGCATACGTGCGAAGTATTCTATGGTCTGATAGACTGGTCATCTTCATTCTGTATGTATCCCTAGCACACCAAGCCACTGATTGATTTGTTCAAAGAAAAGAAGTTCAAATGCTATTCCCGAAGGGCCCGGACGGACATGCACAAGACTTTGTTATCTCCAATGATGATTCCTAACCTGAAACTCGGTAGTATTTTATCATAAGACTACTATGTGGTCTTGCTTGTCTGGGACAACGTGTTCACATGTTTTGTAGCAGAACCCGCTCATGTTTTGGAGCTGCTATCGTAGTTCATTCCTGAGAATCTCGCAACGCCGTCTCGTCGATTTGTGTTGTAAAATTTCTTTTTCTTCCTAGACTCAATGAGTCTGGAATATCCTGACACCAACCAGAACTGAATCTCAGGCAGATATGTTGGTTGGAGCATTTTCCCAAGATCTATGATATTGGTCTCTCGATAACCGGTAAAGTGGATGTCGTGGCCAAGACAACCAGCCGGAAGGCCTATTATTGTAGTTTCTTGGTTGAAGAAGTTGACCACCTCCTCATAAGGACTTCGTAGGAATTACTCCCTAGTTGTTCCTTATGGATTTTTGTGCTCCTGAAGTTCGACCTTTTACTTGACGTTCTAGGTACCAAACCATTTTAATAAATGGGTTGCTCTAGCACATCAAGGAGAACATTAGAAGCGGAGTGCTAAATGTCTCTCGGTTGATCATCCAGATTTCGTCCCCTTGGCCTCGCCAAGGTGAAATCCGAGAAGGTGTTGTCTTCCTTTGCATCTGCATCATCCATCATTATTCATCATTGTATTATGTGATGTTGCCAGGATCCTTGACACGGATATTGGTAAAACCTTGATGAATACGGGAATGCTCAAGTTCTTGAGAGCACGCACAAGCACTAGGTGTTATCCTCGACACTAACCGAGATTGCTCCCAGTTTTCTTGGTTATGTTGTAACCTCTCAAAGAGCAATTTACTCTCTACTGTTGGGTTTCTTCCCAGTTACTAGAATCATTCCCCGCATTTGCATTTTGTTCCCAACTTGCACCGCCAATGTGCCATTTTACCATGGATCCCATCCATTTCCGGTGATAAAAAAAATCAACCTTGGCTTGTCCTTTACAAGGTAGTCCACATCATCCATTCTGGCCGAGAATGTCATTCCTTCGGACTCCGTCAAACGATTGATTGTGTTTGCCTTAGGCTGGTATAGAGAGTTCCAATGATCTCTATATCAAAAGTAATTCTTTTTGCCACTTAAAGGAATAACTCTACGAGTCACCTTCTCTAAGGTGCCCCATCTTGTGGTATCGCTACCATCACCTTAGATGTGGAATTATTGCCGTCAAGTGGATCTTCATCGTTTGTTTCACTCCGTCCCTTTGGATGTGTGTTCCGTGTCTCAGCTCAAGAGATGTCTCAACGTCTCACTCCATGAGTTGATCTTGAGTTGCTCGATCTTTCAGAAGATCAATTTTGTAGAGTTTCTATCATCGTCACCGTTTGGACAAAGCTCTCGAAAGCGAGGAAGCCAGGATCAACATGAGGCAAGCAATCAACACCTATATGGAGGACACTTGGATCATGAAGTTTGTGTTAGTTAGGGGGTGAGTTGTCACATCCCCAGCTTCACCTTGCTTTAGGATAGCACCTGTCTATTGCATCATGTTTATTTTCAAAGGAAACCTGAAATGGGGATGCTCAAACCCTAGCACTAAATGAATTTAACTAGGGTCAAATTAAAATCTTCTTCAATGAACCCAAATGCCCCTTGGAAAAGTTCATCATTTTTGGATTGATTAAAAACCTCTGCCAAAAATGTTGCACATATTTCTAGGACCATTATGGATTTTTTGAATTAATCCATATTGTATTTGAATTGGAGCATTTAAATTCTATAAATAGTTTAGATGCTCTAATAATTGTGAAACTAGTTGAGGGCTATTGAAATTAATTCAATATGTGCCCACAAATGTTTTCATGAATTATGAAAATGCTCTAGCATTTTTATTAAAGCAAAAAAAGAAAGAAAATAGGAAACAGAAACTAATAAAAGGAGAGAGAGAGAGCACTTAACTGGCGGCCACTTACCTGCAGCTGGCCCAGCGTTGTAGCGGCCCGGCCCACCAGGGGCAGCGCTGTCTTCTTCCTCCTGCCAGGAGGAGAAGCAGCTGCGTGCCAGGCGCGCCGCCGAGCCGCGCCAGCTCCTCCCTGCGTGCCTGCCTCCTCCTCACCCCTGGATGCCTCTGGACGATGCCACGGAGACGCCAGAACCCCTGCCCCTCTCCCTCTCTCCCCCGAACGCTCTCCCCCCCTTTTGTTTTCCCCCACCGAACACGGCTGTCGCCGCCGTTCGCCGTTGCCGCGGCCACCAGCATCCCCACGCCCGGCCAATTAGCCCATGAGCTCCGCCTCGGCTCCGTGAAGCTCTAAGATGACGCACGCGACACCAAGTGCCCCGATGCCACACCATCATCGCCGTTTTCATCGCCACGGCCGGCGATCGCCGCCGCTCGATTCGCAATGTCAAGGACGGCCCTGAGCTCGTGGACCACCTCCTCGCCCTCGCCGTGAGCTCCACTGCGTTTCCCCTCCCTCCTTTTCGTTTGCCCCTTGCCGTAGCGTCGTTCCCGCCGTGACCGGAGCTCCTCGCTGCCGAACATGGTGCCGCCGTGGACAGAGCTAGCAAAGCTCGCGTCCGAGCCTTCCGTCGTGCTCAGCACGCTCCTAGGAGACCGTAGAGCCCCTTAGCTCCCCTCCCCGTGCCCCGTATCACCGAAACCACTGAGGCCCGATTCCGGCCGCCGCCGTTGAGGTCGCCGCCGATGATTCCGGCCACCCCAGCTCCTCTGGCTTGTCCTACTGGATGCGCGAGTTCACTAGCTCCACGTAGATGCTCTCCGCTGCTGTTTTGGTCATCGGAGGGCATTTTCCGAGCCCTCCACCGTGTCTGTCACCGCCGGCGACGAGCCGCCGGCGCGTTTGACTGGTTTGACCGGTGGGTTGACCCCCCCGGGTCACTGACGTATGGGCCCCATGCCCTTAGTCAACCACTAACTCGCTGACAAGTGGGGCCCACCCTGCTAATTAACCTAGTTTAGTTTCAATTAATCGGTTAATTAGTTAGTCACTGACGTGTGGGCCCTGTCCTGTATAAGATTAGTTTAGAATTTAGTTAGTGCTAATTAACCCTGTTAATTAGCAGAGCCACTGACGTGTGGACCCCACACGTCAGGTTTGACCTGGACCAGTCTCTGTTGACTGATGACATCATCGTGACGTCAAGCTGACGCAGTAACTATTTTCTGTGATTTAAAATAAATCAGAAATGATTTATTTATTTCAGAAAATAGCCAAAACTTCTAAAAATCATATAAAATCAACCGTAGCTCAGATGAAAATAATTTATATATGAAAAATGATTAGAAAAATTCAAGGAATCTGTTTATGGCCTTTTCATGCATGTTTGAACAAGTTAAGCCTGCTGATTAGGTCAAATCAATTAAATGGCATTTAAATAATCACATATGAAGTTTGAATTTGAACCTTTGGTTCAAACCAACTTCATTTAATTGTGTTGCTAGTTGAATTAGCTCAATAAACAGCATATTGCCATGTCATGATCATGCATCATATTGTCGCATTGCATTGATTGTGTTCTTCCTCTGTTTGTCGGTTTTGTCCCCTCTCAGTAGACGACGATCCGACGATGAGTTCGATGACACCGATGAAGACTCAATGTTATCTTCAGAAGTGCCAGGCAAGCAAAACCCCATTGAGCATTCCGATACAATCCCACTCTCTCGCTCTTGCTCTCTTTTACTGCATTAGGACAACAACGCTTCAACTATTACCTGCTGCGGTAGTTGAACCCCCTTTCCACTGCATGACCCGTCATTGCCACAGTAAATAGCTGAAACCCACTAGTATGAGTAGGAGTTGTTTGAGCCATGTTGTGCCTACTCATTGATGCTTTCTGGTTATGCCTGCTATTGCTTAGAGTTGTGTCAGGTCTGATTCATCGGGGATGAATTGGAATGTGATGAACATGTCCTACTGTGTGTGAGCTAAGTGTGTGAACACGATTTGGTAAAGGTAGCGATGAGAGGCCATGTAGGAGTACATGGTGGGTTGTCTCATTGCAGCCGTCCTCAGGAACTGAGTTCTGTGTTGGTTGGTCCATGAAACAGCTACTACCACACATTGGGATCCTTAATTGACTCTCTCGACTTATTAATCAGCATGATCTCTGTCCAGGAGTTGCAACTAGTTTCTGGTGTTTGTAGTTTACTGGAGGTCGTGCGCAGCGCTGACCCTCGGGGTGGGCTGTGACGCGGCAGGTACGTGGCACGATGTACCGATTGCCCGTTTGGTGATGCGGGAACCCTGTACACATCGTTTGGGGCCGTGAGCGACACCCCGGCCGGATCTCCCCACGGATGGAACCCAAATAGGCGATAAACCTGGACGAGAGACTTGTGTGGTTAGTCAGGTCGTGGCCGACACCCTCGCTGGGCCTCCGCTTGAAGGTTGCCGAGTACATGTCGTGTAGACGGCGGTAAGTGGTGAGAGCGTGTGTGAAGAAGTACACCCCTGTAGGGTTTTATATATAATCTATTCGAATAGCCGTGTCCGCGGAAATGGACTTCTGGGTTGCCTCTACAGTTCATAGACAAGTGAAAGTGGATACTCTAAAAACACGCAAGATAAGCGTGAGTGCTATGGATGGCCTTCTCGTAGGGAGACGGGAGCGGATCCATAGTGGTGTATTGATTGGTGAATATGTGGACTCGTGTGCGCCACCTCAAAAGAGTTACTTGCAGTCGTAGTTCAGGATAGCCACCGAGTCAAAGCTGGGTTGCTGCAGTCAAACTCCACCACCCCTTTGTTGATACTGATGCATATGTATCTAGTTCTGATGTAAGTCTTGCTGAGTACCTTTGTACTCACGTTTGCTTAATTTATGTTTTGCAGAGAGACTTCAGTCTCGCTAGTGGTTCCGCGTGGACTTCGACATTTAGCTTGTTACCTCAGCTACGGTCTTGTACCCTTGTAGGATCTTGTAGATAGTCAGGCTTCTCAGCCTTTTTCATTTGTAGTTGTCTGTACTCAGACATGTTATGCTTCCGTTGCCTGTATGCTCTGTATGTTGGGTCATGTGACCTCTGATTGTAATAAATGCTATGATGGCTCTTCTGGGCCTTTATCTATATGAGTTGTTGAGTTATGTTGTGATGCCTTGTTGTATAGCACATACTTGCATGATATGCGTACGTGTAATGTGTATTGCTATGTGTGGGATCCGACACCTAGTTGTTTACCTTTGGTAGCCTACCTTACAGGGAAATGTCTCCTAGTGCTTCCACTGAGCCTTGGTAGCTTGCTACTGCTCCGGAACACTTAGGCTGGCCGGCATGTGTCCTTCTTCGTTCCTGTGTCTGTCCCTTAGGGGAAATGTCACGCGTTGTTCCTTTAAGTCCTTGTAGCTTGCTACGACTTGGGTTCATACGTTGATGACCGACACGTTCGTTGCTGGGTCATGTATGCCTGTCCCTGTAATTTAGTGCCACTTTTGGTTTATAACTAGTCATGTCGGCTCGGGTTCTCTGTCATATGGATGCTAGCGACACTATCATATACGTGTGCCAAAATGCGCAAATGGTCCCGGGCCAGGTAAGGTGGCACCCGTGGGGATACCGTGCGTGAGGCCGCAAAGTGATATGATGTGTTACAGGCTAGACCTGTGTGACTTAGGATCGGGGTCCTGACATTCCACCATTAAGAAACCTATGGGAAGGATTAATGATGTTCTTATTGTTGCAAATAGGAATTATGTGCCCATAGATTTCATTGTTCTTGATATACTCCCTCCGTTCCTAAATATAAGTCTTTGTAGAGATTTCACTATGAACCATATACAGATGTATATAGATGCATTTTAGAGTGTAGATTCACTCATTTTTCTTCGTATGAAGTCCCTAGTGGAATCTCTACAAAGACTTATATTTAGGAACGGGGGGAGTAGATTGCAATCCTACATGTCCTATTATTCTTGGTAGACCTTTCTTTAGAACAATTGGTGCAATTATTGACATGAAAGAAGGAAATATTAGATTCCAATTTCCGTTAAGGAAAGGCATGGAACACTTTCCTAGGAAGAAAATTAAATTGCCTTAAGAATCTATTATGATATCCACTTATGGATTGCATACCAAAGATGATAATACCTAGGTCTATTCTTGTTATTTATGCCTAGCTAGGGGCGTTAAACGATAGCACTTGTTGGGAGGCAACCCAATTTTATTTCCTTTGCTTTTTGCTTCTGTTGAGTAATAAATAATTCATCTAGCTTCTGTTTAGATGTGGTTTTATGTTTTAATTAGTGTTTTTGCCAAGTAGAACCTTTGGGATGACTTGGGTGAAGTCTTTGCGATCTTGCTGTAAAAAACAAAAACTTGTGCGCTCACGAGATTAGCTGCCATGTTTTACTGGAGAGTGCTTTTAGGTTGATTCTTTTTGCAGATGATTAATAGACAAATTCCTCACGTCCACCTATTTATTTCATAATTTTAATAGTTACAGAAGTATTCGAAAGTTACAGATTTCTACAGACTGTTCTGTTTTTGATAGATTCTGCTTTTCGTGTGTTTTTTGCTTATTTTGATGAATCTATGAGTAGTATCGGGGGTATGAACCTTAGAGCAGTTGTCATACAATAGGTTTAACACCAATATAAATAAATAATTAGTGCATTACAGTACCTTAAAGTGGTGTTTTGTTTTCTTATACTAACGGAGCTCACGAGATTTTCTGTTAAGTTTTGTGTTGTGAAGTTTTCAAGTTTTGGGGTAAGGATTTGATGGACTATGGAATAAATAGTGGAAAGTGCGTAAGCTTGGGGATTCCCAAGGCACCCCAAGGTAAAATTAAAGGACATCCAAAAGCCTAAGCTTGGGGATGCCCCGGGAAGGCATCCCCTCTTTCGTCTTCGTCTATCGGTAAATTTCCTTGAGGCTATATTTTTATTCACCACATGATATGTGTTTTGCTTGGAGCGTCTTGTATGATTTTAGTCTTTGCTTTTTAGTTTACCACAATCATCCTTGCTGTACACACATTTTGGGAGAGACACACATGAAACAAAATTTATTAGAATACTCTATATGCTTCACTTATATCTTTTGAGCTATATAATTTTGCTCTAGTGCTTCACTTATATCTTTTTAGAGCACGGTGGTGGTTTTATTTTATAGAAATTATTGATCTCTCATGCTTCACTTATATTATTTTGAGAGTCTTTTAGAACAACATGGTAATTAGCTTTTTCTATAAAACTAGTCCTAATATGATGGGCATCCAAGATGGGCATAATAAAAACTTTCATATAAAGTGCGTTGAATACTATGAGAAGTTTGATGCTTGATGATTGTTTTGAGATATGAGGATGGTGATATTAGAGTCATGCTAGTAGAGTAATTGCAAATTTGATAAATACTTGTGTTGAGGTTTGCAAGTCCCGTAGCATGCACGTATGGTAACCGTTGTGTAACAAATTTGAAGCATGAGGTATTTCTTTGATTGTCTTCCTTTGTGTGGAGGTCGGGATTGCGCGATGGTTAACTCCTTCCAGCCATTCCCCTAGGAGCATGCGTGTAGTGCTTGGTTTTGATGACTTGTAGATTTTTGCAATAAGTATGTGAGTTCTTTATGACTAATGTTAAGTCCATGGATTATATACACTCTCACCCTTCCACCGTTGCTAGCCTCTCTAGTTCCGCACAACTTTCGCCGGTACCATACACCCACCATATATCTTCCTCAAAACAGCCACCATACCTACCTATTATGGCATTTCCATAGCCATTTCGAGATATATTGCCATGCAACTTTCCACCATTCCGTTTATTATGACACGCTCCATCATTGTCATATTGCCTTGCATGATCATGTAGTTGACATCGTATTTGTGGAAAAGCTGATACGTCTCCAACGTATCAACTTTTACAAACACTTTTGCCCTTGTTTTAGACTCTAACTTGCATGATTTGAATGGAACTAACCCGGACTGACGCTGCTTTCAGCAGAATTGTCAAGGTGTTATTTTTGTGCAGAAATAAAAGTTCTCGGAATGACCTGAAACTTCATGGAGAATATTTTTGGAATTTATAAAAAATACCGGCAAGCGAATCAACACCAGGGGGGCCACACCCGGTCCACGAGGGCAGGGGCGCGCATGCCCCCCGGGCGTGCCCCCTGCCTCGTGGGCCCCCTTGAGCTCCCTCGACCTCAACTCCGACTCCATATATTCACATGCGGGGAGAAACAAATAAGAGAGAAGGATTCATCGCGTTTTACGATACGAAGCCGTCGCCAAGCCCTAATCTTCTTAGGGAGGGCTGATCCGGAGTCCGTTCGCGGCTCCGGAGAGGGGAATCCGTCGCCATCGTCATCATCAACCTTCCTCCATCACCAAATTCATGATTCTCACCGCCGCACGTGAGTAATTCCATCGTAGGCTTGCTGGACGGTGATGGGTTGGATGAGATTTACCATGTAATCGAGTTAGTTTTGTTAGGGTTTGATCCCTAGTATCCATTATGTTGTCAGATTGATGTTGCTATGAATTTGCTATGCTTAATGCTTATCACTAGGGCCAGAGTGCCATGATTTCAGATTTGAACCTATTATGTTTTCATGAATACATGTGAGTTATAATGACCCACAAGTGTAGGGGATCTATCATAGTCCTTTCGATAAGTAAGAGTGTCGAACCCAACGAGGAGCGGAAGGAAATGATAGGCAGTTTTCAGTAAGGTATTCTTTGCAAGCACTGAAATTATCGGTAACAGATAGTTTTGTGATAAGGTAATTGGTAACAAGTAACAAGCAGTAAAAGTAAATAAGGTGCAGCAATATGGCCCAATCCTTTTTATAGCAAAGGACAAGCCTGGATAAACTCTTATATAAAGGAAAATGCTCCCGAGGACACATGGGAATTATCATCAAGCTAGTTTTCATCATGCTCATATGATTCGCGTTCGTTACATTGATGATTTGGTATGTGGGTGGACCGGTGCTTAGGTGCTGACCTTACTTGGACAAGCATCCCACTTTTGATTAACCTCTATTGCAAGAATCTGCAACTACAAGATAAGTATTAAGGTAAACCTAACCATAGCATGAAGCACATGGATCCAAATCAGCCCCTCACGAAGCAACGCATAAACTAGGGTTTAAGCTTCTGTCACTCTAGCAACCCATCATCTACTTATTACTTCCCAATGCCTTCCTCTAGGCCCGAACAATGGTGAAGTGTCATGTAGTCGACGTTCACATAACACCACTAGAGGAAAGACAACATACATCTCATCAAAATATCGAACGAATACCGAATTCACCTGACTAGTTATTGCAAGACTTCTCCCATGTCCTCAGGAACAAACGTAACTTCTCACAAATCATATTCATGTTCATAATCAGAGGGGTATTAATATGCATAATGGATCTGAACATATAATCTTCCACCGGATAAACCAACTAGCATCAACTACAAGGAGTAATGAACACTACTAGCAACCCACAGGTACCAATCTGAGGTTTTGATACAAAGATTGGATACGAGAGATGAACTAGGGCTTGAGAGGAGATGCTGCTGGTGAAGATATTGATGGAGATAACCCTCCCCAAGATGGGAGATTTGTTGGTGATGACGTTGGTGACGATTTCCCCCTCCCGGAGGGAAGTTTCCCCGGCAGAACAGCTCCGCCAGAGCCCTAGATTGGTTCCGCCAAGGTTCCGCCTCGAGACGGCGGCGCTTCATCCCGAAAGCTTCCTTATAAATTTTTTCTAGGTCAAAACACTTGATATAGCAGAAGACGAGCATCGAGGGGCTGCCAGGTGGGCCATGAGGCAGGGGGCGCGCCCAGGGGGTAGGGCGCGTCCCCCACCCTCGTGGACGGTGGGTGGCCCCCCTCCTGTACTTCTTTCGCCAGATATTTTTTATATTTTCTAAAACTGACTTTCGTGGAGTTTCAGGGCTTTTTGAGTTGTGTAGAATAGGTCTCCAATGTTTGCTCCTTTTCCAGCCCAGAATTCCAGATGTCGGCATTCTCCCTCTTCATGTAAACCTTGCAAAATAAAAGAGAAAAGGCATAAGTATTGTGACATAATGTATAATAACAGCCCATAATGCAATAAACATGAATATAAAAGCATGATGCAAAATGGACGTATCAACTCCCCCAAGCTTAGACCTCGCTTGTCCTCAAGCGAAAGCCGATATCGAAAAATAGGTCCACATGTTTAGAGATAGAGGTGTCAATAAAATAAAATACGGACATGAGGGCATCATGATCATTCTTATAACAGCAACATATATATTTTGTTATATGATTTCTTATGCTAAAGTAACAATCTATTCACAATGTCAAGTATGAATCAGAAACTTCATTCAAGACCAATAAACTTCATCTCAGTCATTGAAGCAATTGTAATTTATCATAACATCAGAAAGAGTCAATATAAGAGCTTTTCACCAAGTCCACATACTCAACTATCATTTAGTCTTTCACAATTGCTAACACTCACGCCATACTTATGGGTATGGAGTTTTAATCGGACACAGAGAAATATAGGGGCTTATAATGTGGCCTCCCAACCTTTTACCTCAAGTGTAATGTCAACAGTAATAGATCATGATAGCCTACATCCAAGTGGGTATATATGTCATGATCTTTGCAACACAATGTGCTTGCCAAAGGATAAAATGTAAAAAAGGAAAGGTGAAGATCACCATGAATCTTATAAGGTAAGAACAATAGATAGGCCCTTCACGGAGGGAAGCAAATGTTGTCATGTGCTTTTATGGTTGGATGTACAAAATCTTAGCGCAAAAGAACTTCACTTTATATTGGCACTTGTAATATGGACCTTTATTATGCAGTCCGTCGCTTTTATTGCTTCATACCACAAGATCATATAAAGTTTATTTTGTCCACACTAATAGGTCACACATATTTAGAGAGTTGCAACAATGACAACTAACTTGAAGGGTCTTACTCAACCCATAGGTAGATATGGTGGACTCTCATGGTAAAACGGTGTTTAAGGATGTTTGGAAGCACAAGTAGTATCTCTACTTGGTGCAAGGATTTTGGCTATCATGAAGGGGAAAGGAAAGCTCAGCATGTTGGATGATCCATGGCAATATACTTTATTTCAGATATAAGAAGACATAACCCATTACGTTGTCTTCCTTGTCCAACATCAACTCTTTAGCATGTCATATTTTAGTGAGTGCTCAGAATCATAAAAGATGTCCAAGATAGTATATTTGTATGTGAAAACTTCTCTTTCTTTATTACTTCCTATTAATTGCAACGATGACCAAAATTATATTTGTCAACTCTCAAAATTTTTATTCATCATACTCTTTATATGTGAAGTCATTACTTTCCATAAGACCAATATGATCTCTTTGATTCTTTTTATATTTTCTTTTATTCTCTCATGATCATAGTGAGATAATCAAGCCCTTGACTCAAAACTAATATTTATTATATATAGCTCACGGACTCGATTACAAGGGAGGATCATAAGGCAAAAGCTCACAACTAGATCATACTAAACTTTATTCTACTAGATCAAGATATAACCAAAAGGATCGAACTAAGAAAAACGGTAAAGATAGGAGTGTGATGGTGATACGATACCGGGGCACCTCCCCCAAGCTTGGCAGTTGCCAAGGGGGGTGCCCATACCCATATGATTACGTCTCTTTCTTCGGAGGTGGTGATGATGGAGTTGTTGATGATGTAGGCTTGTTGTCCATCTTCCATGACATAGGCTCACCGTCGTAGAAAGATGATCGAGTCTCCGGGATCCTCAAATCTGCAGCCAAACTCATCTTCTTGAATCTATATTCATACTCATAGTTTTGGTTTTGCATGTCATAGATCTGGGATTGGAGGTGCTCGATTTTCTCGTGGTTGTTGGTGAACTCCGCGATCATCATGTGGTTGGCGTTGAGTCCTCGTTCCACCATACCCTAGCAATTGAAAACTTGTTGCTCCATTGCTTCAAGTCTTGTCTCCATGCTTTCGGTCCTCCTTTGTCCCTCAACATCACGGATGTGCAGCACCCCCTCACGTACCTCAATGGTTTGAGGGTGTTGCAGCACCTCCGCAAGGTAGGGGTTGATGACCTTCTCGAAAAACTTGTCCTTGGGGGCGCTTGAAGACGTCATGGTGATCTAGATCTGTCAGAAACACAGCTCGAAACAAAAGCAGAGGGTTTTGGCATGATACGGTGGTCAAAAGCTTCGGGAGGTTATATAATGAATGTTTACCGACTAAAAGAAGTATCGTGCAAGAAAAGGGAGTCCGGAAGGCACATGAGGTGCCCACAAGGTAGGGGGCATGCCCAGGGGGGTACGGCACGCCCTCCACCCTCGTGGACGCCTCGTGTCCCGTTCAGACTACTTCTTATTTTCCTTTTTTTAAATGTTCCAAAATGGAGAAACATTGCCATTAGAGCTGTTTTGGAGTCGGTTTACTTACCGTACCACATACCTCTTCTTTTTCGGAGTCTGAATCATTCTGGAAAGTGTCCCTTATGTATTCCTCCAGGGTTACGGTTTCAATAACATTGGTTTCAACATTTATGGGATTACCTGAGATATAATTTTGATTCTTTGACCGTTCACCACCTTCGGATTTGTGCCTTCGAAGTTATTGATTTTTATGGCACCAGATCGATAGACCTCCTCGATAACGTAAGGACCTTCCCATTTAGAGAGAAGTTTTCCTGCAAAAAATCTTAAACGAGAGTTGTATAGCAGAACATAATAACCTACGTTAAATTCATGCTTTTGTATCCTTTTGTCATGCCATCTTAACTTTTTCTTTAAATAGTTTGGTATTTTCATAGGCCTGGGTTCTCCATTCATCTAGCGAGCTAATATCAAATCCCCAAGGTCGGCGTCCTGGGAACCAAGGTACCCAGACTTGCTTATCTGCGGGCCGCGACGCGCTCCTACAAGCGGCATGGTATGGCCCAGCTAATCGAACAGCTGCTCAATACCCTCGCGAGGGACCAGGCCTCGTGAGGAGAACGACGCCAAGACCCCCGCGGGAGCGGCCTCGGCAAGGCGTTCCGGAGGGGCGGAGAATCCAAGGCCAAGCCTGCCTCAGGAGGAGGCAGTGATGTCAGCAGTGAACCACCGCGCCAGCGAGTGCCAGCGTCCGCCAGCGGCACAGTTGCCATTTCGGTGCAAAGGAGGCAGCGCAACCGTTGGTTCCCGAGGAGCAGGGCAAAGGTTTCCTCTTTGGTGCAACAAGACCGAAGACCGCAAGGACGATAAGGAGGATGTCACCGTCGAGCCCACCATCGTGTCACCCCCTGATCCTTTTGCAGGCAAAGACTGCTTTTGTTAGGGTAGGAACGTCCTTGTGTTCCCGCTCAAAAATGGCCGTTGTGGAATCCCTTCCCGCCTAAACATTTCGGGGGAAGAGGACCGTGGCCGCCTATATAAGTAGCTAGAACCTCCAGAGCAAGGGGAGACGGAATCATCGACTCACACACTTTACCACCGCACAAGGAGCAAGAACACTAGCCTCCTGACCCTCCTGAGCTCGCCTCCTGAGCCCAGGAGCCCTTGTACCAGTTCATATTCTAGCTCGCCCGGAGCCAATCCACCAAAGCAGGAATTAGGGTCTTACACCACACGGTGGCCCGAACCTGGATAAACTCTTGTGTGTTTGTTCGTTGTTTGCTTGAATCCTTCCACCGAGACGAGAGCGAGGTGCTAGGTAGACGTGAGTAGGAGAGATCTTCGTTCACGCCCCTGTGTTCGAACTTAACGGGTTTTGCGGAGCCCTGAATCCGACATTTGGCGCGCCAGGTAGGGGGCGTATCGAAATCTCGCCTCTCCGACGACCTCGTCGCGTTCTCGTCACCGACCCTGCTCCACAGCCATGGTGGACACACGCCGAGCTCGCTCCGCCCGCCGCGCTGCGAACGTCGGTCAGACGGCGCCCGCGGGCAACGGCGCACCGCTCCGCCCCAACTCACCGTTCGCCAACGCCGCCACCGACCCGGCTGTCCACGAGCAGCAGGACTCCTTGCTGCCGCTGTCCGTGCGGCGGGACGGCCGCACGGAAAAACCTTCACCCTCGCCGGCCGCAGGGTCGTCCTCGCCGGTCTGCCGCGAGCCGGTCTACCATCAGCCTGCGCTACTGATGGCGCAGGAGCTCTTGCGCTACCGCCCGGCAGATGATCTCTATGACGAGTGGCTCAATCGCATCACCGAGCTCGTCAATGCAGCTAGGGAAGCGCCTGCACCAACGCACTCCTCCCGTCCTTCGTCGGCCCCGACGGCGAATGAGGGCCATGGGGTCCCGGCTCCGGCTCACCTTCACCCCGCCGGCCAGGAGGGCCGGCGCGAGGCTCCTCAACGTGAACAACCCCGCAGAGCCCACGCCCGCGACGAGGAGAGTTGCTAGGTGACCCCGCACCCACATGCAGGGGCTCGTGGGCCCCCTGGCCCATAACGCCCAGACCGCGCGCCACTGGAGGTGGTGGCACCAGCACCTCGAGAACCGGCGTCACAGGTGCAGGGGGCGCCTGTGATCATTAGCGTGCGCAGGTGTGGCGCCCTAGCTCCCGAGCTACGGCGCCTCGTTTGGCCCGGCAAGTTCAAGCCGGACCTGCCTCCACGCTACAATGGCACCACCGACCCCACGGAGTTCCTCCAACTCTACGAGCTGAGCATCGAGGCGTCCAACGGCACTGAGCAGGTCATGGCGAACTGGTTCCCCATGGCCTTGAAGGACGGCGCGCGCTCCTGGCTCCCGAACCTCCCGGCGGGATCCATCTCCTCCTGGGGAGAGCTCCGCGAGCGTTTCGTCGCTAACTTCCAAGGCACCCACACTACAAGAAGAACCCCCTATAGCAACGCATCGTTCCGTTGTTATATGCCCATATATGAGTTGCTAAGGGCTTTACCAACAGATTAATATGTCTTGCCGTAGGCAGCGTTGGAATAGGCTACAACAACGAATATAAATGCGTTGGTAAACAGTGTGAAAAAACATTGCAGGCTAGCAATGTATAGAACTAGAGCATAGCAACAGTTCATATGTGTTGCTCGACACTGTACAAATGATATTCAAATAGACATAAATAGAACTTTGCAATGTATAGAAGCATTGCTCTATCATGAACTACTAATGGTATTTCATATATTGTGATCTACAATAACATTGGCAAAGCTGACAATCCATGGAGCCACAATATAACAAACATAAAGGTCTCATATATTAAATTGACTATGTTGCATTACAAATAACATGATCCCAAGGTTACAATAAGTGTTACTACATAGGAGCCTAAGTCTGGACGTTTCCATCAACGCCACAACCATTCTAAAACATACTGTTTGAAACATTGACACTAGAAATGACATCCTAAAACACTACACAAGCCTAACAAATAGCAGCCCTATTGTCCACATTGTAATCAACATCTGGGCCATACATCATCAATTTATCTTAGCAATCTACAAAAATAAAGGAATGAGATCAGTAACCATATTGTAGAGAAAATATGGTTGAGAGCAGCAAAATAAAGGAGGAGCAACATACAAAGGTTGAAGGCCATGCGATAATTAATCCCGCTGCATGACCAATAATGTTGACCTTATTAAGTGGTCGTATCAACTGATCAGATTTTGTAATGTAGCATCAACTCGCACTGCCCAGAATTGGTTACCAAGATGAACACCCTCAACTTTATATTCTGGGTGAATGCTTTGGAGCGTACCAAGAGCAACATTCCTGTTTGGATTTCCCAAGCTCTTCAAAAAAGACTACAATGCCAACCTATTTGTACGAGAAAACAATTTCTAATATAAGCAATTTAAAACTTGCAGATAATCATGCATAACATAAACTTAATACCCATACATCTATCAAGTCGGCACCCAGGTAATTTGTTGTACTGCATTGTTGTTTCTGTAGAATATATTTTGTGCAACATTAGCATGCAATATAATTGAAGCTTAAGAACTGAAACATAAAAAAATAAGATTGAGAAAATGTATGTCATACATTGGCATGGTTTGTTGCATTAGCTCCTCTTGAGATCTTACTAGTGTTCTGGCCACCAAGCTAATGGCAAGATGCCAATTAATCAGACCAACTTCAGAAGGAAAAAACTGAATATTGATGTACACATGATGAATCAGAATCTGCCATATACGCAGAGTATTCTCTAACCCGTTAACGCGTGTTGTTAAGTTGGAGATCAATTTAATAGTGCAAGCTTATTTTTTGAGTAAATGTTGGCATGTCATGTTGTGCACTAGACTGTTGTGCAAGAAGACTACATCTATAATGCCACATATACTCTCTGTTATTTTAAGAACCACTCTGGCTAGCAATGTATTTTTTAGCAAATCTACACAGCAGTTTAATAATTGGCTTTTCATGTACAAGGACTGCAACATTATGCAAACCAAAGGCTAAAATAGCAATGTGCGGAGATTTTTCAACTTGGTGAAACTAAATCGATTTTATCTCTTACATTCGTATCTAAGATATCTGTACTCCACATTGAAACTATTATTTATGATAGACTTCATTTCTAGCATGAGTATGCGCTAGAAATGTGCAATAAATATCTTGGAGCAAGAGAGCAGAGATGCATAGTGAAAAGAAGCTTTAAAAGTTTAAAAGATACGGAGTGCACTAACCTTATCTGCACTAGTGTTTTCCTTCTCTTGTTACACATGTTCATCATCGATAGAAGTACCTTTGTTCTGTGACAGAAGATTTGTATAAGATTCAGAAGAACTACACTAAACATTCCTACCATGAGAAGAGGAAGTAACAATTAATTGTTGCTCAACCATATTAGACACCAAACAGTATATAAATGAGCATACCTTATACTTAGAAGGACGTTTGTTCGATGGTTTCATCTCCATGTCATAGAGAAAGTTTTCCTTGCTCTGTAATGAATCGCAAGAGATGATTAATTTATCTAAAAGCAAACAGAAACATATTGATGCATCCATACAACACCATCACATTATTCTGCCGCCAAACGGTGCCAAGTTGTTGACTACGACTATCACTATATACTCTGTGTTGATTGAAACCAAAAAGGAAAATGACCATATTTATTTCAATCACTTCAACATATTATTAGAACATTATATAGATAAATACTTTTTGTTTTGAATTTGTCTTGCCAACACAAAGAGTATCTTGAGATGTAGACTCCTGACCCAAAGAACCCTGTAACGAGAACCTAACAATTAGTACATGTATTGAATGATGAAGAGCATTCTAAAGATAAATATATTTTGCTAGTTTTGAAATGGATTCAGAGCTGTGAATAAATAAGCATATAGAAGATAAGCACCTAATGAAAATAAGCAACAATAGCTATGCAAGTATTATCTGTTGTTTTAGATTTCATTTCATTGGTGTATTAGCATGAAAATTCTTATGGTAATCTTCTCATGATTCTTGATATTGCTAATAAGTCGAGAAAAGGAAGGAGTTACTAACCTTATCTGCACTAGTGTTTTCCTTCTCTTGTTACACATTTTCATCGTGGATGAAAGACTCATTGTTCTGTGACAAAGATATATTACAAGATTGCCAAGAAAAATAATGTCAGGACCCCGATCCTAAGTCACACAGGTCTAGCCTGTAACACACCATATCACTTTGCGGCCTCACGCACGGTATCCCCACGGGTGCCACCTTACCTGGCCCGGGACCGTTTGCGCATTTTGGCACACGTATATGATAGTGTCGCTAGCATCCATATGACAGAGAACCCGGGCCGACATGACCAGTTATAAACCAAAAGTGGCACTAAATTACAGAGACAGGCATACATGACCCAGCAACGAACGTGTCGGTCATCAACGTATGAACCCAAGTCGTAGCAAGCTACAAGGACTTAAAGGAACAACGCGTGACATTTCCCCTAAGGGACAGACACAGGAACGAAGAAGGACACATGCCGGCCAGCCTAAGTGTTCCGGAGCAGTAGCGAGCTACCAAGGCTCGGTGGAAGCACTAGGAGACATTTCCCTGTAAGATAGGCTACCAAAGGTAAACAACTAGGTGTCGGATCCCACACATAGCAATACACATTACACGTACGCATAACATGCAAGTATGTGTTGTACAACATGGCATCACAACATAACTCAACAACTCATATAGATAAAGGCCCAGAAGAGCCATCATTGCATTTATTACAATCAGAGGTCACATGACCCAACATACAGAGCATACAGGCAACGGAAGCATAACATGTCTGAGTACAGACAACTACAAATGAAAAAGGCTGAGAAGCCTGACTATCTACAAGATCCTACAAGGGTACAAGACCGTAGCTGAGGTAACAAGCTAAACGTCGAAGTCCACGCGGAACCACTAGCGAGACTGAAGTCTCTCTGCAAAACATAAATTAAGCAAACGTGAGTACAAAGGTACTCAGCAAGACTTACATCAGAACTAGCTACATATGCATCGGTAACAACAAAGGGGTGGTGGAGTTTGACTGCAGCAAGCCAGCTTTGACTCGGTGGCTATCCTGAACTACGACTGCAAGTAACTCTTTGGAGGTGGCGCACACGAGTCCACATATTCACCAATCAATACACCACTATGGATCCGCTCCCGTCTCCCTACGAGAAGGCCATCCATAGCACTCACGCCTATCTTGCGCATTTTAGAGTATCCACTTTCACTTGTCTATGAACTGTAGAGGTAACCCAGAAGTCCATCTCCGCGGACACGGCTATTCGAATAGATTATATATATAACCCTGCAGGGGTGTACTTCTTCACACACGCTCTCACCACTTACCGCCGTTTACACGACATGTACTCGGCAACCTTCAAGCGGAGGCCCAGCGAGGGTGTCGGCCACGACCTGACTAACCACACAAGTCTCTCATCCAGGTTTATCGCCTATTTGGGTTCCATCCGCGGGGAGATCCGGCCGGGGTGTCGCTCACGGCCCCAAACGATGTGTACAGGGTTCCCGCATCACCAAACGGGCGATCGGTACACCGTGCCACGTACCTGCCGCGTCACAGCCCACCCCGAGGGTCAGCGCTGCGCACGACCTCCAGTAAACTACAAACACCAGAAACTAGTTGCAACTCCTGGACAGAGATCATGTTGATTAATAAGTCGAGAGGGTCCATTGGTTTCGGGCCCAATGCATGGTAGTAACTGGTCATGGATCAACCAACACAGAACTTAGTTCCTGAGGACGGCTGCAATGAGACAACCCACCATGTACTCCTACATGGCCTCTCATCGCTACCTTTACCAAATCGTGTTCACACACTTAGCTCACACACATTAGGACATGTTCATCACCATTCCAATTCATCCCCGATGAATCAGACCTGACACAACTCTAAGCAATAGCAGGCATAACCAGAAAGCATGAATGAGTAGGCACAACATGGCTCAAACAACTCCTACTCATACTAGTGGGTTTCAACTATTTACTGTGGCAATGACAGGTCATGCAGTGGAAAGGGGTTCAACTACCGCAGCAGGTAACAGTTGAAGCGTTGTTGTCCTAATGCATTAAGAGAGAGCAAGAGCGAGAGAGTGGGATTGTATCGGAATGCTCAACGGGGTTTTGCTTGCCTGGCACTTCTGAAGATAACATTGAGTCTTCATCGGTGTCATCGATCACATCGTCGGAACACGTCTACTAAAAGGGGACAAGCACCGGCAAACAAGAGAGAACACAATCAATGCAATGCGACAATATGATGCATGATCATGACATGGCAATATGCTGTTGATTGAGCTAATGCAACTAGCAACACAATTAAATGAAGTTGGTTTGAACCAGAGGTTCAAATTCAAACTTCATATGTGATTATTTAAATGCCATTTATTCAAATTGTCCTAAACAGTGGCTGTAAGTTATTCAAACATGCATGAAAATGCCATAAACAGATTCCTTGGATTTTTTTGATCAATTTTCATATATAAAATATTTTCATCTGAGCTACGGTTGATTTTATATGAATTTTAGAAGTTTAAAGCATTTTCTGGAATTTCTAAACCTTTTCTAAATTATTAAATTCTAGAAAGGCTTTATTGCGTCAGCACTGCGTCAGGATGAGGTCAGCAGGTCAACTGACCGGCCAGGGTCAAACCTGACGTGTGGGGTCCACACGTCAGTGACACATGGGCTAATTCCGGTCAAAACCAGCGCTGATTGGGGTTTGACCAGGGCTAGGGCCCACTGTCAGTGGCTGTGAGGGTGATTAGTGGGGTAATTAGAGCTAACTAGGTGAGCCACGTCGGCGGCTTAACGCCGGCGACCAAAATAGCGGCAGAGGCTCGCCGGAGTTGATCGGGGCGGCGTTGTAGGCTGCGGCTGGGCACGCTAAGGGCACCAGAAGGGAGCCCGTGCTCTCCCGCATCCATCCACGCAAGTGGGAGGAGCTGGGGTGGCCGGAGCTCGTCGGGAACGAGCTCGCGGCGGCGCCGGAGTTCGGACACCGACGGGGTAGGAGCTACAGAGCACGGGAAGGTGAGCTAAGTGGTGCTACGGGCTCCTGGGGGCTCGGTGAGCACGGTGACGCGCTCAGTTCCGGGCTTGCGCGTCTGTGGCTACGACGGCGACAAGCTCAGCGGCGGCCGGCGACGGTAAGGAAGGGGGCGACGGCTACGGTGAGCTACAGGCCACGGGGACAGGGGGAAACAGCGGAGGAGCTCACAGCGGGGTCGGCGGGGGTCTCAGGAGGCTCGGGGAGGCGCCGGACGTAGCGAATCGACGGCGAGGTCGACGGCGGCCGAAGGTTGAAGAAGACGAAGACGGCGGCGTTTCGGGGCTTCCGGCGTCGGGCGGCTTGGCGAGGAGGAAGAGAGGGACGAGGCGAACCTCGTGGGCATGCTAGAAGGGCGAGGCGGTGGCTCTGGCCGCGGTGGCAGCGAGCGCGGCGGCGATGGTGTTCGGTGGTTGCGAGAGAAAGGACGAGGGAGAAGGCAGAGAGTGAGGGGAAAGGCCAGGGGGGCTCGAGGCGTTTCCAGCGGCGCAGATCAGGGCGAAGGGGCGGCCTCCAGCGCGAAGCAAGAGGTGGAGCTCGGGCGCGCGCGCGTCGACACGCCTCTGCCTACTGGCAGAGGTTGAAGACGGTGGGGAGGCCTGGTGGGCTGGGCCAGCTCAGGAGCTGGGCCGGGCTGCTACAGGAGAAGGCTAGGTGAGGTAAGCCCAGGTTAGTTTCCTCTCTCTCTCTGTTTCTTTTTAGTTTCTGTTTTCTATTTTTCTTTCTTTGTTTTATTTTCTTTTGCCACTGTTTTGAAATTTAAACAATTTCAAACAATGCCAAAAACTCCTCTGAACAAATTTATGTTGCTAGATGGACTTTTCCAAAAGCACATAAAATATTTCAAAGTTATTTGATAATATATTCTATATATTATGAATATAGTTCCAAATTCAAATACAATAATAAATTAAATTCCATGCCCAAGATATTCCACAGAAATGTCCATTATTTTTGGTTTGCTGCAAAAGCCTTGCCAAAAATATCCAACAAATATTAGGAACATTTTGGAAACATTGAATGCATTTTGGTTTGACTGGACCTATTTGGAATTTGAAGTGCTAGGGTTTGAACAATCCCCATTTCAAGTTAACAAAATTTTAAACATGATGCACAGCCAACCTAGCACTAGGCAGACATGAGCTAGGGATGTGACAACTCACCCCCACTAAAACAAGAATCTCGTCCCGAGATTCAGGACATAGGGTAAGAAATCAGAGGGGACACTAGCTAACACAATCTTCATGATCCAAGGGCCCTCTATATAAGTGTTGATTGCTTGCCTCATGTTGATCCTGGCTTCCTTGCTTTCGAGATCTTCGTCCAAACGGTGATGATGAGAGAAACTCTACAACATTGATCTTCCAAAAGATCGAGCAACTCAAGATCAACCCATGGAGTGAGACGTTGAAACATCTCTTGAGCTGAGACACGGAGTACACCTCCAGGGGGATGGAGTGAAACAAACGATGAAGGTTCACCTAGTGGCAATAATTCCACACCTAAGAAGATGGTGATCGATACCACCAGACGGGGCACCTTGGAGAAGGTGACTCGTAGAGTTATTCCCTTAAGTGGCAAAAAGAATTACTTTTGATATAGAGATCATTAAAATTCTCTATACCAGCCGGAGGCAAATCACAATCGATCGTTTGACGGTGTCCGAAAGAATGACATACTCGGCCAGAATGGATGATGTGGACTACCTTGTTAAAGACATCACAAGGGATGATTTTGCTTATCATCGGAAATGGATGGAACCTATGGTAGAACCACTTTTGAAGATAATCCTGAACAGCAGTGATTGAGAACGGTAACCCATGGGAAATTGGCATGATGGTGGTACAAGCTGGGAACAAAATGCAAATGTAGGGAATGATCCTGGTACCTAGGAAGAATCCCAACAGTAGAGAGTAGATCTACTCTTTGAGAGTGTATAAAATAATCAAGAACACTGGAAGCAATCCCGGTTAGTGCCGAGGATAACACCTAGTGCTTGTGCGTGCTCTCAAAAACTTGAGCACTCCCATAATCATCAAGGTTTTACCAATATCCGTGTCAAGGATCCTGGCAACACAACATACTACCATGATGAATAGTGGTGGACGATGCAGATGCAAAGGAAGATAACACTTTCTCAGATTCCACCTTAGCGGTGTCAGGAGCAGAATTTGGATAATCGACCGAGAGACATTTAGCACTCCGCTTCTAATGTTCTCCTTGATGTGTTAGCGTAAACCATTCATAGATATGTTTGGTATCTTGAACATCAAGTAAAGGTCGGACTTCGGAAGCACAAGAATCAATAAAGAACAACTAGGGAGTAAATCCTACGAAGTTCTTATGGGGAGGTGGCCAACCTCTTCAATCAAGATTCTACAACAATAGGTCTTCCGGCTGGGTGTGTTGGCCACGACATCCACTTTACCGGTTATCGAGAGACCAATATTATAGCTCTTGGGAAATGCACCAACCATCATATCTGCCTGAGATTCAGTTCTGGTTGGTGTCAGGATATTCCAGACTCATCGAGTCTAGAAGGAAAAATGAAAGTTTACAACACAAATCGACGAGATGGCGTTGCGAGATTCTCGGGGAGTGAGCTACGATAGCAAGCTCCAAAACATGAGCTGGTTCTGCTACGTACCTGTGAACACGTTGTCCCAGACAAACGTGACCACATAGTAGTCTTATAAAAAAATACTATCGAGTTCAGATTGGGAATCATCATTGGAGATAGCGAAGTCTTGTGCATGTCCGTCCGGGCCCTTCGGGAATAGCATTTGAACTTCTTTTCTTTGAACAAATCAATCAGTGGCTTGGTGTGCTAGGGATACATATAGAGTGAAGGTTGCAAATCTCCAAACCACAGAATACTTCGCACGTATGCATGACTGACTTGGGATGATTCCGCAGGAAGCAAAACAAACTTTCTCGAACTCACGGTGACAACTTGCATCAATTACACATGAATTTGGGAAAATCTTTTCTCTCATCCAACATATACCTCATGAACGGGACACGAAGGCAATGCTTACAAAGTTTCCAATACTAGCTTAAATGTTCAGCATGAATCGTGGTCAAGATAAACGATGTTGATGGGCTCAACAACGGGTCATCGAGATATCCATGAAGATGGAATTCCACAATTTATATGAACAAGGTGGTAGCATTGGTCAGACCAAGGGGATATAATGGTGTAGGCTCGAGGAATCATCCCCGAGTAAGACAACATTATGAACATCGTTGGTTCTGATTTGATTTGATGATAGCCCATACTCAAATCAAAGTTTTGATATGACAATAGGGCCAACAACTGATCACAGGGACCAATTGATGAAGATGTCATCTATCTTCAACACACGCAAACATACCCCTTGAAAGGAACTAAGTCAGGCAAGCTTTTATCTTCCAACTCTCCAAGTTTTCGTTTAGCTTAACCAACTAGCTCAAGGGTATGCAATACAGATTCCTGGAGAAGGATTGGTTACAAGAAACTAACTTGATCACGAGCTCAACATAGCGGTCAGGGAACAACCTGGTAATACTTCTGAGAAGATGTTCGGAAATCACAAACCACCGATATGTTACTAAGCTCGAGATCAATCTTGCTTTTCAGGGCGGGACGATATGATCAAATGAGCAAGGACTTAACAAAATCCTAACTCATCAATCAAGGAGTGCACCAAGAAAGTGGACTAGGTAGCACGATCAATCTTAGAATGGTGATTCAATAGTCAACACGCTAAGAATGAGATTGTTGTCCTTTAGCTACCAAGCAACGGAGTTGCTAGGAGTATTGATTTCACACATCACATTTCACTTGTCAGTATTCCGGTTACAACAACACGGAGATCGAGGAATGGACGATGATGGTGAGAAGTATCACTGCATCAAGAGTTCATAAGAGATAGTGCAATTCTCATGACATTCTTGACATAAAAATGGTAATACTCCAGGACAGAACAGTTTAGAAGCTACATTAGCATTCTTCATCTGCGAAGTACAACTTCTTTGACCCAATCCTAGATATGGATAAGGTACTGGAGTTTGTTTCTCCTAGTCATTCCGGAATAGAATGGCTTGACGGACCACAAGAGTAAAAGGCATCGATGAACACGAGTGCACAACTACTCCTGACTATCAACTGATAGACGAGGGTCATAATACAACTAAAAGGGGACAACTCAAAGGAACATATATCTTTTTGAGTTGTGGATGCATAGATTAACATGTCGAACAAGTTCAACATATTTCTCCCGGATAACCCATGCAGAAAGTAGAATTGGCAGAGTCACATATGAATGGAGTACTACTCAGGAGCACTCTGGTTGTGATCTTTTGGTTCAGAAGAACTTCTGCCATGATGGTTCATGGTATTTGGAAGAAGGATATACCACAGACCTCGAGGACTATCACAAGGTTACTAATATCCTAAAGGGACGAGCAAATACTACCAACATGAAGTAGGTAGAAAGAATCTTGGGTTCAAGAACCCAGGAATAGAATGCCTACCAACTAAATGGCATCACGGGATGCTTTTGAGAATGACGGCCAGAACCATCACGCTGAGGATACAAAGTATTGCTACATTACTGGGTGATCTTCTAAGATACTTAGGGCCATAATAATAACTCCAACATATGTGTCGAGGTAACAGAGTACCACAACTCACCGTCTAGTGTGGTTAATCTGACCTAAAAGGACATTAAGAACAGGTAGGAATGATTTGCAAATGCATCAGATTGTTTAGAGACCTGGGATGACTCGGACAGCATAACTGTTGTAAATGCTCGAAAATACATTTGAGATCCGTGCACAAGATAGTATAACCACTCAACATCATAATGTCAAGGTTCTGAGATCAACAATTGAACACACAGAAGTAGAATAAACTGAACTGAGAGTTGAATCCACAATAACGTGATCCTGATAAATAGAATGAGAATCCTAGTTCTTAATTCCCGTAGAAAGAAGAAGGTGACTTAGATCAGAAGGTCATAGGGCAAAGGAGTAAAAAGAGCCTTACGTTCCCTTCCACAAACAATTCCCTTACATAACTAAAGAGATTTTAGACACGACTTCGACCAGTTTGGCTTGCTAATCCTACAGGAAGTCAGGCTCTGATACCAAAGTTGTCAGGACCCTGATCCTAAGTCACACAGGTCTAGCCTGTAACACACCATATCACTTTGCGGCCTCACGCACGGTATCCCCACGGGTGCCACCTTACCTGGCCCGGGACCGTTTGCGCATTTTGGCACACGTATATGATAGTGTCGCTAGCATCCATATGACAGAGAACCCGGGCCGACATGACCAGTTATAAACCAAAAGTAGCACTAAATTACAGAGATAGGCATACATGACCCAGCAACGAACGTGTCGGTCATCAACGTATGAACCCAAGTCGTAGCAAGCTACAAGGACTTAAAGGAACAGCGCGTGACATTTCCCCTAAGGGACAGACACAGGAACGAAGAAGGACACATGCCGGCCAGCCTAAGTGTTCCGGAGCAGTAGCGAGCTACTAAGGCTCGGTGGAAGCACTATGAGACATTTCCCTGTAAGATAGGCTACCAAAGGTAAACAACTAGGTGTCGGATCCCACACATAGCAATACACATTACACGTACGCATAACATGCAAGTATGTGCTGTACAACATGGCATCACAACATAACTCAACAACTCATATAGATAAAGGCCCAGAAGAGCCATCATAGCATTTATTACAATCAGAGGTCACATGACCCAACATACAGAGCATACAGGCAACGGAAGCATAACATGTCTGAGTACAGACAACTACAAATGAAAAAGGCTGAGAAGCCTGACTATCTACAAGATCCTACAAGGGTACAAGACCGTAGCTGAGGTAACAAGCTAAACGTCGAAGTCCACGCGGAACCACTAGCGAGACTGAAGTCTCTCTGCAAAACATAAATTAAGCAAACGTGAGTACAAAGGTACTCAGCAAGACTTACATCAGAACTAGCTACATATGCATCGGTAACAACAAAGGGGTGGTGGAGTTTGACTGCAGCAAGCCAGCTTTGACTCGGTGGCTATCCTGAACTACGACTGCAAGTAACTCTTTGGAGGTGGCGCACACGAGTCCACATATTCACCAATCAATACACCACTATGGATCCGCTCCCGTCTCCCTACGAGAAGGCCATCCATAGCACTCACGCTTATCTTGCGCATTTTAGAGTATCCACTTTCACTTGTCTATGAACTGTAGAGGTAACCCAGAAGTCCATCTCCGCGGACACGGCTATTCGAATAGATTATATATATAACCCTGCAGGGGTGTACTTCTTCACACACGCTCTCACCACTTACCGCCGTTTACACGACATGTACTCGGCAACCTTCAAGCGGAGGCCCAGCGAGGGTGTCGGCCACGACCTGACTAACCACACAAGTCTCTCATCCAGGTTTATAGCTTATTTGGGTTCCATCCGTGGGGAGATCCGGCCGGGGTGTCGCTCACGGCCCCAAACAATGTGTACTGGGTTCTCGCATCACCAAACGGGCGATCGGTACACCGTGCCACGTACCTGCCGCGTCACAGCCCACCCCGAGGGTCAGCGCTGCGCACGACCTCCAGTAAACTACAAACACCAGAAACTAGTTGCAACTCCTGGACAGAGATCATGTTGATTAATAAGTCGAGAGGGTCCATTGGTTTCGGGCCCAATGCATGGTAGTAACTGGTCATGGATCAACCAACACAGAACTCAGTTCCTGAGGACGGCTGTAATGAGACAACCCACCATGTACTCCTACATGGCCTCTCATCGCCACCTTTACCAAATCGTGTTCACACACTTAGCTCACACACATTAGGACATGTTCACCACCATTCCAATTCATCCCCGATGAATCAGACCTGACACAACTCTAAGCAATAGCAGGCATAACCAGAAAGCATGAATGAGTAGGCACAACATGGCTCAAACAACTCCTACTCATACTAGTGGGTTTCAACTATTTACTGTGGCAATGACAGGTCATGCAGTGGAAAGGGGTTCAACTACCGTAGCAGGTAACAGTTGAAGCGTTGTTGTCCTAATGCATTAAGAGAGAGCAAGAGCGAGAGAGTGGGATTGTATCGGAATGCTCAACGGGGTTTTGCTTGCCTGGCACTTCTGAAGATAACATTGAGTCTTCATCGGTGTCATCGATCACATCGTCGGAACACGTCTACTGAAAGGGGACAAGCACCGGCAAACAAGAGAGAACACAATCAATGCAATGCGACAATAAGATGCATGATCATGACATGGCAATATGCTGTTGATTGAGCTAATGCAACTAGCAACACAATTAAATGAAGTTGGTTTGAACCAGAGGTTCAAATTCAAACTTTATATGTGATTATTTAAATGCCATTTATTCAAATTGTCCTAAACAGTGGCTGTAAGTTATTCAAACATGCATGAAAACGCCATAAACAGATTCCTTGGATTTTTCTGATCAATTTTCATATATAAATTATTTTCATCTGAGCTACGGTTGATTTTATATGAATTTTAGAAGTTTAAAGCATTTTCTGGAATTTCTAAACCTTTTCTAAATTATTTAAATTCCAGAAAGGCTTTATTGCGTCAGCACTGCGTCAGGATGAGGTCAGCAGGTCAACTGACCGGCCAGGGTCAAACCTGACGTGTGGGGTCCACACGTTAGTGACACATGGGCTAATTCCGGTCAAAACCAGCGCTGACTGGGGTTTGACCAGGGCTAGGGCCCACTGTCAGTGGCTGTGAGGGTGATTAGTGGGGTAATTAGAGCTAACTAGGTGAGCCACGTCGGCGGCTTAACGCCGGCGACCAAAATAGTGGCGGAGGCTCGCCGGAGTTGATCGGGGCGGCGTTGTATTCTGCGGCTGGGCACGCTAAGGGCACCAGAAGGGAGCCCGTGCTCTCCCGCATCCATCCACGCAAGTGGGAGGAGCTGGGGTGGCCGGAGCTCGTCGGGAACGAGCTCGCGGCGGCGCCGGAGTTCGTACACCGACGGGGTAGGAGCTACAGAGCACGGGAAGGTGAGCTAAGTGGTGCTACGGGCTCCTGGGGGCTCGGTGAGCACGGTGACGCGCTCAGTTCCGGGCTTGCGCGTCTGTGGCTACGACGGCGACAAGCTCAGCGGCGGCCGACAATGGTAAGGAAGGGGGCGACGGCTACGGTGAGCTACAGGCCACGGGGACAGGGGGAAACAACGGAGGAGCTCACAGCGGGGTCGACGGGGGTCTCAGGAGGCTCGGGGAGGCGCCGGACGTAGCGAATCGACGACGAGGTCGACGACGGCCGAAGGCTGAAGAAGACGAAGACGGCGGCGTTTCGGGGCTTCCGGCGTCGGGCGGCTTGGCGAGGAGGAAGAGAGGGACGAGGCGAACCTCGTGGGCATGCTAGAAGGGCGAGGCGGTGGCTCTGGCCGCGGTGGATGCGAGCGTGGCGGCGATGGTGTTGGGTGGTTGCGAGAGAAAGGACGAGGGAGAAGGCAGAGAGTGAGGGGAAAGGCCAGGGGGGCTCGAGGCGTCTCCAGCGGCGCAGATCAGGGCGAAGGGGCGGCCTCCAGCGCGAAGTAGGAGGTGGAGCTCGGGCGCGCGCGCGTCGACACGCCTCTGCCTACTGGCAGAGGTTGAAGACGGTGGGGAGGCCTGGTGGGCTGGGCCGGCTTAGGAGCTGGGCCGGGCTGCTACAGGAGAAGGCTAGGTGAGGTAAGCCCAGGTTAGTTTCCTCTCTCTCTCTGTTTCTATTTTAGTTTTTGTTTTCTATTTTTCTTTCTTTGTTTTATTTTCTTTTGCCACTGTTTTGAAATTTAAACAATTTCAAACAATGCCAAAAACTCCTCTGAACAAATTTATGTTGCTAGATGGACTTTTCCAAAAGCACATAAAATATTTCAAAGTTATTTGATAATATATTCTATATATTATGAATATAGTTCCAAATTCAAATACAATAATAAATTAAATTCCATGCCCAAGATATTCCACAGAAATGTCCATTATTTTTGGTTTGCTGCAAAAGCCTTGCCAAAAATATCCAACAAATATTAGGAACATTTTGGAAACATTGAATGCATTTTGGTTTGACTGGACCTATTTGGAATTTGAAGTGCTAGGGTTTGAACAATCCCCATTTCAAGTTAACAAAATTTTAAACATGATGCACAACCAACCTAGCACTAGGCAGACAGGAGCTAGGGATGTGACAAATAATAAACATTCATACTGAAAAATGTGCGAGTAATTCTAATTGCTACTCAACCATGCTCGATTCCAAACAATATATAAATGAGCATACGTTATCCACAGCACGGCGTTTGTATGATGGTTGCATCTCCCTGTCATCGAGAAATGTTTCCTTGCTCTGTAATGAATAGCAAGAGATGATTAATCTTTATAAAAAAGCAAACAGAAATATACTAATGCATCCATGCACTACCTTCACATTATTCTGCTGCCCAACAGTACCAAGTTGTTGACTATGACGGTCGCCATAAATTCTCTGTTGATTGAAACCAAACAAGACCAAGAACATACTTGTAAAATGGCATCAAAAAAATTTGTTAAACCTTTGTAAAGACAAATACTTTTCTTTTTGAAATTGTCTTAGCAATAGAAGGAACATCTCGAGATTTAGATATCTGATCCAAAGAACCCAGTAATTTAAACCTAAAAATTAGTACTTGTATTGAATAATGGAGAAATTCTTCGAATTTACCTGTCCTTCAGAGTTTTTTGTCTTCCCTTTTAGTTCCAGAATTTCGGCATCTTGTTTTTCCTCTCTTTTCTCCAACCTCTCCATCTTAAGTCTAACAGCCAAAAGATCTTCATTCGATGTATCCTCCAATGAACTAAGGTGTACATTCTGAAAGTGGCGTGAAGTTGACACATCAAAGACTTGATTTGGATTCGGAATTAGTCCGAGGCCATGTACATGTCCAGGCTTGTGTGGGCCAAGTACTGCATTCAAAACATCCCCTTTCCATGCTGTCTTTCCTCTACTAGTATCTACTAAATCTGGATTCGCCGCTATACGTTTCTTCAAATCAACCTATATACATGAATATTGTATGTTAGAACAATGTGGTAAACAACATTATAATTTTACATAAAAGAGAGTCAATATGATACCACTTGTTCATTCATTTTCTTGTCGCTTTTGTGCTTATGTGTATGCATGTATAAGACAACCCTGTGTGGGTACTTCTTTTCCGGATCCTTTAGTCTCTATTGGTCAAACAATTAATTTATTAAAGACCTGCAGTACAAATTGGATGTACATGCATATAGTTCGAGTTCTTATAAACTGACCAGCTCTTCTCTAACTCGTGGAAAACTCTTAGTTCCAGCCGTGTGTTTCAACTTCCTCATCGCACAGTTGTTCCTATTTGTCTCACTTATCCCCTGTCAAACAATTGTATAATACTATAATGTATGCACATGTATTTTCATAAGTTCATACCATGACTGAGCAACATGTACATAACAAATCTGGCAAGTGTATATGTACCTATGCCTTTGGGCTCATCCAATTACTTACCAGAGTAATCCACTGGTCCTTAATCACACCCTTTGGAACATTGGTGTTATTCGCTTCCATGTTCTTGTTTGCAACAAAATACAATGCTTTCAGATCTGACTTATGTTCCCTCCATCTATCTCCAATTTTTTTTAATATATACTTTTCCAAGCGAGAAGGGTTAAGAAACCTCATCTACATTTCAAACAAAACTATGGTTATGATAACGCCACGTAAAGCATAATGATGTTAGCAAAAGAGATTTAATGTACTTGAGATATACCTTTACTTGCGCTAGTATATCCCTTTTGTTTCTTTGTTCATTGGTCTCTTTTTCACTCTCTCCTATTAGTTTTCTCTAGTCCTTGTAGCTCAAACTACACAATTTTCCATTCCTAGCAACCGTACCAAGAAAATTTGCAAGACGTCCAGCTTCTTTTCCAATTGCTGGTTTAGTTCATTGCACTGGACCACAATTCTCTGCCCTTTTGGAAGATTCCATATTTCTTTTAGCCTTGTCCTGCCACGCTTGGTTGTTTCTCCATTTTCATCTGATCATGGATAAAATACCAAAACACTTGTAGTTAATCACACATAAACAACTGTGTGAACAATCTTTTGGTATGTAGTCTTGAGGAACAACTCATAGTGTTATTCACCAGTTTACAGAGCATTAAATTGATAACACAATGGAAAAATCAGCACTAATACAAAGACAGGATGCAGTGTACTGTTGCTTGCTGAAGCCTTTTGCTCAACAATTAGTGTAGCTAGCCAAGTAAATAGTACGAAGTGCAATGCTTTTTTTCCATATAGTACATGGTTCAGTTTTAGTTGCTCTGATGATCATGGTCCTTACAGCCACACTACACACCATGAAAACTAAAAAGTTACCATTCTGTTCTGTTCTGTAGAAGATGGCAGTGCAATTGTTGATTCTAATTTTTCAGAATATCTAGCAGAGTATCAAAAGGTAATTACCTTGTTCATTAGCAGCACTGTCATCCTGGTCCTCTTCATCTTCACTATCAGTCAAGCCTACTTCGCCATTACAAGATGATGGTTGAACATGAGATGAATCAGCATCTTTACGCATGGCATTCTCATGTTCAATATGTTCATCCGCCATGTATTCATCATTGCATTCCACAACATGAAGTTTACTTCGTGTCATATCTGCTGCATGAGAAAACCAAAACATAAAGTTAAACATTGTAAATTTAGTCAAACTAGCATGTAGTTGAACATTAGTCTACATATACCACTGATCAAGTATTAATACATTTCACAACATTGACCCCCAAGCTAATGCAGATTGTCACGTGCTAGTTAGACTTGCAATTAACTACTCCTTAGACCAGCAAATCTGTCAGACCTAGCGCTTGATCTCACATGAGGGAGACAATCGAGTTTTGTGCCGCGTTCAACCTCACATCTTTTCTGCTCTAGAGAGCTTATTATTCAGCGATTAGAGAAACCAGCTGAAAAACAAGCAACAAGGCACGTCCGGGTCGTGAGCGTTGTCATCCCAGCGCTACCCGCGCGTCGCCCGTGATGCGGCGATGACCGTCTCCTTCGTGCCATCCCACGATCAGGTCAGGGCCGCGGAAAGTGCTAACAATCTACGCCGAGTCGCAGCTCAACTTATTTTCTGCTAACTGAAGAAACTTGCTACTGATGAAACTGACGGAAAGGGAAAAACGACACCTAAACTGACGAAACTGAAGAACTACTTCAGCAGCTGTTAACTGACAAAATCGACAGGCGGAACACGGCCCAAATAGACGAAGCATGGTATTGTGGGTTAACTATTTAATTTGTTTCCTGATTTCATGCCTTGATTCTAGTGAACCTGATTTGTATGAAGGCAAGGCAAGGGATGGGAAACATGGCAGCAGCGAGCGAACGCCTGCGTTGCCTCCACGACCCAGCCCAACGCTTCGGGTTCCCCAGCTGTTGGGTGCCGCGGCTGCCCTCGACGGATTCATCCGGTTGAAGACCCCAGAACAGAGGATGCGGCGCCGTGTGGCTATGGCAGGGCGATTACAGGTGCGCGAACGCGATGGCTGGACTGATCAGCCCAGTAGGAGGTCGAATGCAAGAGAGAGGCCATGCGAAGGAGGCACTGACCTGCAATCGGAGAGATGGCGGAGAATCGCCTGCCGCCGCCAGCCGGCAGAGGTGTTGGGGCAGAGAAACCACGACTTGTGTTCAGCACGACTTGTGCTGTTGAGATAGATGGGGAGAGGTGCGGAGGATTTTTGGGAAGTTCTATTATTTTGGAGGGAAATGAAAAAAATGGAGGGAAGCAACCGAGGGAAATAAAAAACTGGAGGGAGTTGAAATAGTGTCGACCTGCACTAGCATTTCGTCCGACATTACTCTCAAACTCCTTTTTTGGGCTCTAAAACTCTTTTTTATGTATGAATAAATCAATTGAAATAAAAAGAGATTATTAAAGAATATGTACTACTTTACTACCTCCGTACTTAATATAAGACTATGACAATGACAAAAAAGTCTCATAATAAGTTGGGAGAATATTTTTTTGGCATGTGGGCAAATATTATATAAGTCTAAAAAATACGTGGAGGCTTACATGCACCAGAGGGGTACCCAACGCTGGGTACTCCAGGGCGATGCAAATGCGGCTTACTTCCAGGCAATCTCCAATGGTCGAAGGCTCCGCAGTTGCATCCCTCTCCTGTGGGACGAGGACAATCTCCTACAACATATATATGAGTCGCTCAATTTTTAATTGAATATTAATTGAAATCAGGATCAAAATACAAATAACTTGAAGAATCACCACATTGTCATGTCCCATCGAAGGAGGTCGTGCATACGCGAATGGTAATTGACATGCAACCCATCGATCCACGCACACAACTTAACGCTCGGTGCATGTCGTGGTACTAGGTCTATGGCATCGTCAGTGCATAAGGTCGAGACATGGAGGCTTACTGGCACCAGAGGGGTACCCAACGATGGAGGTAATAGACACAAGTAAGAGCTAGCTCAACTTACTCACACAAGGTTTATTTTATTTTCAACAAATGTTCAGAATTTTAAAAATGTTTGCGGAAACTTCAAAATTTTGAAATTTCTGAAATTATTCACATTTTTTATATATTTTCATAGATTTTTAAAATGTTCGCAATTTCAGAAATTGTTTTTGTTTCAAAGTTTGTTCAATCATTAAAAAATGTTCATGTTTTCCAAATTTGTTCGCAAATTCGAAAAATGTTCAGGGGATTTCAAAGAATGTTTGATTTTGAAAAATTGTTCACAATTTCAAAATTTTGTTCCCTTTTTGAGAAAAAATATTCTGTTTTGAATTTTTCATAAATTAAAAAAAATCATGTTTTCATAATTTGTTAGTAAATTCTTAGGGGAATTTCACAAAATGTTCGCATTTTGAAAAAATGTTCATAATTTCAGAAAGTGTTCATAATTTCACAAAATGTTCCCATTTTTCAATTATGTTCTTGTTTTTCAATAAATGTTTGCATTTTCAATTAGTAGTTCATAGTTTTGAAATGTTCAAGACTCTAGAACTTTGTTAGCATATTTTGAAAATGTTTGTTTTCCCAAAACTATTTATATTTTTTGAAAGAAAAACCACGTTTGAGAAAAAAATACATCTTTCGCTGCTATATTTTATATAAGCTGAGCTGCAATTTTTGGGCAACAATTTTTAGAACTACACTGGCTAGAGGCGTGTTTAAGTCGCGCTAGGTGTTGTCTCCAATTCCAGTCAGGCATAGACTTCCGCTAGTTGTTTTTATGTTTTCCCACTGCCTGTTGTTTCTTTTAAATAAAATCGCACTCGAAGTTAAAAACAAAATATAGGCGGTCGCACTCGAAGTTAAACACAAAATATAGGTGGTCGCACTCGTTAGCTGTGTGGGTGTAGTTGCTGCTGGTTCCAAGTTCAATTCCTATCTGTGCCGCTTTTTCGTTATTGTTTTTTGTCGGATGGAAAACTCAGCGCGAGAGCGAGAGATTTGGGACGAACGAAAATCGATGGTTCCATGACGGACGAAAATAAATATGGGTCCCACCGCAAACCAAGAAAAGTGGAGAAACAATCCTCCCTCTAATATTAGGTAAAGATAAAGATAAAGATATGGGTGTTTTTGTAACTCCGTCAAGAAAGGAAGGACGCTTGGTCAAGGCAAGCTCGTTGGAGTTCAACTCGACATAGCTAGAATTAAACAATTCGTATAATAATTTAATTTGAAAGGATTTTACTGTTCACCCATATGTCAAACTACGCATCCAAAAAATACATGAGATGTTAGATACAACACAAAAGGAAAAAAAGTGTGTTCAAATTCATGAGAAAACAAACTGTGTTCAAATTCTTGAGAAATATAAAAAAATCAAGTATATTGAATGAACAACTGCCACATCTGATAATTTACCACTGAATCCTAACTATAACTGAGCAAGGAAAAATTTACATGGGATAGTGAACATTAACAGGTAGCAGAAATGGTGGTAAATACTAAAAAGGATGCATGCCCCTCATCTGGACTTGGAAAGTAAGTGCGCTAACAAACCGAGGTATTTCCTTGGCTACTTGTATCTGATAGATTGAAGTTCAGGAACATGCTTCGACGGCGACGTTTCAACGGCATCTCCTTTGAATGATTGTTCAGCAACATTGGCATTACTCTCAAAATAACTTCACCGCAGCATCATCTACAGAAATATTATGTTTCAATAACAAAATTGTAGATCTTACAGTATTGTAAACATAAGCTAGAATTTGCAAACCTAGCAGTGAAAAACAAGACATTAGAAGCAAACCTTTCATTTAGTTCCGAAGCTTCAGTATCAGAACTTGTAATAGGATCTACAGTTGTGCCTTCTATATCTCTTCTACTCTACATTTCATTCCCATGCGCAGTATCAAAAAGCTCACCCAGATTACTGACATGATAAGGCTCACTTTCTATATCATTCCATTCTTCACCCGTGTCAAAATTGTCTCGAGGTGTCACCTTCGTCACAAATGACCATCCAGGATTTGTATGGTCTTTCGTATAGAAAACTTGGTCCACTTGATTGGCAAATACAATAGGCTCATCCTCTATCTTGTCACCACTATGGACTTGTGAAAAACTCACAAGCGTACGACCAAATCTATCCTTTTTTACTTATTTTTCTTTAGTACTATTAAGCCATTCACATTTGAATAGCACCACCAAAAAATTTCTATAATAATCCAACTCAATTATGTCAAGTATCTTCCCATAGTACATGACATCTCCAAGTATAGGGTTAGTATCACCTGCAGAAGCATAACTTGATGTTTTTGCGGTCAAAACAACTCCACTGTTTTGAGTCTTCTTATCATAACGCTTGGGTCTAAATCTATATCCGCGGGTACAGAAGCCTATGTATCTTCGTGCAACCTCAATTGGACCACGAGCCAACCATCTAATATCATCATCAATGATGTCAGTACCCCTTTGCTGCTCTAGTTGCATTACCTACACCAACACGGAACTTAGATAACATAAACTCAAAATCAAAAAACTAATAACAGGGAACTTACATGATCTCTAAACCAATCAGGGAAGTTTGCATGCTGCATGCGCTTAATTGTTTTTAGTGCTAGGCGCTTGTTGCGGTTTTTCCTTTTTAGTTCAGCACCATGTGCTCTACAACACATATAAACACAATTTTGGATTAAAAAAAGTCAACATGCTAACATGTTAAGGGAAGACATTTACATGAGATATGGAGTGACAACATCACAGTTGTAGAGCACAAATCTATGGGCTTGTAAAGACTCCATATCATTCAAGGTATAGGTGCGCGGTTTTCCTAATGGATTCCCTACTGGAGGAAATAATGTGGACTCATTTGCATACATGGCAGATTCATTCTCATTTGGTTTGTCATTATTCCTTGATGATTGGTTGTGCTTAGTAGAGAAACCCTCTAAGTATCTTGAACAAAAGGCCATACACTCATCCGCCAAATATGATTCGGCAATTGAACCCTCAGGGCGAGCTTTGTTGCGAACATATGACTTCAATTTACCAAGGTACCTGCACACATGTCAAAACATAAATTCTCAGGTCATTGTCACTTATTCCAATATCGCACTTTTCTTAGCATCACATTGTTACCTTTCAATAAAGTACATCCATCGATAGCAAACTGGTCCAGCAAGTTTACATTCGGTTGCTAAATGGATAACTAAATGAACCATGACTGTGAAAAACCCAGGAGGGAATATCATCTCCATTTTACAAAGTGTGATTCTAATTGATTCTTCCAAACGGTCAAGCTCATTTACATGGAGAACTTTTGAACATATTCCTCGGAAGTAAGCAGATAATTCAAATAGTACTATTATGACCTGGTCTGGAAGAATACCCGTCAAAGCGATAGGCATGAATTGTTGCAGTAGTACATGGCAGTCATGTGTTTTTAGCCCAGAAATTTTTCCTTTAGCAGGCTTCACACATTTAGATATATTTCCACAATAGCCATCGGGAACCATTATAGACTCAAGAACTTCAAGGAACAATTTTATCTCACTTCTGGACATGGTAAATAATGCGGGTGGTAAGTAAAACTTGCCCGAAGGTTGTTGCTCTGGATGTAGGTCCTCTCTAATATTCATTTCTTTATGATCTAGACGAGCAGAAAGATTATCTTTTGACTTCCCATCTAAACCTAAAAGTGTGCCCAAAATATTATCACACACATTCTTCTCTATATGCATCACGTCTAGATTATGTCGAACGAGATTATAGTCCCAATAGGTTAATGTAAATAGACTACTTAATCCCTTGTAAGTTTTTGACTGCTTAAAATCACCAAGAGCCTTTATTTCTTCTTGAACCTGACGTCCATAGTAAGTTCGAGGCTCTGCTCTATGCTCCACCATTCCATCAAAAGACTTTTCATCAAAACGAAACTTATGACCAGGAGGCAGAAATCGGCGGTGACCCATAAAGCATGATTTCTTTCCATGCTTCAATCGCTTGGACCATGCATCTGCACCACATGGTGGACATGCAAATTCTCCATGCACCTTATGCGAAGAAACCATTCCTAAAGCTGGCAAGTCATTTATAGTCCATAACACAACTGCTCGCAAAGTGAAGGTTTCATATCTAGACACATCATATGTGAGCATTCCATTCTGAAATAAGTCTTTCAAGTCATCCAAAAGTGGCTGGAGAAAGACATGAATATTATCTCCTAGAATTTTGGACCCAGGAATTATCAAAGGTAGCAAAAGATAAGAGTCTTTCATGCACAACCATGGAGGCAGATTATATATTGTCAAAACAACTGGCCAACAACTATAACTAGAACTCAGCATCCCGTAAGGATTAAATCCATCAGTACCCAAGCCAAACCTTATATTGCGGCAATCAGATGCAATCTTTGAGTACCTTTCATCTAAAACCTTCCATGCTGGGGAATCGGCTAGATGTCGTAGTGCACCATCCTTAATGCGCTCTTCATTATGCCATCGCAAAAGAGGTGCTGTCTCTTTGCACATGAACAATCTTTTCAACCTATCCTTGATAGGAAAGTAACGTAAAACTTTGCTTGGTGTTGCTTTCTTTCTTTCCTTCTTTGTTAACTTTGTTTCTCGTTCTTTATCTTTCCACCTAGAGGCCTTGCAGATTGAGCAAAAATCATCATTTTCCGTGTCTTTCCAGAACAGCTGGCAATTATTTGGACAAGCATGATTTTTTTATAATCTAGGCCAAATTTTGAAATAATCTTCTTAGCCTCATAGAAATTCTGGGGTAGCTTTTCCATTTGGAATTGCCATGCGTAGAGTATCAAGTAGATCTCCAAATGACTTGTCAGACCATTTGTTCATGGATTTTGTATTAAACAAAATCACAAGTAATGATAGCAGTGATAATCCACATCCCGACCATAAAGGCTTCTTCGAATCATTGATCAGTTTGTACAATTCCGCGGCTTCTAAATTTGGTCGATGTTGATTTGGTGGATCCGGACTCTCGCTCATTGGCACATCATCATACATATTCCTGAAGGCATCATTAATCAACCCATGCATGTCAGCAAGCATTTATTCATAGTGAGGTTGTGGTTGCTGATCATTATTGTGCTCATCTGAAGATTCTCCATGAAAAACCCATTTGTCATAAGTCTGAAGAATTCCATTACAGATCAAATGATCACGGACTTCATCCTTTGACAGCACAAAAGTGTGCACGCATTCTTCACATGGACAAAGGATCGTGGTATCTTCTGTCTTATCTTTATATGCAAATTCCAAAAATCCATCTACGCCAGCCAAGTACCGGCTACTTCCTCTAGGATAACGCAAAAGTACCTTGCTGATTTGTACATCCATACCCACTCTGCAATAAAGAGTTCAATTTTCATTGCAAGGTTGAATCCTACTTAATCCAATTTTCCCGTTACTGATCAAGACAAGTTATGTCTAACAAGCATAAGCAGACCATAAACATATCGAACTTAGACTTTGTCTAGCAAACTGCATCATCAATGACATAAATAATTTCCAAAGATTAAGTAGACAAGATCATACAAGAGATGAAAAGGGCAAGAAGCTTACCTATGCGGGGGCGTGTCTTTGCTGTTGGTGTAGGCGGCAATTGTTACACAGTTAGTCGGCGGTACAGATGTGACAGAAATTCTGAAAAGAGAAGAACAAAATAGCATCATGATTCTCAGAGTCATTACAGCATGATCGTACTACCCTAAGAATCAAATTTTCTCTCAACCAACAAGGACATGTATATCATCCATATATTTCCCAACGGGCATGATGAGTTCGCCAATAGAAGAATATATTCCATACTAATAGGACTACATGATGAACAACAGTACACTACAATAATCTTTTTGAAAACTACAAGCCAATGAAACTGAACATGCAGGATCTAAAAGATGTATAGTAGAGAGTCTCCGACATGTAGCTGATAAACTGGAAGGTTTCATCCACTTTGAACAACATTGTCATGTTAAAATGAATACCTACATTGGCGGCTGGTCTTGGATATGTTATACACCCCTATCATCTCAACTCAATATTAATTTTCAAGAACACTCAACTCAATATATCAGCTATATTGTACACATACACTTAGTTTCAGCTTCATAACATACTGATGCATCTGATGAAGAAGCATCATCGACTAATGCCATGTACTAGTAAACAATACCATAGGCAAGAATACACCTATCTTTTCTTTTCTTCAGGTTATGTCCCCTATACATTAACTACATTGTGTAGCCAGTGATATTCAGACATTTAGACCATTTCTAACCATACACATTTTCCTTGGCTTGCGGAACCATATAATGGTTTCCCATTTTATCGAAATAACAGTTAAGTAGCAAAGTTATTAGAAATCTAATGGTTTACATCATAAAAGAAAACATGTGTATACTCTGTTATATACTGAAATTTGACTTTATCGGAACAGTAAGTTTAATATCACAGTATCAGCTTCTTATAACATTGATCATCGTTATAGTAAGAAAAAATACGAAATTACATATAAGCTATTTTTCTTGAATAGTAGATGCACATGCTTGCGCTAGATAGATATACTTAATTGACTTCAGTTGCATCAAGTTCAGTTCAGGTGTTAGTTTTCCAGTGCGTACAAGAAAAGATCTATGCTGATCTTCACATTTACCAAACCAGCGGAAAGAATGACAGTTTCAGACAAGAGATGAAGAGGGTGAGGGAATGTCACCTATGCAGGGGCGCTTTGCTCGTACAGCTTCAGGTGAGGCGGCGATTTTCATACGAATGGTTGGCGGCGCTGCTAGGTGCAGGGATCTAGGGAGGACCATGTCAGCACGGCAAGTCGGCGACGCCGGTAGGTGGAGGGGCCAGGGAGGGGGTTTGGACGGTCGGGTGTGCAGTAGGGGGGGCGGGGGGCGTCCGGGCTGAGGTGCAGCTTGGCTGCTTGGGGCCGGCGGCGGAAGGTGAGATGGGCAAATGGCTCGGTGGCAGCGCAGCAAGGTGACGCAGCCTGGGATGGTGGCGGTGGAGGGTAGTTCGAAGTCCGGGCGTGGGGCATGACGAGTCGGGATTGAGGTGGATCTTGGGTTCTTGGGGCGACGGCCGGAGGTGGGATTGCTTGGCGGCGGCGTATTCTCACGGCAGCCAGATTCAGATTCAGTCTATAGGTATACAGCTGATTGGAAAAGAAAAGAATATAACTAAATAAGCAGAATGCATTATTATTTTATTTTGGGGCCCATGATTCAGAATTCTATACGGGAAGACGATCTGAATATGAGTTCCTCCAGTCCACTAACACATAGCTACACATAACTGCAACATATAGTATTCGTTGTTGTCCGTACAGAAGTAACGAATGTCTTTCCAACGTATATTTGCGTTGTAATGATGATATATTTGCAGCGTATTATCAAAGCGTTGCAAACTATGCATTGCTATAGGGGGGGGGGTTCTTGTTGTAGTGCCATGACCGAGCCCCGGCAGCTGCTGACCTGCGTCGCGTGAGGCAGCAGCCAGGAGAAACCCTGGAAAAGTACATCCAACGCTTCAACACCATGCGCCTCCGTATCCCCAGGGTCTCAAACGAGGCCATCATCTCCACGTTCTCCGATGGCGTCCGCGATGTCAGGATGAGGGAAGAGCTCGCCATCCACGAAGACCTGTGCACAGCCCTCGATATGTTCAAGCTCGCGACGAAGTGCGCTAGAGCGAAGGAAGGCCGCCTCTCCCTTCAGGAGCTGCCCGAGGCAGAGTCGAAGCGCAAGGGACCCGCCGTGCTGGCTGTTGAGCCAGAAGTGAAGCGTGGCTGCGGCTACGATGACCTCCCCAGAGACAACCGACCGTACTGCGTCTTCTACAACGTCCACAGCCACAACACCAATGATTGTCAGGAGCTCAGGGCGATGCGCAGCGGGCGCGTCGGGCAGCGGCCTGAGCGCGACAATCGCGTCTACGGCCGTGGAGGAGGCCGAGGAGGAGGACGCTAGGACGACAGGAACTCGCGCAAAGGGTGGCGTGAGCAACCTCGTGAAGACCACTGGCAGGAGCAGCCTCGTGCACCCCATGGCGCAACCAGCCTCGTGAGGGTCGCCCTCAGGACAACGGAGGCCTGGCTCCGCTGCCACCACCGCCAAGGAGGAACGACGACGACCGCCAGGGAGACGGGGCAGGGGGCTTCCAGGAACCGCGTGCAGTCGCGTGCATTCTGGGAGGAGCCCATGCCCCGGCTTCTCACCGCATATTCAAGCAGTTCGCCCGTGAGGTGAACGCGGCGCTTACCAGGCCTGACGCCGCGCGCAACCTCAGGTGGACCAAACAAGTCATCGCTTTCGACCCCAAAGATCAGCTCAAGTGCACTGCGGCCCCAGGCACACTCCCGATGCTCTGCACCCCGACTATCAGCAACGTCCTCGTGACCAAGACCCTCATCAACGGTTAAGCAGGGCTCAGCGTCCTCTCCATCCGGACCTTCAAGACACTCCAGGTTCCCTACGATCAGCTCCACCCCACCAAGCCATTCTACGGAGTCACGGATGGCTCCACACTCCCGATGGGGCAAGTCCGCCTCCCCGTCACCTTTGGCGACTGCGACAACTACCACACAGAGCTCATCGACTTCGATGTCGCCAACATCCACCTCCCGGACAATGCCATCCTGGGGTATCCTGCCCTTGCCAAGTTCATGGCGGCGACCCATCATGGCTACAACGTCCTCAAGATGCCCGGGAGCGGCGGAGTCATCACGATCGCCTCGAACGAGAAGGAAGCGGTGCGTTCCCTGGAGCGTGCCTACCAGACCGCGGCAGTTGAATACCTCGATGATGATGAAGCCGTCCTCGCCCTGTAGACCGCCCCCAAGAAGAAGAAGAACCTACCCGTCGACGGACCTCAGGACGCGGGGGCTCCCGACGACCTGGCCTGAGGACTCGCGCCTACTGACAAGGCGCCTTCCACCCTCGCATAGGGAGGCGCGCTCGACGCCCCTCTCATAACGGCCTCGGGGGCTCTCCTCTGGAGTGTCCCCGAGCTGACTCGTGCCTCGAGGGAGGTGTTCGAGCACCACCTGCAAGCGTATCTCGATGCGCATTTTTGTGAGCCCAGCGCGAGTCATCCAGCGCTGGGGGCTCAGGACTTCATCGACCAAGTTACAGAGGAACTTCAGTACGCCAAACTCATCCGCGGTGGGCGTAACCGCAGGATCCGAAGTCCACCTACTCGCAGCCCAAGCGACTGCTTCCGCGTCTGCGTCGACATCGCGGGTCTCAACCGAGCCACTTCTCAGGAGCCCTTCTGGCCGACGGCGGTCGGTCGGAGGAGGGCCCTCCCCTGTAGCTACGTCCGCACGCTCTTCGGCTTCCGCAATGCAGCTGCCACCTCCCAGCATCTCGCGCAGCGGGCCTTGGGGGCTCAGGAGGCTCAGTGGAAGGCGGTCCGAACGGAGCGGGAGCCGGACCCGCGTGACCACTGAGAGCCTCAGGAGCCCCTAGGCCTCAGGAGCCCGATGATCCTCGGGAGCGACCCGCACAGCTCGCATCTTCAGCTATCCCAAATCCCCTTCGGCAAGTATCAGGTGACACTTCAGGGACCCAAACGAGGGCGCCTCTCGGGCTGCATCATCCTCGGGCCGCTGGGGGCTGTTCCCCCGCGGCTGTCTCCCTTTTTGCATGATCGAGGCCAGATATTTCTTTCCATTCGCATTATCTATATGCTTGGCATCCTCACCGCCACTAAGGTCATGAGCCCTTGTGAGCCCACTCGCGACCGCCCCGTGATTAAGGACTGGCACGACGTCTGTGCTCGGGTCCGTCCCTGCAACGTCGATAAACCCAAGGGCTGAGCTCTGCCTTGCAAGCCATTTCCGTGACGGCACCTCCCATGGTCCTTGGTGCCTTGTTCTCGCATGGGCTAATCGTGGATGGGTAAGTAGGGGCCCGTGGCAGGTGCCTCGCTCATGCGGGAACCGCGCGCCGGCTGTTTTTCCTTTGGATCGTGGCATGAGAAGACTGGGCACGGCGTCTGTGCTCGGGTCCATCCCTGCAGCGTCGACAAATCCAGTGGCTGAGCTCTGTCTCGCGGGTTGACCCTGTGACGTCACCTCCTGGGGTCGCTGGTGCTGCGGCCTTCTCATGCAATATCCCCAGGAGATGCAATCGGCACAGGTCTCGTGAGTGATGCGTAAGCTCACGAGAACTTCCTCAGAGTCATTCAGCTCGTCCTGAGGAGGGCCCATATACAGCTTGGTTGTCCTACCATGCCAGCCACGCATCAGGACGGGGCTGTACACGCCCCGGAGTCTCTCCCGATGGGAGGCTCCCTCCCACGGTCCAGTGGAAGTACCAAGCTCCGCGCTGGCAAATCCAACCGAGGAGCGGTTATGCCCATGAACCAGTGGAAGCACCAAGCTCCACGCTGGCCGATGCGACCGAGGCGTGGTTATGCCCACACTCCGTGCAAGTGTGGTAGCTCTATGCTCCGTGCTAGTTATAAACAACTGAGGGTGGCCCACAGTGGTCGCACCAACCTCCGGGAGCTTTTCAACACACGATGCTCACAGCTTCTCCTTGGATGGGTGTCGCGAGGGGGCTAGGCACGGGGGCTATGCTCAGGTCACGCCTGGCAGACGTCACCCTACCAGGTGCCCAGACACCTGGCCTTCTCGTGCCCCCATCCTAGGCGAAGGCTCGTGGGCAAGATGGTGCTCATTCTCCTTCATGAGGGCCGTTCGTACGTCAAGGGGGACCCTTGGGCATCACGACCCAGGGGCCTAACTGGCCACGTAGCCCCTCATCCCTTGAGCCTAGTTATGACGATAACCCCGGTCCTCCGGAGGGCTTAATGGCGATCGAGGTATGCGCGGGGTTGGGCCCTGCCGACGCATAATGAAAACGGGATTGCTTGAACGTCAAGGGGGACCCTTGGGCATCGCAACCCAAGGGCCTCACTGGCCACGTAGCCCCTCATCCCTTGAGTCTAGTTACTACAGTAACCCTGGTGTCCGGAGGTCTTAGCAACGAGTCTAGTTACTACGGTAACCCCGATCATCTAGAGGGCTCAGCGGCAGTCGAGGTATGCGCGGGGTTGGGCCCTGCCGACGCAGAGAACCTAAAGCAAACATGAAAGGAAGCAAGCATGTAATCATCTAGCTATTACAATAATGTCAAGTTTTTTCAAACTCAACCAAGGTTCTTACGCCTCCCCGAGGCACTCGCACTTCTCTCACTTAACAGGACGGACCAGGCATCACCAAGCGCAGCATCACCAGGCCCCACCCCCTTGGTTGCGAAGATAACGACCCAGAGAAACGTCTCCACCAACCACGTGGCTTCTGTTCCCGAGGCCTCGGGAGCGGTCACCGCCGCCTCCTCACGAAGGCGCTTGGACGCCAAACCTTGCCTCAAGGAAAGGGCAGCAGGAGTCAAGCACCATTTGACCTTAGGAATTGCTAAGATAAGTTTTCAATGCTGCACCCGCTTGCATACCTACGCCACCACTTACTATAGTTACGAAGCCTTTTCCGATGGACCAGTGGGCGGCTGCCTGCACGCCAAGAGGGACCTCCCAAGCATTGCGCCTCGGGGGCTCTTACCGGATCCTAGACCCCTTGCCTCCTGGCCTAGGCCATGATGCCGTGACTTGGCATACCAGCACAGGCCGAGGTTGGTTCCGGGACTGGGTCTCGCAGGCGTAGGGCCTTAAGCTACCGCATGAATGAAATAGATGGGAAATCGTGCTCTAACAAGGGAATCACGCAGGACATAAGTTTCTAACGCTAGATAGTAACAAAAGTACTACGAGAATTTACATGTCCTTGTGAAGCCCTCCATGATGTCTTGCAGGAACTAAGCTAAGGAAGACGCTCCCAAGGAACTCGGCTTGAACCCCTTCAACAACGGCGACGCCGGGAGGACACTGTTTCCGTACGGCGATAGGGGAGGCGGCTTGACGGCTCGTAGATCTCGTCAGAGCTCGAGGCCGTCTCAGGGGTAGCATAACTGCTATCATGAGAATAAGAGATATAGCCAACAGCGAGCGCTTCGCTGCCCTAACGACATGGGGAATGGTCGCTGGCGAGCCCATTCCCTGCGCCACACGGCAGTCGGAGGTCGTCCGCCCCGAAGACTCTGAAGGTCATCGCGCCTCCAGCGCGAAGTGAAGAATGTGCCTCCCGATGGGGGCGCAGGCGCGACGCACCACACCCCAGCCCCAGGTCATGAAGACCTGGCCGGAAGAAACCACCTCCACGTCGGCATGCGAAGGAGGAAGGCAACACCCTTCGTGCCTCAGCTCCATCATAACCCGGTCCCGAGCCGGGAGTACCTCCCTCAGGAACGGAGGAAGAAGGATCCAGTAATGCGGAGGGGGCCCCGCCCACACGATGAACTCACGGCATCATCCTCTGAATGGGACGGTAGCAGGGTGCGGGGAGACGCCCGTCTCTCCGGGCGACTGGAGGCGCCACCCCTATCGCTGCCCTCGCTCAAGCTGCCCGCCGTTGAGGTGTGCAAGGGAAGCGGAAATCCTGGTGGAGCCCGCGTGCACCATGTGCGAGCGTTTGCCAGCCTCAGGGACGCACCCGGAGAATCACGACACCTCTTCTTCGAGGGGAGACGGTCGGGCTCTACCATCGGGCTCTTCCCTTTCTACGCGGCCGAGAACCTGCGAATCGGTGCCATGGAGCCCTAGGAGCAATGGAAACGTGGGGATCGGCCTGCAACAGTCGAGTGAGAGGCATGGAGCCTCACCCCCTGTTTATAAGCCAAGTAGACCAACCGGCGGCCACTCGCGTGCAGCCATAATGGCCCCGCTGCCCGCGCCAAGGAGTTGTCAAGTCACACAGTTGCTAAGATTGCGTAGGAAGTGGAGTCGCTCGCGTCCCATCCAACCGTCACGAGCCAGCCTGGCCCGCAACATTTTGGGCCCCGCGGCGCTTCGTCCTAGACTAAGGCTTCGCCCTAAATCCAACTCCGTGCGTGCCTTGGGCCCGGGGGCTACTGTCGGCGTCCTGGGAACCAGGGTACCCAGACTTGCATGTCTGCGGGCCTCGACGCGCTCCTACAAGCGGCCTGGTACGGCCCAACTAATCGACCAGCTGCTCAAGACCCTCGCGAGGGGCCAGGCCTCGCGAGGAGAACGACGCCAAGACCCCCTCGGGAGCGGCCTCGGCAAGGCATTCCGAAGGGGCGGAGAATCCAAGGCCAAGCCTGCCTCAGGAGGAGGCAGTGATGTTACCAGTGACACACCACGCCAGTGAGTGCCAGCGTCCGCCAGCGGCACAGTTGCCATTTCGGTGCAAAGGAGACAGCGCGGCCGTTGGTTCCCAAGGAGCGGGGCAAAGGTTTCCTCTTTGGTGCAACAAGACCGAAGACCGCAAGGACAATAAGGAGGATGTCACCGTCGAGCCCACCACCGTGTCACCGCCTGATCCTTTTGCAGGCGAAGACTGCTTTTGTCAGGGTAGGAACGTCCTTGTGTTCCCGCTCAAAAATGGCCGTTGTGGAATCCCTTCCCGCCTAAACATTTCGGGGGAAGAGGACCGTGGCCGCCTATATAAGTAGCTAGAACTTCCACAGCAAGGGGAGATGGAATCATCGACTCACACACTTTACCACCGCGCAAGGAGCAAGAACACTAGCCTCCTGACCCTCCTGAGCTCGCCTCTTGAGCCTAGGAGCCGTTGTACCAGTTCATATTCTAGCTCACCCGGAGCCAATCCACCAAAGCAGGAAGTATGGTCTTACACCACAGGGTGGCCCGAACCTGGATAAACTCTTGTGTGTTTGTTCGTTGTTTGCTTGAATCCTTCCACCGAGACGAGAGCTAGGCGCTAGGTAGACGTGAGTGGGAGAGATCTTCGTTCACGCCCCTGTGTTCGAACTTAACGGGTTTTGCGGAGCCCTGAATCCGACACCCAAACAACAAACGGTTCAATAACAAGTGAATAGTTCATAGGCATTTCTTGACGTCTTCGGATATTACCAATTCTTTGACATTCATCACATGACAAAACAAACTTACGAGCATCCTTGAAGAGAGTAGGCCAATAAAAACCAGATTGCAATACCTTATGTGCAGTTCTACCTCCAGCGTGGTGTCCTCCGTAAGCCTCGGAGTGGCACTTGCGTAGGATCTGCTCATGTTCATGCTCAGGTACACATCGCCTAATAATACCATCTACTCCTTCTTTATAAAGGTGTGTGTCATCCCAGAAGTAATGGCTTAAATCATAGAAAAACTTTTTCTTTTGTTGGAATGTGAAACTAGGTGGTATAAATTTAGCAACAATGTAATTAGCATAATCAGCATACCATGGAGCAGTACGAGAAGCATTTATGGTAGCTAATTGTTCATCAGGAAAGCTATCATCAATAGGTAGTGGGTCATCAAGAATATTCTCTAACCTAAACAAGTTGTCTGCAGCAGGGTTCTCAGCTCCCTTTTTATCAGTAATATGCAAATCAAATTCTTGTAGCAGGAGAACCCATCTAATAAGTCTAGGTTTAGCATCTTTCTTTTCCGTAAGATATTTAATAGCAGCATGATCAATGTGAATAGTTACTTTAGAATCAACAATATAAGGCCTAAACTTAACAACTAAATACAACTGCTAAAAATTCCTTTTCAGTAGTAGCATAATTTCTCTGGGCACAATCTAGAGTTTTACTAGCATATTGGATAACATTTAATTTCTTATCAACTCTTTGTCCTAGAACAACACTTAAAACATAATCACTAGCATCACACAAAATTTCAAAAGGTAAATTCCAGTCAGGCGGCTGGACAATAGGTGGAGAGATTAAAGCTTTCTTAAGTATTTCAAATGCTTCTACACAATCATCATCAAAAACAAAAGGAACATCTTTTTGTAAGAGATTAGTCAGAGGCCTAGAGATATTTGAGAAGTCCTTAATGAACCTCCTATAAATCCCGGCATGACCAAGGAAACTTCTTATGCCTTTGATGTCCTTGGGACATGGCATCTTTTCAATAGCATCAACTTTAGCTTTATCAACTTCAATACCTCTTTCATAAATTTTATGCCCCAAGACAATACCTTCATTAACCATAAAGTGGCACTTTTCCCAAATTCAAGACAAGATTAGTTTCTTCACATCTTTGCAAAACTCGATCAAGGTTACTTAAGAAATCATCAAAAGAAGTTCCATAAACAGAAAAACCATCCATGAAAACCTCAACAATCTTTTCACAAAAATCAGAGAATATAGCCATCGTGCATCTTTGAAAGGTAGCAGGTGCATTACATAAACCAAAAGGCATACGTCTATAAGCAAAGGTACCGAAAGGGCAAGTAAAAGAGGTCTTTTCTTGATCCTCTTTTGACACAGGTATTTGAGAGAAACCAGAATAGCCATCTAGAAAGCAAAAATGAGTATGTTTTGGATAACATTTCTAGCATTTGATCAATAAAAGGAAGAGGGTAATGATCCTTCTTAGTAGCTTTATTTAATTTGTGGAAATCAATTACCATTCTATAGCCTGTAACAATTCGTTGCGGGGTCAATTCATCTTTATCATTAGGAACAACATCAATACCTCCCTTCTTAGGGACAAAATGGACATGACTTACCCACTGACTATCAGCAACTGGATAAATTATACCTTCCTCTAGAAGCTTTAGTATTTCTTTCCTTACCACTTCTTTCATCTTAGGATTTAACCATCATTGGTGATAAACAACCGGTTTAGCGTCCTTCTCCAATTTTATTTTGTGTTGGCATAGAGTGGGACTAATGCCCTTAAGATCATCAAGAGTATATCCAATAGCAGCATAGTGCTTCTTTAGAGTTTTCAGTAATTTCCCTTCTTCCTTCTCTGAAAGGTAAGCACTAAAAATAATAGGATATATCTTATTTTCATCGAGATAAGCATACTTAAGAGTATCAGGTAATGGTTTGAGTTCAAACACGAGATCACCCTTGGGTGGAGGAAGATCCCCTAGAATTTCAACATGCAAGTTGTGTTTCAATAAGGGTCCCTCTTTAAAGAATATTTCATCTATTTCCCTTCAATCATTTATAAACATATCATTTTCATGGTCTAGAAAATATTGTTCTAAGGGATCGTTAGGAGGCACAACAATAGAAGCAAGACCAATAATTTCATCCTTACTTGGCAATTCTTTGTCATGGGGTTGTCTACGAAATTTATCAAAGTTAAAACCATGAGACATATCCCCTAAACCAACAGTAACAATGTCCGTTTCGCGGTCTATCTTAGCATTAACAATATTCAAGAAGGGTCTACCAAATATAATGGGGCAAAAATCATCTTGTGTGGAACCAAGAACAAGAAAATCAATATGGTATTTAACCTTCCCACACAAGACTTCAACATCTCTAACGATGCCAACTGGTGAAATAGTGTCTCTATTGGCAAGATTAATAGTAACATCAATATCTTCTAGCTCAGCAGGTGCAATATCATGCATAATTTCTTCACATAAGGAATGAGGTATTGCACTAGCACTAGCACCCATTTCACATAAGCCATGATAGCAATGATCTCCTATTTTATCGGAAATAACAGGCATGCCTACAACAAGTCTATGTTTATTCTTAGTATCGGGTCTAGCAATCCTAGCAGCTTCATCACAGAGGTAAATAACATGCCCATCAATATCATCGACCAAGAGATCATTAACCATAGCAACACTAGGTTCAGCTTTAATTTGCTCAGAGGGTGTAGGTGTTCTAGTATTACTCTTACGAACCACAGTTGAAGCTTTAGCATGATCCTTTATTCTAGCAGGGAAGGGTGGTTTCTCAATGTAAGCAGTAGGAACAATAGGATCAACATTATAAGTGATAGTGTTTTCTTCAACTCTAACAGGTTGAACTACTTTTACTTCAATGGGAGGATGAAATTTAAACCACTTTTCCTTAGGGAGATCAACATGAGTAGCAAATGATTCACAGAAAGAAGCTACTATCTCAGAGTCAAGTCCATATTTAGTGCTAAATTCACGGAAAACATTAGTATCCAAAAAAGATTTAACACAATCAAACTTAGGAGTCATACCTGACTCCTTACCTTCGTCGATATCCCAATCTTTAGAGTTGCGCTTAATTCTTTCCAATAGATCCCATTTGAATTCAATAGTCTTCATCATAAAAGAACCAGTGCAAGAAGTATCAAGCATGTAGCGATTATTGAGAGAAAGGCGAGAATAAAGTTTTTGAATAATCATTTCTCTTGAGAGCTCATGATTGGGGCATGAATATAACATTGACTTAAGCCTCCCCCAAGCTTGAGCGATACTTTCTCCTTCGTGAGGCCAAAAATTATATATATAATTACGATCACGATGAACCTGGTGCATTGGATAGAACTTCTGATGAAATTCCAATTTCAAACGGTTATAGTTCTGATACGTCTCCAACGTATCTATAATTTTTTATTGTTACATGCTATTATTTATGATGTTTTGGATGTTTAATGGGCTTTGTTATACACTTTTATATTATTTTTGGGACTAACCTATTAACCCAAAGGCCCAGTCCACATTGTTGTTTTATTGCCTATTTCAGGGTTTTATAGAAAAGGAATATCAAACGGAGTCCAAATGGAATGAAACCTTCGGGAGAGATATTTTTGGAGCGATATCTGCAAGGGAGACTTGCGAACCACGGTATAGGGCTGACGTGGCGTCCACGAGGTTGGGGGGTGCGCCCCCCCTACAGGCCACGCTCCCTGCCTCGTGGGCCCCATGTTTGGCCCCCGGTGCCCTCCTTCCTCTCATATATACCTATGTACCCCGAAAACATCAGACACGGAGAGAAAACCCTAGTTCCACCGCCACAACCTTCTGTTCTCGTGAGATCCCATCTTGGGACCTGTTCTGGAGCTCCGCCGGAGGGGGTGATCTACCACAGAGTGCTTCTACATCATCATCATCGCCTCACCATGAGTTGTGTGTAGTTTACCACAGATCTTCGGGTCCACAGTTAGTACCTAGATGGCTTCTTCTCTCTCTTTGGATCTCAATACCAAGTTCTCCTCGGTCTTCCAGGAGATCTATTCGATGTAATCTCTTTTTGCGGTGTGTTTGTCGAGATCCGATGAATTGTGGGTATATGATCCAGATTATCTATGAGAAATATTTGGTTCTTTTTAGAACTCTTTTATGTATGATTATAATATCCTTGCAAGTCTCTTCGAATTATTGGTTTGGTTTGGCCTACTAGATCTATAGTTCTTGCAATGGGAGAAGTGCTTGGCTTTGGGTTCAATCTTGCGGTGTCCTTTCCCAGTGATAGTAGGGGCAGCAAGGCACGTATTGTATTGTTGCCATCGAGGATAAAAATATGGGGTTTATATCATATTTATTTAGTTTATCCCTCTACAACATGTCATCTTGCCTAAGGCGTTACTCTGTTCTTATGAACTTAATACTGTAGATGCATGCTGATAGCGGTTGATGTGTGGAGTAGTAGTAGTAGATGAAGAATCGTTTCGGTCTACTTGTCTCGGATGTGATGCCTATATATAATGATCATGCCTAGATATTCTCATAATTATTCGCTTTTCTATCAATTGCTCGATAGTAATTTGTTCACCCACTGCAGAATTCCGCTATCATAAGAGAAGCCACTAGAGAAACCTATGGCCCCCGGGTCTATTCTCAACATATCAATCTACAATCTACTTTACTTTTCCGTTTTTACTTTCTGTTTTTATATCCAAAAAATACCAAAAATATCAAACTATCCTATCTATCAAATCTCACTTTTGTAAGTGACCGCAGAGGGATTGACAACCCCTAATCGCGTTGGCTGTGAAGTTCTTATTTGTTTGTGTAGGTGCGAGGGACTCACGCGTGGTCTCCTACTGGATTGATACCTTGGTTCTCAAAAACTAAGGGAAATACTTACGCTACTGTGCTGCATCACCCTTTCCTCTTTGAGGGAATACAAAGCAAGCTTGAGAAGTAGCAAGAAGTATTTCTGGCGTCGTTGCCGGGGAGGCTTACGCAAAAGTCATATACCAAGTACCTATCACAAATCCTTATCCTTGGCATTACATTTATTTGCCACTCGTTTTCCTCCTTCCCAGTTCACCCTTGCCATTTTATTTGCCCTTCTTTTTGCCGTGTGTTTATCGTTCGCTTTGCCTTGCCATCATGGCTAGTCCCTTATACGCTCCTTTGTCTCCCGAGTCTGAAGTTCTTCACTTCAAGCAAAAGCAAGGATAAAACTTAAAATATGCTTGGTTTAGAATGATGGAATCTTATCGTAATTGCACCTTAGAGGTGAATTTTAGAATCTTGCTTCGCAATTTTTATGTTGTATTAAATATGTCCCATAGACAACTCTTGGATTGCGTTGCCAAAGGGAATTTTATCGAAGTTGATCCTAGTATTGCGCTTGAAATTATAGAGGGAATAGTGGGAACACTACCTCCACAAAAAGGGTCACATCCAGCCCAGGAAGGGACACAAGTTTTTGAGAAAATTTGCGAAGTAACAAAAATATTACAAAAGTCTCTTGAACCCCTAAAGAGTGTTAGTGGAAATCTCCACCGCATGAATATGTTGATTACCCTTTGTAATAAGCGGTTGGGTTCTTTAGATCTAAGATTTCCGAATATGAAGGGAAACGTAAAGAACCTCCCGGATTCGAGCTTGACACCATTAAAAGGGTGAAGATCAAAGAAGAAAATACCTAGATCTATCCTTGTATCGTGCCTAGCTAGGGGCGTTAAACGATAGCACTTGCTGGGAGGCAACCCAAATTTATATTTTTTTGTTTTTGCTTCTGTTTAGGAATAAATATTGCATATAGCTTCTGTTTAGATGTGGTTTTGTGTTTTAATTAGTGTTTGTGCCAAGTAGAACCTTTGGGAAGACTTGTGTGAAGTTTATATGATCTTGCTGTGAAAAACAGAATCATTAGCGCTCACTAGAATAGTCACCAGATTTTACTGGAGTGTGCTATTTAGTTGATTCTTTTTGTAGATGATTAATAGAAAAATTACTCACATTTACCAATTTATTTCAATTTTTTGGAATTACAGAAGTATGCGAAAGTTACATATTACTACAGACTGTTCTGTTTTTTACAGATTCTGTTTTTCCTATGTTGTTTGCTTATTTTGATGAATCTATGAGTAGTATTGGAGGATATGAATCATAGAGAAGTTGGAATACAGTAGGTTTAACACCAATATAAACAAAGAATGAGTTGATTACAGTACCTTTGAGTGGTGGTTTGTTTTCTTATACTAACAGAGCTCACGAGATTTTTGTCTATGTTTTGTGTTGTGATGTTTTCAAGTTTTGAGTATTGCTTCGATGGACTACGGAACAAAGAGTGGCAAAGACTAAGCTTGGGGATGCCCAAGGCACCCCATGGTAAAATTCAAGGACAACATATGCACGCTTCATATTGTCATATTGCCAGGCATGATAATGTAGTTGACATCGTATTTGTGGCAAAGCCACCATGCATAATTTTTCATACATGTCACTCTTGATTCATTGCATATCCCGGTACACCGCCGGAGGCATTCATATAGAGTCATACTTTGTTCTAGTATCGAGTTGTAAATCAATATAAGTGTGATGATCATCATTTATAGAGCATTGTTCCATGTGAGGAAAGGCCGAACAAAATAGAAGGCCCCTCCAAAAAAAGAAAAAAAAAAGAAAAAGAAAAGAAAAGGGACAATTGCTACTTTATTTTTTCCACACTTGTGCTTCAAAGTAGCACCATGTTCTTCATGATAGAGAGTCTCATGTTTAGTAACTTTCATATACTAGTGGGAATTTTCATTAAAGAACTTGGCCTATATATTCCAACGATGTGCTTCCTCAAATGCCCTAGGTCTTCGTGAGCAAGTAAGTTGGATGCACACTCACTTAGTTTCTTTTGTTGAGCTTTCATACATTTTTAGCTCTAGTGCATCCGTTGCATGGCAATCCCTACTCACTCACATTGATATCTATTGATGGGCATCTCCATAGCCCGTTGATACGCCTAGTCGATGTGAGACTATCTCCCTCCTTTTTGTATTCTCCACAACCATCATTCTATTCCACATAGTGCTATATCCATGGCTCACGCTCATGTATTGCGTGAAAGTTGAAAGGTTTGAAAGAATAGAGTATAAAAACAAGTGCTTGGCTGAAACCGGGGTTGTGCATGATATGAATATTTAGTGTGATGAAGACGGAGCATAGCCAGACTATATGGTTTTGTAGGGGTAACTTTCTTTAACCATAGTATTTTGAGAAGACATGATTGCTTTGTTAGTATGCTTCAAGTATTATTATTTCTTATGTCAATATAGACTTTTGTCTTGAATCTTTCAGATCTGAACATTCATGCCACAATAAAAAGAATTACATTGAAAATTATGTTGGTTAGCATTCCACATAAAAAAATATTTTTATCATTTACCTACTCGAGGACGAGCAGGAATTAAGCTTGGGGATGCTTGATAAATCTCCAACGTATCTATAATTTTTTATTGTTCCATGCTATTATTTATGATGTTTTGGATGTTTAATGGGCTTTGTTATACACTTTTATATTATTTTTGGGACTAACCTATTAACCCGAAGGCCCAATCCAGACTGTTTTTTTCCTATTTCAGGGTTTTACAGAAAAGGAATATCAAACGGAGTCCAAACGGAATGAAACCTTCGGAAGAGATATTTTTGGAGCGATATCTGCACGGTAGACTTGAGAACCACGGAATAGGGCTGACGTGGCGTCCACGAGGGTGAGGGGCGAGCCCCCTGCCTCGTAGGCCCCACGTTTGGTCCCCGGTGCCCTCCTTCCTCCTATATATACCTATGTACCCCGAAAACATCAGACACGGAGAGAAAACCATAGTTCCACCACCACAACCTTCTGTTCCCGTGAGATCCCATCTTGGGGACTGTTCCGGAGCTTCGCCGAAGGGGGGGGGGGATCTACCATGGAGTGCTTCTAAATCATCATCATCGCCTCACCATGAGTTGTGAGTAGTTTACGACAGACCTTCGGGTCCATAGTTAGTACCTAGATGGCTTCTTTTCTCTCTGTGGATCTCAATACCGAGTTCTCCTCGGTCTTCGAGGAGATCTATTTGATGTAATCTCTTTTTGCGGTGTGTTTGTCGAGATCTGATGAATTGTGGGTTTATGATCAAGATTATCTATGAGAAATATTTGTTTTTTTCTGAACTCTTTTATGTATGATTATAATATCCTTGCAAGTCTCTTCGAATTATTGGTTTGGTTTGGCCTACTAGATCTATAGTTCTTGCAATGGGAGAAGTGCTTGGCTTTGGGTTCAATCTTGCGGTGTCTTTTCCCAGTGACAGTAGGGGCAACAAGGCACATATTGTATTGTTGCCATCGAGGATAAAAAGATGGGGTTTATATTATATTGGTTGAGTTTATCCCTCTACATCATGTCATCTTGCTTAAGGCGTTACTCTGTTCTTATGAACTTAATACTCTAGATGCATGCTGGATAGCGGTCGATGTGTGGAGTAATAGTAGTAGATGCAGAATCGTTTCGGTCTACTTGTCTCGGACGTGATGCCTATATATAATGATCATGCATAGATATTCTCATAATTATTCGCTTTTCTATCAATTGGCTGACAGTAATTCGTTCACCCACCGTAGAATTCCGCTATCATGAGAGAAGCCACTAGAGAAACCTATGGCCCCCGGGTATATTCTCAACATATCAATCTACAATCTACTTTACTTTTCCTTTTTAGTTTCTGTTCTTATATCCAATAAATACCAAAAATATCAAACTATCCTATCTATCAGATCTCACATTTTTTTAGAGAAAGACTGTAAGGGAACCCCCTACAGTATAATTGGTGCAACAAACCCAAATTGCAAGTACCATGCCTTGAACCTGGGTGGGTGAGAAGGCATCAGCCCCTTCCCACCACTAGGCTATGCCTTAGTCTATTATCAGATCTCACTTTTGTAAGTGACCGTAAAGGGATTGACAACCCCTTATCGCGTTGGCTGCGAAGTTCTTATTTGTTTGTGCAGGTGCGAGGGACTCGCGCGTGGTCTCCTACTGGATTGATACCTTGGTTCTCAAAAACTGAGGGAAATACTTACGCTACTGTGCTGCATTACCCTTTCCTCTTCGAGGGAATACAACGCAAGCTCGAGAAGTAGCAAGTTCCATGGTCCAATATCATCGCATAGCCTAAACCATGTCAATGCCTCTCACTTCAAAGATAAAGGGAAGACCTTCTTTTTTATCACATCCTCGGGCATACCTGAAAGCTTAAATAATCCACAAACATCATCTACATAGATTAGGTGCAAATCGGGATGCAATGTTTTGTCTCCTGTGAAGGGATTAGCTAGCAGTTTCTCTATCATACCCAAAGGAATTTCAAAGTAAACATTTCCATTATGTTCAGTAGATTAAGGATCAACTCTTTGCTCTACTGGTCAGCATGAAGATACCCCAAAAAATTCCCTCAAAGGATTATGTTCCATAGTAACAAGTGACAGTAAATTTCAAAACACTATATAAAATTTTCCTTACCAAATTCCACTTACCAAACGCGCTTCACTCCCCGGCAACGGCGCCAGAAAATAGTCTTGATGACCTGCAAGTGTAGGGGATCTATTGTAGTCCTTTCAATAAGTAAGAGTGTCGAACCAAACGAGGAGCGGAAGGAAATGATAGGCAGTTTTCAGTAAGGTATTCTCTGCAAGCACTGAAATTATCGGTAACAGATAGTTTTGTGATAAGGTAATTGGTAACAAGTAACAAGTAGTAAAAGTAAATAAGGCGCATCAATATGTCCCAATCCTTTTTGTAGCAAAGTACATGCCTGGATAAACTCTTATACAAAGGAAAACGCTGCCGAGGACACATGGGAATTATCGTCAAGCTAGTTTTCATCACGCTCATATGATTCGCGTTCATTACATTGATGATTTGGTATGTGGGTGGACCGGTGCTTGGGTGCTGACAAGCATCCCACTTATGATTAACCTCTATTGCAAGCATCCGCAACTACAAGATAAATATTAAGGTAAACCTAACCATAGCATGAAATATATGGATCCAAATCAGCCCCTTACGAAGCAATGCATAAACTAGGGTTTAAGCTTCTGTCACTCTAGAAACCCATTGTTAGTACAAAACGACACCTATGGGATCACTGGAATCCCTTCTACGGTTGCCGGGCGCGAGGTTGCACAAAGAGCAGGTCTATGAGTCAGCACATCAATCGTTTACCCAGGTTCGGGCCGCGAGGATGCATAATACACTAGTCCTGCTTTGGTGTATATTTGAGTGTTCTTCAGTTCTTGAGCTAGCTACGGTGCCTGTCCAGTTTTCCAGGATCTGAATGCTTCTCCAGTATGTCGCGGGCCTCCTTTTATAGTCTAAAGGGGCTGCCAAAGTGGCACTCACAAGGTTGAAAGGTGTACAGTGTATAGGCTTATCCCATGCCATTATGGGACAAGGCACATTAAATGCGCTGCTTAGTTGTCTATTTACTTTATCGGGGACGGAAAAGAAGCCCGTCCTGTCCGTGGCCGCTCTGTCTGGTCGCGACGCGCGTCCAGGCCAGCGAGATAGGCAGCTGAGGTGGCGTCGTAGTAGGGCCTTCACGAAGATCTGCATGCCACCACGCAGGTGCTTGACTAGCTGGCCCAGGAACCACGTATCGCCACGTGGGTGCCTGCCTGGGCCAGCGGGTCGGCCGCCGAGCTGGGGCGGCGACGGGGCGGCAAGGGCTTGCTGCAATCTTGCTTCTGTTCTCAGCAAGGATCTTGCCCGGGCCTCCGTGAGTATCCCGCGGCAAGAGGCTTGCCGGGGCTCCGGGGTGTCTTCGGCAAGGAGCATTGTCGAGGCCTCGTGGGCGTCCTCGGCAAGGAGCCTTGTGATCCCCATGTCTTCTGGTTCTTATCTTGGGAGTCATAGATCTTTGTGTTGTCTTCACAAAGATCTGCATGCCATCACGTGGGCGCTTCCCGAGCCTTGCCTCCAATGTTGTTGATACCGTTGGAGCCCATAGGCTTCAAGGGTGGCTGCGACGGAGGCGTCTGAGTGGATTGCCCGGCAAGATCCCTTGTCGGGGGCGCGCAGGCCGCGCCGGCAAGAGTCCTTGCTGTGGGAGAGCATGTCTCCTTGCTTGGTCTTCTCGTGCCGATGTCTTGGCGTTGTTCCGGTAACTCCGCATTCCTGGCTTCCCCCTTCTGCTCCGTTATGTTTGGCCACATGCGTGGCTCTGACTGCCCGTGCACAAGTAAGGGGTAAAAAAGAGTGCCCCTACTTTTGTACACTGACAGGAGCCCCCGGTCCTGGACCGTTCATAAGCGCAATGCATTGTTGGGCTAGGCCCAGAACGGTGTGCGGGCATTGTGGTTGGATTGCCTTTTTTGTCGCAGTAACTCCTTCGGTGGTTGCGCTTCCCCATGATCTGTGCTGACGTGGGGGTCGTGCGTGGGGCGGTTTGCTGCATGCTAGTGTCACATCGCTGTAAATGGTAAGGGAGGGCGGCCCACGCCTTCCCCATAAAAAGGGGAAAAACCATAGGCACGCCTCTCATTTACCTCCTGCTCTTCTCCAATCTCACGCTCGCCGTTCTTCTCCTTCATCCCTAAGCCATAGTATTCGCCCCCCGCCTGCCACCGCCATGCTCCCCTTTGCCTCCGATCCCTCTCTTTCTCCCATGACTAAAATGGCGCCCAAGTCCAGCAAGGGGAAGGCAGTGGTTGGGGACGCGGGGGAGAAAGAGCTTTCGGAGAGTGAGCTGGCGGTGCTTTGGACGAAGCACGCCTACTTCCCTCCGACGGTCGATGTGGTCCATCTCAGGGACTACTTCAAGCCCTTGTGGGGTGCGAGACGATGGGCCATCTAGCCACACACGTCATCCCCGCCCAATTCACAGAGGCCGGCCCAAATCGGAACCCTTTCTTTGTTGACTACTTATATTGCAGCCTCCGTCCTCCTTTCTCCGATTTCTTCAACGACATCATGCACACCTACGACTTCCATCTCCTCGATTTCACGCTGAATGCCATGGCGTGCATGGCTTTCTTTGTCCACCTCTGCGAGGGTTTTGCCGGGGTGGTTCCAAGCATGGCGCTCTTCTGCCATTACTTTTTCCCTTGTATACAGGGGGACGCCATCTCCGGCTGCGTCGCCCGGATTCCGCGGGGACAGGAGAAGGGCACGTATCCGGATGGCGCGCAGAAGGAGAGGTGGGATGAGTGGAGGAGCCGGTGGTTGTGGATAAAGGAAGAAGACCCACCGGAGTTCTGTCGAGTTCGTCAGAGCCCGTCGGTCCGCAAAGGAGACTGGGGGCACGTCGACGTCAATGACAAGAAGCTCTCGATCGCCACCACCAGGATCCACCGTCTTGCCCAGGTCGGGCTCACCCTCGAGATGATTGGGCCTGATTTCATCCGCCGCCGAATCGCGCCGCTGCATAACAAGGGTAGGCCGGCTTGGCTTTTTGAGAATGCGACCGACGTCATGAGTCTTCGCCCCAGCCTAAAACACAACTTCACGGCGATGGAGCACGCCCACATCTGCCAGAAGCTCTTTCAGCTTGACGTGGATCGCGATGGCAGGGCCGAGAGGACCGGCAAGGCCGTCAAGGGGCCCCTATTTGGGTTGCCGGCGGGAGTGGTCCCGCTAAGCAATAACTCTCGACAATCCAACATCATCGCCATGATGCCGGATTTCAATGCGCACGGCCTTGACCCGTCTTGGGTCGAGTCGCCGGCAGATCAGGTGCAGGAGTTCTTTAATACTTTGTAGGAGAAGCGCATCCGCGATGAGCCGGTGCTCGTCCACGACACCACCCAGGCAGAGCTTGATTACATTGCCGCCAGGGCAGCGGAGGCGGCGCTTGCCCTGGAGGCCGGCAATGCAGGCCACCTGGAGGATGATGCCAACATGGTCGCTGAAGAGAAGGAGCTCGCTGAGTGGACGAAGTCTGCCGGGGAGGCCAGCCGCGCGGGCGCCGATGCCGACGCTCCCCTTGTTGAAGACGTGATCGAGGAGTCGACCAACGACGAGGCCGAGGCTGCCAACCCTCCCGCCATGGTGAGGCGGCGGGTCCTGCAGCAAGCTAGTTCGGGCGAGCCGGTCCAGCCCGGCAGCATCGTGCGGCGGCAACAGCCCCCAGAGCCGCGGTGGCAACAGCCCTCGGAGTAGCTCATGCGTGAGACGAGGTCGATGGCGGCCGCGGCGGGGAGGAAGGCGGGGAAGACCGGGTGGCAAAGAGGATGGCGGCCGCCTCCTCTTCGTCCAGGCGTGGCCAGACCCCATCTCCTTCTCCCCCTCTCACAGGCGTTGCTATGGATGTCGACTTTGAACTTGGGTCTCTTAGCCCACGGAGGAAGAGGAGCAAACCAGAGGAGGAGGAGGAGACAGAAGACGAGTAAGCACCTCGCCAATCGCGTTATCTCCTAGGTCCATCCCTGTATTATCTCTCTCTCTAATCCAATACCATCCCTGTAGGGATACGAAGACGCTGGCCCAGAGGGCGGCGAAGAGGGCCAGGGCATCGTCCGCCGACAAGCCCCCGACGGGTACTTTAGGCATGCTGCTTGTCGGCTTTTTAGGTGGGGACCGGCAGTAGGAGGGCCCGCAGGGGGCCACCACCAACACGCCGCCCACTTCAACTACAACGCCCCAAGGGGCCTCTCCGGCGAGGGCACCGACCGCCGAGGCCGCGCCCATGGAGGAGAAGGAGAGGGACTTGTGCACCGGTGGCTCTTCCTCGGCAACTGTTGTTGGCGAGGAGAGCGCCGCTCCTCCCTAGCCTGGTATAGATGATTTGCCTTGGTTCTCCAAGTTGAGTCTTGACGTTGGGCACCGCCTCACTTTTTCTTTTGACTTTTAGACCCTCCCTTGATGGACCGGGTGGATGTCGGGCCCACCGTCGAGGAGGTTGCCAAAGACGCCGAGGCTGAGGCCGACAGGATTGTTGCCGAGGAGGCCGCCAAGGCCACAGCAGAGGAGGCGGCCAAGGGTCTGTCGGAGGGACCGGAGACGCCAGCGCCGAGGAGGCCGGCAACGGGCCCGTCGGAGGAACCAGCGAGGCTGCTGCCGAGGAGGCCGGCAAGGCCGCTACCGAGGAGGCCGGCAAGGCTGCCGCCGAGGACCAGCCTTCCTCCTCCGCCGCCTCTGGCTTGGGTCGTTACCTGAAGGTGAGTGATGACTTGTTCATCCACCTCCCCTGGACGACAAGCAGCAGGGCGCCAACTGAGGGGGAGGTGTTTGATGATGAGGCACTCGCCGCCGTTGGTCTTGAGGTCATTGACGAGCTAGGCGCCATCGGTGACGGTTCTCAAGAGGAGCAACTTCTTTAGGCCATGAGTGCCAGCTTCCAGAAGCTCCAAGTACTTTACCATGCCCGTCTGGACAAGGCAAAGTCTAGGTCGGCCGTGGTAGATAAGGTGGAGGATGACTTTCAGGAGCGCGTCGCCCAGACAAAAATGTGGTTCGACGAGGCCCGGAGTGAGTTGAGGGCTTCCTAGGAAAAGCTGGACGAGCGCACCCGAGACCTCATGCTGGCGCAGTCCGATATTGAGAAGGCCCAGGAGGAGGCCAAGGAGCGAGTCGCGAATGATGAGGCTGCCCACAACCAGCGCCAAGCTCAATTGAACTCTCAGGAGGAAGACCTTGTCGCCTGTGAGCAGGCACTCACCGCTACACTGCACGGCAAGGATGAAGAGATTGACAAGCTTGTCGCGCGACAAACCCAAGAGCTAGAAAAGAAGCACATTGAGGCTCCCAATGCTCAGGCTCGGGTCCACACCGGCAAGGTAAAGGAGCCGGAGGTGGAGCGGGATGGCCTGATCAAGCGGGTCGTGGGGCTGACCACAGAGAGGGACACGATCCATGCTACCTTGATGGATGCGCAGTCCGAGGTCCTCGGCAAGGCCGAATATCTCTCCAAGGCCCATGATTCCATAAAGATCAGAAGCTGGAATTGGAGGGCCTCAAGGGGATGCTCAAAGAGGCCAAAGCTCGGGCGGAGACTCTGAACAAGGGCCTGGAGGAGGAGAAGCGGCCGCGGAAGGATGACGCCGCTGGTTACGCACAGTACGTAAAACGGCGAGAACCTCTGGATCAGCCACCTCATCACCGTCGCGGAGGAACTCACTGCGTAGCTGGCCACCATGGGCATGCCAAGCTTCAGGTTCTCCCGGGGGGTGAACCTCTCCATCCACGCCAGCTTGACTGTGTTCTTTGAACATGTTCTTGAGGCCCTGGGAAAGCTCCACTCTGACCGGGTGGCTTGTCTAGCCGACGAATCCCAGAGGCTCTGCCGGGGTGCCCTGAACAAGGTCCTCATCAAGATGGCATACTCGATCCCCGAGCTCGACTTTGACGTCGCGTTGGATAGCTTGCCGGATGATGTATATCTCACGGCGCTCAAGGACCGTATCAATCCCATCATCAATTGCGTCAGCGGAATTCAGAGGATAGAGGGCCAGCGTCGGGACTAAGCACCCCGTTTCTTGTTGCCGCTACAGGTTCAGAATCGAGACAATTTTTATCTTTAGTCAGAACCGTAGCAACGATTTATGTAATATAACTCTGCAATATTTTGTAGCGATGCATGTTATTTTCTTGTTTGATCCTTCTCTGTATGTCTACCCTATGCTTAATTGGGAGGGCTTGCTGGCGCGTAAACCCAGGCCGCGGCGTTTTAAGGACGGATCCTCAATAGCCTGCCGGGTATGCTCGCTGTCGGGCAAACCACCTTACTGTTCTCAGCACGGCCGTTTGAACTGTCGAGCAGACTCGAAATAGGACAAAACCGTTGCTAGTAACGGAAAGGCTTCCCTGCCGTTCTCGACGCGGCCACTCGAACTGTTGAGTGGACTCGAAACAGGGCGAGGGCTTTGCCAATAGTGGAAGGGCCCCATTGCATACATGTTTATCATACAGAGAGCAAGATCTCCAAGGAGAATAACCTTCATGTGAAAAGGAATTACTCAAAGTCGTGCATGACTTATCTTTTTTTTATCGTCGCGTGGGCGTCCACCGTACTCGTTGATGATGCCCCGCACTTGGTTATTTCCTTCTTGGGAAATCATGGCCATGAAGAACTGCTATACTAACTGCTAGAACAGATTTTCACAACTGCCCCCCCCCATACCTGGCGCGCCAAAGATGTCGGTACAAAACGACACCTATGGGATCACTGGAATCCCTTCTACGGTTGGCGGGCGCAAGGTTGTACAAAGAGAAGGTCTAAGAGTCAGCACAACAATCATTTACCTAGGTTCGGGCCGCGAGGATGCGTAATACCCTAGTCCTGCTTTGGTGTATATTTGAGTGTTCTTGAGTTCTTAAGCTAGCTAAAGTGCCTGTCCAATTTTCCAGGATCCGAATCCTTCTCCAGTATGCCGCGGGCCTCCTTTTATAGTCTAAAGGGGCTACCACAGTGGCACACACGAGGTGGAAATGTGTATACTGTATAGGCTTATCCCATGCCATTACGGGACAAGGCGCATGAAATGCACTGCTTAGGTGTCTATTTACTTTATCGGGGACGGAAAAAAAGCCTGTCCTGTCCTTGGCCGCTCTATCTGGTCGCAACGCGCGTCCTGGCCAGCGAGGCAGGCAGCTGAGGTGGCGTCGTGGTAGGGCCTTCACGAAGATCTGCATGCCACCATGCAGGTGCTTGACTAGCTGGCCCAGGAACCACGCATCGCCACATGGGTGCCTGCCTAGGCCAGCGGGTCGGCCGCCGAGCTAGCGCGGCGATGGGGCGGCAAGGGCTTGCCGCAATCTTGCTTCTGTTCCCAGCAAGGGTCTTGCCGGGGCCTCCGTGAGTATCCCGCAGCAAGAGGCTTGCCGGGGCTCCTGGGTGTCTTCGGCAAGGAGCCTTGTCGGGGCCTCGTGGGCATCCTCGGCAAGGAGCCTTGTGATCGCCATGTCTTCTAGTTCTTATCTTGGGAGTCATAGATCTTTTCCTTCACAAAGATCTGCATGCCATCACGTGGGCGCTTCCCGAGCCTTGTCTACAATGTGGTTGATACTGTTGGAGCCCATAGGCTTCAAGGGTGGCTGCGACAGAGGCGTCTGAGTGGATCGCCCTGGCAAGAGCCCTTGCCGAGGGCGCGCAGGCCGCCCCGGCAAGAGTCCTTGCCGGGGGAGAGCTTGTCTCCTTGCTTGGTCTTCTCGTGCCGCTGTGTTTGCATTGTTCCGGTAACTCCACGTTCCTGGGTTCCCCTTCTGCTCCGTTATGTTTGGCCACAGGCATGGCTCTGACTGCCCATGCACAAGTAAGGGGTAAAAGAGAGCGGCCCTACTTTTGTACACCGACACCCATCATCTACTTATTACTTCCCAATGCCTTCCTCTAGGCCCAAACAATGGTGATGTCATGTAGTTGCCGTTCACATAACACCACTAGAGGAAAGACAACATACATCTCATCAAAATATCGAACGAATACCAAATTCACATGACTACTTATAGCAAGACTTCTCCCATGTCCTCAGGAACAAACGTAACTACTCACAAATCATATTCATGTTCATAGTCAGGGGGTATTAATATGCATAATAGATCGGAACATATAATCTTCCACCAGATAAATCAACTAGCATCAACTACAAGGAGTAATCACACTACTAGCAACCCACATGTACCAATCTGAGGTTTCGATACAAAGATTGGATACAAGAGATGAACTAGGGTTTGAGAGGAGATGGTGCTGGTGTAGATGTTGATGGAGATAACCCTCTCCAAGATGGGAGAGTTGTTGGTGATGATGTTGGTGACAATTTCCCCCTCCTGGAGGGAAGTTTCCCCAGCAGAACAGCTCCGTCGGACCCCTAGATTGGTTCCGCCAAGGTTCCGCCTCGAGACGGCGGCGCTTCGTTCCGAAAGCCTCCTTATGATTTTTTCCAGGTCAAAACACTTGATATAGCAGAAGATGGGTATCGGGGGCTGCCACGTGGCCCACGAGGCAGGGGGGCGCGCCACCCACCCTCATGGACGGTGGGTAGCCCCCCTCCTGTACTTCTTTCGCCAGATATTTTTTATATTTTCCAAAACTGACCTTCATGGAGTTTCAGGGATTTTTGATTTGTGCAAAATAGGTCTCCAATGTTTCTCCTTTTCCAGCCCAGAATTCCAGCTGCCGACATTCTCCCTCTTCATGTAAACCTTGCAAAATAAGAGAGAAAAGGCATAAGTATTGTGACATAATGTGTAATAACTTCCCATAATGCAATAAACATCAATATAAAAGCATGATGCAAAATGGACGTATCAAGTTCTTGATCCTATCTTGCAAGTCAATAGTCACCTACTATGTGTTATGATCCGACAACCCCGAAGTGACAATAATCGGGACCACTCCCGGTGATGACCGTAGTTTGAGGAGTTCATGTATTCACTAAGTGTTAATGCTTTTGTCCGGTACTCTATTAAAAGGAGGCCTTAATATCCCTTAGTTTCGAATAGGACCCCGCTACCACGAGAGGGTAGGACAAAATATGTCATGCAAGTTCTTTTCCATAAGCACGTATGACTATATTCGGAATACATGCCTACATTACATTGATGAACTGGAGCTAGTTCTGTGTCACCATATGTTATAACTGTTACATGAGGAATCGCATCCGACATAATTATTATTGTTACAATCACTACAAAACTATTACTGTTACTTTTTCCATCATTACCGTTACTTCCATACTACTTTGCTACTAAATACTTTGTTGTAGATATTAAGTCTTTCAGGTGTGTTTGAATTGACAACTCAAGTGCTAATACTTGAGAATATTCTTTGGCTCCCCTTTTGTCGAATCAATAAATTTGGATTGAATACTCTACCCTCGAAAACTGTTGCGATCCCCTATACTTATGTGTTATCAAGACTATTTTCTGGCGCCGTTGTCGGGGAGCATAGCTATATTCTTTGAGCCACTTGGGATTTATATCTATTGATCACTATGAAGAACTTCGGAGATGAAAAAACCAAGATTTTTCCCTCTACAAGGGGAGGTAAGGAACTGCCATCTAGCTCTGCACTTGATTCACCCTCTGTTATGAGTAAATTTGCGACACCTACACCTGCTATTGAATCTGGTATGTCGCATGTTCTTGATGATGCCACTTCTGCTATGCATGATGATTATGATGAAACTACTTCTATGCTTGATAATACTGTGCCATTAGGTGAATTTCTTGATGAACAACTTGTTAGGGCTAGAGAGAATGAAATTATTGATACTGATAATATTGATGAAAGTGATGATGAAGATTCTCCGCCGAGATATGAATTGCCTGTTGTGCCTCAGGGTTATGTTATGGATAAAGAAACTGCTAGAGATCTTTTAGCTTGCAAAGATAGATATGATCTTAAGAAATTCTTAAATAAGCTGAAAGAAAAGTCTCTGAATGCTAGAATGAAATATGACCCTGCTTTTGCTACTTCACCTATCTGTATTTCCGATAAGGATTATGATTTCTCTGTCGATCCTGGGATAATCACTTTGGTCGAATCCGATCCTTTTTATGGCTATGAATCTGAAACTATTGTGGCAGATCTTACTAAATTGAATGATATAGCCACCCCATTCGAGGAAAAATTCATTACTACTATATCCTTAAGTTATTTCCGTTCTCATTAAAGGGTGATGCTAAAACATGGTTTAATTCTCTTGATCCTGGTTGTGTGCGTAGTCCCCAGGATATGATTTATTACTTCTCTGCTAAATATTTCCTTGCTCGTAAGAAACAAGCTGCCTTAAGGGAAATATATGATTTTGTGCAAATTGAAGAAGAGAGTCTCCCACAAGCTTGGGGAAGGCTTCTCCGATTACTTAATGCTTTGCCTAATCATCCTCTCAAGAAAAATGAAATACTTGATATCTTTTATAAAGGACTAACCGATGCTTCCAAAGACCACCTGGATATTTGTGTTGTTTGTGTTTTCAGGGAAAGAACTGTTGAGCAAGCTGAATTGCTATTGAATAATATGTTGAGTAATGAAAATAATTGGACACTTCCTGAACCAACTCCTAAGTCAACTCTGAACAAAAGGGGTATTCTATTTCTCAGTCCTGAAGATACGCAAGAGGCAAAGAAATCTATGAAGGAAAAGGGTATTAAAGCTGAAGATGCTGAGAATTTACCACCTATTGAAGAAATACATGGTCTTGATAACCCGACACAAGTAGTAAAGGTAAATTCTCTATACATATTTGATGAAGGTGCTATTCCTCGTAACAAGTCTGCTAGCCAATGCTTGGATGAGTTTGATAATTTTATTGTTAAACAAGAAAACTTCAATGCTTATGTTGGTAGACAATTGAAATGTAATGCTTATATGATTGAACACTTGAGTGATTATATGTCTAGAGTTAAAGGTGAACTTAAAATCATTAGTAAACATGCTTCTATGGTTACCACTTAGGTAGAACAAGTGCTTAAAGCACAAAATGATTTGCTCAATGAATTAAATAATAAGAAAAATGATAATGATGTTAGAGTTATGACTAGAGGGGGTAGAATGACTCAGGAATGTTTGTATCCTGAGGGCCACCCTAAGAGAGTTGAGCAAGATTCTCAGAGAACTAATGTTGATACACCTAGTCCTTCTAAGAAGAAGAACACGAAAAATGATAGGAATTTGCATGCTTCTAGTGAACTTGTTGTTGACACACTTGAGAATCCCAATGATATTTATATTTCTGATGCTGAAACACAATCTGGTAACGAACATGAACCTAGTGAAAATGATAATGATGATTTTCATGTTGATGCTCAAGCAATAACGATGATGTAGAGATTGAACCTACTGTTGATCTTGATAACCCACAATCAAAGAATTAACGTTATGATAAAAGAGACTTCGTTGCTAGGAAGCATGGTAAAGAAAAAGAACCATGGGTTCAGAAACCCATGAATTTTCCTCCTAAACCATCCAAGAAAAAGGACGATGATGATTTTGAGCGCTTTGCTGAAGTGATTAGACCTATCTTTTTGCGTATGCGTTTGACTGATATGCTTAAAATGAATCCTTATGCTAATTATATGAAATATATTGTTACCAATAAAAGAAATATACCTGAAGTTGAAATTTCCACGATGCTTGCCAATTATACTTTTAGAGGTGGAATACCAAAGAAACTAGGAGATCCAGGAGTGCCAACTATACCATGCTCCATTAAAGGAAACTATGTTAAAATTTCCTTATGTGATCTTGGAGCCGGTGTTAGTGTTATGCCTCTCTCTTTATATCGTATACTTGATTTGAATAATTTGATACCTACTGAAATATCTTTGCAAATGGCCAATAAATCAACTGCTATACCTGTCGTATCTGTGAGGATGTGCCTGTTGTGGTTGCAAAAATTACTATTTTAATAGACTTTGTTATTCTTGATATTCCCGAGGACGATAGTATGTCTATTATCCTTGGTATACCCTTTTGAATACTGCAGGGGCTGTTATTGATTGCAACAAAGGCAATGTCACTTTTCATGTTAATGGTAAGGAGCATACGGTACACTTTCTGAGGAAACAAACTCAAGTCCACACAATCAATTCTATTGGAAAAATTACAATGATCACTATTGGAGGTTTTGAATTCTCTCTTACTACTGTCAAGAAGAAATATGATATTCTTATTGTTGGGGACATGCATATGCCCATTGAGGTAACCTAGTGTTATTCGAAAATTCTCCGGTTTCATGTTATTCGGAAAGAGTTTGTCAACAAAACCTGATCAACCATGTTAGTGGATTCCTTTTGATAAGCAGGAGATGGATGAAGTTAGAAAGCACAACTCTCTGTACCCTCTTTCTACTTTCTGTTATTTAGATTAAATAAAGCAAAAGTAGTATTTTCTGTCTGTTTTCTGAATTATCCTTGCAATAAAAATACCCCGAAAATAAAAGTTCTCCAAATGTCTCGGAAATGAAATATGATTTTTTTTGTAGAATATTTAAGAATATTTGGCATTGAGAACACACCAGGGGCCCACACCACCTGGCCACGCGCATCCAGGGCACGTCCCCTGCCTCGTGGGCCCCATGGGGAACCCCCTCCACTTATTCCAGCACCCACACACTTCGTCTTCCTCCAGAAAAAAACCTCCCATAGCTCAAACCCGTGTTCTAGCTCATCTTGCTGCCATTTTTGATCTTCTTGCTCAAAGTTCCATTCACAAAACTTTTTGGGGAGATTGTTCTTCGGTATGTGACTCCTCCAATGGTCCAATTAGTTTTTGTTCTAGTGCTTTGTTTATTGCAAAATTTTGCTGCAAAGTTGACCCTGTTCTTGAGCTTGCATGTCAAATGTATGTGGTCCCAAGTAGTTCTAATGCATGATATAGTCTCTAGGCACTTGTGGGAGTAGTTGCTATCAATTTTGTTGAGTTTTGTTCACTTTTATTTTGAGTCTCTAAAAATTTCGGAAATTTTCAGAGGAATAATTTTTTTTAGGAAAATATACCAAGGTTCCACAAGGAAGCAAGGACCAAGGCTCGCGATACGTGAGCCGGATGATGAACCACCGAGGGAAGCTCAAGTGCGGCCTTGTGAATGGCCGTCATAGGGGTTTATGGTCCGGGTAGGCATCAAGGAAGAATTTGACGCGCAAAAAGGAGATATGTTATAACCAGGGAGGAGGCGAATGAGTATGAGGAGACGACGGAGGCGGGTCACCTCCAAGCAGCAGCTCATCAGGCAATAGCTGCTGCATCTCAGTACAACCCCCACTACGACTTTGGATGTCCGCCATGCCAGCAGTGGCCATAGACCAACTTAGGCCAAAAGCCTAAGCTTGGGGGAGTATGTATTTCTCACCGACATTACATTCATGTTCACACACTCATGCCAGTCGTCCGTGCTCATACTTTTTCATTGTACTATCTATGCTAATTTATTTTCTTTTCGAAGCCTTCTTATTGTGTGTCTGAAAAGCCTCAAGAAAAACTAAAAAATTAGTTATAGCTTTTAGCTAGTTTACTTTCCATGCGTGTAGTAGTAATAATTAAAGGAAAACCCAAAAAGATTTCTCGTTCTTCTTTTGCTTGTTGGGAGATTTCCTGTGTAAATAGTTTTATTTCTTTTCTTTTCTTTGGGGGTCAAGAGGAGAAGGCCATGATGAAAATGTTGAGTGGCTCTCATATGCATTATTGTTGATTTAACCAAGAGCCATATTACCTTGTCTTCTCCCTTGTATTAAATGCTTGCAGATTCCAGCTTAGTCCAATGCACATGCACTATTATTATTATCCACACCGTTCGGTCGTGCGAGTGAAAGGCAATAATGATGATATATGATGGATTGATTGAGATGAGAGAGCTGGTATGAACTCGACCAATCTTGTTTTTTGTAAATATGATTAGTTCATCGTTCCTGATTCAGCCTATTATGAATGAAACATGTTTGCAATGACAATATGAGATTATAGTTGCTCATGCCATGCTTAATTAGCTAGGAGTTTATAGTGGTTTACCTTGCGTGCCAACATGCTATTAAAATAGTTGTGATGTGGTATGACAGGCTCGTATCCTCCTTTGAACGATTCAAGTGGTTTGACTTGGCACATGTTCACACATGTAGTTGAAACAAAATCAACATAGCCTCGACGATATTTATGTTCATGGTGATTTATATCCTACTCATGCTTGCACTCATTGTTGATTAAGCTTAATGCATGCTCATGACTATTGTCGCTCTCTGGTTGGTCGCTTCCCAGTCTCTTTCTAGCCTTCACTTGTACTAAGCTGGAATACTGTTTGTGCATCCACTTCCATAAACCCCAAAGTTATTCCTTATGAGTCCGCCATACCTTTCGATATGCGGTATTTACCTGGCGTTCCAAGTAAATGTGTATGTGTCAAACTCTAAACCTTCAAATGAAATTATGTTTTGTATTCTCGAATAGCTCATGTATCAACTAGGGCTATCTATATCTTCCATGCTAGGCGGGTTATTCTCCCGATGAGTGGACTCCGCTCATCATTCACGAGAAAATGGCCGGTAACCGGGATGCCCAGTCCCATGCTCAAATCAAAACAAAATAATTAAACAAAAATCCCCCAGGAGTATTGTTGGTATGGACGGTACCCGTTGTTTCGGACCAGTCATGGAGTGTGCTTGTTGGTGGTGGGGGAGTATAAACTTTAGCATTTTGTTTGGGAACCGCCTATAATGTGTGTAGCAAGGAAGATATCGAGAACTCTTGGTTGTTATGTTGACAATGAAAGTATGCCACCCAAAATATTAATTATGTCTATTTCAAAAGTCGAGCTCTGGCACCTCTGCAAATCTCTGCTTCCCTCTGTGAAGGGCCTATCTATTTGCTTTTGTGTTGCGTCATCATGCTCTTAGTAAAAAGCACCAGTTAGAGAGCACGGCTGTCATTTGCATGCATTGCTATTAATTTACATTGAGTATGGTTGGATCTCTTTTACCGTGAATTACAATGTCTAGTCAGTCCTTGATTTTCAGGGGTGCTCTGCATTTATGTTTTGCGGTCTCATAAAGGCCTAGCAAAATACCATCTTGTTATATCATATTATGATTGTTTTGAGAAAATGTTGTCATCCTAGATTTATTATTATTGCTCGCTAGTTGATTATGCCATTGATATGAGTAAACATGAGACCTAAATGTTATTGTGAATATGGTTAGTTCATAATTTTTGCTGAAATCTTGAATGCTGGCTTTACATATTTGCAACAACAAGAGCAAACAGAGTTTGTAAACGTTTTTCTTTATCACTTTCAGTTTGTCAACTGAATTGCTTGAGGACAAGCAAATGTTTAAGCTTGGGTGAGTTGATATGTCTCCAATGTATCTACTTTTCCAAACACTTTTGCCCTAGTTTTGGACTCTAACTTGCATGATTTGAACGGAACTAATCCGGGCTGACGTTGTTTTCAGCAGAATTGCCATGGTGTTACTTTTGTGCAGAAATAAAATTTCTCGGAATGACCTCAAACTTCACGGAGAATATTTTTGGAATTAATAAAAAATACCGGCGAAAGAATCAACACCAGGGGGCCCACACCCTGTCCCCGAGGGTGGGGGGCGTGCCTGTCCCCCTGGGCGCGCCCCTACCTCGTGGGCCCCCTGGACCTCCACCGACCTTAACTCCGACTCCATATATTCACGTTCGGGGAGAAAAAAATAAGAGAGACGGATTCATCACGTTTTACGATATGGAGCCGCCGCCAAGCCCTAATCTTCTTCGGGAGGGCTGATCTGGAGTCCGTTCGGGGCTTCGGAGAGGGGAATCCGTCGCCATCATCATCATCAACCTTCCTCCATCACCAATTTCATGATGCTCACCGCCGTGCGTGAGTAATTCCATCGTAGGCTTGCTGGACGGTGATGGGTTGGATGGGATTTACCATGTAATCGAGTTAGTTTTGTTTGGGTTTGATCCCTTGTATCCATTATGTTCTCAGATTGATATTGCTATGACTTTGCTATGCTTAATGCTTGTCTAGGGTCTGAGTGCCATGATTTCAGATCTAAACCTATTATGTTTTCATGAATATATGTGAGTTCTTCATCCTATCTTGCAAGTCAATAGTCATCTACTATGTGTTATGATCCGGCAACCCCGAAGTGACAATAATTGGGACCACTCCCGGTGATGACCGTAATTTGAGGAGTTCATGTATTCACTAAGTGTTAATGCTTTGGTCCAGTAATCTATTAAAAGGATGCCTTAATATCCCTTAGTTTCCAATAGGACCCCGCTGCCACGGGATGGTAGGACAATAGATGTCATGCAAGTTCTTTTCCATAAGCACGTATGACTATATTCGGAATACATGCCTACATTACACTGATGAACTGGAGCTAGTTCTGTGTCACCCTATGTTATAACTGTTACATGAGGAATCACATCTGACATAATTATCCATCGCTGATCCATTGCATATGAGCTTTTGACATATTGATCTTTGCTTAGTTACTTTTCCGTTGCCACTGTTACAATTACTGCAAAACTATTACTGTTACTTTTGCCACCGTTACCGTTACTTCCATACTACTTTGCTACTAAATACTTTGCTACAGATATTAAGTCTTTCAGATGTGGTTGAATTGACAACTCAACTGCTAATACTTGAGAATACTGTTTGGCTCCCCTTGTGTCGAATTAATAAATTTGGGTTGAATACTCTACCCTCGAAAACTGTTGCGATCCCCTATACTTGTGTGTTATCAAAAGCCACCATTCATAACTTTTTCATACATGTCACTCTTGATTCATTGCACATCCCGGTACACCGCCGGAGGCATTCACGTAGAGTCATATTTTGCTCTAAGTGTCGAGTTGTAATCCTTGAGTTGTAAAAGAAATATAAGTGAGATCATCATCATTATTAGAGCATTGTCCTGTGTGAGGAAATAAGAAAAAAGAGAAAAAAAGAAAGGCCAAAGAAGCCAATGAAAAAAAGTAGGGCCAAAGAAGCCAATGAAGAGAGAGAGAGAGAGAGAGAGAGAGAGAGAGAGAGAGAGAGAGAGAGAGAGAGAGAGAGAGAGAGAGAGAAGAGACAATGCTACTATCCTTTTTCCACACTTGTGCTTCAAAGTAGCACCATGATCTTCACGATAGAGAGTCTCCTGTTTTGTCACTTTCATATACTAGTGGGAATTTTTGTTATAGAACTTGTCTTGTATATTCCAACTATGGGCTTCCTCAAATGCCCTAGGTCTTCATGAGTAGGCAAGTTGGATGCACACCCACTTAGTTTCTTTTGTTGAGCTTTCATACATTTATAAATCTAGTGCATCCGTTGCATGGCAATCCCTACTCACTCACATTGATATCTATTGATGGGAATCTCCATAGCCCATTAGTACGCCAAGTTGATGTGAGACCATTTTCCTCATTTCTGTCGTCTCCACAACCACCACTCTATTCCACCTATAGTGCTATATCCGTAACTCAAGCTCATGTATTGTGTAAAAGTTGATTTTTTTTGGAATACTAAAGTATGAAACAATTGCTTGGCTGACACCGGGGTTGTGCATGATTTGAATATGTTGTGTGACGAAGATGGAGCATAGCCAAACTATATGATTTTTTAGGGATGAACTTTCTTTGACCATGTTATTTTGAGAAGACATAATTGCTTTGTTAGTATGCTTGAAGTATTATTATTTTATGTCAATATTAAACTTTTGTCTTGAATCTTTTGGATCTGAACATTCATGCCACAATAAAGAAAATTGCATTGCTAAATATGTTAGGTAGCATTCCACATCGAAAATTCTGTTTTTATCATTTACCTACTAGAGGACGACCAGGAATTAAGCTTAGGGATGCTTGATACGTCCCCAACGTATCTATAATTTTTGATCGTTCCATGCTATTATATTATCTGTTTTGGATGTTTAGTGGGATTTATTATGCCGTTTTATGTTATTTTTCGGACTATCCTATTAACTGAAGGCCCAGTGCCAATTCCTTTTTTTGGCCTATTTTAGTGTTTTGCAGAAAAGGAATACCAAACGGAATGAAACCTTCAGGAGGATCTTTTTGGTCCGAAAGCAAACCAAGAGACTTGGAGTTGAAGTCTGGAACGCCACGAGGCAGGAGGGCGCGCCCAGGGGGGTAGGCGTGCCCCCACCCTCGCGGGCCCCTCGTAGCCCCACCGACGTACTTCTTCCGCCTATATATACCCTTATACCCTAAAAACATCAGGGAGGGCAACGAAACCACTTTTCCACCACCGCAACCTTCCATACCCGTGAGATCCCATCTTGGGGCCTTTTTCGACGCTACGCCGGAGGGGGAATCGATCACGGAGGGCTTTTACATCAATACCATAGCCTCTCCGATGATGTGTGAGTAGTTTACCACAGACCTTCGGGTCCATAGCTATTAGCTAGATGGCTTCTTCTCTCTCTTTGATTCTCAATACAAAGTTCTCCTCGATGTTTTTCGAGATCTATTCGATGTAATATTCTTTTGCGGTGTGTTTGTTGAGATCCGATGAATTGTGGATTTATGATCAAGTTTATCTATGAATAATATTTGGTTCTTCTCTGAATTCTTATATGCATGATTTGATTTCTTTGCAAGTCTCTTCGAATTATTGGTTTAGTTTGGCCTACTAGATTGATCTTTCTTGCAATTGGAGAAGTTCTTAGCTTTGGGTTCAGTCTTGCAGTGTCCTTTCCCAGCGACAGCAGGGGCAGCAAGGCACGTATTGTATTATTGCCATCGAGGGTAAATAGATGAGGATTATATCATATTGCTTGAGTTTATCCCTCTACATCATGTCATCTTGCTTAATGCGTTACTCCGTTCTTTTGAACTTAATACTCCAGATGCATGCTGGATAGCGGTCGATGTGTGGAATAATTGTAGTAGATGCAGAATCGTTTCGGTCTACTTGACACGGACGTGATGCCTATATTCATGATCATTGCCTAGATATTCTCATAACTATGCACTTTTCTATCAATTGCTCGGCAATAATTTGTTCACCCACCATAATTTATGCTATCTTGAGAGAAGCACTAGTTAAACCTATGGCCCCCGGGTCTATTTTCTATCATATAAGTTTCCGATCTACAAGTCTAGTTTCCTATTTAATTTACTTTGCAATCTTTACTTTCCAATCTATACAACAAAAGTACCAAAAATATCTATCTTATTATCTTTATCAGATCTCACTTTTGCGAGTGGCCGTGAAGAGATTGACAACCCCTTTATCGCGTTGGTTGCAAGACTCTTGGTTGTTTGTGCAGGTACTAGGTGACTTGTGTGTTATCTCCTATTGGATTGATACCTTGGTTCTCAAAAACTAAGGGAAATACTTACGCTACTTTGCTGCATCACCCTTTCCTCTTCAAGGGAAAACCAACGCATGCTCAAGAGGTAGCAGTTTGTGATTCCCGAAGCATACACGTATAGTCTCTCGCTATGCCGGGAAGTTGCAGCATAATTTATCCTTGATTGTCCTATCTTTGTGTGAAGGTCGGGGGCGCGCGATGGTTAACTCCTACCAACCTCCTCCTAGGAGCATGCGTAGTATTACTTTGCTTTGAGGGCTAATAAACTTTTGTAATAAGTATACGAGTTCTTTATGACTAATGTGATTCCATGGATTATAGGCACTCTCACCCTTTCATAATTGCTAGCCCCTCTTGTACCGCGCAATTTTTGCCGGTGCATAAAGTTTATCATACCTTCCTCAAAAAAGCCACCATACCTACCTATATGCGGTATTCCCTTCCCGCTTTAAGAAAATTTCTATGTGCCATCTCTAATTTTCAAAATAAATTTCCTTTTTGTGTGCCCGTACCGCTCGTGAGGCGGTGAGGGGTGGACAATATTTTCCATGCTAGATGTGTTATTCTCACGATGAGTGTTTATTCAATTTTCATTGCACGAGAGTAAGGCAAAGGTATTAGGGATGCCCATTCCCGAAATGAAAAACAAATTTACTTTATGTTGTCAAATAATAAATTCCTTGGAAAGTGTTGGTATGGAAGGTAACCGTGGATTCGGCTAGCCATGGCTTGTGAAAGTTTGGTGGAAAAGGAATAAACTTTATTTTATGTTTGGGAACCGCCTATGATATATCTAGCATGGAAAGTGTTGGGAACCATGAGTCGTTTTTTAGTGGGAAAAGTATACCTCCCAAAATAATTTTATCTCTCAATTTAAGCTTTGAGCTCTGGCACCTCTACAAATCCCTACTCCTCACATTGATATCGATTGATGGACATCTCCATGGTCCATTAGTTTGCCTAGTTGATGTGAGACTTTCTTCCCATCTTTTGTCTACTACCACTGCATTCCATTCCACCTATATTGCTATATCCATGGCTTGCACTCATGTATTGCGTGAGAATTGAAAATGCTGAAGCGCGTTAAAAAGTATGAACCAATTGCTTGGCTGACACCGGGGTAGTACATGATTTATACTTTGAGCTGGGAAGACAGAGCATGACAAGACTATATGATTTTGTAGGCATAACATTCTTTAGCATTTGATATTCTAGAAGACATGGTTGCTTGTTGATATGCTTGATTATTTAAATCTCATGTCAAAAATAGACTATTGCTTTGAACTATATAAAAGTCCAATTTTCCATGCTATAAAGAAAAGAATATGACATGACATGTTAGGCAGCATTCCACATAAAAAATTCCGTTTTTATCATTTACCTACTCGAGGACGAGCAGGAATTAAGCTTGGGGATGCTGATACGTCTCCAACGTATCTATAATTTTTTATTGTTCTAGGCTGTTATATTATCATTCTTGTATGTTTTACAATCATTTTATAGCCATTTTATATCATTTTTTGGGACTAACCTATTGACATAGTGCCAAGTGCAAGTTGCTATTTTCTGTATGTTTTTTACATCGCAGGAAATCAATATCAAACGGCGAACAACCACCGCGAAACTTTTTGGAGATTTTTTATGGGCCAGAAAACACCCAATGGGTTGAAGCTGCACCTGGGGGGTGCCCCAAGGTGGGCACAACCCACCGGGGCGCGCCAGGCCCCCCTAGCATGCCCAGGTGGGTTGTGCCCACCTCGGTGGCCTCTTGCACCCCCTCTTTACCCTATAAATTCACAAATATTCCAAAACCCTTTGGGGGAGACCTAGATGAGAAGTTCTGCTGCCACAAGCATCTGTAGCCACTAGAAACAAATCTATACCCTTTCCGATACTCTGCCGGAGGGGGAAATCATCACCGATGGCCATCTTCATCATCCCGACGGCCATCTTCATCATACCGGCGGCCACCATGATGAGGAGGGAGTAGTCCACCCTCGGGGCTGAGGGTTTGTACCTGTAGCTATGTGTTTAATCTCTCTCTCTCTCTCTCTCTCTCTCTCTCTCTCTCTCGTGTTCTTGATATGCACAATCTTGATGTATCACGGGATTTGTTAATATAGTCGGATCATATGGTGTTTCCCCCTCTCTATCTTGTGATGAATTGAGTTTTCCCTTTGAGATTTCTTTGGTTTGAATACTTTTATGGATTTGAGAAAATTTATATATGTCTTGAAATTGAATACTCGTGGTGACAACGGTGTATCGTATTGATCCACTTAATATATGTTTTGGCACTCAACTTGTGGATTCCCGAAGTGACATTGGGGTAATCTATGCATATGGGGTGATGCACATTCTTGTCTTTGTTTCTCCGTTTTTGGTGTTATCTTAGTACGAACTCTTGATAGATCAATCGGGAAGGATAACTTTGTGTGTTTTCACTACGAACTCTTGAAACATCGATCAAAAAAGATAACCTTGTGTTATTCTAGTAGTAACTCTTGATAGATAGATCAGAAAGGATAACTTTATGTTGTCTTAGTACGAAATCTTGATAGATTGAAAGGAAAGAATAACTTTGAGGTGGTTTTGTTGAGGGGTGGTTATATGATCCAATTATATTAGCACTGTTGAGAGATTGCACTAGCAAAAGTACAAACCCTAGGCCTTGTATTTCATCATTGCAATACAGTTTGTGCTCACTTTTGTTACTTCCTACCTTGCTGTTTTTTATTGTTAGTACTACAAAAACTCATATCTACTATCCATATTACACTTGTATCACCATCTCTTCGCCGAACTAGTGCACCTATACAATTTACCATTGTATTTGGTGTGTTGGGGACACAAGAGACTTTTTATTATTTGGTTGCAGGGTTGTTTGAGAGAGACCATCTTCATCCTACACCTCCTACAAATTGATAAACCTTAGGTCATCCACTTGAGGGAAAATTGTTACTGTCCTACAAAACTCTGCGCTTGGAGGCACACCACGTGCCTACAAGAATAAAGTTGCAAAGTAGACATCATGGCCTTATACGCACTAACTGCCACGCGGGACAAGTTATGGGCAACCGGCATCGTCGTATCACCTGAAGCCTTCTAGACGTCAGTGACTGAGCAACGCGCCAGATCGGACTAGAATGTCTGCTCTGTTATTAGGAGGGTCTAGGTCTGCTTCCGGCCACCCATGCAATGTGCAGGAGTGCAAAGGGCGATGCGCCCAAGACCCCTACGTGCTTAGGATTTACACCGGCGTGCTGACCTCTTTGTTGGGCCTAGGTAGGGCTGCAACGTGTTGATCTTCCGAGGACGGGCATGGCCCAGGAAAGTGTGTTCGGCCAGAGTGATCGAGCGTGTCGGGTTATGTGGTGCACCACTACAGGGAAGTAATCTATTCGAATAGCCGTGTCCACGGTAATAGGACAACCCCGAGTTGTATGCCGACCTCATGACAACTAGAACCGGATACTTAATAAAACACACCCTTTCCAGTGCCAGATACAACCCGGTGATGGCTCTCTCATAGGGTGACGAGGAAAGGATCGCTAGGTAGGATTATGCTATACGATGTTACTTGGTGAACTTTCCAACTACTCTCCTCTACTGCTGCAAGATGGAGGCTGCCAGAAGCGATGATACTTGTTACTTTCCAGCTACTCACTTCTACTCCTGCAAGATGGAGGCTGCCAGAAGCGTTGTCTTTGATAGGCCTAGCTTTCCCCCTCATATTCTAGCATTCTGCAGTTTAGCCCACAGATATTACCCCTTTATACATATACCAATGCATATGTAGTGTAGATCCTTGCTTGTGAGTACTCTGGATGAGTACTCACGGTTGCTTTGCTTCCCCTTTTCCCCCCTTTCCCCGTCTTCTCAGATGATGCAACCAGATGGTGGAGCACAGGAGCCAGATGCTTTTGCCGACGACTACAACTACCCCGATAGAGCCTACTACTACGTGGAGTCTGCCGACGACTAGGAGTAGCTTAGGAGGATCCCGGGCAGGAGGCCTTGCCTTTTCGATATGTATCCCTGTTTGTGCTAGCCATCTTATGGCACCTTGTTTAACTCATGTCTGTACTCAGATATTTTTTCTTTCGCTGACTCGTTTATGATCGAGCTTATGTATTCGAGCCCTTGAGGCCCCTGGCTTATAATATGAAGTTTGTATGATCTTTAATTTGTGTCTACAGTTGTGTTGTGATATCTATCTGTGAGTCCCTGATCTTGGTCGTACACATTTGCGTGCATGATTAGTGTACGGTCAAATCGGGGGCGTCACAAGTTGGTATCAGAGCCGACTGCATGTAGGAATCCCCCTTTCCAACTCCTTGGCCGAAGTTGAGTTTATTCATTGAAAAACTTTTACTAACATGGTTGTGTGGCTTACGGGCCCACATCACCATTGGGTGGTGTTAGGATCTTTTATTCCTCGTCTATACTCTGGAAATCTGATCTCTCTTCTATTTGGGTTAAATGATTTTGCTAAATCTAACATTAGGATCTCGTGATCACATCCACCCAGAGAGCCTCTTATTAAAGGTGATCGCCTACCGCACCAGAAGATTCTGGAGATACACTTTGATGTTCCCTCGAGACCTTTGTTCCCTCCTCCTTTGCAATTCTAGACCACCGATAAATCTTTATGGATAACTACTTACACATGTCGTTCATACCTTCGTTCCTAGTTGGCCCTGTTATTAACCCCAAGAAATTCACCAATATCCGGAGAATCCTTTGTGCCTACTACTTTGGTGCTCTTTTCCGCATTAATACCCCCACGAACAATTCATCGCACTTACCCAGGATCCGTTCATCCCCAATTGTTCAGGTTTTTCAGGAAACTCTTCGGAATACTATCCAATCTTTCGAGAATCCTCTGCACCCTATGGCTCTTGAAATTCTTATCTGCCTGCATTATGGTCAATTCCATATGCCTAGCAATATTCATTGATGTCCCTTGCCGTTATCATCTTGAGTCCCTTGATCCAATACATGCATGAATACTCGCAATCATCAATTGGTCCTTGCCATTATTCTTCCGGCTCAGGAGTCATCCTGATATGATTTGGTTCATGAATAATGAACCTTGATCGATTGTGCCTCTAAGTCTATTCAACTTACTCATCTTTGATCAGAGCTTCTACTTATGATCCATCATTTTGGAAATCGCAATGCCTTTGTATTCAAGCATCGAATTATTCAGATATTTTTATAATAATATGTCCTTGTATTGTTTCTTGTTTTGCTGGAGCACCGACACTCTCATCAGATCCATTGTGGACCGCCAAATCCTTGTTGGATCATTATACGATAGTGTCCTTCATATTCAAAAGCCTTGTGAGTTTTCCCCTTGGTACCTAATGCCTTTTGGTAAATCATAGCTTATGCCTTTAGTGAATTGTATCTTATGTTTTTTTAACCCTGCTATGCTTCCGAGCTTGAGTTATTTACCCCTGAAGTTGTTGGTATATGTTCCTAAGATGCCCGATGGGTTGAACCTATGCCTTCACTAAATTTGTGTGAAACCGGAAGACTTCTACGGGTCACACTCTACTAGTATTTCGTCCGATGACTTTTCAATACTACAACTTCGAAAAACAAGAGGTCAATGGAAGGTTATGGGTTGAAGAAGTGGGAGTCGACCTTGAACTTTGTATCCATGCCCATGGACCCGATGTGGAACTTATCATGGAAGTTTCTTGTAATAATAATATTCCCCTTGCATAAGTTCATCTTGTATCTATGCTCAACCATTGCAACCATGGTTTCGACCATGATTTTTTTATTTGATCCCATCGAACCTATCATGGAAGCTTCTTGTAATAATAATAATCCTTTTGCATAAGTTCATCTTGTATCTATGCTCGCCCCACTGCAACCATGGTTTCAAACATGATTGTTGTTTTTTGATCCCATCTCTCGGACAAGTTAAAGTGCTTGTCTTCTACAGATCAATACGCCTGTCCAACCTCGATTCTGCTCTACCTTCGAGTATTACCCTCTGGTATCTCGAGAATATCATGAAACTACATAGCTTTTTATGAGTTCTTCATCAACTATTATTTCTCACCGAATCCAATTTTCCATGGGTTCTGAGTTTTTAGACCCTCAAGGACACGCATAACTCAATCGATACCGTGCTACGATTCAACAACTCTTAGTAATCTTCATTGCTTACAAGTTTGTACTTGATCATGTCATTCCCATTCGATTTTGTAAATCATCATCGTCATGCAGAAGCTTGACCACACTATCTATGTCCTTCACCCCCGGAACACCATTCAAACAATACTCTAAGCTTACATCGAGCTTTAAGCATCATGTTGGTTGTCTTGAAAGGAAATTTTGATTCTGAGCTTGCAATCTTATATGTGGTTCTTTTTGCTTGATGTCGTCAATGAACGATTACATCTTCAAGAAACCTCTCGACAAATGTGTCATGATCATCATCAACATTCCGAGCTCTTCCAGGATATCAATCAAATTCGTGATGAGAAATACCATCCTTGCCCCTCGATGATTTGTGTTATCATCAACAACATTATTAGCTTCCTTCCAACACATACTTGTTCCTGGTATGGAGCTCCTTGCTATCCAGCTCGTGTTATGTTGTACCTTGTAGTGTTGCCATCTTTTATGCCCAGAATGTTGTGAGAATTTCACTACCTCTTAAGAATTCTTGAAATAGTAATACTTCTTGCCATATCCGTTCATATCTTGGTTCCCGTGTTGTTTCTAACAAAAATATGGACCATTAAACTATGATATGCGAATTCAAAATTTCTAGAAACCCTATTGCTTTGGAGTGAATGATCGATAGTTCCATTCCTAGTCTTTTGGTTACTGAATCACCCTTCTAACATTTATCGTGCTATTTTGTCCAGATTTCCAGGTTCATTTTCGTTCAAGTTTAATTGTGGATGTTCTCCTCGAACGTACTTCATTATATACTTGGTGTGTCCAATGCTATCACCTTGTTCATTTAATTGTGAAAATCCTTGTCTAGGGATATCTCGTTAAATTATTGTTGAGCCCGTAGGCCACATCCTCATCCTTTCGTTGCCAAAATTGTATGACTTATTCTATAAACTATTTTCGGTGGATCCTTTGTGTATCCAAAGTCTGATCTTCAGATGATGACCATGTCAATGCTATCCTGAAGCATGATCGTGGTACTCAAATATCAACAAGAGCATCAGAAGCACAATGCTAGATGTCTCTTGATAAGTGATACAAACACCATTGTATGGTTACATATCACGATTCTTCTCACCCCTTTTATCTAAATCGTCATGTCCTTGATCCCCTGTCACATATATCATGCACTACTTATCCTTCGGAAGGATATACTCCTATTACTGTGTTTAAACAAATTTTTCATTCCATTGATTTGTTAACTAATAATCACAGTTTCCTTTCCGTTGGTTTGTTTAACTTTTCTTGTGATCTACATATAATCTGAGCAGTAATAATTCTCTACTTATGTAGCACCTCAGCGTACACTCTATTAGTACGCCCCTGTTACTATTGTTGATGACATTTCGGTAACCACCGATGGACGAGAACTTTGCCTATTTGTCTGCCTCGTTCAACGAGCAGGAAAATGGTTCTCTTCGTCTATCTCTCTTGGTACTGACATTGTTGCCAACATAACCGACATGCCATTCTCTGACACACGTTGCTTTCATGACTTCGCAAGATGTCAGCATCCTTCCTACTTTTATCCCACATGGTGGGCCCATAACCCGAAGTTCCACAGGATCAGAACCTGACTCTCCTGTACACCCCCTGTTCCCAAAGTTATTCCTCGCGCATGGCCTCGTATGTAATTCATGATCCACCTTTCGAGAGATCATCAATTCTTGTGTCATATGAAATACTTATTCCCATTGCTCCGAACCCCTTTCACACCCTATTTCAGGCAACGAACGATTGCCTATCCGCTTGGAACTTCTTATTGCACCTTCTTACCTTGCACCCAATGACTTTCTTGAATTTATACTCGGGAGATGCCTCTATGCCACGTTCACTGAGATAACCCCCAGGTACCTAACATGTGTTGAGATCCGCCCTTCCCGAGTCTCCCCCCTTATCTTTTCCGTAAGTACGATGGAGATTTTGAAGAAAGGATGACTGGTTCATCATGGTGACTTGGAGCACAGAAATGAAAACATGAACATAGTGGATCGACCTCTTCGAGAAGAGCAACCAAGACGAAGAAGAATTGTTAGAAATTTCATAACCTAGTATTCCCCCTTATTCCGAACCTTACATATCGGGACGAGATTTCTTGTAGTGGAGGAGAACTGTGACGCCCAGATAATGAAGCTACAATAACCCCCTGCTAATGGTACCAGGTCACCACTTTTACTGTTGCTAAGTCCCATGTTGATTCAAATCAATTCAAAATTCAAATTTGAAATCAAGCCAAACAAAAAAAGTTTTCGGATAGTAAAACTAAAATGTTCTAAAGGTGACAAATAAATCATAAGTAATTATGGTGGAGAATCCATATTTTTTATAAAGTTTTAAATGCACTAAAATGATTAAAAAATAGTAGACAAAACAATTAATTAAATGCCATTTGTATTTTATAAAATATTAAACTATTTTATGTCGTTGCCCAAATTTATGTGGTAGTAGTATTTTTATTTAGACTAATTTAGGAACTAGTATGTATTTTATTTTAAACTAAAATAAAGTGTAACTAAAATAAAATAGGAAAAAATAAATGAAAAGGAAATTAAAAAAAGGAACAAAAGACCCCCTCGCCCGCGCTGGCTAACCGGCCGGCCCAGCCTGTGGCCTACTTACCCCCAACCTAAACCTAACTCGATCCACCCCATCCCCCCGATCCACTATCCTCCCCCCTCCCGATCTGGGTGCTGCGCCCGAGCTGGTGCCGTCGCCATGGATGCCTTGCCCATGAGCTCTCCAACCTCTTTGTGTCCTAGGACGGTGTCTGCCCACACCGTCGTCGTTTGCTACCTCCTCTCCGTCCACGAGAACAAGCTCGGGACCCCTACCTCAACAGATCGGGCTCGTCCCCCTTCTGTGCTCCGCCGGTCGTCACCGTCGATGTGCCACTGCGACGCCCCCTACCTCTCCAAGCACGGCTACGGCTCGCTGTGAGCCTCCTCCTTCGCCCACCCCTCTTCCTCGCGATGAGCTACCCTTGGTCGTGCAGCCCCTGGCCTGCGCCGAGGCCACGCGCCCGCCCGCGCCCGGCCTACCACATGCCCGCCATGCGCCTGCCTACGCGTGCGCTCGCCTTGCCCGCCCGCCCGCGCCCTGCTCCCTGGCCGCCCCGCCGCCCACTGCCTCTACTACTGCTCTACCGCGGCTATGCTACTGCTTGCTATGGCCACTCCGCCCGTTGCCTCCCCCCTGCATGTTGCTGCCGCTACGTCTCACGCCCGCGGCCTCTGCTGCAACTACCTAACGCTGCTACGCCCAATGCTGCCGCTCACCGCTTCAGCTGCCCGCACAAGTCGTACCTCCGGCTGCCACGTAACTTGCTGTCGTCGCTACCAGAGGGCGCCTCCAGCACCAGTAGCCACTGGCGTTGGAAGCGCCAGGGCAGCTGCTTGCTAGCAGACCCAGACATGTGCCCTCCCGTCATCTAATTCGGCTGACCGGAGCTTCTCCATCGTGCCGGATTAGTGCCGGCGTGAAGCTGCCCATGTGGCACCTAATGAGGGACTAAACGACTAATTACTTCCCCCTACCTATAACGCCCAAGATGTGACTATATCTCCTATGTGTCGAGGCACGACTTAGAGGCATAATCGCATTTTGGTATGATCGCAAGATGGTCATCTTCACACATTCCCATCTACAAGAACAAAGGGTAAAATACATAGTTGGATTACAATCGCCACTTCACACAATGCATAAATAAGTCATACATTCATCCAAGTACAATCATGGTCCGGCTACAGACAAAACCAAATGAAAGAAGATAACCACCCACTATGCCCGATTGGCTCTAGTAGGAACCAGTACTGATCGTCGCGGAACGTCACATACATCTGCCCACGTTCCTCATCAAACTCCCACTTGAGTTCCTGGCCATCAACTGAATCATACTTGGTTGTACCTGCATCTCGTTTTGTAGTAAACCGTTAGTCACGAGGACTCAGCAATCCAATTCCCGGGTATCAAAACTATCACATCCTTTGGGTAAGGAGAAAGTGTACAAGTGGGCTGCTGCAAGCGCTATGCGTAGATGAGGTGGCTAGCTTACGTATCATCAGAGCGAGAAGAGAAGTGAAAGCCATCGGTCGTGAACTAAATCATGATCACAAGATGATCCTGTCTACCTATCCATGTTCTCTTCCCGAACTCCCTCGAAAAGAGATCATCACGACTACTCACACGGTAGTTTATTAAGTTTGAGTTTTTGTGTCAAGTTGTCTACAACCGGATATTAATAAACTCCAATCCGCCATATAACCGTGGGCATGGCTTTCGAAAGATCATAACCCAGCAGGGGTGTCCCAACTTAGCCCATCACAAGCTCAACAGAGGTAAAACCCCTTATCCTAGGGACTACCCGATCAGACCCGGAAGCCCGGTGTACAAGATATTTCGACAATGGTAAAACAAGTCCAGCAAGACCTCCCGACGTGCCGACACCCTGATAGAAGCCGCGCGTATCTCGTCTCAGGCCACGATCGGATGAGCACAACACACAATTACAAAAATACCACAAGTTGCCAAGGGGCGTTATCGCAAACGTCTCTGGGTTGGACCAACACTCATGATGAGCACTGTCCCGGGGGTTGATTAAGAATCCTTGGGTGCTAGCCGGTCCCTATGCAAGTTTTTAGTTATTAGGCAAATGGTAAAACCAAGGTTGGGCCTTGCTGGAGGAGTTTTATTCAAAGCGAACTATCAAGGGGGGGGGCCATAAACCCCAACCGCGTTAGGAACACAAAATCAAGGAACATAACACCGGTTTATCGGTTCCTAAGGTGGCATGAATGGAACAAAACAGCGAGCAAAAGGCCAAGCCGTCCACCCATTGCCAAGTATATAGGTGCATTAATGTAAATAATAGATATTGTGTTATTCTCAAAAACCCAATCCACATGGAGCAAACTTTATCTTCACCTGCAACTAGCAACGCTATAAGAGGGGGCTTGAGCAAAAGTGTAACTTAGCCAAACAATGGTTTGCTTGGTAGGTAGTTGGAGGTTTCATGGAAAGATGGGGGCTGACATGCAAAAGGATAGGTATCGTGACAAACCAATAGAGCGAGGCATCTAGCATAGCAACAATAGAGGTGATACCAAGGAATGGTCATCTTGCATGTTCAGTCTTCGGTGTTATCGGGACCTTGCTCTTCGTAATCGTACTCAGCGGCTGTCTCGACCTCGGACTCGAACTCATCTCCCGGTGCTACCCACATAAAAAAGCATCCAAATAAACACACTTGACAAGAAAAGAATGCATGCTATGCAAGAGAGATCCAAGTATGATGCTACGGAGCTACCGGCATGAAAGGAGATGAAGCCGGGAAGGACATGTGAAGGCATGATGGATGTTGGAAAGATCTTGGGAAACCAAGCATGCCACTGGATAGATGGGAAGATTTTGGTCGAAATCGATATAAAGATTATTGGAATTGGGTGCATGGTTTGCAAATGCCAAGCAAAACAAGATGCAATGCAAAACTGATGTTAACAGCAACATGACATCTTTGGAGAAAGGTTTAAGTATGCTACAGCACCCAAACATGATGACAAAAGGCATGGTTGTGAAGTAGACATGATTCTCAACATATATAAACTAAGAGCACATCCAAAAACTTACTGGAACACAATGAAAATAGCATGGCAAGATTCAATAAGTTAACAAGTTTTCAGACTTAGTGAAAATTACTGGACATGCAACCAGGAACAATATGTTGCTGCCTTTGGATGCACATAACAGCAAGCAAAACAATTATAACAAGCATGAAAAATATATGAGCATGAAGAAGACATAATATGTTTCCAATTCATCCAAAGAAACAATTCATTCCATGCAAGGGTTGATCGACATGAGCTTTGCCAAATTAAATATTCTGTTAATAGGCTGACAGTTTAGATTTCAAACATATTGAGAGCAAGATACTAACAAGCTACAGCAGGGCATATATGCAAACAAAGGCATTGATTGATAGAGAATTACATGGACATGAAGAACTGCTCACTGGTTATTCTAAAACATGCATAGAAAAGATTGTAGCATCAAGTTTACATGGCAACATGTTATAACAGATTCTAGACTTAGCAGTTTTTCACTAAGTATAAAAACAGCAACAATGACATGGCATGTTTACAAGCTTGTTCAAGTAACCACATGGAATATCATGAAAACCCAATTACACCACTTCAAATATAACATGATTATGCTCCTAAAACATGTTAACATGTGGCTCAAAAGAAAATCACACAAAATGCTACGAAGAAGACAAAACCGCAAGTTATAACAATTTCAGCATCTTAACAAGAACAAGCACTTTTGTAACAGGGATGAACATGGCATAATGCAACCTAACATGTATGCAAATGCAACCATCATGAAGAGCATCACAAGACGAACATTTTTCAATATCATACACTCCATTTGGATTAGCATGCACAAAGATGCACCATGTTAAACATGCACACATGCTGTTGACAGACAACTTAAGCTGAAGTGTAATAGAAACATCAGTTTGGCAACGAAGATTAAGACATCCAGATGAACCATAACATGCATGAAATTATACCAACATGTAGAGAACTCTGAGACAAAAAAAATACATATATCATACATGCAAATCGGAGCTACGCGCACGGAGATGCGACATGGCAAAGAGGGCATCATGATATTAGGGATCAGGGACTTAGTGGAATTTATACCAGCGAAAAAGTCAACGGGATGGAGATGTGCGGGACGGAGAGATCCAGGGACGCGGGGCCGTTTGGATGGGGGAGTGGTGGATCTCGTCCACTCCTAGATCCATATCGAGATCTCACCGGAGATGATGAAGATGGCGATTCTCGCGATGGTGGAGGCACGACGGCGGCAGTCCGGCGACGTGCGGGACTAGCGGCGGCGAGGGCGGCGGTCGGCGACGGTGGACGCGGCGGCGATCGCGGCGGTGGGGCGAGGCGGCTGAGGCGGCAGGTGGCACGAGGCCGCCGGAGTGGCGGCGATGACGGTGACGCGGTGGCAGAAGGCGGCCGGCAAGTTCCGCGATGGTAGTGCGCGGGACCGGCGGCGGAGGGGCGCGGGCCGGGACGGCCCCGTACGGGCCGAGCGGGCCGGCAGCGGAGGGAGGAGAGAGAGGGCGGCTGAAGGGTGAGGTGGCGCGATTTGATTCGCCTGGCCAGCGGCTGGACGTGTTAGGCGTCGACAGACGTGTACGGCGCGGTGGGAGGAGCTCGGGCTAGGGTTTTTTTGCCCAAAAATGGACGTGGGGGTGTCGGTGTACTAGAATAGGGGTACCCTAGTATCCCGAACTTGTGCACGGGCAGTCGCAGCACCCCGCGGCAAGGCTTGCCGGGTGGCCGCCAAGGTCCTCCGTGGTTCCTTTGGAGCCATTCAAGAACAAAGTATTCAAGCCAAGGAGACAAGGCCCCGGCAAGAGGAGCTTGCCGGGAAGGCCATTCAAGGCACAAGACCCCGGCGAGAGGAGCTTGCCGGGAAGGCCAACCAAGGCATCTCAAGGAACTTGCCGCGATGCGACACGCGTCCCGGCAAGTCCCGGTGAGCGGCAAGCTCCCGGACGCGACAAGACAACGACCGCGGCAAGGCGCTTGCCGCGGCAAGCTACCATTCTGTACCCACGCTCCAGCACATCCGCCAACGTGTCGCTCTAGGACCCTTCCAGGAATACGTGGCGGGAGGCTGTGCAGCCAGCGGTGCGCGGTGGCAAGCGGCGCTGACAAGATCGCCATCGTGGCGAACGGTGGCGTCCCTGACAGCCCCTTTTTGAACTATTTGGGCGACGCCGACGGGCATTTAATGCCCTTGTCCCCTGCCGTCAGGGTTAGGTACGATGCACTGTACAGTTAGTTGTACCAACTACAACACCTTTCCATTCTTACCCTCATCTGCGTTGCCACCTGTCGGTGACCCCTTGAGCATATAAAAGGAGGCCCATGCGCAACGTAGAGGGGGGTTCGAAGCAGAAGAACTCTCACGCTTGGTCTCGTTAGCTGCTGAAGTGTACTGTAGCACTCAGCGCTCCCGAGCAAGAACTCAATACAAACCACAAAGCAGGAGTAGGGTTTTACGCATCCGTGCGGCCCGAACCTGGGTAAACTGCTCGTGTGCTTCGCCTTGATCCGCTCTTCGCGCGACCTCCGCCCCCGCCAAACCTAAAGGGACTCGGCCCGCCGGTCCCATAGGTGTTCGTGGATCAGTTTCCCCGACATCTTTGGCGCACCAGGTAGGGGTGCGTCGAGGTTGTGTGAACCTGATCCGGCGTTCACACGAGCTACATCTTCATCATTTTCATCGACATGCCGCCGAAGAAGAAGGCTTCGGAGGCGGCTGCTCCATCCGCGTCGATCCCACCACCGCCGGAGCAAACGGCTGGTGGGGTAGACGCCGGCGGAAGAACGGGCGTCGACGAGGGAGCTCACGGTGCCGCCAAGTCCAAGAACAAAGCTGCGCTGCCCATCGGCGGCGTAGTCGACTCCCACAACGACCGGGCGCACTCCAAGACCTCGGCGTCCGTACATGCACCGCGCCCATCTCAGGAGGCCCGGGACCGGCAGCGTCATGGTACTCATGGTACCATACATTTGCTGGCCCAAGATCGAGCTGGTGGATCTCGGGATGCTCAAGACCAGCATGCACGCCAACATGCCGGCACGAGCAAGGCACGGTCGCCCGGACGGGATACTGCTCCTTCTAACATAGTTAGAAGTCCGAGCATATCCCGCTCCTCACACCGTTCGCCACCGCTACCCGCCACTCCAGCAGAAGCTTTGGCACGAGCTCAACTGCTCCTAGACTACCCTCCAGCGGTAGACAAGATCGACAACTGGAGGGCCACCATTCAGAGTCTCATCGCCTTCGCCAACGGCGACACTCAACGGCAGCCGAGTACATTGCAGCCGCGGCAAGTCAGCCAGGCACGGGCCGATGGCGACAAGACCGGTGGGGGTGCAACCACCGTGCACTCTCCGCCCCGAAGGCCAAGATCGCCGACTCGCCGGATCCACCTCGACAGCGACTCCACCGCGTCGTCAGATCCACGAGCTCGTCGCGATCAGCGCCAAGTTCTTCACGAACGACAACAAGAGGACGCTTGTACTTGCATCAAGCGCCGAACAGAAGCGCGACGTCAATCAGACCAGCGTGCTGGGCCCGCTGTCGACATGCATGCGCCAGGGGAACCAGGCGACTTGCCGTACGCGGTAGGTTGCCCTGCGTTTACTCGTGAGCTGCGGCAAGTCCAGTGGCCCAGCATGAAGAATTTCAAGCCAGACGTACCAGAGAAGTACGACGGCAAGACGCATCCGTCGGAGTTCCTAAGCATCTACACCATCGCGGTGCAAGCTGCCGGGGGGCGGGACGACAAGATCTTTGACAACTACTTCCCGCTGGTGCTCAAGCCCAACGTCAGGTCCTGGCTCATGCACTTGCCGGACAACTCCATATCCTCCTGGGCAGAAATATGCCATCAGTTTGTCGGCGCCTTTACGGGCGGCCACAAACCTCATGGCCAAGAGAGTGACCTTCATCTGCTCGCCCAGAAGGAAGGAGAGCCCCTGCGCAAGTATATTCAGAGATTCAGCCGTGTACAGCACAACATCCCAGATGTCCACCCTGCCGCGGTTATCAGCGTGTTCCATCAGAACGTGCGTAACCGCAGGATGCGGGAGGAGATGGCGATGTGCAAGATCAGAGACGTCAGTGAGCTGTATGCCTTGGCCGACAAGTGCGCACGTGCTGAGGAAGGGAGGAAACTCCCCGGAGAGGATACAGGAGCAGGGGGATCTAACAGCGAAGATGCTGCCCCGGCAAAGAAAAACCGGCGGTGGAACAACAGGAAGAAGAAAGCACAAAGATGTGCTAGTCGTTGAGCAGTCTAGCAACGAAGGTGGCGCCAAGAAAGCCAAAGTTGGTAGCTCCGGCAAGGAGATCGCCGCATGCACCAACTGCCAGGCTGTGGCGGCCGTCGACAAGCAGGACGGCACCGACAAGCAGTACTGCAAGATCCACCGCACCAAGGGCCATGACCTCCAGAACTGCAAGAGGGTCGAGCAGCTTGTCGAGCAGCAGAAGGCTGAGTACGAGCGACGCGACAAGGAGAAGGCCCAATGAGGTACTAGAGGATCCGGCCAGAAGCGCCCCGGTCAGGGAGGACGCCGCGGCAAGGCCAAGCAGCGGCAAGGAGACAGACCTCCCCGCGGCCGCGACAAGGATGAAGACGACGACGAGGATGAAGACATGGATGATGTCGAGAACAGTGAGCAAGAGTTCCAGAAAGCCACAGAGGTCTTGTGAGTTGATGGCGGTGCTTCTCTGCATACTTCACACCGCCAACTCAAGCAGTGGGTGCGGGAAGTCAATGCGGCAGAACCACCTGTCGAGTCACGCAAGCTTCTGAAATGGTCCAGCACGCCTATCATCTTTGATATTGAGGACCACCCTGATCGCACAACTGCGGTCGGGTGCTTGCCGATGTTGGTCTCACCAACTATCCGCAACCTCAAGGTCACTAAGATGCTAGTTGACAGCGGGGCCGGCTTGAACCTGATCTCCTCCGCTGTACTCCAGAAACTCCAGATCCCTAACAGCGAGCTCGAAGAGACCGGCACATTCCAAGGAATTAACACGGGAAGGAGCAAGCCGAAGGGGAAGATCATGTTGCCAGTGACATTTGGCGGTGAGCTGAACTTCATGACTGAGAGGGTCACTTTTGACGTTCCCGATTTTCCATTGCCTTACAATGGGATACTCGGCCGTCCAGCACTCGCCAAGGTCATGGCAGCCTCTCACTATGCATACAATATGCTGAAGATGCCAGGCCCGATAAGCGTCATCTCTGTCCTGGCGACAAGAAGGATGCTCTTATCTGCGCCGACAAGATCTACCGGGAAGCAGCAGCGGCAACAGATCGCAAGACACCTGCCGTTGAAGCTCCCGGGGGGAAGAAGAAGACCAAGTCCGGCAAGAGTTCTGATGCCCACTCTAGCAAGCGCACCTCTCCAGAGTGCTGCGCTACCATCGAGGACGCACCACGAGCTCCACCGGCAAGTGTAAGAAGGCAATGGCAGCTCCTCCAGAGACCAAGAAGGTGTCCGCCAAGGAGGACGGCACTGGTGGTACCTTCACCATCAGTGCCACACTTGACCCTAAATAGGAAAGCGAGCTCATTGCTTTCCTGCGGGCGAATGTCGACGTGTTTGCGTGGCAACCATCTGACATCCCCGGTGTTCCCAGGAAAGTAATTGAGCACCACCTTGCCGTCTGTCCTCATGCGCGGCCCGTCAAGTAGAAAGTCAGGAAGCAAGCAGTGGAGCGCCAAGGATTCATCGCAGAAGAAATAAAGAAATTGGAAGCAGCAGGCCTTGTCAGAGGAGTGCTCCATCCTACGTGGTTGGCCAATCCTGTAGTCGTGCGCAAGGCAAATGGGAAATGGAGGCTTTGTATCGACTTTACCGACGTCAATAAAGCTTGTCCCAAAGACCCATTTCCCTTGCTGTGCATTGACCAGATTGTTGACTCCACGGCCGGATGTGACTTGCTTTCATTTCTTGACGCATACTCATGATACCATCAGATCTTCATGGCACAAGAGGATGAGGAGAAGACTGCATTCATCACTCCATGTGGCACGTACTGTTTCATATGGATGCCTTTCGGTTTAAAGAATGCTAGTTCAACATTCGCAAGAGTGGTCCATACAGCTTTTGAGCCACAGATTCACAGAAATGTGGAAGCCTACATGGATGACATAGTGGTCAAGAGCAAGGACAGGGCAACTCGGATTCAAGATTTAGACGAGACCTTTGCAAATCTGCGCAAGATCAGCCTCAAGCTCAACCCCGAGAAGTGCGTGTTTGGAGTCCTTCCGGCAAGCTTCTCGGGTTCTTTGTGTCTCAGAGGGGAATCGAAGCCAATCCCGACAAGATCAAGGCCATTGAGCAGATTGAAGCACCAAAGCGCGTTAAGGATGTATGAAGACTTGCCGGTTGCGTGGCTGCTCTCAGCAGGTTTATCTCTAAGTCTGCTGAGCGCGCCCTGCCGTTTTTCAAAATATTGAAAAAGGCAGGTCCAATGAAATGGACTCCGGAAGCGGAGGCTGCGCTGCAAGACTTGAAGAGGTACCTGTCCTCTACTCCAATACTTGTCGCACCTAAGCTACAAGAGAAGTTGCTGCTGTACCTAGCGGCAACCAATCAAGTGGTTAGTGTTGCGTTAGTAGCGGAGAGGGAGGCAGATGATGAGCTAGCAACCATGGCAAGCGCGTCCAGCGACAAGCAGGGGGCTTCCCTGACAAGGTCTGGTCCCGACAAAGATGGATCTGCGTAGGCGCAAGAGGAGATACGGAAGAGGATGGTGCAGCGCCCAGTCTACTTTGTCAGTTCCCTTCTGCAGGGGGCTAGGTCAAGGTACTCTGGTGTGCAGAAATTGCTTTTCGGCCTTTTCATGGCCTCGAGAAAGCTGTGCCATTACTTCCAAGCACATGAGATCATAGTTGTCACTCGCTTTCCGCTGAAGAGGATACTGTAGAATCGAGAAGCAACAGGCAGGATTGTTGAGTGGGCACTGGAACTGTCAAGCTTTGGCCTCAAGTTTGAGAGCACTTCAACTATCCAAAGCAGAGCATTGGCAGAATTCATAGCAGAGTGGACGCCAACACCAGATGAAGAAATTACAGAAACAAGCATCCCCGTCAAGGAAGCAAGCAAAGAGTGGCTGATGTACTTTGATGGTGCCTTCTCCCTACAAGGCGCCGGTGCTGGCGTGCTGCTTGTCGCACCCACCGGAGAGCACCTCAAGTACATAGTCCAGAAGCACTTTCCCAAGGAGCAAGCAACAAACAATACCGCAGAGTATGAAGGTTTGCTTGCCGTTCTCAGGATCGCGGCAGACCTTGGAATCAAGAAGCTCGTTGTCAGGGGTGACTCGCAGCTTGTCGTCCGCCAAGTGAACAAGAATTATCAGAGTCCATTGATGGAAGCCTACGTTGATGAAGTGAGAAAGCTTGAAGAGCACTTTGACGGCCTAAAGATGGAGCATGTTCCAAGAGCTCAGAACGACATTGCTGATGGCCTGTCGAAGTGCGCCGCACTTAAGTTACCTGTGGAACCAGGGATCTTTGTGCTCAAGCTGACTCAACCGTCCGTAACACCATCAACTGGACAGAGCAAGAAGAAGAAGTTGATTTCTGGTGACTATTTTCTGGCAGAGCTTCCCGAAGCCGCCGCCAAGAAGGTCCCCAAGATCAACTCCAAGAGCGCTGAGGAGCAGTCTGCTCCGGAAAGCCCTAGGGTTTGTTCCATTGAAGCAAACGCTCACGACGAGTTTTGCTCCGGCAAGCTTGACGGGGAACGTCAAGCTCCGGCTAAGCCGCAGGTTCTCGCCGTAGAAGCGGATGTTCTCGCAGCAGCAGATGTGCCTTTAGTCCTTGTTGTCGAGCCACAAGCTCCAGCATGGGCACAACAGATTGTCCGTTTCCTTCAGACAGGAGAACTTCCCGAAGAGCAAGAAGAAGCGGAAAGAGTAGCCCGGTAGTCAAGTATGTACCAGTTTGTTGACAACACACTGTACAGAAGAAGACTCAACGGTGTGAAATTGAAGTGTATTCACCGGGAAGACGGACAAAAGCTGTTGGCAGAGATACATGGAGGCATATGTGGTCACCACATTGGCGCAAGAGCACTTGCCGGCAAAGCGTTCCGGCAAGGTTTCTTTTGGCCGACAGCCCTCCAGGATGCAACTGCACATGTAACCAAGTGTGAAGCATGCCAGTTCCATTCCAAGCATATACACCAGCCAGCTCAAGCTCTCCAGACGATCCCTTTATCCTGGCCATTTTCGGTCTGGGGGCTCGACATCCTCGGCCCCTTTCCCCGCGCAGTCGGGGGCTTTGAGTACTTGTACGTTGCAATCGACAAGTTCACAAAGTGGCCGAAAGTGGAAGCAGTGAGGAAGGTGACCGCACAGTCAGTAGTCAAGTTCTTCAGGTCGATTGTTTGCCGCTTCGGGATCCCTAACAGGATCATCACTGACAATGGTACGCAATTCACGAGCCGCACCTTCATGCAGTACGTCCAAGATCATGGCGCCAAGGTCTGCTTCATTTTTGTTGCTCACCCGAGGAGCAACGGTCAAGTGGAGAGGGCAAATGCTGAAGTGCTGCGTGGCCTCAAGACCAGGACTTTCGACAGGCTGCACAAGTGCGGAAGAAACTGGATTGAGGAGCTGCCGGTGGTTCTTTGGTCAATCAGGACGACGCCAAATCGTGCCACTGGACAGACACCTTTCGCTCTAGTCTATGGAGCAGAGGCAGTTCTCCCCACGGAACTCGTATACGGGTCACCTCGAGTGCTCGCTTATGATGAGCTTGAGCAAGAGCAGCTGCGACAAGATGACGCGCTGCTCCTTGAGGAAGACCGTCTTCAGGCTGCTGTACGAGCTGCTCGCTACCAGCAAGCTTTGCGCCGCTACCATAGCCGCAAAGTTAACGCCAGAAGTCTCGAGGAAGGCGACCTTGTTCTTCGGCGCGTTCAGTCCGCCAAGAATTCCAACAAGTTGACGCCGAAGTGGGAAGGCCCTTACCGGGTGAAACGAGTCACTAGGCCTGGCGCTGTCCTCCTTGAGACCGAAGATGGCTTTCCGGTGAGCAACTCCTGGAACATTGAGCATCTTCGTAAGTTTTACCCGTAAGGCGCGGTTGCCGGAACCCGTTCCGGCAACCACCTTTTGTACAAGTCTTGCCGCTGTTGCATGTAATCCTTTGTACAAAGCCGGGCGCAGACCCCGTGCATCAGTAAAGCTCATGTGCTCCGCACATCTTGTCAATTTCATGCTTTCTATTTTTTGCATGTGTTATCTGACGCTTTGTGCATCACCTACCCCCGGTAAGCAATAACGAGCCGTGAGGCTCCATATCGTTATTTTCTCTTCTTTCTTTTTCTCAAGGAAAGGAAGGTTCCCTCGCCCACAAGTTTGCCGGGGGGAAGGAGAAGATAATGGTATGGACCAGGCGCCGTTCAAGAATGTTTCGCCTTGCTGGGAAGCAAACAACACAAAAGCTAAGTTGCCGAAGTTTGAGCAATCATATTTTTAAATTTTTAAGTTACCTTCCTTGAACGACCGTGCTTTGTATGGAAAACCTGTGCGCGGAGGAACCAACTCGTAGCTAGTTGCGCCCTAACTTTGTTTCGAGCCCGCTCAACGACTTAAGTGTGCTGCGACTAGTGTCGTGCCCTTACTTTGTTTTCGAGCCCGCTCAACAACTTAAGTGTGCTGCAACTGGTTGCGACAAGGTTTCTTGTCGGTAACGGCACCGCCAGCAGGCTGCTGACGTCCCGCACTCAGCGCTCGCGGCTAAGGTGCCTGCGCCGGCAAGTTCCCTAAAAGTGTAGGGCAAAAACATACAAAGGAAGGAATCAAGTAAAGGAAATAACATTGCAATCACTACCCAAAATAGAGTCATATTACAAGATAGCTTGTCGCAGCTCTAACAGATTGTTCTCATAAACATGATCAGCAGCGACAAGAAAAGAAGAAAACGGGCGGCCTAATCTACGCGATCGCCCTCAACCCTCTTGATCCCGCTCACCTTGTCCACAATGGGTGTGACAAGGGCCTTGAGCGCCTCCAGATCAGCATCTGGCGGCAGGGACTTGAGGACGTTGGTGAGGTTGAGGCCCGGGTTGCGGAAGGCCACCTTCACTAACACCTTTTGAAGAGCTCCCGCGCAAAGCTTGCTCGACTCATCGGCCAGCTGCTTTGGGATCCTCTCCCGGAGTCGCTGGAGGGCCGTCGCCACGCCTTTGAAGAACAGGGTGAGCTTGGCGCTGGGCTGGAGGCTCTCATCGGAGGGATACCCGAGATCCTCCATCCCCAGCTGCGCCAGCTCCTTGTCAATATCCGTGGCAGCATTCACGAGACCCTCCGTCCAGTGCTCGACGGTCTCCCTGAAAGTGTTCTGGATGGCAGCAGCACTCGCCAGCAGTGCCTTCTCGGCCTTGATCTCCTGCTTCAAGGCCGCCTCCCGCTCCGTAGCGCCGTCCAGCATCTTGGTCAAAGTGGTCAGCTTCAACTCAAGATCCGCGTTGGAGTCCTTGGCGGCGGCAAGCTCCTTGCCCTTCTCGGCGAGGCGAACCTGCAGCTCCGACTTGCTGTGGGCGTCCTTCTCCCGCTCATGCTTGAGCGCGGCGATCTCCTCACCTCTCGCCTTGAGATCGGCCTCGAGCTGCGCCACCTTCGTCTCCAACTCCTTCTTGGCGACCTCGGCAGCTGCGGTAGTGTCCTCTGCTTGCTTGAGGGCTCCGCCAAGTGATTGCTCGCGCGCGGCAAGCTCCTCCTCGTGGCTGTCAAGATTGACCTTCCGCTGCGCCAGCTCGCCCTCCCGCGCGGATAGCTTCTCAGTGGCAAGCCGCTACTGTTCTTCGACTTCAGCCTTCTCGAGGAGGAAGGCCGTCTACTCCTCGGCAAGTTGCTCCTGCTCCTCTGCCAGGGACCGGAGAGCTGCCTGGTTGAGGGCCCGGAGCTCCTCCGTGCGTTTCTCGATGTCGGCTTCCGCCTTCACGGCAAGCGCCTCGCGGGACTCCAGCTTGGCTTACCGAGTGCGGTAGAGCGACAACAGCTTCCGCAGCAGCCGCTCATCCTCAGGCTCGCCACTGCTGCTGCTCGGCGCGTCAACAAGCGTCAGCCCGGCGGAAGCAAGCACTTCTCCGTCAAAGATTTCTCCTTCGACCGGCGCCCTGGACCTGGACGCCCAGGGGAGGTTGATGAAGACGCCATCGCCGGCCTTCAGGTAGACGCCTGGCTGGGGTTCTTTGGAGCTTGGCGCTGCGGCAGTGGCGGAGGGATCAGCTGTCGGCGTAGCGCCTGGCGCTCCTGCGGCCTCAGGGCCGTCAGTGCGATCGCCGGACCCCTCGCCAGGTGCTGCGGCGGCAGCCTTGGTGGCCTCATCGCCGGCGGGATCGTCGACGCCGGCTGCTTCTTCGGTGGCAGCGACGTCGCCGGTGTTGCCGCGCGTGTTCTCTTCGCCAGCAACCTCCGTCTCCATCGGCTCTGCAGCAGATGGATCTGACGGCGGGAAAGGGGAGAAAAGTCAAGCAAATATCCAAAAAGAAGATCAAAAGAAGAAGAACCCAAGGGAAGTTTTGAAGCGAGGGGATTACCTGCGCGAGCCGGCTCCTCGGCACGCTCCCTTGCCGGAGAGCTTTCCCTTGTCGGCGCAATCGTAGTCTCCGCCGGCGGGGGGCCGCTAGTGCTCTCCTTTGCCGGGGAGCTCTCTCTTGGCGGAGAACTCGCCCTTGGCGGTGAACTCTCCCTTGCCAGAGAGACCCTTGCTGGAGAACTTTCCCTTGGCGGTGTAGTCGAAGTAGACGACAAGCCGGGGGCGGTCTCCGGGCGCTCCTGGTGTGGCTGCTCTGCTCCTACACAAATCAAGAAACAAATGTCCTAACAACGGAAAGTGAACCATACACTTACGCTGGGGGCTGCGCTGGGGGCTGCTCTGAAGATTAGTTGCCGGGTCCGGCAAGGTGGTCTCGGTGGGTTCATCCTCGACGATGATCACCTCCTCTCTCCTCGCCGGGACCTTGGCTCTCTTTGCCGCTCTCTGGGCCAGGGTCCTGAAAAGGAATAAGTTTAGAGTGAGGCAAGTGAGATACAAGGCAAAACAGCAAAAATTGAAGAAATACAAGTACAACAAGAATCTTACTCTTCTTCTTCCTCGTCGGAGCTGAGCGCGGAGAAGTCGAAGTCTGGCTCACGCCCGGCGCGAGGAGGCGGAGGAGTAGGCTCCCTTGGCCGCTTGACGGGGGCAGTGGCGGTGGTCTGAGACGACCCCGCTCCGGCTGCCGCCGTGGCGTGAGAAGCGGCAGGAGCAGAAGCAGCGGTCCGGGAAGACCCCGCTCCAGTTGCCGCAGAAGCACGAGGGGCTCCCGCGGCAACAGTGCTTGCCGCGATGGAGCGTGTCACGCGGAGCGGCGGCTGTTGACTCGTCTGCCGCTCCGCTACGTCCCCGGCCTTGCGGAGACGCCTTCTTGGTGGAGCTAGGGGCTCTGCTTGCGGCGAGCTGTCTGAAGATGAGGAGGAGGAGGAGTCGATCTCCAACGAGCCGCTCGTATCCTCAGTGGGCTCGCTCGACTCGACGCTCTGCTCGGCGGGCACGCTCGACTCGACGTCTTGCCCGGCAAGCTCCTCCCCGCCGGCAAACTCATCTCGCTCGGCAAGGCTTGCTGCCTTTGCTGCCTCTGCCTCCTCCATGGTGAATCCGAACTCGCCCGCGGCTGCGGCTGCCGCCGCCTCTTCCAGCCTAGTGGCGATGCGCTCCAGCTCCGTATCGGTGGTGTCGCGGGTGAGGCCTTTCTTCTCGTCAGAGCGGATCGGCACTTCTTCCAAGCTGTCGAAGAACTCCTGCACGGCGTCATCTGCAGGCTCTTGCCAAGTTGGGTCGATCCCGTGCGAGTCGCACAACGGCATCATCGCGCGAATGCGGCTGAGCGCGGAGTTGTTGCACAGCGGAACGACACCCCTCGGCAACCTGAACACTTCGGGATGCTGAAGGTCATACTTGAACAGCTCCTGGAGCATTGTAACACCCCAAAAATTTTAACCATGATTTATTTATTAAAATTTTGCCAGGAACTTAAAATTTTCTTTCCTGGATTTTATTTTGATTTCAGTACCATTATTTTCCTTTGAATTGTGGAATGTTTCCCTCAAGGGGAACCTTTCAAGAATATTGCTGGACTTGTATACCTTCTCAAGAACATTTCTTTTATCAGTGGAAATATTTCTGTAAATATTTCCCTAAAGCTTTATTGCTTTTAATTGATTTCTCATAAGTTTGGAATCTCTTTTGCACTGCAGCCATTTGAAAAATTCATCTAAAAATTCCACCAAAATTTGGAGATATTGGTAGAAGTATATAATTCATTTCTATGCAAAAGCCCAATGGTGTTCTTTGGAAAATTTGAGCAAACCATCCTCATTTGTGTTCTGGTCCAGTTTAGTGGTTTGTACTACAGCTCCATCTTTGCTTGCCCTTTTACCTCTATATTTTTCTCCTGCTATTAGTATACCCTACCAAACTCTTAAGTCCAGGAGATTGGACCCATTGGAATATTATTGGTCCATGCAAGGATAGCTTTTCTCTTCTGTCCAGATTTGGTTTTCTCAAAAACTTGCACTAGGAAGTTTTGGCTTTTGACAAACTAACCTTACCACCCTCTTTATCATCTAAAGAGACCCCAACCTGGAGTTTTTGGCCACCAGAAGAAATGCCTAGATGCCCATGGCATTCTGTCGAGCACTTTATGTGTCTGGCTAGATTTGGCATAGTTTTGTGATTACTTTGTGAACTTGATTCCCTGACCCAACAACCATGTCTATTAGACCTTTTGCCTTCACCCTAACCCTCCTGTTAATTGGCAGCCTCACCCTAAACCTCTAGCACGATTTGGCATTTCACCGAGCACCTGCCGTGCATGCCCGGAGCGCGAGCAGAGCGCGCGTTTTGCACGTGCTCGCGCCCGAACCGACACGCCCCTGGATAAGCCTCCCGAGCTCGTCCTAATCCTCTCCCCTGTCCCCTAGTGCGGCCCCTACTCGCCCTGCTCCTCTCAGAGCAGCAGCGTTGGCTATTTGGCGGCACACCGGCGCCCGTGACCGGCTCTGCCATGGACGGCGCCGCCCAAGCCTCCTCCGTTCGCCAGCTGCCCTCGTGAGCAGGCCATTCTCATCCCCTAGCTCCCGCAGCCACACCGTGCACCGCTAGCTTTCGCCACGTCGCCCTGCCGCAACAGAGAGGCGGTTCGCCGGCGTTCCTATCCGCAGCCGCGGGAACCGACCTCCCCCGCCTATTTAAGGAACCCCGAGTTCGTCCAGACCCCCAAGCAGCCTCAGGCCATCTCCCTGGAGCTCCCGTAGCCAGAGATCGAGGGAGGGAGGCCGTCTTCCTCATCTCCGGTAGCTTCGGCCGCCGCCGCATTCTTGTACCGTGCGTCGCGAGCAGAGCCCCCCTAGTCCTCCTGTCACCACCATCCACTTCCCCTCGACCTAGCAGAGCCACCCAACCGCTCAAACTTGATCGAGAACCACCGTAGGGCGGAACCCCTTTTCCAACCGAGACCGCCGTCCGCCGCGAAGCTCGTCGCCGACGCATTCCTCCACCTCCGTCTCCTTCTCGACCACCGAAAGAACCACCCCAGTCCGGCGGATCCATCCCCGCACTCGAACGCCCTCGAGGCGCCACCGTTCGCCGGCGTTGAACGCCGGAGCTCCGCCTCCTTTCGGCCAGAGAAGGAAGAAGACTGGTTGGACCAGTCAAACCTGACGGGTGGACCCGCGGACCCACCGTCAGTGGCTCTAGTCGTCCCGCTGAGGCGCTTAAGTGAAAGCGTAAAGCCCGAAGTACGTCTCTCCCTCTCTAAAGCGTATTCCGAACCGATGCGTTTTCCCTTTTCTGGTTTTTATTAAAACAGAATTTTGACTAAACTTTGACTGGGCATATCTTTTTAAATAAAACTCCAAATGAGTTGATTCTTTTTCCTACCACTCTCAAATTTCACCTAGTTTATTTTAAGATATATTTCAAAAATAATTAGGACAACTTTTTGTACTGTCTTTAAGGTATGTGTTAATTTGAATACTTTCAAAAATAGGAATTTGGAGAGAAGATCAAAACTTTCAAAAGTTTTGGAGTGTACCTCCCCTCTCTGCACCTTGAAGGCAAGCATTCTGAACCCCGGCATAATATTGTTGTGTGTTGTTGGACACGTTTACAACACCACCTTGGCACGAAGTATTCGTTATTTTATGTGTGGATATGATCATACTCATGAGTGCATGATGAAGTTTCCTTGCTGTTGGAAATTGTTATACTCATGACAGTAATCACCCTCGTCTACCTCTCATGCCTACTGGATGGAATCCAGGAAAGCCTCTGTCTTGGGTAGACACGAGCTTGTTACTGATATTTCGTTGAGACGAGTATTGTCAGTAAGGCATATTGAGGTATGATGAGTAGTGATTCTGTTTGTTGGTGTGAAATATAATTGCTATACTAATCATGCAAGTGATGCTTTAACCTCCTGAGTCGACCATAGATCGAGTCTTGTTCCGGTAACCCCCATACTTGCTTCGTACTACCACTTGTCCCTGCCGCAGGTAGGGTACAGTCCAGTAAGTTGTCAACCCCTTTCTTGGCACACACCGTACAGAGAGGTCATGGTGGAAGATACCGGCTGCATCCGGTAGGTAGGCCACCTGGTCCGGGGGCATGGGTGTTTCCGGTTGGGACCGAGGGGGTAGCTCCCCTAGTTTGCGCGCATTATAAATTCTGTGATCCCATGCTACTCGAGGTTGTAGCCTCCCCACTTAGAGTTTTGCTTAACAGGTGTCGTGGGTGATTCCAGTCACCAGTAAGTTAAGCTGGTGTGTGCGGGTCAGGTGTGTTTTCAACTAAAAGACTGTAAATGGAATTAGTCCCGATGGGCTGAAGGAATCCGTTACACGTGGGTAAAGAGTACACCCTCTGCAGAGATTATACCTATTCGAATAGCCGTGTCCGCGGTTAAGGATTACAGTCTGGGATGGGTCAAGTGTCGGTCTTAGTGTCGGTCTTCGGAGGAAAACTGCTAAGCCAGATCACTGGTCATAACATGTGATATATGATTATGATTATTATTATTTTGGACTAACCATTTGTATTATTTGAATTATTGAATATCCCTGGGACGGTTCTACCTCCTGGATATTCCCTGGGATTATTTTCATATAAGCCCTTTATGTGGTGTCGCTCAGACGCCCGACTGTGGCATGCTTGTGTTTTATTTTTCATATAAGCCCTTTATGTGGTGTCGCTCAGACGCCCGACTGTGGCATGCTTGTGTTTTATTTTTCATATAAGCCCTTTATGTGGTGTCGCTCAGACGCCCGACTATGGCATGTTTGTTTTTATTTTCTTTATAAGCCCTTTTTGGTGACGTCGCTCAGACGTCCGACTGAGGCATGCTTATTTTATTATCCTTTCGAGGCGTCGCTTCAGACACCCGATCGGTGCATTTTATTTTTATTCTTTGATTGCTCATTCATGGCTTATTAGAATAACATGCTTGCGTCATGAATTTTATTTCGCGACTAACGAAGTGATCATGGAATATTTCAGAGCATGAATGTCATTTGTTATATTGTGCCTGTGTTCATAATGTTTGCGAGTACATTCAAAGTACTCACTGGCTTGTCCCTGGTTATTGTCTTGGCCAGATTTCTTGCTTGGAGAGGAGTGCCACGATGGCAGCCCCGGAACCTAGGCAACGGTGATAGCAGCCTCGCGAAGATAGGAATTATCCAGGTCAGCTGTTCCTGTGGGAAATGGAGTCCCATAGACGCTGACGTATCGCAAACCGCTTCCGCCATCAACCTCTAGAAACCTTTTGTTGTACTCATGGACCAGAATGGTCTTGTACTACATATTTTGTATTTGGCTTGGAATTTCTGTATCAAGTTTGTGTCTCATCAGCTAACAGTAATCCTGGGGCTGGTGAGCACAAGGGCCGTTTACTGGGAAATTAATATCCTGGAAAACCGGTCCTGACAACCTTGGTATCAGAGCCAGGCTGACCATTGGCTAATCCTATCTTAGCCAGGTCAACAAACCTAGGTTAAACAACCCACCAAACCTTATTCTAAACCCAGCCAAAGCTCTCGTGGAGGATAGCCACACAGTGACCCCGACAGCTCTTGGCAGTCGGTGCCCAACCTATCAGCCTATCCATAGGCCGTGCGCCTGTGCCAACACCTGAGTTGTCCCATCCACAAGCGTGCGATGGAAGACCCGGCTGACTTATAAAGGAAGCCTTGCCCCAAAACTCAGCACATCACAGCCTCATTCCCAGTTCGATATCCAACCACCAAGATGCCAGGCCCCCGCATTCACAACGAGACCACCGCTGTTGAGCTCGAAGGCTTCGTAGCCATCCTCGCCAATCTCACCCGTCGTGCCTTCGGCACCAACGAGCCGCCGGAGTATGTCGTGTACCAAGAGCACACGAGTAATTCCATCCAACACTTCTGGGCCACGGCACACATCTACGGGAGAGGCATTACATCGGAGCGTCCCTACCGGTTCACCGGGAGGACGACCTCCGACGAGCCCCAAGCCATCCAACTTGCAGCCCGAGAGGCTATAGTTCATCTTCGGCACCTGTCGCCGAGGGTTAACTGCCGCTCATTCTACTACTACCCTAGTCGTGAAGGCTATGGTAGACCGACCCAGGTCGCCAACGGAGACCATGAGTCGGACCCTGCCCTAGTGCATCTGGTGCGCTACCTGGAAGCGCAAGAGGCACTATTTGATCAGGTCACTCTTGACCTGATTGAGACCCGCATGACGCTCACTCGCCTGACCCCGGCAAGGAGCGAAGTCGCACCCGCCACCGACACCCCGATAGTGCTGCCTGGAAGGCCGGTTGAGCCCCCAAGCTCTGACCATGTCATCCACCAAGGCAATGCCATCGCCGCACCCGGAGATCTCCGTCGTCTCTTGGAGGCCTACTCCAATGGGACGGTGACCTCGACACCCCGCGAAGGCCACCACCGCTACTCCAGCCCAGTAGCTCCCCATCCTACCCCGGCCAGCTCCGACGCGGAAGCACCCGGAGAGGACACGGCATCCGCAAGACGCGCCCGGCTAGATCTCAACCAGGTGGACTGAGTCCACCGGAATTGTTGTCAAGCCCTAGTGGCCGGTTTTTCCGTTAGTTCCGTAGTAGCCGTTGTGTGGCGTGGTGGGCTTGTAACCACTTGTGTGTCAGCATCACATAGTACGTGTGATCTGGCATAAATTGTTTGACGAGTAGTTGCAGAGTAAAATTCTAGACGTGACCCCAAATCGACATGCACAGTAACATGTCACTTCTCTTTTGGATTGAGGCCTGAGACTTTGACTCAGACAGCCCCGCGCCGGAGTCGGTACCTCAGTCGTACCGACCCCACTTCATGTTTTATGACCCAGGCTCTCTATAAGAGGCCACCCTCGTTTTTCCACACCAGCAACCATCAGCATCGAGCACTATCTTCCTCATTCACCCATCCATGTCTCACCCCGGAGCTTATCTGAGGAACCCCGACGCAAACCCTGGTAGTTTTGTTAAGATATTATGGGATTTTGCCCGCAATACTCTTGGCTCCACCCATCCACCCGTGTATGAGCTGCTCAAATCGAGAATCACTCCCGATCTCTCGAAATACTAGGCAGCTGTACATATTCCACAAGCAGATTTAAACCAAGGCCCTCCCTATGTTATCTTCATCGGGAGATCCATGCCAACGTCAGGCATGGCCATTGAGTCTGCTGCGTATGAAGCAATCACCTGTCTTCGATTTGCGGTACCTTGTGCCAGCACAAGAGAATACTGCTATTTCCCAAGCCGCGCTGCTTTTGGAGCAGAAGCTACGTTCCGCTGTGGACGTACGGAGAGCGATCCGGCCCTGGTCTATCTCATTCAATATGTGATGGCCCAGGAGCGTTTCACCCAGCAAATACTGGGGTATCTCCACTACCTTGCTGTTCTGAATCCCCGGATCACCATTGGCGGACCCCCTCTGCCAACTCAGGAGGGACACGTTCTTCGATTGCTTCCTCAACTTCCTCCGCTCCCTCCGGAAGAAGTAGAATGTATTCCAACACCGGGAAGCAATCCGCTTTCCCTGATAGAAGAGGAATGTGCCCCAGTGCCAGAGACAGTTCCTCAGGACCCTGTCCATTTTCCGTTTCTATCGTAGACGTAACTGCTATGTTTGTTATCCTAGCACTTATTTATGTATTTCAGCTCATGCGTTGTATTCTAAGTTTGTGCGATGTATTAAATGTTTGTTTTCGATTAATGTGAGTGGTTTTTACTGCTGTTCATTTTGATTGACTGCCTCCGCTCTCGGTAAATCTTGCAGTTAGATTTTTCTTTGAGCCGTTGCAACACATAAATTCTCCATGACATGTATTTTAATTCGCACAGCACCACGACAGCAGGCTCACATCCACTACCACTCAACTGCATGCACTAATTGCATAACCACGTACACATTTTGCACCTAACGGATCACCTCACTATCACACCACAGTCTCTGAAGGAGAAATTTGTGGGTGATTATTCGAACGCAGGTTGCCTCCAGCACACTGACAGCAGTCAGAACCTAACAACCACAATTAATCCTCATGATCATCGCCGCCGCGAAGAGCTAACACTCGAGCAGCAGCATCACCACGATCATTGAAAATCATCGCGCACAAGAGCACGGAGAACCCCAGCAATGCCGCCAACCCTCCGCACATCAGGATCACGTACCAGTCCGGCATTACCTCCGCCATTAGAGCCTCGTCGCGAGCTCCTGCAAACAGAAATGGAGGAGAAGGAAGGAGAAGAGAGGCGAGGCCAGGTGTGAGGAAGAAGAAAGGAGCACCGCGGTCATTTTATAGCTCGAGATCGGTGTACGGTGGGCGAAGTCCACCAGCGCCGCTCGCCGCTCGATCGCCGGTGTTCGGAGGCGAATCCGCGAGCAGTGCCGACAGCGCACTGGCCCGCGAGGTGAGTGCACGCTGCACCGGCAGCTAGCACGCCGCGCACTACCACAGTACGGCCCTAGATGCCCTACGCGCTAGGCGTCGCCGGTGGAGAAAGCGCAGTCGCGCGCGAGATAGAGGAAGAAGAGAGCCAGAGGTAGGAGGAGAGACTGACAGTGGACCCCGGGTCCACCTGTCAGCCAGAGAGAGCTCTATACACTCGGGTACGACCAGCGTAATTTGTGAATTTAGACTGTTGTTCTAATTTTACCGTAGCCGATAGTGGTAATTTCTCGGTTTTCCCAACCATAGCTTTTCTTCTCATAGCGCCAGTACCCAACTGTAGTTGTGCCAATTGTTTGCCCTCTCGCCGTAATCTCAGTGTTTAATATATTCATTTCCTTTGGATTAATGCTTTATGGTAATGGGATGGATATTTTGAGATCGTCCTTAGCAAATCTCGAGGACGAGATTTTTCTTAAGGGGGGTGGTGTTGTAACACCCCAAAAATTTTAACCATGATTTATTTATTAAAATTTTGCCAGGAACTTAAAATTTTCTTTCCTGGATTTTATTTTGATTTCAGTACCATTATTTTCCTTTGAATTGTGGAATGTTTCCCTCAAGGGGAACCTTTCAAGAATATTGCTGGACTTGTATACCTTCTCAAGAACATTTCTTTTATCAGTGGAAATATTTCTGTAAATATTTCCCTAAAGCTTTATTGCTTTTAATTGATTTCTCATAAGTTTGGAATCTCTTTTGCACTGCAGCCATTTGAAAAATTCATCTAAAAATTCCACCAAAATTTGGAGATATTGGTAGAAGTATATAATTCATTTCTATGCAAAAGCCCAATGGTGTTCTTTGGAAAATTTGAGCAAACCATCCTCATTTGTGTTCTGGTCCAATTTAGTGGTTTGTACTACAGCTCCATCTTTGCTTGCCCTTTTACCTCTAAATTTTTCTCCTGCTATTAGTATACCCTACCAAACTCTTAAGTCCAGGAGATTGGACCCATTGGAATATTATTGGTCCATGCAAGGATAGCTTTTCTCTTATGTCCAGATTTGGTTTTCTCAAAAACTTGCACTAGGAAGTTTTGGCTTTTGACAAACTAACCTTACCACCCTCTTTATCATCTAAAGAGACCCCAACCTGGAGTTTTTGGCCACCAGAAGAAATGCCTAGATGCCCATGGCATTCTGTCGAGCACTTTATGTGTCTGGCTAGATTTGGCATAGTTTTGTGATTACTTTGTGAACTTGATTCCCTGACCCAACAACCATGTCTATTAGACCTTTTGCCTTCACCCTAACCCTCCTGTTAATTGGCAGCCTCACCCTAAACCTCTAGCACGATTTGGCATTTCACCGAGCACCTGCCGTGCATGCCCGGAGCGCGAGCAGAGCGCGCGTTTTGCACGTGCTCGCGCCCGAACCGACACGCCCCTGGATAAGCCTCCCGAGCTCGTCCTAATCCTCTCCCCTGTCCCCTAGTGCGACCCCTACTCGCCCTGCTCCTCTCAGAGCAGCAGCGTTGGCGCTTTGGCGGCACACCGGCGCCCGTGACCGGCTCTGCCATGGACGGAGCCGCCCAAGCCTCCTCCGTTCGCCAGCTGCCCTCGTGAGCAGGCCATTCTCATCCCCTAGCTCCCGCAGCCACGCCGTGCACCGCTAGCTTTCGCCACGTCGCCCTGCCGCAACAGAGAGGCGGTTCGCCGGCGTTCCTATCCGCAGCCGCGGGAACCGACCTCCCCCGCCTATTTAAGGAACCCCGAGTTCGTCCAGACCCCCAAGCAGCCTCAGGCCATCTCCCTGGAGCTCCCGTAGCCAGAGATCGAGGGAGGGAGGCCGTCTTCCTCATCTCCGGTAGCTTCGGCCGCCGCCGCATTCTTGTACCGTGCGTCGCGAGCAGAGCCTCCCTAGTCCTCCTGTCACCACCATCCACTTCCCCTCGACCTAGCAGAGCCACCCAACCGCTCAAACTTGATCGAGAACCACCGTAGGGCGGAACCCCTTTTCCAACCGAGACCGCCGTCCGCCGCGAAGCTCGTCGCCGACGCATTCCTCCACCTCCGTCTCCTTCTCGACCACCGAAAGAACCACCCCAGTCCGGCGGATCCATCCCCGCACTCGAACGCCCTCGAGGCGCCACCGTTCGCCGGCGTTGAACGCCGGAGCTCCGCCTCCTTTCGGCCAGAGAAGGAAGAAGACTGGTTGGACCAGTCAAACCTGACGGGTGGACCCGCGGACCCACCGTCAGTGGCTCTAGTCGTCCCGCCGAGGCGCTTAAGTGAAAGCGTAAAGCCCGAAGTACGTCTCTCCCTCTCTAAAGCGTATTCCGAACCGATGCGTTTTCCCTTTTCTGGTTTTTATTAAAACAGAATTTTGACTAAACTTTGACTGGGCATATCTTTTTAAATAAAACTCCAAATGAGTTGATTCTTTTTCCTACCACTCTCAAATTTCACCTAGTTTATTTTAAGATATATTTCAAAAATAATTAGGACAACTTTTTGTACTGTCTTTAAGGTATGTGTTAATTTGAATACTTTCAAAAATAGGAATTTGGAGAGAAGATCAAAACTTTCAAAAGTTTTGGAGTGTACCTCCCCTCTCTGCATCTTGAAGGCAAGCATTCTGAACCCCGGCATAATATTGTTGTGTGTTGTTGGACACGTTTACAACACCACCTTGGCACGAAGTATTCGTTATTTTATGTGTGGATATGATCATACTCATGAGTGCATGATGAAGTTTCCTTGCTGTTGGAAATTGTTATACTCGTGACAGTAATCACCCTCGTCTACCTCTCATGCCTACTGGAAGGAATCCAGGAAAGCCTCTGTCTTGGGTAGACACGAGCTTGTTACTGATATTTCGTTGAGACGAGTATTGTCAGTAAGGCATATTGAGGTATGATGAGTAGTGATTCTGTTTGTTGGTGTGAAATATAATTGCTATACTAATCATGCAAGTGATGCTTTAACCTCCTGAGTCGACCATAGATCGAGTCTTGTTCCGGTAACCCCCATACTTGCTTCGTACTACCACTTGTCCCTGCCGCAGGTAGGGTACAGTCTAGTAAGTTGTCAACCCCTTTCTTGGCACACACCGTACAGAGAGGTCATGGTGGAAGATACCGGCTGCATCCGGTAGGCAGGCCACCTGGTCCGGGGGCATGGGTGTTTCCGGTTGGGACCGAGGGGGTAGCTCCCCTAGTTTGCGCGCATTATAAATTCTGTGATCCCATGCTACTCGAGGTTGTAGCCTCCCCACTTAGAGTTTTGCTTAACAGGTGTCGTGGGTGATTCCAGTCACCAGTAAGTTAAGCTGGTGTGTGCGGGTCAGGTGTGTTTTCAACTAAAAGACCATAAATGGAATTAGTCCCGATGGGCTGAAGGAATCCGTTACACGTGGGTAAAGAGTACACCCTCTGCAGAGATTATACCTATTCGAATAGCCGTGTCCGCGGTTAAGGATTACAGTCTGGGATGGGTCAAGTGTCGGTCTTAGTGTCGGTCTTCGGAGGAAAACTGCTAAGCCAGATCACTGGTCATAACATGTGATATATGATTATGATTATTATTATTTTGGACTAACCATTTGTATTATTTGAATTATTGAATATCCCTGGGACGGTTCTACCTCCTGGATATTCCCTGGGATTATTTTCATATAAGCCCTTTATGTGGTGTCGCTCAGACGCCCGACTGTGGCATGCTTGTGTTTTATTTTTCATATAAGCCCTTTATGTGGTGTCGCTCAGACGCCCGACTGTGGCATGCTTGTGTTTTATTTTTCATATAAGCCCTTTATGTGGTGTCGCTCAGACGCCCGACTGTGGCATGTTTGTTTTTATTTTCTTTATAAGCCCTTTTTGGTGACGTCGCTCAGACGTCCGACTGAGGCATGCTTATTTTATTATCCTTTCGAGGCGTCGCTTCAGACACCCGATCGGTGCATTTAATTTTTATTCTTTGATTGCTCATTCATGGCTTATTAGAATAACATGCTTGCGTCATGAATTTTATTTCGCGACTAACGAAGTGATCATGGAATATTTCAGAGCATGAATGTCATTTGTTATATTGTGCCTGTGTTCATAATGTTTGCGAGTACATTCAAAGTACTCACTGGCTTGTCCCTGGTTATTGTCTTGGCCAGATTTCTTGCTTGGAGAGGAGTGCCACGATGGCAGCCCCGGAACCTAGGCAACGGTGATAGCAGCCTCGCGAAGATAGGAATTATCCAGGTCAGTTGTTCCTGTGGGAAATGGAGTCCCATAGACGCTGACGTATCGCAAACCGCTTCCGCCATCAACCTCTAGAAACCTTTTGCTGTACTCATGGACCAGAATGGTCTTGTACTGCATATTTTGTGTTTTGCTTGGAATTTCTGTATCAAGTTTGTGTCTCATCAGCTAACAGTAATCCTGGGGCTGGTGAGCACAAGGGCCGTTTACTGGGAAATTAATATCCTGGAAAACCGGTCCTGACAAGCATCGCATTGAGTTCCAAGACAGTGAAGTTGAAGTTGAGGCCCGGGCGCAGCCTCATGATGTCCGCCGCATTCTCGAACTCCTAGGTGGGTCTCTTCCTCTCCTGCAGGGAGGCGATGCGGCGGCGAAGGAAATCTGCGCCAACTGCGCCTATAGTGAGCCCGGCAAGCCAGAGGCGTTGGATCCGGGCGACGGCAATCTTCAGCCTATCGTCTTCTGGGGCCACGTTGCTCCAGTCGCTGCCGCGCACTACTGGGGTTTGGCGCCATGCGGTAAATGGATGCGGGTTCTCCTCGACGATCCAGCACCAGTTTGCTCTCCACTCCTCCCACTTGCTGCGGAGCTCTCCCTCCAGATAAGTGTCCTTCTTGCCGGCCCTCGAGATCCAGGAGACTCCGCCGGATAAAGGCTCTCCTCTCTCAACTCGGGGCATAAAGAAGTGGCGGAAAAGTGCTACATTGGGATGGACTCCGACAAAGTTTTCGAAGAGGTGTGCGAAAACTGCCATGGTCAGAACGACATTAGGGGTGAAGTCAAGGAGGCGGAACCCGTAGGTGTTCTTGATATCGCAGAAAAATTCAGAGAAAGGCGGGCAGAGCCCGCAGTAGAAGAACAAGGCGAAGAAAGGGTATATAGTTGGAGCCATTTTCCAGGCGACGGCTGGAAGTACCTTCGTGCGCGGGTGCGCCCGCGTCTCCCTCGACCAGAAGAGGTAGTAGCACTCCCTCAGCTCCCTCGCGGCAAGCTTAGGGGGAACACGGCCCGCTCCTTTCGCAGCGCCGCGAGCCGCTGCGCCTCGGCCGACTTCGCGCCCTTCCCCTTGTTTGTTTTCAGAGCCATGGCGGAAGTGGTGAGGGAGGTCGACGGCGTTGGTGGTGCTGGTGGCGATGCGGGGGCGGAGCGCTGCTCTCTTTCGGCTTTGTGAAGAAGGGGAGCGGCGGAGGTTTTCGAGGTTGGAGTAGCAAATGGCGGATGTACGAACTGCCCCTGTTTCCCCTGCTTATAAGGAGCGAGGGGGCGGACGTTCTGCCTTTCCGAATAAAGAAACCGCCCACGATCTCTCCCACGACGCCGCAATCAACGCGTGCCGTTCGGGGAGGGCGCGGTGGATACGGAGAAAGATACGGCGTAACCCAGGCCGCGCGTGCCCGTGCACTGATTTGGGCCTGGCCCAATAGCGCTCGGCACCGTGTATGGCCCAGGCCCGGGGGCTCCTGTCGGTGTACTAGAATAGGGGTACCCTAGTATCCCGAACTTGTGCACGGGCAGTCACAGCACCCCGCGGCAAGGCTTGCCGGGTGGCCGCCAAGGTCCTCCGTGGTTCCTTTGGAGCCATTCAAGAACAAAGTATTCAAGCCAAGGAGACAAGGCCCCGGCAAGAGGAGCTTGTCGGGAAGGCCATTCAAGGCACAAGACCCCGGGGAGAGGAGCTTGCCGGGAAGGCCAACCAAGGCATCTCAAGGAACTTGCTGTGACGCGACACGCGTCCCGGCAAGGCCCGGTGAGCGGCAAGCTCCCGGACGCGACAAGACAACGACCGCGGCAAGGCGCTTGCCGCGGCAAGCTACCACTCTGTACCCACGCTCCAGCACATCCGCCAACGTGTAGCTCTAGGACCCTTCCAGGAGTACGTGGCGGGAGGCTGTGCAGCCAGCGGTGCGCGGTGGCAAGCGGCGCTGACAAGATCGCCATCGTGGCGAACGGTGGCGTCCCTGACGGCCCCTTTTTGCACTGTTTGGGCGACGCCGACGTGCATTTAATGCCCTTGTCCCCTGCCGTCAGGGTTAGGTACGATGCACTATACAGGTAGTTGTACCAACTACAACACCTTTCCATTTTTACCCTCATCTGCGTTGCCACCTATCGGTGACCCCTTGAGCATATAAAAGGAGGCCCATGCGCAACATAGAGGGGGGTTCGAAGCAGAAGAACTCTCACGCTCGGTCTCGTTAGCTGCTGAAGTGTACTGTAGCACTCAGCGCTCCCGAGCAAGAACTCAATACAAACCCCAAAGCAGGAGTATGGTTTTATGCATCCGTGCGGCCCGAACCTGGGTAAACTGCTCGTGTGCTTCGCCTCGATCCGCTCTTCGCGCGACCTCCGCCCCCGCCAAACCGAAAGGGACTCGGCCCGCCGGTCCCATAGGTGTTCGTGGATCAGTTTCCCCGACAAGGGGGCTGTTTATATAGGTAGAGGGAGCTAGGAGAGGGCTATTGAGGTGCGGTTTTCGCTCACACGATCGTGATCCAACTGCGAAGAGTATGAGGGTGTTTTGGATGGGCTTGTGGGCTGGTGAGAAGTGGTGCTGGGCTAAAAGAGAAAGGGCTTGCCGCGGTTAACCGTTGGGGCATCAAACGACCTCCAAATGGAATGAAATTTGACTGGCGATTTACCGGTGATATACCAAGACCAATCGACAACTCTCGGCTCATTCCAAGGATGTTTTTATCCCGCTCACAAAACAAGACCGGAGAGGTCCGGCGGGTGCCGTGTGAGTGAGTCGGAAACCGAAACGAACAAGGGAGAGGACGGAGATGATGCAAGTACACACAGATGCAAGTGAGACTATGCCAATGCAATGCACATGGTGATGAAAATGACATGGCGATGTGCAACACATGTTCAAAGTAAAACACAAAAGACCCGAAATGAAGGAGCCCAGAATGGAATTGCTTAAGTCAACAATGAATATATTGCCATAAAGGGAATTGTTACATCTCAGGCGTTACACTACCCCGCTGACATATGGGGTCCACCCAACTAAAAACCATAAATTAAGTTAACTAAAATCGGCTTAGTTACTAGCACTGACAATAGGTCCCACCCACTAGTTAAGAATTAACTAAACCAATTAATCTCAGCTAAAATCTATAGACACTGACTACTGGGTCCCACATGACCCAGTTGACCAGTCAACACTGCTGCCTAGGCACTCCCAGTCAGTGACAGGTGGGACACCCCTGGGCCCTCTTTGACTTCGGTGACCAGTCAACTCACTAGTTGACTGGGCTGACTCGGCCCCACTGGACCCACTTGTCATACACAGTGGCTAGTTGCTGCTGTGTATAAATAGGCATTGCACTGTTTTTTAATTGATTTAAATAGTAATAAATTCAGGATATTATTAAAACTTTGAAAAATCATATAAAATAAACGATAACTCGAATGAAAATACTTTATAAATGAAAGTTGCTCAAAAAGACGAGACGATTCCGAATAGGCACACTATTCGTCTACCACGCGTCCCTAGCATAGCAAACATGCATCCGTCCCCTCCGTTCCATCTGTTCGAAAATGCCTCACACCGGGAATACTTTCCCGGATGTTTTCCCCCTTCGCTAGTATCGCATAGTACCACGTTAGATCACACCTAGCACCGCATATTTCCATGTTATGCTTTGTGATGCAATGTTTGCTTTTATATTTATTGTTTCTTCCCCCTCTTCTCTCCGTTAGACTTCGAGACTAACTCTACTGGTGCAACCCCGATCGACTACGGTGTTGACGACCCGTCCCTATCTGCCGAGCTTCTAGGCATGCCAACCACCCTCGATCACCGGATATCGCCCATTCTATTCTATCTTATTCTTGCATTAGGTTTCCTACTATTGTTGATTCTTTAGCTCCTATTCTGTTGCATAGCATGTCGTTGTTGCTACAATTGTTGATACCTTTACCTGCTATCCTAAATGCTTAGTATAGGATGCTAGTGTTCCATTAGTGGCCCCATATTCTTGTCCGTCTTCCATGCTATACTATCGGGTCGTGATCACTTCGGGTGGTGATCACATGTATATACTAAATACATACTATACATGTTACATGATGTGACTAAAGTCGGGTCGGCTCGTAGAGTACCCTTAAGTGATTCTGATGTGGGGACTAAAAGGATAGGTGGTTCCATCTAGGTAGTGGTGGGCATGGGTTCCTGATGCCCCCCCTGGTCGTTGTGGCAGAGCTACAGGGCAGGTTGAGACACCAGGAGAGACGAGGGCTGGTCCCTGGTCGTTGTCCGTGATTATTTCATAATAACACGCTTAACGAGTTTGGATATTTGATCTGAGTTGGGTTGTTGGCCTTATACGCTCTAACTGTCAGACGAGACAAGTTATGGGCAATCGACGTCGTGGTATCTGCCAAAGCCTTCTAGACGTTAGAGACTGAGCGATGCACGCCGGATTGGACTAGAATGCCTACTCTGGTATTAGGAGGGGCTAGGTCAGCTTCCGGCCTCCCACACAACATGCAGGAGTGCAAAGGGCGATGGGCCCAAGACCCCTACGCGCTTAGGATTTAGACCAGCATGCTGACCCCTCTGTTGGGCCTAGATAGGGTTGTGACGTGTTGATCTTCCGAGGCCGGGCATGACCCATAAGAGTGTGTCCAACCAGAGTGATCGAGCATGTCGGGTTATGTGGTGCAACCCTACAGGGAAGTAATCTATTCAAATACATGTGGCCACAGTAACAGGATGACCCAGAGTTTTATTCTGACCTCATGACAACTGGAATTAGATACTTAATAAAACACACCCTTTCAAATTCCAGATACAACCTGATGATCCCTCTCTCACAGGGTGATGAGGAGAGGATCGCTGGGTAGGATTATTCTATACGATGTTACTTGGTGAACTTTCTAACTATTCTCCTCTACTGCTGCAAGATGGAGGCTGCCAGAAGCGATGATACTTGTTACATTCCAGCAACTCTCTTCTACTGCTGCATGATGGAGGCCGCGAGAAGCGTAGTCTTCGATAGGCCTAGCTACCCCCCTCCTATTCTGGCATTCTGCAGTTTAGCCCACAAATATTACCCCTTTATACATACACCAATACATATGTAGTGTAGATCCTTGCTTGCGAGTACTTTGGATGAGTACTCACTGTTGCGTTGCTTCCCCTTTCCCCCCTTTTTCCCTTCTTCTCGGATGATGCAACCAGAGGTGGACTCTAGGAGCAAGATGCTTTTGCCGACGACTACAACTACCCCGATAGAGCCTACTACTACGTGGTTCTACCGACGACCAGGAGTAGCTTAGGAGGATGCCTGGGAGGACGCCTTGCCTTTTCGATCTCTATCCCTATTTGTGCTAGCCATCTTAGGGCACCTGGTTTAACTTATGTCTGTACTCAGATATTGTTGCTTCCACTGACTCGTTTATGATCGAGCTTATGTATTCGAGCCCTCGATGCCTCTGGCCTGTTATCTGAAGCTTGTATGATTTTAAATTTGTGTCTGGAGTTGTGTTTTGACATCTATCCGTGAGTCCCTAGTCGGGGGCGTCACACTAAGGGACACTTTGATCATACTTGAGCATTGGTTGTAGCTAATGTGTGAGTGTGTTTCATGAATGGATCAATGATTGAGCATGATGGGCTAGGGATAACTTTCTTTAGTATTGATATTTTGAATGACATGTTGGGCTAGACTATTGCTTTGAACCATATAAAAGTCCAAATGTCCATGCTACAAAGAAAATAATATGTGATGAACATGATAGGCAGCATTCCACATAAAAAAATCTGTTTTTATCATTTGCCTACTCGAGGACGAGCATGAATTAAGCTTGGGGATGTTGATACGTCTCCAACGTATCTATAATTTCTTGATTGTTCCCTGCTGTTATATTATCATTCTTGGGTGTTTTACAATCATTTTATAGCAACTTTATATCATTTTTTGGGACTAACCAATTGACATAGTGTCGAGTGCTAGTTGCTGTTTTTTGCTTGTTTTTTACATCGCAGAAAATCAATATCAAACGGAGTCCAAATGCAGCGAATTTTTTTGGAGATTTTTTTGGGATCAGAAGTCATCCAGTGGGCCAGATAAGCACCTGGGGGGGTGCCCCGAGGGGGGAACAACCCACCAGGGCGCGCATGGGCACCCAGGTGCGCTTAGGTGGGTTGTGCCCACCTCAGTGGCCTCCCACACCGCCTCTTCACTTTATGAATGCCCAAATATTCCTAAAACCCTAGGGGAGTCGACGGAATTTTGTTCCAGCCGCCGCCAGTTCCAGAACCACGAGATCCAACATAGAGCCCTTCTCCGGCACTCAGCCAGATGGGGAAATCCTCATCGGTGGCCATTTTTATCATCCCAACGGCCACCATGATGAGGAGGGAGTAGTCCACCCTCGAGGCTGATGGTTTGTACCAGTAGGAGTACATATGTGTTTAATCTAAATCTCTCTCGTGTTCTTGAGATGCACAATCTTGATGTATCACGGGCTTTATTAATATAGTTGGATCATATGTTTTCCCCTCTCTATCTTATTGTGAATTAAGTTATCCCTTTGAGATTTTGTTTTATCGGATTGAATACTTTTATGTATTTGAGAACACTTGATGTATGTCTTGCTATGAATACCCATGGTGACAATGGTATATCATATCGATTCACTTGATGTGCGTTTTGGCACTCAACTCGTGGATTCCCGAGGTGACATTGGGGTAATATATGCATAGGGGTTGATGCCTATTCTTGTCTTTATTCCTCTGATAGAAATCGTGGGGCACTCTTTGAGGTTCTTTGTGTTGGGTTGAGTATTATGAATCTGAAATTGTTTGATGCATATCGTATAATTAACTCACGGATACTCGCGGTAACATTGGAGTATCTAGGTGACATTAGAGTTGGTTGATGTGTATCGTATGGTGTTATTTTAGTACTAACTGTTGATAGATCGATCGAAAAGGATAACTTGATGTTATTTTATTATGAACTCTTGAGTAGATAAATCAGAAAGAATAACTTTGAGGTGGTTTCGTACCCTACAAACAAATTCTTCTTATGTTCCCCGCTAGATAGGAACTTTGGAGTGATTCTTCTTCGCACGTTGAGGGATGGTTATGTGATGCAATTGTATTAGCATTGTTCTGATTGCACTTGCGAAAGTACGAACCCTAGGCCTCATTTTCAAGCATTGCAATATCTTTTGTGCTCACTTCTATTACTTGCTACCTTGCTGTTGTTTTATTGTTCCTGTTACAAAAATCAATATTTACTATCATTACTATGCTTTCATTACCATCTCTTCATCAAACTAGTGCACCTATACAATTTATCATTGTATTGCGTGTGTTGGGGACACAAGAGACTCTTTGTTATTTGGTTGCAGGGTTGTTTGAGAGAGATCATCTTCATCCGATGCCTCCCACGGATTGATAAACCTTAGATCATCTACTTTAGGGAAATTTGCTACAGCCCTATAAAACTCTATGCTTGGAGGGCCAACACGAGTCTACAAGGACAAGTTATGTAGTATACATCACTTATGTCATTGGCAAACCCTCCATAGTTGCTGATGAGAAAGAGGAGGAACTAACAGCAGATGCACCTCCAGCCAAGACTCATAAGCTTATGTTAGATGATATGAGGACTATTGCCCCTTCTAAGTCCAAGAGCAAGGCCCCTGCATCCAAACCCAAGAGGTCTACATGAAACATACCTGCTTCAGAGAAGAAAAAGGCCCTAGTGCCTGAAGTTGAGATTGATGATGAGCCACTAGTGCTCAGAAAGTTTTAGCCTAAGATTCTAGGCCATGACAACACACATCTAGTTGTAGAGAATATGATGCTCAGGAAGGATAAGGATTATGAGAATGGAGGATGACTGATCCATATTCTGTTACTAGGAGGACTGCATGTGATTATCACTTTCACACATGACAGCAACATGATTTCTATGAAACTATGCTGCTTGACAAGAAGCCAATTGTCAGTGATATGAAGTGGGTGGACTGGAAGTACATTGATGCAAAGGAAGGCTACTTCCCCCATGTTGCTGAGAGCTTCAGGCTTGTACGAGTTGATGATTTTGTTGGGAAGAAGCTCACAAGGTGGAATGATGAGATGATCATGCAATTTTACTCCACAACACATTTTTATACACATGTCAGAATTGTATGGATGAATGAAGGATCCAAATACCAGTTAACCATCACATAATGGGCTGAACTTCTTGGTGCTTCAAAAGAGGAGGAGATGATATTGATGTCTATGGGAAGCCCGGGATGGATCACAACTCTATGGCTAACATGTACAAGCCCATACCCAACAAAGATCTTGACACACACAAGCTTGGTTCAGTGAATCATTTACTTGCTGGCTTGGCCACAACAAACACTATCTTGAGGCACACTCGTTTTCGCAAGTCTAGATATGATAAGATGATATGTGGAAATTCCATTAACTTGCTACATTTGTTTGACACTTCGCAGAAATTGAAAGTGACGAGCCTTATCATTGAGACTATCAAGAGAATCGCAGCTGACCAAAAGAGATCATGTGGATTTGCTCCGCACATTCAGTTTCTCATCAACGTCAAGGTTGGAATGAGCACATGCGTACTTGATCGTGAGCATCTTACATTACAGCTCGAGTTTGACGACAATGTTGTAGTGATCGACCCTTCACATCCCTCATCTGCTCAAGCTTAAGAGGAAATTCAGGTACCTGCAGCAGCAAAACAAGCTCAGAAGGCCTCTGCTCCCAATGCACCCATTGCAAACCTCATGTCCAAGAATGACCAGATGACTTATCTGTTGGAAGATACCCTGAGGATTGAACGAAGTCTGGCCCACCTCGCCAAGAACCAGAAAAGCCTAGAGCGGACAATCGAGACTAAGGTTCATGATCTTGATGTGAAGATCACTTAGGTACATACCATTGTGGAGAATCTTAAAGATGATGTTAACACACTCAGAGCCTATGATAGTGGAGATGAGAGGACTACGACTAAGAAATTTCAGGCAGTACCCAAAGCACCCAGATCTGCTGTAGTGCTAGTTCAAGACACGAGGACTACTCACTCTGCACCTGCTGCTACTTCTACAGTGCCACCTCCAGAGTCTGCTCCACCAGCTCAACATATGTCATGTGAAGCCTTCACGAGTGCACTCATCTCAATGCCATCTATGCACTCTGGAGCCGCCAACCAGAGATCACCTTCAGGAGCTGTCAAGGATCGTTCCTACAGAGACACATAGCTATATACCTTTTCAAACTTTTTGGTTCTTATTGCCAAAGGAAAAAAATTGTATAGATCATTAGGATTCGAGAGAGAGTGCCTCGCTTTTGCTCACTAGTTTTTCTTGAGTTCTTGCTACTATTTCTGTTGGATTTGTGCTACTTTATTTGTAATGCGTGTGAGATACTACGTTGGTTATGTGTGAATGATCGTACCATGCTTCATGTGATGCTTAATTATTATCTCTATAATTATTTGTATATGATCATTCACTTTGTTTTTGGTGATGCGTGCTTACTATTCCATTCATATGGCATGCAAGAGTAACCCCTGATCCTAACTGAGTGTGTATTTTCATTCAAACACAATTTTTTAATAATGCACAAATTTAGGGTAGCTCTTTCTTATCGCATACTTCTCAAAGCGACGAGGTATTTCATTCATTTAGTCATTTGTTGAAGCCTTGATCTATATGTTGTCATCAACTACGAAAACGGGGGAGGTATAAAGTGCAACTTATCCGCGAGTGCTTTCGGTAATTCATAACAATATATATCTCATTGAACTAATGCCCATGTAAGAAAAATATTTCAGGATGTTCAACGATTGGCAAGACAAGGACTAGAGTTGTGGACCCCTCAAAATGCTAAGGACAAGGATTGGTAGAAGCTCAAGACTCTAATTTTTTGTTTCAGTGATCCAAGATCAGATGGAGTCCATAGGAAAGACAATACTATTAAAAGGGGATGAGGTGTTCCTTGATAACCTTGTTGCTCAAGTGCTTAGTAATATTGCTCCAAAACCCTCAGACACTCTCTATCTAAATATGTCCAAACCATAATCGTCCCCGCCGATATTTTCTACCCGGAGCCACCGAGTTCATCTAGACCTAGCCACAGCCAAAACCCTAAGAATTCAGATCCCTCGATAAGGATCTCGGTTCCACCGAGATGGGCTTGCCATCTCTCTGTTGCTTGTTGCAATTGTTTTGGTCCCACTGAGAGTTGCAATCGATCCCATTGAGATGGCTTGACCTACTCTCTGTTGCCTTAGTGCTTCAATTCAGTCCAACCGAGATGATGTAGTCGGTGCCACCGAGACGAGGTTTTCCCTAAGCCCTTGCACATCGGTCCCTCCGAGTTGTTTCCGTCAGTTCCACCGAGATTCCAAACATTCATATTTTTACACAGATTGGTGCCACCGAGTCTTCTTATCCGTGCCACCAAGTCTTCTGATCGGTACCACCGAGATGGTTCAAATGTGTGTAACGGTTGGATTTTGTGTCAAGGCTATTTATACCCCTCCACCCATTCTTCCTCATCGAGGAAAGCCATCAGAACATGGCTATAATTCCACCATTCATTTTCTGAGAGAGAACCACCTACTCATGTGTTGAGATCAAGAGATTCCAATCCTACCATTTGAACCTTGATTTCCAGCCTTCCCAAGGTTTTTTCCACTCAAATCCTTCCTCCACCATTGCAAGACTATCATTTGAAGCACAAGATCAATGAGTTCATCATCAACATGATGTCTATTACCTTTTGGAGAGTGGTGTCTCCTAAATAGGTTAGGTGTCGCTTCGGAGCCTCCGATATATTGTGGAGTTGAACCAAGAAGTTTGTAAGGGAAAGGAGTTTGCCTACTTTGTGAAGATCTACCCAAGTGAGGCAAGTCGTTCATGGACGATGGCCATGGTGGGATAGACAAGGTTGCTTCCTCATGGAACCTTCATGGGTGGAGCCCTCTGTGGACTCGCGTAGCCGTTACCCTTTGTGGGTTGAAGTCTCCCTCAACCTGGACGTATGGTAGCACCACTATCGGAACCACGCCAAAACTTTGTGTCCCCATTGTGTTTTCCTTCTCCAAACCCTTCCCTTTACTTACATGTGCAATGTTCTACATTCCTCTGTTATACTCTTATAATTACATTTGTAGGGTGTTACTTGACTTGTCATAATTTCCAAAAACTGCCTACAACTAAAATTGGGAAAAGATAGATTTTTATTTGGTCAAGTAGTCTAATCACCCCCTCTAGACATACTTTCGATCATACATCCAGGTTGTTGATGTAGTCCTCCACCACGGCTGGGTCGACGGTCTACACCACTAAGAGATCCTTCTCTCTTGCGTGGGTCTGCACTTGATGCATGCCAAACTCCATTGGAGCACCGCCATATATCCTCTTTAGATGTGTCATCGTGGGTGTGTTTGTTATGTTGTGGGACGTGATCATAAGGTTGAAGAAACTAAGGTTATAATGGAAGTGGGAATTAATGGGGAAGCTGGAAGGCTTGGAATACCAACACACTCGCATGGCAGTTTTTGCAGTGCAAAACTCCATCGCGCCACACGTAACTGCATCGTGGTGACGCCGTGGCGCAAACGCAAGCATATGGGGCCCCCAACATGATTGTAAGGCTGACCCCAACCGCTAACAGAGCGCATGCGGAGGACGTGAGGGTAGAGCACGCGGAGGGACGCGAGCAGAGCGCTCCGCGGCCACCTCAACGACAAGCAACCATATGCATATAGGAGTTGAACACGTAGGGAAAAGTTGTCCACAGGCTGAACATGCGGAGGGACGCGAGTAGAATGCGCCGTGGCGCCTAACAATGAGCAGAGCGCATCGAGGGATGTGAGGTGAGACTGGCATGGTGAGGTGAAAGCGGGCAACGGACAAGGGTGCATCTGCTAATTCTGTGGGAATACCAATAATAACACGGACATTTCCTGCTAATAAGCTACGTGTGTTCTTGGCAAATGGGCTTGCTGGTAAATAATTCTTTGCCATTCTTGAAATCATCATCGACCTATCCCTTAGTTTAATCATTCGCCATGAGTTGCTCAGTCTGCACAACATCTATGCTCTATGTTTACATAAGAATATTATTTACTGTGATTAGTGTGCTCTAGTGGGCACGTGAGTTTATGCATCACAGCCGTGGGCGAGCAATGTGCCCGCACGTGTTGTGCTAGCTCGCAGTTCCTTCTATGCTAAGTTTCCATTAATTCATGGCATTTTATGAGCACACTACCATTTCCCGTGACTTCCTCATCAGTTTCCCACCGCCACCCAGTGATATTGCGCATAAACGTAGGTGGCGCGTGACACACCGAGGCATCAAGCACAACCTATAGGCCCTCTACCTTTTCCAAGCATGCCAACCCATCGAGGCGCCTCCCCTGCCATCAAAATCCTCGACAAGGAAAACGAGAAGGCGCCATGGCCCATCGAGGCCGAGTGTGTCCTTGATAATGTAATGAACGACATTGTGATGTGCATAATCGCTAGGGTTGAGCTGACCCTTGGCGCACGATGCTTTAGCACCACGGATCAAGATAGGCATGTCAAGGCCAAGAGGCTGCAGCTCACCGCACAACAACATGATTGGTGGTGCACCGCAGATCAAGGTAGGCGCGTCTGTGCCGATAGGCTATGGCTCGCTACACATCAATATCATTGGAGCACCGCAGAGCGAGAGGCACGACGCGCCACACAGCAAGAGCGGATCAAGCCGTGGTTTCCTACTATCGACAGGGCATCACAGCTGGGTACAGGGCCCGTCAGTAGCCCCACTCCTCACTAGGAGTGTACAGAGGCCGTCCGCGCCGTACTTGCACCAGGGGCCGGCCGCACCGTACTTTCATAGGACACCGATCATGTCGTCCGCCTTGTCCGTGGCCCGCTCAATGCCAACACGCTGGTCGCTAGGCTCGAGCGCCTCCTTGGCCCAGGTGTCCACCTAGGTGTAGTAGAGGAACATGACTGTCGCATCCTCGAGATGGTGATCTCCAATAAATAGCCAACTACGAGCTGGAGATCGCGCTCCAATTGTATTACGAGCATGTCAACCGCTTGGACAAACGCCAGCACAAGTTTAAGTAGAGCCAAGAGCTATCATAGGCAAGGTTGTTGGTCATGGATGCATTTTATTTTGTTTAGTCATTTCAACGTCGATCGCTATGTATTCACAACAATCATAATATTGCTCTGTTTCAATGTGTGTACTCTGTTTTCCGTTCTTATATATTGTTGTGTTTCAATGTGTCTATATATGCTTTGCATTCTGTACATGTGGATGATAACAGCTAGATAGAAGTTAGTATACATAAACAAATATAAAAATGGAATTCATAATATATATTAATAGTTGATTAGTTCATCATATAATATACATAATAGGTTTTTTACATGTGTGCCCCTGATTCCTTAGCCATACTCATTCATCCCCACGATCTTAACATTTGCTCACTTGTCCCCACTCTCTTGTCTGACACCCTCATAAATGGTCACAAACGGTGGATGCCGTTGGGTCAGTGCATTGACCGTTAACACTGACGAGTGGGGCCGTGCTGACTATGTCACCGGTTGGACCTAATGAGCGGGGTCGCGTCAGACAGTGTCGCAGTTCGCCCGTTAGGCAGTGGTTAGACTGTTGTGCTATGCGCGCGCCGCAACGACAGAAGCCTGTTATGCATGCACGACATGTTCAGCTAGCCTGCTATCCATGCACATAGCTAGCCTACCTGCATGAGCCATTGCCCCCCGCCACGATGCGCTGACCGGCCTCTTTCTACACGTGAGCCGCCACAGACACCGACCGGGCTCTTTCTGCACACGAGCCACCACGGATGCAGGGACGATAGCTACCACTAGTTGGTCTCATTTCGCACGCGTGTCTCATCAATGTAGAGCTTTTTTCACACTTTTCTATCCACTCACATCTTTTCAACGCGGCAGTTAAAACCTGTTGGCAATTAAGGTGGCATATCGATCGACGCGGCTCGTTTGAACGTAGCAAATCCAAAGCGCGTCCGGTGCCACTCCCCTTCCACTCCCCTTTCCCTATTTAAACCACCCACCCATCCACCTATTCTCCACACACCCATTTGTGCCGCCCCCTTCTCTTCTTCACCCAAACCCAGAGCACTCTCAAAGCGAGGCGAGGATGCAGTACAACGGCCGCACCTTCCATCTCCCACCGACCGTGCCGGAGAGATGCTATCCGGCCGGCGGTGTCGTGAAGAGGACGCGCCGCGTGTGGGCGTTCTCATGTTGGAGGGGTGCAAGGGAGTTTTCCCAGTGGTTCCCAGGTGCGGGCTCGCTTGTGATGTTCCGAGTGGAGGAAGTGCGGCCAAACTCCAGCATTCCGCCTATAGGGCTCATCGTCAACTTCACCAACTGATTAGATGCGTACTACCTCCTCGGCAAGGTGTTTTGGTGTGGATGCAAATTCATTGCATTCACAACCCACAACATCTTAAAAAACATCGACTGCAGCTTCCCCACCCGCGGTATGCACAACCTCCCCTACTACCTCAGCGAGGATGGCATGGAGGAGGAGCACTGAAGAGAAGGCGCAGTGAAGTTGGTGCTGATGGCCCGGACGGTCTGGTGAAGCTTGTCTTGCCCATTAGGGATTTTTATATTTTTTATGTTATGTTGTTGGTTGTACCATGAACTCTTTTATGCACCATATGTTTTATGTAAGAACTATGTTATGGTTGCTACTTTCTTTGTTATGGATGTATGCTTGCTACATGAGATATCGGTAAATGGATATGGTGTCGTAGCCGAGGCTCTAGACATGCTCTGTGGATGGATATGGTGCCGTAGCCGAGCCCTAGACATGCTCTCTAGATGGATATTGTGGCTAATAGTGCCATCAGACTTTATTTTAGACATGGTTTCTGATGGATATCATGAGCTACATAATTAAATCTGACATGTTCTTAATAATAAATTTTCCATGTTGTACCAAAAAATGTATAAAACAAAAACAAAAACAAAAAATCGTGGACACAATATTTTTCTTGCAACAAAAACATGTTTATAATACCCGCATGTCAAAAAGCAAAGTGTTGTGCCGTAGGCTATATACAGAAGGAAACTGCCACGATATGTACAAATAAATTTGACATGTGCAAGTTCAATAAAGAATTTGTCATGGCATCTACACTAACAAAGACATGTAAAATGTTATACTTAAGTTCGCCATGGAAATTATCTGTACTAAAATGCCATGGGACAAAAGTTGTACTGCTAACAATAAATCGATTTACCATCATTCACTATTTTTGTTCGGCATGGCAATAAATGGATGTACCATGGCAATAATCAACCAAAAAAAACCAGAGCCAACGCGTGCACAATTTTCTAGGCCTCTTTAATCTTTGTGGGCCTTCGACACTCAACGCAGTGGGACGGCCCAACCAGAGCTTAGTTTCAATTTGGGCCCTAGAACTGCGTTTTTTCCTTCGGCGGTCGGTGTTGTCTGAAGAAACTGATGAAACTGAAAGTGTACAAAACTGACAAAATTGACATGATCTACAAATTAAGTAACATAGAGCATAGAGCACATGATCCACAAATTTAAGCAAATCCTAGAGCACATGATCCACAAATTTAAGCAAATCCTAGAGCGCACAATCCACAAATTTAACAAAATCCTAGAGCACATTACTCCACACTAATAACATATCTAACGAGTGATGACCAGCAAGTAACCAAATACTAGAGCAACTATAAAAAAATAAAATCCTAAAGCTATCAAATTCGTCTGCTTGTTCAATTGAATCATCTGCTTCAAGTTCTTGTTCATATTATTTAATTCTCCCCAACGGTCAGAGCAGCACTTTCAGAGACCAAATTTGTTGGTGCTGACGGTAGATTGAGCTCCCAGGCTGGGGGCCATTGAATTGAATCCGCTTAACGTAGTCATCCAGCCATTCAAAATGCGTGCATTTATTCACGATGTGAAATGGTAACATGAACCCTAAAACCCAGATTCAAGGAAAAAGATTTAAAAGAAAATAGAAAATGAAATCAGATAAAAATCATGAGATCTAACATGCCCCTTTGGCTTTCTCTCGCATTTCGCGAACTCATGCCCATAACTGCCATTCTTGACCTCCTTCGAAGTCAACCGTATCAGTGGTGCGCTGCATGGGCAGTCAGGATGTCGGTGTATTTGGAACGACAACTATGGGATCACAAGAATCCATACTATGGTTGTGGGGCGCGGGGTTGAGAGAAGAGCGGATCAAACAGATAGCACACGGTTCCTTTACCCAGGTTCGGGCCGCGAGGATGCATAAAACCCTACTCCTGCTTTGGTGGATTATATGTTTGTGTTCTTCAGCTAGCTACGGGGCGTGAGGAGCTCCAAAAAGCCGAATCGTGAGGAGTTCTGAAAAGCCGAATCCTTCTCCTGGCCGCCTCGGGCCTCCTTTTATAGGGAAAAGGGGTTGCCACAGTGGCACACAGGAGGTGGAAAGGGTACAGTGATGCGAGGTTATCCCCCACATTACATGACAAGGCGCATTTAATGCGCCTTGCTTAGGTGTCCTTGCTTCATCGGGGACGGGGGAGACATCCGTCTTGTCCGTCGCCCCTCCTTCTTGCGTCGACCCGTGCCCTGGCCAGCGATGCCTGAGACGCCATGTAGGCAGGCAGGCAGCTGAGGTGGCGCCATGGTGGGTCTCCACGAAGATCTGCATGTCGCCACGCAGGTGCCTGCCCAGCTGGTTGGGTCGGCAGCTGCATGGGGCGGTGGAAGCTTAGTTGGCGTGGGCCTGATGGTGGCCTTGCGGATGTCCTCGGCAAGGGTCTTGCCGGGGCCCCGGCAAGGGTCTTGCCGCGGCGCCTGCTGTCATCCCCGGCAAGGTGCTTGCCGGAGGTCTTGTGGTCTTCCTTGGCTGGGATCCCGCCAAGGGTCGTCGTCTTCTTAGCGTGTATCTGATCTTGAATGTCTTCACAAAGATCTGCATGCCACTACGGGGATGCCTCCCGAATCCTCTCCCCATGGGGGCAGTGGACTCAAGGGTGATCCGCTCCGTAGGCGTGGGGCGAATTGCCGCGGCAAGGGTCTTGCCGGGGCAGCTAAAGCTGGCCCTGGCAAGGACCTTGCCGGGACTGCTAATACTGGCTCCCGGCAAGGACCTTGCCGGGGGAAGCCGCTTTGTCCCTTTGCTCTTTGTGGTCTTGGCTTTGTGCTTCAGTCTCCATCGAGCTTCGGTCTTACCCTGGCTCACCTCACTTGCCATGCTTGGTGTGGTGGTGCCCGTGGCTCAGACTGCACGTGCACAGTTATAGGGGTACAAAAAGTGTACCCCTCTTTTTGTACACCGACAGGAGCCCCCGGGCCTGGGCCACACATAAGCGCGACGCGTTGTTGGGCCAGGCCCAGAAAGGTGCGCGGGCAGGCGGGACGGTTTTTACCGTGGTAAGATTTTCCGCGCGTTTCGCCTCCCACGATCCGCGCGCGCGGCGCGGGGTGGAGGGGCGCGCGTGATGTGGGCAGCATGCGCGGGGCGGTTTCCTCAGGCATGCGTCACGTCGCAGTAAAGAGGCGCCTTCGCGCCTTCCCCATAACCGAGGGGAGGCGTGGAGACGCGGCCCATTTACTGAATGGGGCCGAGGCGCGGTCCTCAAGGCATCCACTCCCCACGATCACGGGGTGGGGAGAGGTCGCCTCACCCGTCCCCTCGGTTCCGCACGTCTGCCACGTGCCTCCCATGCGCTTGGGGTGGCAAACGGTGGAGGCGGGAAACCGGACCGTCACTGGTTGGGGCGGCGGGTCGGCCCCGGTTCCCTGCGCCTTCTGTGTCTTGATTGCCGAGCGGGGCAGTCAAGCCCCAGCCCCGCCCCTTTATAAAGAGCGGGAGGGGAGGGACGGCGCCCCGCACTCTTCCATCTTCTTTCTCCTTCAGCTTCTGCTCCTCTCTTCCGTTCGCCATGGAGAGAGGAGATCCCGTTCCTTCAATGGTGGCGGCGAGGGTCGCCGCTTGACAACGCGTCCCTCCTTCTCCTGCACCCGCGGTGGTAGAGCCGCCCACGAGGGGAAGGGGGAGATGGTGAGGCCGGGGCGCTCGGGGCGCTCGGGGAAGAGGAGGACGGGGCGGCCCGCCGGCCTCGCCCCCGCCAGCAGCTCCTCCTCCAGTGGAGGGCCATGTTGGGGATGACCCTTGCGAGTTCTTCGTCAGGTTGCGGCCGCCGCGCCGTCGCCTTCGTCTCCCGACCCCATTTGCGCGGGAGATGGAGCTGGATCCACCGGAGTCGCTGTGGCTGCACATGAGGGGTTGAGGGATCAGTGGCACGAGGGTCCGCTTCAACTTCTCTGCTCCTCATGTGATGTATCTTCGTCAGGGATGGAAGACGTTTGCTCGTATCCACAGCTTGACGGATGGGCTCACTCTCCATTTTAAGTTGATGGAGGGTGGCCTTCTGTCCGGCAAGGTCTTAGGGCACATTGGGACTCGTGCAAGGTGATGCGTGGAGAGCTCTTTCGATGACGAAGATTCCTCCTCGAGCGAGGGTGATGAAGAGGACAGCGGCAACAACGACGAGGGCGGTGGGCGGCAAGATGACGGGTCCGACTAGGTGTCGGGCGCCGCTCCTGGTGGCACCGGCGACCCCATCATCCGCGTCGCCGGCTCCTTGAACTTCTCGGGGCCGTCCCCTTGGCGGCTGGCGTAGGGAGGCTGCAGAAGAGGAAGAGGAAGAGGGCGGGCGGCAAGGTCGTCATGTCGGAGTACGCGGGCACAGACACCTTCGACGCATACTGACGTCCTGCCGCCTCGTCTTCGAGCTCTGCTTCCGGCGCCTCCATCACCATCCAGCCTTTGGGCGGCCACCAAGATGTCCTTTTGGTGTCTTCTGCCACCCGTAGCTCGCCTAGGCGCTCCTTTTTCCCTTCTCGCCTCCTTGACCTACCTCCTGAGGAGAGGGACAAGAAAGGCATTACGGGCATCTTATCTCTTTTTAGTTTGTAAGCCTTCGGGCATCTGTTAAATTTAAAACTTGTAATCCCCTTGTTCATGTTTTTCATTCCCTACGGACTGTACCTGAATGGAATGTTTTTAATGAAAAAGGGATGTTTTCCGGGTCATTTGTTTGTGGGTGAAACCCACGACAAGGAATAAATCCTTGATATCTTTTAAGACAAACATTTTCTCGCCCGGCAAGAGGCCTTGGCGTCTCCCTACTTCGCTCGACCTTTCTCACGCCTTTGGCGGAGGCAGTGATGAAGTGGGCTTAGGCTCCTCATTTCATCCTTTCGCTGCCACGACTACGACCAAACTTAGTCCCAGGAACGAGCCCTAGGGCCTAGAGTTATGGGAGCACGATAGCTTAAGGAAAAGAACGAGGTTTCACATACCTCAGTCCATAATGGAATGCATGATAAGGGATGAAGAACTTATCTGACGCTGCAGCCCCCGGCAACCCTGGTTCGCCGTGGGTGAATCTTTGCTCTTGTAGCCCCCGACAACACTGGCTTGCCGGGGCCTAGGTGCTAGTCTGTTCTTCTTTCTTCTCCCCAAGTGGCTTCGGCAAGGATATCTGTGCGTCCTGTGAACCAAAGGAGATAGAGGAAAGACAAAGAGATGCAACTCGACCTCTAAGCTAGGGGTTAGCCGCCGCTAAGCACTATCAACCCTAACCAAGGACGAGACTCGACTCAGCATGCATGCTATAACTTTGGGCGCCAGCGCTTCATTTATTTATGCTCGGGGTCTGCGCCTGGCTTTGTAAAAAGGGTTACATGCCTTGCCGGCAAGGCTTGTACAAAAAGTGGCTTGCCGGGGGGCCCGGCAAGCCGCGCCTTATGGGTAAAACTTGCGAAGATGCTCAATATTCCAAGAATTGCTCACCGGAATGGCATTTTTGGTCTCCAGGCGGACTGCGCCAGGCCTGGTCACTCGTATTACCCGATAAGGGCCTTCCCACTTTGGCGTCAACTTGATTGTATTCTTGGCTGATTGAATGCGCCGAAGAACAAGGTCGCCTTCCTCAAAGCTTCGGGCACGGACCTTGCGGCTATGGTAGCGGCGCAAGGCTGGCTGGTAGCGTGCTGCTCTCACAGCCGCCCGAAGACGATCTTCCTCAAGGAGCATTGCGTCAACATGCCGCTGCTGCTCTTGCTCAAGCTCATCATAAGCGAGCACTCGAGGTGACCCGTTTATGAGTTCAGTGGGGAGAATTGCTTCTGCCCCGTATATCAAGGCAAAGGGTGTCTGGCCGGTGGCTCGATTTGGCGTCGTTCTGATCGACCAAAGAACCGCCGGCAACTCATCAATCCAGCACCTTCCACTCTTGTGCAGCCTGTCAAAGGTCTTTGTCCTTAGGCCTCGCAGCACTTCAGCGTTTGCCCTCTCAGATTGACCATTGCTTCGGGGGTGAGCAAGGGAAGCGAAACAGACTTTGCTGCCGAGGTCTTGGGTATATTGCATGAAGGTGCGGCTTGTGAACTGCGTGCCGTTGTCGGTGATGGCCCTGTTGGGTACACCAAAACGGCACACTAGTCCCTTGAAGAACTTGAGGGCTGACAGAGTTGTGGCATTCCTCACTACCTCCACCTCCGGCCACTTTGTGAACTTGTCGATTGCAACACACAGGTACTCAAAGCCCCCGATAGCGCGGGGGAAAGGGCCCAGTATGTCGAGCCCCCAGACCAAGAAGGGCTAGGAGAGAGGAATGGTTTGAAGGGCTTGAGCTGGTTGATGAAGTTTCTTTGAATGAAACCGGCATGCTTCACACCTGGTGACCAGTGTCGTCGCATCCTGGAGGGCAGTGGGCCAGAAGAAGCCTTGCCGAAATGCCTTGCTGGCAAGGGCCCTTGACCCTATGTGGGATCCACATATGCCTCCATGTATCTCCGCCAACAGCCCCAGTCCTTCCTCTCGAGGGATACACTTCAATTTCACGCCATTCGGTCTCTTTCTGTAAAGGACGTCATCGACGAACTGGTACATAGCAGACCGACGGGCTACTTTTTCCGCTTCTTCCTGCTCCTCAGGAAGCTCCCCAGTCCGGAGGAATCGGAAGGTATGTTGTGCCCACGCTGGAGCCTGGGGCTCGATGGCGAGGACTAAAGGCATTTCCTCCGCTATAGGAGCGGCTGTCTCGACGGCAAGAGCTTGACGCTCCGCCGAAGCTAGCCGTCCAGTGGTGGGCTCAGTGTCTCTAGCAACATCCTTGCCGGCGGCTCCGGGGAGCTCGGCGAGAAAGTACTTGCCGGGCCCTGATTTCCTCCTCTTGTTCTGCTCTGTTGATGGATCAACGGATGGCTGAGAAAGCTGAAGCACAAAGGTACCTGGTTCCACAGGTAACTTGAGGGCAGCGCGCTTTGACAGGTAATCGGCGACGTTGTTCTCTGCTCGGGGAACGTGCTCCGCCTATATACCATCAAAGCGCTCTTCCAGCTTTCTCACTTCATTGACGTAGGCCTTCATCAATGGGCTCTCGTAATCCTTGTTGACTTGCTTGATGACAAGATGCGAATCGCCCCTGACGATGAGTTTCTTGATTCCGAGGTCTGCCACGATCCTAAGACCAGCAAGCAGCCCCTCATACTCAGCAGTATTGTTCGTTGATACCTCCCTGGGGATGTGCATCTGGACCACGTACTTGACGTGCTCTCCAGTGGGCGCGACCAGCAGTATGCCAGCCCCGGCGCCCTGTAAGGAGAAAGCTCCATCAAAGTACATGACCCAGTTGCAACTCGCCTCCTTGCCGGGGAGAGCAGTTTCCTGGACTTCTTCATCAGGCGTCGCGGTCCATTCTGCAACAAACTCCGCCAGGACTCGGCTTTGAATCGTCGAGGTACTTTCAAACTTGAGGCCAAAGCTGTACAACTCCAGTGCCCACTCTACAATTCTTCCCGTTGCATCTGGATTGTGCAATATCCGTTGTAGAGGGAGGCGAGTGACGACAGTGATCTCGTGCGCCTGGAAGTAGTGACGCAGCTTCCTCGAGGCCATAAGAAGGCCGAAGAGCAATTTCTGCACACCGGAGTACCTTTTTTTAGCCCCCTGCAAGAGGGAGCTAACAAAGTAGACCGGGTGCTGCATCATTTTCTTCCTTGGCTGCACTCCAACCGACCGTGTCGTCTCCGCACCAATGGCATCGGGCTCTGTCGCTACTATCACCTCATCATCAATTTCTCTCTGCGCCACTAGTGCGGCACTGACCACCTCGTTTGTTGCCGCCAAGTCTAGCAGCAACGGTTCTTGTGGCCTAGGCGCAACTAGTATTGGCGTGGAGGAAAGATACCTCTTCAAATCTTGTAACGCTGCTTCAGCTTCCGGTGTCCACTCCATCGGGCCTGCCTTTTTCAAAATCTTGAAAAAGAGGAGGGCGCGCTCGGCAGACTTGGAAATGAATCTGCTCATGGCGGCAACGCAGCCAGCAAGCCGACGCACATCCTTGACCCGTTTGGGTGCTTCAATCTGCTCTATAGCTTTGATCTTGTCCGGATTGGCCTCTATCCCACACTGTGACACAAAGAACCCGAGGAGCTTGCTGGACAAGACAAAGAAGACGCACTTCTCAGGGTTCAACTTGAGGTTGATCTTGTGTAGGTTTACAAATGTTTCTTGTAAATCCCGTATAAGGGTTGCTCTGTTCTTGGTTTTGACCACTATATCATCCATATAACCCTCCATATTTCTATGGAGCTGGTGTTCAAAACCAATCTGGACTGCCCTTGCAAACATCGAGCCAGCACTCTTCAACCCGAAAGGCATTCGTACGAAACAGTACGTACCACATGGGGTGATGAATGATGTCTTCTCTTCGTCTTCTCTTGCCATGAAGATCTGGTGGTAGCCGGAGTAGGCATCGAGGAATGACAACAGGTCACACCTAGCCGTGGAGTCAACAATCTGGTCGATGCGCGGCAATGGGAAGGGGTCCTTGGGACAAGCCTTATTGATATCTGTGTAATCAATACACAGCCTCCACTTCCCATTTGCCTTGCGCACTACCACTGGATTGGCCAACCACGTTGGATGGAGCACTCCTCTTACCAAACCCGCAACTTCCAATTTTCGGATCTCCTTCGTGATGAACTCTTGTCGTACCAAAGCTTGCTTCCTGACCTTCTTCTTGACGGGCCACGCATGAGGACAGACAACAAGGTGGTGCTAAATCACATCCCTGGGAACGCCGGGGATGTCGGATGCTTGCCATGCAAACACATCGACATTCGCCCGCAGGAAGGTGACGAGCGCGTCTTCCTATTTGTCGTCAAGGTTGGAGCTTATGGTGAAAGCCCCTCCCGTGCCGTCCTCCTTGACAGAAACCTTGTTGGTTCCCGGCGGCATGGCCCTGGACCTCTTGTTCCTACTGGTGGAGCTCTCTAGCACGTCCTCGATGGGAGTGCGACACTCCAAAGAGGTGCTCTTGCCGGAGTGGGTGTCCGAGGTCTCACCGGTCTTCTTCATGCCGGTGGAGCTCTCTAGCACGTCCTCGACGGGAGCACAACACTTCGAAGAGGTGCACTTGCCGGAGTGGGTGCCCGAGGTCTCACCTGTCTTCTTCTTCTTCCCTCCCGGGGCTCCAGTGGCAGGAGCAAGTGCCCTCGTGGCGGCAGCTGCTGCAACTGCTTGCTGGTGTAGTTGGTTAGCGGAAATCAGTCCATCTTTGTTATCGGAGGGGATGGTGATGATCGTCACAGGTCCTGGCATCTTCAGGGTTGTAGGCGTAGTGTGACGCTGCCACAAACTTGGCCAGCGCTGGGCGGCCAAGGATCCCGTTGTAAGGCAAGGGGATCTTGGCAACATCGAACACGATCCTTTCTGTCATGTAGTTCAGATCACTTCCAAAAGTCACGGGCAGCGTGACCTTTCCCCTTGGTTGACTTCTCCCCGGGTTGACCCCCTGAAACGTGCCCGTCTCTTCGAGGTCTCAGTCAGGAATTTGCAGCTTCTCGATCACGGTGGGTGAGAGTAGGTTCAGACCGGCCCCGCCATCGACTAGCATCTTTGTCACCTTGAGGTTGCATATTGTCGGTGAAACCAACAATTGCAAGCACCCGACTGCAGTAGTGCGATCAGGGTGATCCTCAGCGTAAAAAATGATAGGCGTGCTGGACCATTTCAGCGGCTTTTGGGCGCCGGACGACGGCTCCGCTGCTGTAATTTCGCGTGCCCACTATTTAAGTTGGCGGTGAGAAGTATGCAGTGAGGCGCCGCCATCGACGCACATGGCCTCCATAGCTTTCTGGAATTCTTGGTCGCCGGACTCATCGTCCTCTTCGTGATCTTCGTCTTGTGTCACGGCCCCGGGCGGACCTCTCCTGCTGTTTATCCTTGCCGCGACGGCCTGCTTGGCCGTCACGCTTCTTGCCGGACCCTTCAGCACTGTCCTGGACCTTCTCCTTGTCCCGCCTCTCATATTCAGCCTCCGCTTCTCAGCAAGGAGCTCAACCTGTCGACAGTCCTGGAGATCATGGCCTTTGGTGCGATCGATCTTGTAGTATTGCTTGCCGGAGTTTCCTGGCTTCTCGGCAGCCGCCAAGGCCCGGTAGGCGACACACCCGACAATTTCCTTGCCGGGGTCACCCGCCCTGGTTTTCTTGGCGGAGCCGGCGTCATCAGATCCCTCGACGGCAAGCACGGCTTTACCCTTGCGCTTCCTGTTGCGGTGCCGGCCTTTCTTCGCCGGGGCGGCAGTATCTTCATCTGAAGAGTCGGTTTCCGCGCCGGCATCTTCGCCGGGGTACTTCCTTCCCTCCTCAGCCCGGGCACATCTGTCGGCAAGAACATAGAGTTCCGCCACATCTTTCACCTTGGTCATCGCCAGTTCTTCACTCATCTTGCGGTTACGCACGTTCTGATGGAATGCGGTGATGATGGCGGCAGGGTGAACATCAGGGATATTGTGCTGTACCCGGCTGATCCTCTGTATGTACTTGCACAGACTCTCGCCTTCCTTCTGGGGTATGACGTGCAGGTCACTTGCTTGGCCGTGGGCTTGGTGACCTCCTGTAAAGGCGCCAACAAACTCATGGCACAAATCCGACCAGGAGGAAATAGAGTCTACCGACAAGTGCATCAACCACGACATGGCGTTGGGCTTAAGAGCCAACGGAAAGTAATTCACAAGCACCTTATCGTCGCGGGCTCCGGCAGCTTGCATCGCGATGGTATAGATGCTGAGGAACTCTGACGGGTGTGTCTTGCCGTTGTACTTCTCGCCAACGCCAGGCTTGAAGGTGCGGTGAGTGGGCCACTGGAACTACCATAGCTCACGGGTAAAAGCCGGACAACCTACCTCGTAAGGTAGACCTCTAGGGCTCTCCGGTGCTGGGCGGTCCACAGCAGGCCCTAGTCGCCTGTCTGACTGGTGGCGCGCTCCGCGCCGGTGCTCGATGGTGGTCCAAGCGTCTTCATGAGCTCGCTCCTAAAGAACTTGACGCTGGTTGCCGTGGGTCCGTGGGTCCGTGGGTCGCTATGGAGATGGCGTCACCTCTGACGTCCCGACGAGTCGACACACGCGGTACCAGGCGAATGTACCGTGGCTGCGGCGCTGCCGGTCCTCCCGCCACCGGTGCGTGGGACCCCATCAGAGCATCGACCTGGGAGCTCTGCTCGACATGGTTCATCCTTGTTGGTGAATGTGACAAGGCTTCGGATGGTGGCTCTCCATTCGTCGAGTTTCCCCGTAACGGGAGGAAAATCGAGGAGCAACCGGTCCGCTACTCGCCCGCGTCGGGACGGGCTGTCCGGCTTCCGACTGGCCAACCGCCAACGTCGTCTTCTTCTTGGGCGCCATGATGATGAAGAAGCGTCGAACTAACTGCTAAAGCCGATTCTCACAACTGCGCCCCCAACCTGGCACGTCAAAGATGTCGGTGTATTTGGAACGACACCTATGGGACCACAAGAATCCCTACTACGGTTGCGGGGTGCGGGGTTGAGAGAAGAGCGGATCAAACAGATAGCACACGGTTCCTTTACCCAGGTTCGGGCCGCGAGGATGCGTAAAACCCTACTCCTGCTTTGGTGGATTATATGTTTGTGTTCTTTAGCTAGCTACGGGGCGTGAGGAGCTCCAAAAAGCCGAATCGTGAGGATTTCTGAAAAGCCGAATCCTTCTCCTAGTCGCCTCGGGTCTCCTTTTATAGGGAAAAGGGGTTGCCACAGTGGAACACATGAGGTGGAAAGGGTACAGTGATGCGAGGTTATCCCCCGCATTACATGGCAAGGCGCATTTAATGCGCCTTGCTTAGGTGTCCTTGCTTTATCGGGGACGGGGGAGACATCCGTCTTGTCCGTCGCCGCTCCTTGTTGCGTCGACACGCGCCCTGGCCAGCGATGCCTGAGACGCCATGTAGGCAGGCAGACAGCTGAGGTGGCGCAATGGTGGGTCTCCACGAAGATCTGCATGTCGCCATGCAGGTGCCTGCCCAGCTGGTTGGGTCGGTAGCTGCATGGGGCGGTGGAAGCTTAGTTGGCGTGGGCCTGATGGTGGCCCTGCGGATGTCCTCAGCAAGGGTCTTGCCGGGGCCCCGGCAAGGGTCTTGCCGCGGCGCCTGCTGTCATCCTCAGCAAGGTGCTTGCCGGAGGTCTTGTGGTCTTCCTTGGCTGGGATCCCGCCAAGGGTCGTTGTCTTCTTAGCGTGTATCTGATCTTGAATGTCTTCACAAAGATCTGCATGCCACTACGGGGATGCCTCCCGAATCCTTGCCCCATGGGGGCAGTGGACTCAAGGGTGATCCACTCCGTAGGCGTGGGGCGAATTGCCGCGGCAAGGGTCTTGCCGGGGCAGCTAAAGCCAGCCCCGGCAAGGATCTTGCCGGGACTGCTAAGACTGGCTCCCGGCAAGGACCTTGCCGAGGGAAGCCGCTTCGTCCCTTTGCTCTTTGTGGTCTTGGCTTTGGGCTTCAGTCTCCATCGAGCTTCGGTCTTTCCCTGGCTCACCTCCCTTGCCATGCTTGGTGTGGTGGTGCCCGTGGCTCAGACGGCCCGTGCACAGTTATAGGGGTACAATAAGTGTACCCCTCTTTTTGTACACCGACATAGGACATCTATCCATGGGTGGTGGACCATACTGGGTCCACGAGGGGCGGGAGGTTGAAGTGGTGGTCGACATATCACCCAAAGTCGTTGGAGATGAAGAAGCAGAGGAGTGACGCCTCTCATCGCCACATAATAAGCAGCAAAAGAATGGGGAGGCCAAGGGTGGGCTAGCACAACCAGCAACTCTCGCAGACCGCCCCACGATCCAACAATGCGGAGCTGTCCATGTGATCCAACGATATGGAGCCTGCATGCAGCTTGCCCTCGGAATTCCTTCTAGAAGACCACATCTGATGGCTGTCACTTGGTGCTAGGGTATGATCGGACGACTGACGTTCGGAGCTAGGGTTAGGCTAAACCCCGCGGGGTTTAGTGGGGTTTTGAGCTGGTAAACGGAGTTTCAAAGTCTTTGATTGAGCATAACTAATTTAATAAAAATCGAAAAATATGAAACCTTTGCCGTTCATCATTTTATAAGACACACTAACGAGGAAAAATACTAAACTTGGTATACAGACATTAAAAAAACCCTAGCTGGCACGATCGAGGTCAAATGAGCACCATTATTTAAAAAAACATGCGCACAATGTTGTCTTATGTGATATGTTACCAACCAAAAACAATAAATTTGGTCTATGGTCATTTTCATGAAAAACCCTTCACACATATGAGCTATCACGTACAAAATTTCATAGAGTTCAAGGAGAGGGGGTAGGGTTACCTTCTGTTTTTGAAAAATAAAAAATATCACCAAAGCTTGATTTCAAAGTGAATAAGCAGGATTTGAACTTAGTTTTCCATTTTCATATTTTCAACGTATTTTTAATGGTTTTCTATTAAAGTATATTTGTTACAAAAAATGTAAAAATATGAAGATTAATTCAATAAATAGTGATACTTCGAATCTACACTCTACATATTGAATAGGTGTTAATACAAAATATTTGGCTCATTTAGAGTAGGTCCAAAAAAAACTTGAATACAAATGGGACTGTTTACCCTAGCTTGGGAGCTCATTTGGAGCACATTTCTCATGACTACATGTTTTACCACACAAAAGAGATCAGATTGATCACGTAATGTTTATAATAGTTTAGCAAACTTTGCAACTCACACCAGAGGGCAATGGACTTCAAGTGTTGGTTCAAATTCAAAGTTTGCCTGAAATTCAAATTTTGCCTCACTTTTGTATTCTACCTCAAATTTCACATCAAATTACAAATAGAATTATTACACCTTACAAGTTTTCACAGTAGTTCAAATGGACGACATAATCCTTATTACAAATCCTTAAAGTTCAAAGTTTATGACTTGCATTCAAGTTCAAATTCAAATCCTTGCCTTGCTCCTTGTGTTCTGGGATGGGTTAACCATCTTGATCATGGTTTCCCTAGCTGGGATATTTTGTGCTTTTGAAAGCTTTATCTTGTTGTTCTGATCTTCACTTCTGGTGGTGGCGGTTTTATTGAGCTTTGACTGACCGAGCAAGTGATGACGAGTTGACGGTCATCTGTGGGTTCACTAATCCTTAAAGGAACTTCAAACAAAATAACTTCCTCCTCTCTTATAGCTTCAAAACCTTCATAAGCCATGGTTTCAAATGCTGCATCAGATGATGGTTCAACCGAAGTTTCTTCCTCTCTAGGTATTTTCTGTCTCATGCCTCTAAATATCGTAGAGCTGGGTCAAAAAGAAATAAGCTTAGCCATCGATAAAAAAGAGAACAAATGCAAAAAAGGGAAATGTTGCACACATACCAAGCTGCTACTTCAGCTGCATTCTCCTCTGCTGCTGCATTGTCTTCTGCGTTTGCTGCTGCCCATTGTTCCTCTTCTCCAAATGATGCAGCAACTGGATTGCTACAACGCCTAGCAATATGCCCTAGAATTCCGCATCTTTTGCACTTACGTTGTTTTTTTACATGACTCTCTTCACCAGCTCTTATCATGTTTTTCCTTGGTCTTCCTGGTGGTCTAGTCAGTACAGGAGAATGGAGTTTGAACCCTGGGTCTACTATGTTCCATTGGTATTTTCCCAAGAGTGCAGGCACATTTTCAGCATAAGCAGCCCTAAATTTGGCAACATAGAAATATTCAGACCAATACTGATCAACTTCACCATCTTCACCTCCAATAACAGTCATGAGATGTAGGGCATGTAAGCACGGATTCTCGTAGATCCGCCATTGCCTACAACTGCATTCCTTAGTTGCAAGGTTCATTGGATATCTCCATTCCGTATTTTTACTGTCAATGTATTTCACCTCAGCCTCGTATGTCGATGATCGAATGCATTTCATGCTTAGTCCTCTTGCCTTGTCATGCAATGCCTCAATCAAAGATGGGAGCATAAGATGGCCAATATATTGTGTTTCTCCATTTCTTTTACGAAGAGCCATCTTTATCATGATCATCTGCCTGATCTTATCAAATGCTTTCCACAACAAAAGCCCTTTCATTGACTTGAAGTTCGCATTGAAACACTCAGTGAGGTTATTGGTCACATAGTCTACTTTGCAGATTTCATTGAATTTGCTTCTTGACAACACCTTTCCATGATGTGCATCCATGTACTCCTTCACCAAACGACTGTGATCACACAACACTCTCAAATGGTGCTCATGCTTCATCAAACTGCATGTGTATGATGCTGGCCATAGGTTCTCATGCTAAACTTTTCCTTTGAATTTCTTTTTAAAATTCTGCGCTAGGTGTCGCATACATTCCCTATGTTCCATTCCAGGAATTACAATTTCTACTGCACTATCTAAACCCTTGCAAGCAGTTGTGTGTATAACTAAACCTAAGGTTGTACCTATAATGTTGCGCTACTGCTGCAGAAACCAGACCCAACTCTCCTCGAACTCTGCCTCCAACACACCAAATGCAACTGGGAATAGCTGATGTCTACTACACAACCTTCTTCTTGTAGACTCGTGTTGGGCCTCCAAGCGCAGAGTTTTGTAGGACAGTATCAAATTTTCCTCAAGTGGATGACTTAAGGTTTATCAATCCGTGGGAGGAGTCGGCTGAAGATGGTCTCTCTCAAACAACCCTGTAACCAAATAACAATGAGTCTCTTGTGTCCCCAACACACTCAATACAATGGTAAATTGCATAGGTGCACTAGTTCGGCGAAGAGATGGTGATACACATGTAATATGGAATATAGATATAGGTTTTCAAAATCTGGAAATATAAAAACAGCAAGATAACTAATGATAAAAGTGAGCACAAACGGTATTGCAATGCTTAGAAACAAGGCCTAGGGTTCATACTTTCACTAGTCCAAGTTCTCTAAAAAATGATAACATAATTGGATCATATAACAATACCTCCACGTGCAACAAAGAGTCACTCCAATGTCACTAATAGCGGAGAACAAACGAAGAGAGTATTGTAGGTTACGAAACCACCTCAAAGTTATCCTCTCTGATCGATCTGTTGGGCTATTTCTATAAGTGTCACAAATAGCCCTAGAGTTCGTACTAAAATAACACCTTAAACACACATCAACCAAAACCCTAATGTCACCTAGATATTCCAATGTCACCACAAGTATCCATGGGTTTTATTATACGATATGCATCGCACAATCTCAGATTCATCTATTCAAACCAACACAAAGAACTTCAAATAGTGCCCCAAAGTCTCTACCGGAGAGTCAAGACAAAAACTTGTGCCAACCCCTATGCATAAGTTCACAAGGTCACCGAACCCGCAATTTGATCACCAAATCATACATCAAGTGGATCACGTGAATATCCCATTATCACCACATATAAGCACATGCAAGACATACATCAAGTGTTCTCAAATCCCTATAGACTCAATTCGATAAGATAACTTCAAAGGGAAAACTCAATCCATTACAAGATGGTAGAGGGGGGGAAACATCATTAGATCCAACTATAATAGCAAAGCTCGCAGTATATCAAGATCGTGCCAAATTAAGAACACAAGAGAGATATCAAATACATAGCTACTAGTACATACCCTCAATTTCGAGGGTGAACTACTCCCTCCTCGTCATGGAGACCGCCGGGATGATGAAGATGGCCATCGGTGATGGTTCCCCCTCCGACAGGGTGCCAGAATGGGCTCCGGTTTGGTTTTTCATGGCTACAGAGGCTTGTAGTGGCGGAACTCCCGATCTAGGTTTCTTTTCGGGGGTTTCTATTTTTATAGGATTTTTTGGTGTCGAGAACAAGTCAGGGGGGGGTCCACGAGTCAAACACAAGGTAGGGGGCACGCCCTAGGGGGGTGGGCGTGCCCCCCACCCTTGTGGATGACTCATGGCTCTTCTGGCCCAACACTTTTGCTTCTGGGGCTTCTTCTGGTCCATAAAAAATCACCGTAAAATTTCAGGTCAATTGGACTCCGTTTGTTATTCCTTTTCTGCGAAACTCAAAAACAACGAAAAAACAAAGACTGCCACTAGGCTCTAGGTTAATAGGTTAGTCCCAAAAATCATATAAAATAGCATGAAAATGCTTATAAGACATCCAAGATCGATAATATCATAGCATGGAACAATAAAAAATTATAGATACGATGGAGACTTATCAATAGCCAGTTGTGTCCATCAACTGCAGAAGTTGCTGCTAGCTGGCCTCTCCATCTTCCATTCAAAGCAGTTGCATCGAGAGCCAAATAGGGCCTACAAGCATTCAAAAACCCCTGCCAGCAAGCCTTGAAACAAACAAAAGCCCTCTTGAAGCACTCCTTCTCCATTGTCTTCCCTTTTAATTTGTACTGAACGGTATGCTTGTCAATTTCTACAACACTCCCTGGACTAGCCATCTCCACTTCAGCTTTGAAGGTGTAAAGGAACTGAGAACTCTCATTCCATGGACCATTAATCCTATAAAGAGACCTTTCCTTAGCATAGAAAATCTTCATGTAAGGTATATTAATCTTGTACTTCTCAAATAGCTTCCCATGGAGTGTTGTTGGACCAATTGTTGGTGTTTCCCTCACCCAATCCAAGATTGCATCTCTCACCACCTAGTCTTTGCAAGCTTTGATTTGTCCATTCCCCCTCCCCCTCCAGGTGGGAAACTGTGACCGTGTGGTTTTTTTATCTGAAACAAAATGAAAAATGATGTCAAATACAATTAAGAAATAGTACACATGATCTGAATATAGAATGGAAAAATAATCTAAAAAAAGAGTCAGTTGTAATACCAGAATCAATTTGCTCTTTAGCATAGTGGATGCATGCAACCTCGACCTACACCTATCATAAGGGCAATGAACAGTGAATTTACTTGGCTCACTCCTATCAACCTCATAGGAGTTCTTAGTGAGAATGCAATATGTAGTCACTCCATTATGACAATCCACCATCGATTGGAATATGGTTCCTAGAGTAAGCTGAGGATTCTCCCTGTTGCACTCAATTGTTGGCATGTCCTCACCATCATATTCTTGTAAAACAAAGGAGTCGATGTTCTCCTCCCTCTCTTCATCGTCAGTGTCATCAAATCTAGCACGGCCGCTAGGCTCCTCTGGATATTCATCTTCCATTGCCTGTTGACTAACTCTATCTACTAGTTCCGGGAATCCAGTCTCATCCTCATCATCATCTCGAGGCACTTCCTCGTCAGGCTCTGAATCTACTTTTACATCAGGTGCCGAAGGGAGAGGAGAAGTGGCAAAATTAGTTGTAGCCGACATGTTGTGGCTTTCAGAATCACTAGGTTTACTTGGTCTCGACCTACAACGAGTGCAAGACAGATGATGCCTGAACACCCTTCCCCTTTGGGATACGTTGTTTGCATGCCTGAAGCACACCCATATGGTTTTTACCGAAACGACTGTCATCATTCACACTAAATAGCAATCCTAGATGCTCATCACAAATTAATGGGACAAATATCTTCTCGGTACTGTTGAAATATCTCAGTTCAACAGCATCGTCAGGGCTCCACGGATACTCACAACAGAGTGCCTCATGAAAATCTATGAACAAAACACTGGTTTCTACCGCTTCCGAATAGAAAAATCCAGAAATATGATACGGTTTAGTTCCATGCAGCTCGCTAGTATCTATTCTAACCGCGAGCCGGCAAACAAGTGCATGATCAACCCGGCATCATTAGGGTCGATTTTTTTTAAAAAATTGCACTGATTCATGCCAACGATGGTCAAATAGGGCCTAAATTACTGATCTCCTAATCAATTTGAGAGGAAAATGATGCTTACCCAGGTGGAATCAATGAATTATCCACCTCTGATTCGACCCAATCATCTCCACGGTCGATGGACCGGACGGGGTGCTCCCCCGACATCCCTTCCTAATTTAGATGGGGGGAGAGGGTAGATACGACGGAGGCAGCATGATTGCAGCGGAGGCGGCACGACGGTGGTAGAGGCGGCACAACATCGGCGGAGGTGGCGGCGCGTAAGAGACTTGATCTGATTCAGGTTACACTGAGTGTCAGTTTTGCGGCCCCACTCGTTAACATGTAACGGTCAAAATGTGGACTCGGCCCTACGCGGCCTCACTCGTCAGACTTAACAGTCAAGCCATTGACCCGACGACAATGTCCGCTGTGACCAATTCTGAGGGTTTTGGGCAAGGGAGTGGGGAAAAGTGAGCAAAACTTAAGAGGTGGGGATGAATGTGCAGAACTAACGAACCAGGGGCACAAAAATAAAAATCCCTATATAATATCATCACATATATGTGATGATACTTAACTACTATGTACAATGCATAAAATTGGAAATGAACTACACTAAAATTAATAATCCCTCCTTGGGGGGGGGGGGGCAGTATTCTGGCAGCTCCTCGCCAGCAGCTCCCTATTGCGCGAGGCTTCCCAGCGCGGTGGTAGTACTCCACCTCAGAGTGCATGATGTGCCGATCTTCTCTTGCTTGCGGATGTGCCCGAACAATATTTCCATTTTGTTGGGCGCCCACGGGAGCTCCTCATCGGTAGCACACTGGAGCTAATCGACCCATCTTCACGCAACGATGAGGCGCCTAGTGCATTTGGCCTTCCTGGAGAAGTACCGACCGTCTTTGTACACCTCTTTCGCACATCGACTTGGCCGCCCCCAAAGCTCCACCACCTCCTTTTCCTAGGCGGCCTCACGGGCTCCACGGGCCAACTGGTACCTGACTTCCTCCTCCACCATCTCCTTCTTGACCGCCACTTGCTTGCCTTTCTCTGCCAATGGTAGTGCCTTCCACAGACAAAGATTGTACTGGCCCCAAAACAACTGCA
>LR738712.1:262427857-262447818 GCA_902687465.1 Secale cereale | reverse complement strand
GGGGGGCAAGCGGGGTGAGGATGTAGATGACAATGCAAGCGGACGAGCAGGGTAGTATTTATTGGTGGCCCGAATCTAGATTGACGGGAGCAATATACACGCCGGTCACCAGAATTTATGAGTAATGTAGATTGAATTGCACACGATTCCCGCAACAAAAGCAATGTGTGAAATAAATTACTGACGATTTCCAATATAGGATTGTGTCCGATTAATAACGCGCACCACTCACCTTCCAAAGCTCGAGGTGCGAAATAGAGTGCCAATAATGGGGGGCCCGGTTGTCTTGCTAGATATTTACATTTTCTTTCCAAATGTAAGGCACAAATCCTTATTTTGTGTTACCATGATATTATTGTATAATGTAATAAAATACATAAATTACTTTTCCAACCCATAATGGTTTGCTGTTGCATGTACATGCGGTTCAATTTGAATTATGACCATTAAATGGCTAGAAAATAACTTATATGTCTTAAAAAGGTTCAATGCCCCCGTGAAAATTTCTAAATTTTAACATGACAATTTTATTAGTGCACTATTCCCTCTCGGAACCATGAGTCTTCTCGTGAGATGCTCCGATTTGTGAGGGGTGAGTGTCCAAACTTTCGTCAAACATGCCAATTTTTTTACCACGACATCTTGATGCCATGCCGTTACATCAAGCAAAGGTTCCATGTATTTAAAAACCATGACACTCGATGCTTGTGTACAAGCCGTGACACCAATATATTTGAAAATTCCTTCCACTTTACTGCATGGGGCATTAACTCGCACACAAGGACACACATATGATTTTTCAAACCATTATGGTTAGCTTTTGCATGTACATGTAGTTAAAATTTTAATCACGGTCATTAAATGGCTTGAAATTCATTTAAATGTCTTAAAAGTGTCAAATGACCCCTCAAATTTCCAAATTTTAACATGACAATTGTATTAGTGCATGTTAACGGTAGAAACAACTTGAGGCCATACGAGGAAGCTACCACTGGTTCATCATCAAACATGCATTGTTCCCTCTCGGAACAATGAGTCTTCTCGCGAGTTGTTCCGGTTCGTGAGGGGTGTGTGTCCATACTTTTGTCAAATAGGCCAATTTTTTACCACGACATCTTGGTGCGATGCCATTACCTCAAGCAATGTTCCATCTAATTCTGATCATTTTTTATTTTTCTGGAATTTAAAAGTTGTGGCACTCAATGCTTGTGTACAAGCCGTGACACAAATATATTGGAAAATTCCTTCCAATTTACTGCACAGGACATTAACTTGCACACCAGGACACAAATTTGATTTCCAAACCATTATGGTTAGCTGTTGCATGTACCTGTAGTTCAAATTTGAATCACGATCATAAAATGGCTAGAAAATCACTTAAATGTCTTAAAAAGGTCAAATGACCTCTGAAATTTTCCAAATTTATTCACGACAGTTGTATTAGTACATGTAACGGTGGAAAAAAAATCCGAGGCCATACGAGAAAGCTACCGCCGGTTCGTCATCAAATATGCATTGTTGCCCCTCGGAACCATGACTCTTCTTGTGAGTTGTTCCAGTTTGTGAGGGGTGTGTGTCCAAACTTTCGTCAAATAGGCCAATTTTTTGCCATGACATCTTGGTGCCATGCCATAACATTAAGAAAGTTTCATGTATTTATGATCATTTTTGAATTTTTTGGAATTAAAAACCATGACACTTAATGCTTCTGTCCAAGCCGTGACACCAATACGTTTGAATATTCCTTTCAATTTACTTCACAAGGCCTTAACTCGCACACAAGGACCAAAATATGATTTTCCTACCCATGATGGTTTGTTGCTGCCTGTACATGTGGCTCAACTTTGAATTACATCCATTCAATGGCTAGAAAATCACTTAAATGTCATAAAAAGGTCAAATGACCACTGAAATTTTCCAAATTTGAACATGATAGTTGTATTAGTGCCTGTTAACGGTAGAAAAAATTTCTAGGCCATACAAGGATGTTACCGCTGTTTCGACATCAAAAATTCATTGTTCCCCCTTGGACCCATGAGTCATCTCGTGAGATGCTCGTGTGTGTGAGGGATGTGTGTCCAAAGTTTCGTCAAACATGCCAATTTTTTTACCATAACATCTTGGTGCCATACCATTGCATCAAGCAAGGTTCCATGTATTTCTGATCATTTTTGTTTTTGTGGAATTTAAAAGCCATGGCGCTCGATGCTTGTGTACAAGCCGTGTCATTAACATGTTTGAAAATTCCTCCCAATATACTGCACATGGCATTACCTCGCACACGAGGACACAAATATTATTTGACAAAGCATTATGGTTAGCTGTTGCATGTACATGTAGTTCAAATTTGAATCACGATCATCAAATGGCTAGAAATTCACTTAAATGTCTTAAAAAGGTCAAATGACCCCTGGAAATTTCCAAGTTTTAACATCACAGTTTTATTAGTGCATTTTAACTGTAGAGAAAGTTTCATGGTCATACGAGGAAGCTACTGCTGGTTTGTCATCAAACATGCATTGTTCCCTCTCGGAACTACGAGTCATCTTGTGAGTTGTTCTGTTTTGTGAGGGGTGTGTGTCCAAACTTTTGTCAAACATGTCGTTTTTTTACCATGACATCTTGGTGCTATGCCATTACATCAACCAAGGTTCCATGTATTTCTCATCATTTTTGTTTTTCTGGAATTTAAAAGGCATAGCACTCGATGCTTGTGTACAAGCCGTGACACCACTATGTTTGAAAATTCCTTCCAATTTAGTGCACAAGCCATTAACTTGCACACGCAGACACAAATATGATTTTCCAAACCATTATGGTTAGTTGTTGCATGTACATGTAGTTAAAATTTGAATCACGATCATAAAATGGCTAAAAATTCACTTAAATGTCATAAAAAGGTCATATGACCCCTTCAATTTTCCAAATTTTATCATGACAGTTGTATTAGTGCATGTTGATGGTAGATTGTTTTGAGGCCATACGAGGAAGCTACCGCCGGTTGGTCGTAAAACATGCATTGTTCCCTCTCGTAACCACGAGTTTTCTTGTGAGTTGTTCCAGTTTGGGAGGGTCGTGTGTCCAAACTTTCGCCAAATAGGCCAACTATTTTACCACGACATCATGGTGCCATGCCATTACATCAAGCAAGGTTCCATGCATTTATGATCATTTTTTTTATTTTTTTGGAATTAAAAGCCATGGCACTCCATACTTGTGTCCAAGCCGTGACAACAATATATTTAAAAATTCCTTCCAATTTACTACACATGGCATTAACTCACACATGAGGACACAAATATGATTTCTCCAACCCATGATGGTTTGCTGTTGCATGTACATGTAGCTCAAATTTGAAATACATCCATTCAATGTCTACAAAATCACTTAAATGTCATAAAAAGGTCAAATGACCCATGGAATGTTACAAATTTTAACATGACAGTTGTATTAGTGCATGTTAACGGTATAAAAAGTTTCAAGGCCATACAAGGAATCTACCGCCGGTTTGTCATGAAATATGCATTGTTCCTTCTCGGACCCATGAGTCATCTCGTGAGATGCTCTGGTTTGTGAGGGGTGTGTGTCCAAACTTTCGTCAAACATGCCTTTTTTTACCGCAACATCTTTGTGCCATGCCATGACACCAATATGTCTAAAAAGCTTCTGGTCATTCTTGATTTTTTTTGGAATTTAAAATCCATGGCGCTAAATGCTTGTGTCCAAGCCTTCACACCATTATGTCTAAAACAGCTTCAAATTTATTGCACATGGCATTAACTTGCACACGAGGACACAAATATGATTTTCCAAACATTTATGCTTTGTTGCTGCATGTACATGTAATTCAAATTTGAATTACGGTCATTAAATGGCTATAAAACAAATTAAATGTCTTAAAAATATCAAATGAGCCCTGCAAATTTCCAAATTTTAAAATGACTATTGTGTTAGTGCATGTTAATGGTAGAAAAAGTTGCAAGGCCATAGGAGAAAGCTACCGCCAGTTTGTCATCAAACATGCATTGTTCCCTCTCGAAACCACGAGTCTTCTCGTGAGATGCTTCGGTTCGTGAGGGGTGTGTGTCCAAACTTTCCTCGAACAAGCCAATTGTTTTACCACGACTTCTTCGTGACATGCCATTACATCAAGCACGGTTTCATGTATTTCTGATCGTTTTTGAATTTTTTTTGGAATTTAAAAGCCATGGTACTCAATATTTGTGTCCAAGCTGTGACACCAATATGTTTGAAAATTCCTTCCAATTTACTGCACATGGAATTAACTTACACACAAGGACACACATATGATTTTCCACCCCATGATGGTTTGCTGGTGCATGTACAAGTAGTTCACATTTGAACTACGGCCATTGAATGGCTAGAAACTCACTTAATGTCTTAAAAAGGCCAAATGAACCTTGAAAATTTCCAAATTTAAACATGGAAGTTGTATTAGTGCATGCTAACGGTACAATTTTTTCCCGTACATTTAAAATATCATCCGTTGCCACTGTACTCCCAATTCGTCTTTCATAGCTTATACAAAAAATCAACTACGTCACACACAGTTGGTTATAGGAACCCTTAACACTGAAAATTCGTGTGTCTTCCTCCATAAGGTTCGCTAGCTTCGTCTGCTCAAGTGCCGGTCACCCCCAAATCCATGAACCCCTGATCCGTATTCGCCAACCCCTTATTTCAAAGAATAACACCATGGAGATGGTTCATGATGGCCCATACGGTCGTCGCGTCTTTCCCGAGTGCTGCCGCCTCTGCCTAGAGTTCCGCCGCCTATGCCAAGAGTGCGACCGTAACCGCCAAGAAGGAAGTTGTAGTAGCCGAGACGACTGAAGTAGCTCCTGCGGTGGTGAAACATCGAGAGAACTCGAGCAGCCATCTATGGCGCCGATGTCGCCCTAGCCCAGGTCGAGGCCATCCACGCTAATATCGGGGACACCCAGCAAGCACCCCACGTCCAAAAAGGTAGCGGAGGCCATGGAGCACATGCTTCCTCATGTGATTGCCAATCGGGAGCTAGAGATGAAGGAGGTGACGGAGATTGAGGAGCAACGAGAGGAGGAGTTGTGTCTGGCAAAGGAGGAGGTAGAGAAGAGCCTGTCCGTCGTGGAATAGGAAGTGGAGTAACAACGCGAGCTCTGGCACAACCACTATTACGAGTACTACAACCTTGAGGATGGCGCCGAGGCCGAGGCCGAGGACGAGGACGATGGTGTGGTCGACTTCATCCTTGGGAACGCAGAGTCCACCAACATTGGCATGTCTCTAGTACAAGTCATCGACATCTCATCTTACACTCGCGAGGCACTGGGTAGCGTGTCGGTGGCTTTGTTAAAATTATGCGTGTTTCGCCTTTGTTTATGATGCTGGTCTTTTGCTAGAGCAATGTTTAGGTCAACCTGCTCTATTTAATTACTAAAATTGCTTGATTCAGTCAGTTTGGTTTTGTGCTTTAGGCTATTTTATGTACCCTAATTAGCAAGCGATGTTACATTATGCAATTACATGGATGAGCACCATACCCAGGGGAATTTTGACCAAAATTTGAATGCTCAAACTCATCGCATGCACGTAAAGCAGAAGAATCATTCGCGATGCACACATTTGTTCAAGGTGAATGGTGTTTGGCGGCACTGGCGCCAAGTTTCCCTCCACCCTTCAACTTTTTGCCCTTTGCTCAAATATCTAACTCTCCCCCCTGCCCACCCTCTTTTCTCCCCGACCACATGTCTCATTACCCCTGTTTCCTCCTTCGTTCCTTCCCAAGCTATAACCACTTCCTCACTTGCTACCTCGCTCTCGCCGCCTCGCATCTGACCACCCCGGTCACCATGGTCTTCTTCAATGACTTCTCAAGTGGTTCCTCCTATGACGATGACTCTTTCACCAGCTGGGTATGCCTCTCTCCCTCTGTTGGGTTATGATTTGGAATAAAGGATTTTAACTTGGCAACCGATTTGAGTCATTTCTTCCTCTTGTAGCTCCCGAGGACTATCACTTGCAACGAATGGAGAGGGGTAGCTGAAGATCTGCCTGCTCGTTGTCACCATCAATCTCCATGTGTGAAGTCAGTTGCTTTTGAATCTATGGAAAGTGGGAGGACATTTCTGGCATGTGTAGAGAAGGCTAGTCCCACTTTTATTGTTACAAATCACTAGTTAGATGTGATTTAGACACTATCATTGTGATATGTTATTCTGGATGTGAATAAGACAGTGTCACATTTTCTACATAGTATCTTAAAATATTGCCATCTCGTTAGTAGTGCCCTCAGAAAATTATTTGGCACTGCTTCAGTAGTTTGTGCAGCCAACTTTGCTCCACACATCACAACAGCCAGGCAGTAAAATACTAAAACTTCATGGCACGAAGGAACTGGGCATCGGATCAACTAGGTGCTCTGGAGTCCTGTTCCCTGAATTTTCCTCTAGCATCGGCTTGGTAGTGCAGGGCACCAGTTCCAAATGTAGCCACAGTTGTTTTAACACCGGTTTTGGCCTAGACTATGAAGGGCCTTTTTCATGGGAAAACACAATCACCTATGGGGCCATCAGCCCCTTATGGTTCGGCGAGGGGGAAGGTCGCATTGCACGAAGAGCGGAGATCATGGAGCAACAGGACAAGGGGTGATGTTGGGCGTTTTTACCCAGGTTCGGGCTGCTGTGAAGCGTAAAATCCTACTCCTGCTTTGGTCGATTGGATGGGGGACTGCAATGAACATGCAACGCCCAAGCCCGGCAAGGTTGCCTAGGGAAGAGTAGCTACACGCGTATCAGTGTTCATGGGTCTGAATCCCCTTTCTAGTTCGCCTTGGGCCTCCTTTTATAGTTCAAGGGGCATCCACAGTGGCTAACAGTCACTATTGGTTGATTAGATTGCTAACAGTGCTATCATACCTAACTTTGGTAGTTAGGCCAAAGTGCATTAAATGCACTACTAGGTGTCACGCTGAGGAAGCAGTCCCGCATGCCTGCCGCGCTGCTCAACCACCTTCTTGTCTGTCTGCATGTCACACCACTAGACGGGTGTCCCACGGGTGGAATCTCTCTTCCAAATTGCGGCCACGTGCCGAACGACGGCCACTTAATCACTTGGGGGCTCGACACTACACTGATAAGTGACTTGCATTGCTGTGCGATGGAGCGGTGGATCCTTGGTGGAGAGATCCACCCGTGGGGTCCCGGCAAGCTTGCCAGGGAAATCTTGGAGCTTTTCCTTAGCGAGGCTTCGACCTGACCGGGTTCGCCTGCCCGACAAGGGAGGCTTTCCCTTAATGGAACCTTGGTCCCTTGGATTGTCTTGGTCTTCTTGATCCTCCTTTGACTTTCCAAAGGGCTCTCTATCTTTCTCTCTGGCATGGTTCTTGTCTTGGGCACTTGATGAAGCCTGCTTCCTTGTTGCCATTCCTGTGTACGGTCGGGGAACACTCGCGAAGGTGTTTTGCACCAACAGGAGCCCCCGGGCCTAGTCCAATGGTGCTGCCGAGCATCGTTATGGTAGGCCCTATTAGGTACATAGGCATGGGTCTTGCGCTGATAATCTTCTCTTCTTTCTTGATATTTCCTTGCTTGTTCATTAACCTGTGAATAAGGTCAGTTTCTGTTTTTCCCACCCATTGGGTGAGACGTCGTGGTCTGATTTTGAAGCCTCGACTCATCGGTTTCCCACGTCCCATGCTCATGGGGTCGCAATTGCTATTTTATTCACCCACCGCTCCGGCCGTTTTTGCCACGTACGCTCCATGCATTGCATAGGGTTGGTGGCGAAAATGTCGGGCGCGGGGAGGAGTGCCATGGCTGAAAGCTAGGCGCCGCGGATAGGCGCAGGTGGGCGGTCTTGACCCCATGCATCGTTAGTGGTGAAGAGGAGTCAGATTGGTGGAACAGGCAGTGGCCTCCTGGGCGAGGAGCCAGCCCCCTACCCTGTCGGCGTATAAAAAGGGGAGTGGGCTAGGGACTAACTCACACACATCTGCTTCTTCTTCCTGCTCGTTTTGTCCTTATTCCACCAGTGGCGAAGGGAAGGGGCATGGTAGCATTCCAGCGACGGCGACGAGATCCTCATCCCGACAATGCATTCCCCCCCAACCAGTGACATGGGGGTGGAATCCAATGCTCGTGGTAGAGGCGTAGGACGGGGGCGCGATCGTCGTGGCGCCCGGGGCCGAGGAGAACATGATGGTGCCACAATCGATCCTCCTCCGGTTGCACCGGGGCCGCCTGAAGGCCACGTCGGGGACCAACCGTTGGAATTCGTCGTTAATATGTGCGGCCCCCTGCCCAGCCGTCTTCGGCTTCCAACTCCTTTCGCAAGGGTGATGGAGGTAGAACAGCTGCCGGAGTTGAGACTGCACATGAGAGGTTGTTGCAACGTCAGCATGCATGTGGACGTAGAGTTCCCTACCCCTCATGTCCTGTTTCTCCGACGCGGCTAGAAAACTTTTGTTTCTGCCCATAGCTTGGCGACAGGGCACGTTCTTCACTTCAAGTTAATGGACGCCACCCTACTCTTCATGAAGATGTTCGGGAGTTCGGGCGCTCGACTGATGACGAAATCTCCTCTTCGAGCGGCAGCGATGAGGAGGACACCGGTGGGGAGGACAACGTCAGCGAGTGTCCGGGCGTGAAGAGCGAAGGATACATCATGGACTCAAGAAGAACGTCAGACGCACCATCACCGTCAACCAAGCACCGGTAGCACCATCATCTGCAGCTGGGTCTTCTTCCCCAGCAGAGCAATTTTCCGAGGAGTTGGGTGTGGATGTCCCCGCCTCCTCCAGCAGTCTTCCAGCTGGCCCCGGCAGGATTTTCAGTGGAGTCTGACTTCGTCTTCCCTGTCAGTGCCCATGCTGCTCTGGTCCTGGTGGTGGTGACCTGGGTACCATCCAGCTGCTCTCTCTACCCCCTCCCTCACAGCCTCGCCACTCCCGATCTTGTCAGGCTGCTCCCGGCAGGCCACGACGGGGTCAGGCTGGGCCTCTGCCCAGGCGCTCCTTTCCCCTCTTCACTTAGTATTGTAGTTCCTAGTAGGAGAGGGACAAGAAAGGGATTACTGGGCACTTATCTTTTTTCAGTCTACAATATGCATGCATTTGCCAAATTTTAGTCTTAAAATATGTAATCTCTTCTATGCATGTTTGTGTTCTGTAAGACTTGTACTTTTTTATACGCACATTAATGAAAAAAGACAGGCTTGCTGGGACCTTGTGCATGTACTCTACCCATACAGACGAAAACCACTTCTATACTTTTAAGTAAACAAGATTTTCCTGGCAAGCTATCTTCCCGGTGCTTTCCGTTGTTGCCGCAGGGCTTGTCTTGTTGGGCACAACAGTATGGAAGGGAGCCAGCCCCTCATCGAACCTTTTCTAACAAATGCCACTACAACCATCTTGGACAAAACGTTGTTTGAACTAAAGAAATGGGAGCACAAATGCTTTGGTGGTGACGAGGTCTTTCAATGCACAATTTTTCTTCTTACAGAAACATGTATGGATAAGAAATGGAACTTATCTATTTTTCGGATCGATATGTTGGCTCGTTTCCGTCTCTTCTTTTTCGGATCAAGTCCGCAGCAAGAAACCTGCGATTAGTGAAGAGGGAAACATAGCAACATATAACCTCATATATATGATCTTGGAATGAGTATGCAAAGCTATACATGCATGCAAGTTTTAGCCCCCCCAGCACTTCATTTATTTATCCACTTCTTAGGGTCTGCGCCTGGCTTTGTGCAAAGAGTTACATGAAACATCGGCACGACTTGCACAAAAGGGTGGCTGCCGAGCACGGCCCAGAAGTCGCGCCTTACGGGTAGAACTTACGGAGATGCTCACTATTCCATGAGTTTTGCAACTGAATGCCATCTTCGGTCTCTAGACGGACTGCGCCACGTCTGGTGAATCATACTACCCGGTAAGGGCCTTCCCACTTAACGTCAACTTGTTTGCACCCTTGGCGGACTGAACACACCTAAGGACAAGGTCACCTTCCTCAAAGCTTCAGGCATGAACCCTGCGGTTGTGATAGCAATGCAAGGCTTGCTGATAGCGTGCAGCACACATCGCAGCCTGTCACAGCCTGTCACATCACTTAAGCTAATAGTCATGCTAAAATGTGGTTTGGCAAAAACTTTTGAGTGTTTTTGACCTTGCTTGATTGATTTTCTGTTTGTTGTTTGCAAGTGCTCTAAAAATCAAATAAATCATCCAACTCTTATACTTCATCGCCTTAATCCAAAACCTTTTCCCAATGATGATGCCAAGTGTATAGAACAGTATAGTATTTTCTTATAAAAATAATTTGGCCAAAAAATATTTTCTAAAATTAGTTTTCCAAAAACCCCTGAATTGAGGTTTGTATTGCAAGTACTTGATTTGGGGTGTGAAAAATCTTTCAAAAAGTATATTTGAATCCCATTAGGTATAGGACTCCCAAAAACCACAAAGTTGTAATTTTAAAAGTTATTTTCCTATTTTAATTAAAAGCGTTTTCTTTAGGCCAGAAATGGTCTTTAATAGGTTAAAATTATTTAACTGTCTCAAAAATATTTTTCAAAATTCAGGGAAACTCATAGGACATATATTGTCCATATATAAAAGTTTCAACACAAGGTCATGTTCAAAATATTGGGCAAATCCTTCAAAAATCCTTTCTGGATATTTCAAGCTTTTGAAATATTTACAAAAGAAATATTCCCTAAAAATTCCAGGGAAATTCTATCATGTCAAATATGACATGTTTGATAATCTTGCAAAGCCTCATGCCTTGAAGATCAAGAAAACATCATCAAATCCCCTCAAAACCATTTCTGTCCATTTTGAAGTTTGAGCAACTTTACATTGCCAAACTTATCCAAATGCTCTCAAACTTGGTGCACATGATAAAATGGTCTAATTATGCATCTAGACCAAATAGCACAAGTATTGGAGAAGCATAACTTGACCTAAGTGCCCGAAAACCCTTTCTGACCAGATCCAAATTTGAACAACTCTACATTGCCAACTTTTTACTTGTGACCTCAAATTTTGTGGACATGATCACAACCCCAAATGATGACTCTACACCAAGTAGTGCATCAAGTAGAGATGATTTGCTTAACTTAATCTTGGAAAACCATTTCTGTTGATTTCTAGGGTTTACCAAAGTTACACTGGCAAGTTTCTTCAAATGAGCTCAAACTTGGTGGAATACCCTATTTCAATATGCCATTTGATCCTGCTAAGTCTCATGTCAATTGGAAGTCATATGCTTGCCCAAAACCACATCAAACACCTTCTAACATTTTACCAAAACCACTGTTTTGCCCCCTTTTACTATTAACCTTTGATTCAACTTTTTACGACAACATCTCCTAGTCACCTTCTACCACCAGTAAGTCACTCATGCCCTCAGCTTAATCATTGGTGGGGTAAAAACTCACTTCTTCCCTCTATTTTCACCATGGCAGCACCTCTTTCCCCCCCTACCTCTTCCTTACAGAGTTGCCTTAGATATTAAGCTTCAAAGAGCATCTCAGAAATCCCCAGGAGCTAGTGGACAAGCTTGGCCACGCGCGGGATGCCAGTTGCATGCCATGGCATGCAATGGTCGCGCTCTAGAGCGCACTACAATGCTCTGGCGCACTGTTGCCGCCCACATCTCGATGCCTCGACCACCTCGGATGCCCCCCGCACGCTAGCAGGACCACCTCGACGTCCGCGACACGCCACACCCCCGCCCCCTTCTCTTTCTTCCTCCTCCTGCCTCCTCTTGCACGCGCACCGGCCACCCGAGCGCTCCAATGGGCAACCTCACATGCGCGACGCCTCTAAACCTTCCCGCTCCTTCTCTCCCTTCCTCTGGGCGTAGACCACCCCTACAAACTCCCCAGACACACCGCGACGAGCTCCTGTGAATCGTGGCGACGGCAACGAGGTCACCGGCGCACGAGTCCTCTGTGGACCGTCGCCCGCCTATTTAAAGGCCACCCCGAGCCCCTCGCTGCTCCTTTGGCTCTCTCTCTCTCTCTCTCTCTCTCTCTCTCTCTCTCTCCCGTACGCCCCACCAGAACAACTCTCTCTCTCCCCGTGCCCTCCAGCCACCTCCATGGCCGGAGGCTTGCCGACGGCCTGCGCCCTAAATTTGCACCCACCACTCCTCCTCCTCTCCTCTAGACCGCACTAAAGCACCTCCACCATCACCGCGGGCCCCTCCCGTGCTTCTCCCTCTCCTTCCCGTGGCCGTGTCGTGCTGCCACGAATCGCTCGCGCCGCCGTTCGCCTCGGTTAGTGTCGGTGTACTAAAGTAGGGGTACCTTAGTATCCCGACTTGTGCACGGGCAGTAGCAGCGTCCCATGGTCTGGCTCACCACGCGCCCGCCAAAGCCCACTCTAGACCCCTTGAGGCCATTCAAGAACAAAGTATTCAAGTTAAGAGACAAGACCCCGGCAAGAGGAGCTTGCCGGGAAGGCCGCACCAGGCTCAAGGTTATCATTCCAGCACAAGACCCTGGCAAGAGGAGCTTGCCAGGAAGGCCAAAGAACGGCACCTCAAGAAGGTATATCGTGGCGCATCATGCGCCACGGCCGGACCCGGAGAGCAACAAGCTTCCGGGCCCGGCAAAATTGCGACCCCGGCTCCAGCTCATCTGGCCACGCGTCGCCCTGGGGCCCTTCCAGGGGCACGTGGCAGATGGCTGTGCAGCCTGGGGTACACGGTGGCGAGCCGTGGTGACGAGGCTATCGCCGTGGCGAACGGAGACGCATGGACGGACGCTTTTGGGGCGACGGCGACGGGCATTCAATGCCCTTGTCCCCCACCGTCAGAGTTAGGTGAAGACCACTGTTCATATACTGTTCATGCACTGTTACAACTACCACCGATTTTACATTTTTTACCCTCCTCTACGTTGGCACCTGTCGGTGACCCCTTTGAGCTATAAAAGGAGGCCCATGCACAACGTAGAGGAGGTTCGATCCCAGAAACTTGATCACTCCCTCGCTCGGTGTAGCTAGTACTGTAGATCTTCAAGCTCCCGAGCCTAAGAACTCAATACAACCAAAGCAGGAGTAGGGTTTTACGCGTCCGCGCGGCCCGAACCTGGGTAAACTGCCCGCGTGTGCCCCTCGATCCGCTCTTTGTGCTCCCTCCGCACCCTTGTCGTACCGTAGAAGGGGCTCCGGTCCCATAGGTGTTCGTGGGCGACCAGTTTCCCCGACATCTTTGGCGCGCCAGGTAGGGGTGCGTCGAGGTTGTGCGAACCTGATCCGGCGCTCACGCGGGCGCAATCTTCGGCAACCTTTCCAGCTTCATCAACCTCATCGACTATGTCAACATGCCTCCGAAGAAGAAGGCTTCGGAGGTCGGAGGCCCGTCCGCGTCAATCCCACCACCACCAGAACCAACGGTTGGTGGGGTAGACGCTGGCGGAAGGGTGGACGCCGGCGAGGACACTCACGGCGCCGCCAAGTCCAAGGACAAGACGGACGACCGGGCGAACTCCAAGGCCTCGGCGTCCGTGCACGCTCCCCGTCCCTCTCAGGAGGTGCCGGGCCAGCAACGGCGTGGTACCCACGGTACCATCCGCCTGCTGGGACAAGGCCAAACTGGCGGGTCGCGGGACGCTCAAGGCCAGCGTCCTGGCACGAGCAAGGCGCGGTCGCCGGGGCGAGAACCTGCTCCTTCTAACGTTGTTAGAAGTCCGAGCATATCTCGCTCCTCGCACCGCTCGCCACCGCTCCCTTCCACTCCGGCTGAAGCTCTCGCCAGAGCTCAACTGCTCCTCGACTTCCCTCCAGCGGCAGACAAGGCCGAAGACTGGAGGGCTACAATCCAGAGCCTCATCGCCTTCGCCAACAACGACCCGCTGCAGCAGCCGACAACATCACGGCCGCGGCAAGTCGACCAAACGAAGGCCGATGGAGACAAGACCGCCGGGGGTGCAACTACCGTGCACTCCCCGCCGCGGAAGCAGAAATCGCCGACCCGCTGGATCAACGTCGACGATGACTCCACAGCGTCGTCGGATCCACGGGCTCGCCGCAATCAGCGCCAAGTCCTTGACGACAGGCGACAAGAGGACGCTCGAACTCGTATCGAGCGTCGAAGAGAAGCCCGAAGACAGTCCTACCAGCTTGCTGGGACTGCTGTCGACATGCACGCTCCCGGTGAACCAGGCGACTTGCCGTACGCGGCAGGCTGCCCTGCGTTCACCCGAGAGCTGCGGCAAGTCCAGTGGCCCAGCATGAAGAACTTTAAGCCCGACGTACCCGAGAAGTACGATGGCAAGACACACCCCTCGGAGTTCCTCAGCATCTACACCATTGCGGTGCAGGCTGCCGGGGGACGCGACGAGAAGATCTTAGCGAACTACTTCCCGCTCGTGCTTAAGCCAAACGTCAGGTCTTGGCTTATGCACTTGCCGGAGAACTCCATCTCCTCTTGGGCAGATCTGTGCCACCAGTTTGTCGGCGCCTTCACGGGCGGCCACAAACCCCACGGCCAGGAGAGTGATCTCCACATTCTTGCCCAGAAGGAGGGAGAGTCCCTGCGCAAGTACATCCAAAGGTTCAGCCGCGTTCAGCACAATATCCCCGATGTCCACCCTGCCGCGGTTATCAGCGCGTTCCACCAGAACATGCGTAACCGCCGGATGAGGGAGGAGATGGCGATGACCAAGATCCGGGACGTCAGCGAGCTTTACGCTTTAGCCGAGAAGTGTGCGCGCGCTGAAGAAGGGAGGAGACTCCCCGAAGAGGATACTGGAGCAGGAGGAACGGATAGCGAGGATGCCACCCCGGCAAGGAAAAACCGGCGGCGGAACAACAAGAAGAAGAAGAACAAGGAGGTACTAGTTGTCGAGCAGTCCGGCAAGGAGGCTGCCGCCAAGAAGACACAGGCTGGTGGCTCCGGCAAGGAGGCCGACCCTGTAGCGGCAGCCGACCAGCAGGACGGCTCCGACAAGCAGTATTGTAAGATCCACCGCACCAAGGGCCACGATCTCCAGAACTGCAAAAGGGTAGAATACCTCGTAGAGCAGCAGAAGGCTGAATACGAGTGTCGCGACAAGGAGAAGGCCCACGGAGGCGGGGGAGAGCCCAGCAAGAAGCGGCCGTTCAATGGCCGGGGAGGACGCCGCGGCAAGGCCAAGCAGCGGCAAGGAGACAGACCTCCCCTGGGCCGCGACAAGGATGAAGACGAAGATGCTGACGAGGACATGGATGACGGAGATAACAGCGAGTAGGAGTTCCAGAAGGCCACAGAAGTTCTGTGCGTCGATGGAGGTGCCTCCCTGCACACTTCCCACCGCCAACTCAAACAATGGGTGCGGGAAGTAAATGCAGCCGAGCCACCTGTCGAGTCGCGCAAGCTGCTGAAATGGTCCGGCACGCCCATCATCTTCGATCTTGAGGACCACCCTGACCGCACAACTGCGGTCGGGTGCTTGCCGATGTTGGTTTCACCAACTATCCGCAACCTCAAGGTCACCAAGATGTTGGTTGACGGCGGGGCCGGCCTCAACTTGATCTCCTCCGCTGTGATCAAGAAGCTGCAAATCTCCGACAGCGAGCTCGAGGAAACCGGGACGTTCCAAGGAATCAACCCGGGAAGGAGCAAGCCGAAGGGGAAGATCACGCTACCGGTGACCTTTGGCGGAGAGCTTAACTTCAGGACGGAGAGGATCACCTTCGACGTTGCCGATATCCCATTGCCGTACAATGGGATACTTGGCCGTCCTGCGCTCGCCAAGTTCATGGCAGCCTCCCACTATGCTTACAATATGCTCAAGATGCCAGGGCCAATAAGCGTCATCTCTGTCCCCGGCGACAAGAAGGACGCGCTTATTTGCGCCGACAAGATTTACCGGGACGCAGCAGCCGCGGCAGACATCAACACACTTGCCGCTGAAGCTCCCGGGGGGAAGACCAAGACCAAGTCCGGCAAGAGCTCTGGGGCCCACTCCGGCAAACGCACCTCTTCGGAGTGCTGCGCTGCTGTTGAGGACGCACCATCGAGCTCCACCGGCAAGTGCAAGAGAGGAATGGCAGCTCCACCGGCAACCAAGAAGGTGTCTGCCAAGGAGGACGGCACTGGTGGTGCTTTCACCGTCAGTGCTACGCTCGACCCCAAATAGGAAAGCGCGCTCGTTGCCTTCCTGCGGGCGAATGTCGATGTGTTTGCATGGCAACCATCTGACATCCCCGGTGTTCCCAGGAAGGTAATTGAGCACAAGCTTGCTGTTTGTCCACACGCGCGGCCCGTCAAACAGAAGGTCAGGAAGCAAGCGGTGGAGCGCCAAGAGTTCATAGCCGAAGAAATCAAGAAGTTGGAAGCAGCAGGCCTTGTTAGAGGTGTACGACATCCCACGTGGTTGGCTAATCCAGCTGTCGTGTGTAAGGCTAATGGGAAATGGAGACTTTGTATAGACTTCACGGATGTGAATAAAGCTTGTCCCAAGGATCCATTTCCCTTGCCGCGCATTGACAAGATCGTTGACTCCACGGCCGGATGTGAGTTACTTTCATTTCTTGATGCATACTCCGGATACCACCAAATATTCATGGCTGAGGAAGATGAAGAGAAGACCGCATTTATTACTCCATGTGGCACATATTGCTTCGTACGCATGCCCTTTGGGTTGAAGAATGCGGTCTCAACATTTGCAAGGGTGGTCCACACTGCTTTTGAGCCACAGATACACAGGAACGTAGAAGCCTACATGGATGATATAGTGGTCAAGAACAAGAGCAAGGATACCCTGATTCAAGACCTAGAAGAAACCTTTGAGAATCTGCGCAAGATACAGCTCAAGTTGAACCCCGAGAAGTGCGTCTTCGGAGTCCCCTCTGGCAAGCTTCTCGGGTTCTTTGTGTCCCAGAGGGGGATTGAAGCCAATCCCGACAAGATTAAAGCCATCGAGCAGATCGAAGCCCCGAAGCGCGTCAAGGATGCACGAAGACTTGCTGGTTGTGTGGCCGCCCTCAGCAGGTTCATTTCAAAGTCTGCAGAACGCGCCCTGCCTTTCTTCAAAATCTTGAAAAAGGCAGGTCCTATGAAATGGACTCCGGAAGCGGAGGCAGCGCTGCAAGACTTGAAAGGATACCTGTCCTATACTCCAATACTTGTCGCACCTAGGCCACAAGAGAAGTTGTTGCTATACTTAGCAGCAACCAATCAGGTGGTTAGTGTTGCGTTAGTAGCGGAGAGGGAGGCAGAGGAGGAGTCCACAGCCCTGGCAAGCACGTCCAGCGACAAGCAGGGGGCTTCCCCGACAAGCTCTGGTCCCGACAAGGACAAGTCTGCGCAGGAACAAGGAGAAGTGTGGAAGAAGATGGTACAACGCCCAGTTTATTTTGTGAGTTCCTTCTTGCAGGGGGCTAGGTCAAGATACTCTGGGGTGCAGAAGTTGCTTTTCGGCCTCCTCATGGCCTCAAGGAAGCTGCACCATTACTTCCAAGCGCACGAGATAACAGTGGTCACTCGCTTTCCGTTGAAGAGGATATTGCAAAATCCAGAAGCAACAGGCAGGATCGTCGAGTGGGCACTAGAGCTGTCAAGCTTTGGTCTCAAGTTTGAGAGTACCTCAACTATCCAAAGCAGAGCTTTGGCAGAGTTCATAGCAGAATGGACACCGACACCAGACGAAGAAGTCCCAGAGACAAACATCCCCGTCCAAGAAGCAAGAAAGGAATGGATAATGTACTTCGATGGTGCCTTCTCGCTGCAAGGCGCCGGTGCTGGTGTGCTACTTGTCGCACCCACCGGGGAACACCTCAAGTATGTTGTCCAAATGCACTTTCCCAAGGAGCAATCGACGAACAATACTGCTAAGTATGAAGGTTTGCTTGCCGGCCTCAGAATTGCGGCCGAACTTGGGATCAAGAAGCTGATTGTGCGGGGAGATTCGCAATTGGTGGTCCGACAAGTAAACAAGAGTTACCAGAGTCCTTTGATGGAAGCTTATGTCAATGAAGTGAGGAAGCTTGAAGAACACTTTGAAGGCCTGCAGATGGAGCATGTCCCAAGAGCTCAGAATGATATCGCAGATGGCCTCTCAAAGTGTGCTGCAATGAAGTTACCTGTAGAACCAGGGACCTTCATGCTCAAGCTAACTCAACCATCCGTTACACCATCAGTTGGGCAGAGCAAGAAGAGGAAGTTGGTCTCCGGCGACTACTTGCCGGCGGATCTTCCCGAAACCGCCGCCAAGGTCCCCAAGATCAACGACCAAGTTGCTGAGGAACAGTCTGCTCCTGCAGACCCAAGGGTCTGTACAGTTGAAGCAGGCGTTCCCGACAAGACTTGCCCCGGCAGGCTTGCTGGGGAACGTTCAGCTCCGGCAGAGCCGCAAGACTTTGCCGTAGAAGCTGACGATCCCACAGCAACACTGATGCCTTTAGTCCTTGTTGTTGAGCCTCAGGCTCCAGCATGGGCACAGCAAATCGTCCGTTTTCTTCAAACTGGGGAACTTCCCGAAGAACCAGAAGAGATAGAGAGGATTACCAGGCAGTCAAGTATGTATCAGTTCGTCGGCAACGAGCTATACAGAAGAAGACTCAATGGTGTCAGATTGAAGTGCATTTCTCGGGAAGATGGACAGAAGCTGTTGGCAGAAATACATGGAGGCATATGTGGTCACCACATTGGCGCAAGAGCACTTGCCGGGAAGGCGTTCCGGCAAGGTTTCTTTTGGCCAGAAGCCCTCCAAGATGCAACTGCACAAGTAACCAAGTGTGAAGCGTGCCAGTTCCATGCCAAGCAAATACACCAGCCAGCTCAAGCTCTCCAGACGATCCCTTTGTCCTGGCCCTTCTTGGTCTGGGGGCTCGACATCCTCGGCCCCTTCCCCCGCGCTGTCGGGGGCTTTGAGTACTTGTACGTTGCAATCGACAAGTTCACAAAGTGGCCAGAAGTGGAACCTGTGAGAAAGGTGACCGCACAGTCAGGAGTGAAGTTCTTCAGATCAATTGTTTGTCGTTTCGGAATCCCTAACAGGATCATCACCGACAACGGCACACAGTTCACAAGTCGCACCTTCATGCAATACGTCCAAGACCTTGGCGCCAAGGTCTGCTTCGCTTCTGTTGCTCACCCGAGGAGCAATGGTCAAGCGGAGAGGGAAAACGCTGAAGTGCTGCGCGGACTCAAGACAAGAACCTTCGACAGGCTGCACAAGTGCGGAAGAAACTGGATCGAGGAGTTGCCGGCGGCTCTTTGGTCAATCAGGACGACACCAAATCGAGCCACCGGACAGACACCCTTTGCTCTTGTCTATGGAGCAGAGGCAGTTCTCCCCACGCAACTCGTATACGGGTCTCCTCGAGTACTCGCTTACGACGAGCTCGAGCAAGAGCAACTACGACAAGATGACGCACTGCTCCTCGAGGAGAACCGTCTCCAGGCTGCTATACGAGCTGCTCGATACCAGCAAGCCTTGCGTCGCTATCATAGTCGCAAGGTCAGGGCCAGGAGTCTCGAGGAAGGCGACCTTGTTCTTCGGCGCGTTCAGTCCGCCAAGAGCTCCAACAAGTTGACGCCGAAGTGGGAAGGCCCTTATAGGGTGAGACAAGTCACAAGGCCCGGCGCTGTCCGCCTTGAGACCGAAGAAGGCTTACCGGTGAGCAACTCCTGGAACATAGAGCATCTTCGCAAGTTTCACCCATAAGGCGCGGTTGCCGTGATCCGCTCCGGCAACCACCTTTTGTACAAGTCTTGCCGATGTAGCATGTAAACCTTTGTACAAAGCCGGGCGCAGACCACGTGCATCAGTAAAACTTTTGTACTTCGCACCATTTGTCATTTCATGCCTTTCTTTTTACTTGCATGTATCATCTGACACTTTGTGCAGCACACATCCCCGGTAAGCAATAGCAAGCCGCAAGGCTCTACGCTTGTGTTTCCTCCTCTTTGCCTTTCTCTTTTAAACAGAAGAAGTGTTCCTCGCGCACAAGTTTGCCGGGG
>LR738712.1:262409181-262427802 GCA_902687465.1 Secale cereale | reverse complement strand
GGGAAGGAGGTAGAGATATGAACCAGGTGCTGTTCAAGAAAGGGAAGCCTTGCCGGGAAGCAGACAATCCATAAAAGCTAAGTTGCCAGAGTTTGAGCAATTCAATTTTTTTTTAATTTTTTAGTTGTTTTCCTTGAACGACCACACTTTGTATGGAAAATCTGTGCGCGGAGGAACCTACCCGTGGCTGGCCGCGCCCTTACTTTGTTTCGAGCACGCTCAACGGCTTAAGTGAGCTGCGACAAGTGTCGCGCCCTTACTTCGTTTTCGAGTTCGCTCAGCAATCTAAGTGTGCTGCGACTAGCTGCGGCGAGGTTTCTTGCTGGCAAGGGCATTGCTAGCAGGCTGCTCAGAGTCCCGCACTCAGCACTCGCGGCAAGGGTCCCTTTGCCGGCAAGTTCCCTAAAAGCGTAGGGTGGAAAGCATACAAAGTGAAGGGACTAAACAAGGGAGATAACACTGCATTGATTATTCAAAATAAAGTTATATTACAAGATAGCTTGCCGCTGTTCTAACCAACTACTACCCATGACTTGATCGACAGCGACAAAGGAAGCAGAAAGAAGGGAGCCTAGTCTCTTCGGTCTCCGTCAACCCTCTTGATCTTGCCCGCCTTGGCTACGATGTGGGCAACTTGGGCCTTCAACGCCTCCTGGTCAGCTTCGGGCGGCAGGGTCCGGAGGACGTTGACGAGGTTGATCCCGGGGTTGCGGTAGACGATCTTCGACAACACCCGCTCCATAGTACCCGTGCAAAGCCGGCGCGCCTCGTCAGCCAGCTGCGCGGGGATCCTCTCCCGTAGCCGCGCGAGAGCCGGCGCCACTCCCCTGAAGAACAGGCTCAGCTTGGCGCTATGGGGGAGGCTCTCGTCGGGGGAGTACACGAGGTGCTCCGCCCTCAGCGCCACCATCTCCTTGTCGATGTTGGCGGCGGAGGTGACGAGCTCCTCGGTCCACTGCTCCACCGTCCGCTGGAAGTTGTTCTGCGACAGGGCGGCGCTGTCCAACAGCGCCCTTTCAGACCGGAGATCTTCTTTCAGTTTCGTTTCACTGTCCCAGGCGGCGTCAAGTGAGTCGTTGAGGGTGGAGACCTTCAGCTCCAAGTCTGTGATGGAGTCCTTGGCGTCGTTGAGCTCTTTGCCTTTCTCGGAGAGGCGGACTTGCAGCTCCGAGTTGGTGTGGGCGTCCTTCTCCCGCACCACGTTGAGCGCGGCAACCCTGTCCTCGCTCGCCTTCAAGTTCGTCTCCATCTGCGCCACCCGGGCCTCCAGATCCCTCTTGGCGGTCTCTGCGGCAGCAGCAGCGTCCCTCGCCTCCTGCAGAGCCCCGCCAATGGCCTGCTCATGAGCGGTGAGGTCGTCCTCGTGGCTATCGAGGTCGACCTTCCGCTGGTTGAGCTCTTCCTCCCGCCGAGACAGATCCTCGGCGGCCAGTCGCTGCTGCTCCTCCACCTCGGCCTTCTCGAGGAGGAACGCTTGGTGTGCCCCGGCAAGCTCTTCGCGCTCCTCCGCCAAGTTCCGGAGGGCCGCCTGGTTGGCGGCACGGAGCTCCGCGGCACGCTTCTCCAGATCAGCACCAGCCTTGGCAGCCAGAGCCTCCCGGGACTCCAACTTAGCCTGCCTGGCCCGGTACAAGGCCAGAAGCCGGCGTAGGAGTTGCTCCTCTTCGGGCTCGTCGCTGCTGCCGGGCGCGTCGACAATCTTCAGCCCGGCGGAGGCGAGAACTTCTTCGTCGAAGGTCTCCCCCTCCGCGGGTGCCCTTGATGAGGACGCCCACGGGACTTGGATAAAGACCCCGTTGGCGGCCTCCAGATAGACGCCCGACCCAGCCGCGGGGGCGGAGGGGTCGGCGGCCGGCGCAGCGTCCGGCGCTGCTGCGGCCTCAGGGCCAGTAGTGCGGTCGCCGGTCCCTTCCCCTTCTGCAGCGTCAGCGGTCGGGGCGGTCTCCTCGGCGGCTGGCTCGTCAACACCAGCCATTCCTTCTGCGGTGGTGGCGTCGCCAGCATTGCCGCGCACGTCCTCCTCGGCGATGGTCTCCGTCTCCATCGGCTCCGGGGCGGGCGGATCTGACAAAAGAAAAAGAAAAGAAAGAACCATCAAGCAAAGATCCAAAAAGAAGAATCTAAGAAGAAGAAATTACAAGGGTTACCTGCGCGGGCCTCTTCGGTAACGGGGTCCCTCGCCGGGGAGTTCTCCCTTGGCGGCGTAGTAGTGGCCCCTGCTGGCGGAGGGCCGCCTGCGCCTTCCCTTGGCGGAGTGCTCACCCTTGTCGGGGTGCTCACCCTTGTCGGAGTGCTCACGCTTGGCGGGGTACTCGCCCTTGGCGGGGTACCCATCCTTGGCGGAGCGCTGTCCCTCGCCGGGGAGCTCATCCTTGGCGGGGAGGGTGGAACAAGCGGCTCGTCGGGGGCGGCCTCTTGGTGCTCCTGCGACTGCGGCTCCACTTCTGCACAAGACAACAAGACATCAATAAGGGTAACAAGCTCAAGCGCGCCCGTCAAGCGGAAAAGTGAACACAAGGCTTACACTGGGGGCTGCGCTGGGGGCTGCTCTCCGGAGCAGCAGGCTGGTCCGGGAAGTTTGTCGCTGGCGCATCCCCCGTCGCTGCGGCAGGCTCGTCGTCCTCGGGGTCAACCATCGGGATTTTGGCCCTTTTCGCCATCCTCTGGGTCAACGTCCTGGAAGCCAAACAAGATCAGAACCAAGCAAGAGAAACCAAGACAAAAGCAACAAGAATCAAAAGAAATATAAATTGCAAGCGCTTACTCTTCCTCCTCTTCGTCGGAGCTGAGGGTGGAGAAGTCGAACTCCGCCTCGCGTGCTCCAGCGCGAGGAGCTGGAGGAGAAGGCTCCCTCGGGCGCTTGGCGGGCTCCGGAGCCGTGGGTTGTGAAGACCCCGTTCCGGTCGTCCCCGAGGACCGAGGAGCGGAAGGAACACCAGAGCCGCTCCGGGAAGCCCCCCCTCCGCTTGCCGCTGGGACACGGGGCGCCTCATTGACGACCTTGCTCGTCGTGGTGGCGCGCGTCGCACGACGCTTCGGCTGCTGTCGGGGCGCCGGTGGCCTTGCCGTCTCAGCGGTCTTGCGGAGGCGCTTCTTCTGCGGCGGTGGAGGACTTGGTGGTGGCGGAGAGTTTTCCGAGGATGAAGAGGCGTCGTCGAGGTTCAGTGACCCGCCGGAGTCTTCGTCAGAATCGCCGGATTCGGCATCCTCCTCGGCGGGCTCACTGGACTCAGTGCCTTGCCCGGCGGCCTCGCTCATCCCGGCAGGCTCCCTGGCAGGCTCCCCGGCAAACTCCTCGGGCGCAATCTTCAACAGCCTGAGGATTTCCTCCTCCTCGGCCTGACTCACCGCGTCCGCCGCTTCCGCTTCTTCCACGGTGTACCCAAACTCCCCTGCGGCCGCCGCTGCGGCGGCCTCCTCCATCCTGTTGGCTATATATGCCACATCCCGTTCGGTGGTCTCCGGGTGAGGCCCTTTCTCTCCTCGGGGTTGCGTGGCCGTTCGACCAGGCTCTCAAAGAAGGCCTGCACGGTCTCCTCTGAAGGCATCAGCCAAGTGGGGACAACCCCTTGGGAGTCACACTGAGGCATTGCCGCGTGGATGGCACTAAGAGCAGTGTTATTGCACAACGGAACTACTCCCCGGGACGGGGTGAACCACTCCTTGTGCTTGGGGTCATGTTTGAACAGCTCCCGGACCATCCCCTTGAGTTCCAAGACAGTGAAGTTGTAATTCAACCCGGGGCGCAGCCTCATGCGGTCTGCCGCGTTGCCGAACTCCCAGGCAGGCCTCTTCCTTTCCTGCAGAGGAGCAATGCGGCGGCGGAGGAAATCAGCCCCAACTTCACCTACAGTAAGGTTGGCGGCCCGGAGACGAAGGATCCTAGTAAGGGAAATCTGCAGCTTGTCGTCCTCCGGGGCCAAGTCACTCCAATCCCTGCCGCGCACTATTGCAGTCTGGCGCGGCGAGGTGAACTGCTCGGGCTCATCTTCCATGACCCAGCACCAATCAGCCCTCCACTCCTCCCACTTGCCGCGGAGCTCCCCAATCAAGTACGCCTCCTTCTTGCCGAGCCTGAAGATCTAGGAGATGCCGCCGGAGAGTGGAGATCCGGACTCTACTCTAGGCGTGAAGAAGTGGCGGAAGAGAGCTACATTCGGGTGGACCCCGACGTAGTTTTCGCACAGATGTGCGAAAACGGCCAAAGTGAGGACGGCGTTCGGGGTGAAATCTAAGAGGTGGAATCCGTATGTGTTCATCACATCACAGAAGAACTCTGATTACGGAGGACACAGGCCGCAATGGAAAAACGAAGCGAAGTAGTGGTAACCTCCCGGGTACAGGTCGATGGCTGCGGCGGGGAGGACTCTGGTACGCGGGTGAGCCTTCGTCTCCCTCGCCCAGAACAAGTAGTACTTGTCCCGTAGCTCCCTCGCGCTGAGCCTCAGCGGGAAGACCACCATCCTTCTCCGCATGGCTGCCAGCTTCGCCGCCTTGTCGGACTTCTCCTTCTTCGCCTGGTCGCTCTTCGCCTTGTCGCTCTTCGCCTTGTCGCTCTTCGGGGCCATGGCGGGGACGGCGAGGGAGGTCGACGGCACTGCGGGTGGTGAAGACGGCGGAGGAAGGGTGGAGCTCGGCTCTCTGTCGACCTTTGGGAGGCAGAGAGCGGCGGGGGTTTCTGGAGATTCAAGACACAATGAAAGCAATGGGGGAAACTGCCCCTGCTTCCTCTGCTTTTAAGGGAAAGTGGGGGACGTTCCGCATTTCCCCATTAAAGAAACAGGCCACGATCTCTCCCACGACGCCGCAATCGACGCGTGCCGTTAGGGAGGGATGCGGCGAATCTGGAGTGGGAAACGGCGCGCCATGGGCCGCGTGTGCCCGTGCACTGTTCTGGGCCTGGCCCAATAGCGCTCGGCACCGTGTGTGGCCCAGGCCCGGGGGCTCCTGTCGGTGTACTAAAGTAGGGGTACCTTAGTATCCCGACTTGTGCACGGGCAGTAGCAGCGTCCCATGGTCTGGCTCACCACGCGCCCGCCAAAGCCCACTCTAGACCCCTTGAAGCCATTCAAGAACAAAGTATTCAAGTTAAGAGACAAGACCCCGGCAAGAGGAGCTTGCCGGGAAGGCCGCACCAGGCTCAAGGTTATCATTCCAGCACAAGACCCTGGCAAGAGGAGCTTGCCAGGAAGGCCAAAGAACGGCACCTCAAGAAGGTATATCGTGGCGCATCATGCGCCACGGCCGGACCCGGAGAGCAACAAGCTTCCGGGCCCGGCAAGATTGCGACCCCGGCAAGGTTCTTGCCGGGGGAAGCTTACGCTGTGTGCCTGCGCTCCAGCTCATCTGGCCACGTGTCGCCCTGGGGCCCTTCCAGGGGCACGTGGCAGATGGCTGTGCAGCCTGGGGTACACGGTGGCGAGCCGCGGTGACGAGGCTATCACCGTGGCGAACGGAGACGCATGGACGGACGCTTTTGGGGCGACGGCGATGGGCATTCAATGCCCTTGTCCCCCACCGTCAGAGTTAGGTGAAGACCACTGTTCATATACTGTTCATGCACTGTTACAACTACCACCGATTTTACATTTTTACCCTCCTCTACGTTGGCACCTGTCGGTGACCCCTTTGAGCTATAAAAGGAGGCCCATGCACAACGTAGAGGAGGTTCGATCCCGGAAACTTGATCACTCCCTCGCTCGGTGTAGCTAGTACTGTAGATCTTCAAGCTCCCGAGCCTAAGAACTCAATACAACCAAAGCAGGAGTAGGGTTTTACGCGTCCGCGCGGCCCGAACCTGGGTAAACTGCCCGCGTGTGCCCCTCGATCCACTCTTTGTGCTCCCTCCGCACCCTTGCCGTACCGTAGAAGGGGCTCCGGTCCCATAGGTGTTCGTGGGCGACCAGATTCCCCGACAGTTAGGGCCCCGCCCTCCTCGGCTCACCCCTGTGGGCATGGCGCACACCCGCGGATGCGGATCATCCTCCTGAGCACGTCGGTGGCCACACCGGAAACGGCGGCCTGTGGCACCAGCTAGCCACCGTCGAAGCCGCCCCTGCCACTGCTCTGTACAAGCGGGAGGTGGGGGATGAACCTGACAGTCGGGCCTAACCTGTCGGCCGACCAGGATGGCTGAGCCACTGGCGGGTGGGCCTCACCTCGCCGTGGATAAGTGGAGGCGGGTCGGGCGGCTGCCGTGTCTCTGCGGCGAAGGCGCATTCCGCGGTTTACGCCTTCGACGTCGCATCTGCGCTCGTGTGGCCGTGCAGCTCGGCCGGCCCAGTGCGCTGGGGCGCAATACCGCGCCCTGTGCGCAGTATAAGGGTAAAAACCCTTTCCCTTTTCTTTTTCTTTTTCCAGTAAACTTTAAGAATCTATAAATAAATCAAATGGATTCCAAATTTGATGATTCAAATTTCTATGAGTTCATAAAATCATGCTCTATCACATGGTGCCATTTGCCCATTTTTGCAGAAACATTCTATTCACAAATATTATCAAAATCTCATTTTTTCTATTTCTGTGATAAACTTTAGAAAATCACATAGAGCTCAAAGTTGATCCAAATGCCATGATTCAAATTCCTAGATGCTTCTAAGTTCATAACTTAGTTCCTGAACATTTTTATTAATACTTTATGTACCCCACAAAATAATGAGCCATTTCTTCATATTTGTCAACTTTGCAAAATCATAGGAAATTCTTTTGAACTCCAAATCAAGTGAAACCAACTCCTAGCTGCTTCAAAAATCATTCCTTGTTAGATGGGTGCCTCTGACCATTTTTCAAAATAATTCTTCTGTACACTTCTTGCAAATCCACAAATCCCCTGATTACATCATATTGAAATGTTCAGAGATATCCATTGATCATATCGCAATGAAACCACCTTGGTCATTTTTCATATGACCAGAGGTATCCTAGAAAAGTCCAACTCCTATTTTTAGAGCACTTTTATTTTTGCCTTGTTGTGTTGCTTATTATGATTGTTTCCATCGTTAGTTGACGAAATAAGCGGAGTACTTGGAGATGGACCAGAAGGTTTGAAGACTCTAAAGGACAAGGCAAGCAGCCCTTTGACCATGTTCGAGAAACCTTTTTATGCATGTCTCATAGCACCTTATTATCAATGCATCGGAATCATGTTGAGGTGGTGACCACTTGGGTTGGTACCTTTGTTACTTTACCATTGAAACTTGCATCAAGCATGCCCCTACCTTCCTATGAGGGTTTTGTGGGTGGGAGTAGATAGGTTGCTATAGTAGTGGCTACGCAAATGGGACGAGAATATGCATGGTGAATGAGGCAGAGTACTTTCAACAGACTTTTCGAAAACCCCGTCAGGTGCCACTTATGCCTGAGGGAGATGATGAGTTGGGTAACCACATGATGACGAAGTGGTGTACCGAGGCAAGTTTGTGTGTTGTTTTCAAAACGGATTGGTTTAAGTTGCGACCGTTATTCCAACCTTACATGCGGAACCACTCTACCCTTATATGGGAAAGGGCATTATTGATTACCTAGGCCGATACTAGCATGGTGCCCGCATTACTAGTGACGGGGGTGACATGAGGTCACCCTCGGGACGGGTTCGGGCTTGGAATGGCGGCCATGACTGTCTTTACAGGGCACCGGACACACCGTTGGTACCTCGTGCTTATGGTATGTGATGAAAATGGGAGCGAGGCTCCAAAAATCTTAAGATGTGAAATGTTGGGCACGGGTGTTTCTACCAATCGAGTGGACTCCATGTTAGTGTCGTCTAGGGAAAGATAGTGATCGGGTGCTTATCCCGGGTACTTGAAGTACCGCGGGTCGTGGATGACACGGAAGTTCCCCGGATCTTGTGGGTAAAGTGTGCAACCTCTGCAGAGTGTAAAACTATTCGAATAGCCGTGTCCACGGTCAAGGACAGTTGGGTAACCGCTCTTGGGCTATGTCCAATGTTTGCGAAACCTGGTGTTTGTGTGTGTGAGGAAAACAACACGGTTCAGTGATATTGATGATGTGATTCTTGAGGATGTCACGATGAGCTTGAGCATGAGTTGACTACAACTCTTTCTTGATATTGAAGTCTGTAACCTCCTCATACTTGTTGCATACACATGCATGTCCTTGATATATGTTGATCATACTTGCGTGAGAAAAACTAGCTTTACGCAAAAATGCCAATTTAGTAGTAGAGCCCTGCATAATTATTCTGTCATCACACTTGGGTTGCTTCCAAGTACATTCAAAGTACTCATTGGCTTGCCACTGGTTATTTTATTGGCCAGGCATGAAAGAACAGGTTATGATGGAGATTTCTTGGTGACGGACATGCGAGCTAGGACGTTTTCCAGTCAGAATGTCTGCATGGTTAAGGCAGATGGCATGGGCCCAAGTTATTACTGAAGATTTCCGCTGCAATGATATACTCAAGACTTGACCATAATGGTCCTATTTGTGTAATACGGTATGTATGGATGTAAGACTCTTATTATTCAGCTTCTGTGTGTTCAGTGAGCATTGATCTCTAGGATCACTGTACACGTGCATTCGGTGATCACGACTTATGAGTCGGGGTCCTTATAGAGCTGGTATCAGAGCCATCCTGACTGTAGGAAGCCTTAGTTAGCATGGTCGTTAGTTAGGGTGAAACTATTTCCAAATCTATTACTAGTTTTCAAAACTATCTATACTTCTCTTCCCTTCTCAGTTTTTCAAAAACTAGGATATACATTCCTTATTGATCTCTTCCCCTTCAAAACTTTTGGTCGTTAGAACCCTTATGCCCCTGACCACTGGATTTTCTGTAATCCTCGTGGATAATCTAGAAGGATGATACCTTGCCAAACACTCACCCACCTCTTCTGAACACAAGATTGGCGACACCATAACAAGTGATGCCAACAGAAGATACATCCTCGAGGAATGAGGACATGAAGACCTAGAAGATGGTGACACCCTTGACACTGCCCCAAGATGATGCAACCTTAGCCTACGATGACCAGGGCACAGGGTGTGCAAGATCATGATATACATCGCTAATAGAGTAATCCTGTCACTACCGTTGTTGAATCGGCAACCACCGGTGGATGAGAACCTCGCCATTTGGTCCGCCTCACTATAGTGAGCAGGAAAACGGTTCTCTTCGTCCCCCGCTCTCGGTGTCAATGTTGTCATCAACGTAACCGACATGTTGGACCTCTATTATGCCTTGTTATTGTCATTGCATAAGGATTACCTACCCAGTACCGTCGACGCCTTAGAAGACAAAAGGGGTTGTTATGATTAAGAAGACAAGAAGAGACCAAGTCAACACCAGCTACGAGGAGACACGTTCACCACATCATCTCATCAGGCGACAAGTTGTTGAAGATTCTTTAGGCTCAACCCGGATCGTTCATCAAACAACTACAAGGGACATAGCAACACCTGAGGAAAACTCAAAAGACTGCACGAGGCACAAGTCACGACTACTGAGTCCGAGAACCCCTAGGGTAGGATGAGTCGTGTACCCCCTATGCGCAGTCGAGTCCGTATGATGGTTTGAATAGAACCATGATTGTGTGTTGCTTGTTTTTATTTTTTGTGTTTTGATTTAAGTCGCTCTTTTGCCCTAGGCAACAAGTACACGACTGTATCACCTTCCTTACCTTGTTTCTTTTGTTTCGGCCTTTTTGCACCTGTTTGTTTGCACTTGCACTACAGAACCCCCTTTAGGCATTCCCCTTCTCTATGCTACTTTTCCCTCTCTCTCTCTCTCTCTCTCCTCAACTGAAGATCAACAAGATAAGAATTTCCAAGGATTCCAACTCGGCAACCAACTAACAATGAAGACTTCTGCTACAACCTCCACGACCAAGTGCAACCCCGTGAAGTTATGTTTACCCCTCCAGATTAAAAACCCCATTCCTAGACCCTTTGAGACTTCACGAGATACTCTAGCACGAATCCTTAACCATGTGCCTAACCCATAGAATTACAAGAGAACCAGTTAAGCCTCTATAACCTTGCACAACACTGGGTTCGTAATGGAACTAGTGGACACAGTGAGTGAGCACATTTTCATCCTAATATAGCACAAGAACTAACGATGCCATAGATAGACCGATTTGAGCATATAGGACAGATGAGTTGGTGACTTTATATCAATGAATTTGAGGAATTATATGAGGATATTTGGTGGATTATGAGGCTTTCATGTTGACAGATGAATTTGGTGGAATCCCGTAAATAGAGTAGCATAGCCTTCATTACCCTGAGTAAGTTGGATTTTGTAGGATAATTATGATCGCAAGATGAAATCCTTGGAAGTATAAGGTTTTGACTTCATCGGAGGATATTGATTGGAGATAGTTGGCATTACGATAATAGCTTGGGCGAAATATAGGAATTCTCGTCGGACATGAGATTTGGATTTATGTAGGTGATTCTGGTTGGGTATTGATGCTAAATATGTCTACATGGTTTGGAGTAAATTGGATTTAGACTGTTGATCTTGATCACGATACTATGTTTCTCGGTGAATGGATTATTTGTCAGAGTCAATTTAGGGATCTATATAAGCATGACCTTGGAGTTTATTTGACCCTGATGCTGGGAATTTGGTGGACTTACTATCGTAATGCATAGCCCTTCCAAGTATTTGGGTATTATAGGGTCTTGAGATCTTGTGGAACACCGTAGGCATCGGATTTGTTGGATTATGTGGTGATTGATGGAACTTAGCAGGCTATTGGAGTTGATCCATAGGAAGGAAACAAGATTTTGGAGTGGCATATGACGAGTTTCCTTAGAATAGAGATGCATTATATTGAACCTTGCGACAATAGCCTGAGCACTTGGATTGTCGTGTTTAATTAAAGCTTAGCAGCTTGTATGCCTTACCCATGGATTCTTAGGGGTAGCCATACATATGATTTTCGCGGATCGTAGACATGTATAATTTTGTTAGACCTCCTTTCGGAGTCATGAGGATATGTATGGCATGAGTGGTGATTGGAGTTGACCTATGCGAGATGATGCTTTCGGTGGTATAAGGATTCTAGGACTAGGAAGAACTATTGGCATCTCAGGAACTGTGCTTAAGGATAAGATAATAAACGTTCACTCACACACTAGAGTACTTGAAACCCTTAAGCCCCACCAAGCCACAACATGGTCGGATCATGACCACGTGCGTTGACTCTAAGTCAAGAAAACCAGTGCCAATATTCAACGGAGACCACCACCAATACCCCAGCCTACGTCGCGTACCCCGTAGACTTCATGGAGTACTTGGACAAGTTGGGTAACATCATTATTTGAAGACCTACTTGTCTGCCCGAAGACAAAAGAAGAGACGGTCAGCTGGATAGAAGACATTTGAAGAATGACATGTCAAGAAGGAAGAACTACGCCGACCACCGTCATCAAGAAGTAAACTTCCGCGTCGAAGACCAGGCGTATCGGCAAACCACTCCTCTCGAAGGAACCAAGCATTTCCATGTCGAATGGACGCTCACACCAAGATTTATCGACTTTCTTCAAGACCACTGCAAGACAAATAGTAGACGGCTACCAGCTAGATTTACCACCGGAGTTACCCACCGTGCACCAAATTTTCCACGAGTCACAACTCTGGAAATACTTTTAACTTCCTAACTAGCCCGGTCCCTGCAAGGACATCGATCACGGAGCCATTAACATCTAGCCCAACCTAACCTATGCAAGAGACCCCTCAGCAACCTGCATCAAAGAGGGCAACATGCGAGAAGCCACACCACCAAGTACTTCAAGGTTCCATGGAGCACCACTCGGAAGAAGAACCAACAAGAAGAAGTGAAGACTACCCCATATCCAAGTTTTCGTATTCCTTTCCACGCCTAGTCTAGGAATCTCGGGGACGAGATTCTTGTAAGCGGGGTAGGTCTATCACACCCTGATTTTCATGCCACATCACTTAAGCTAATAGTCATGGTAAAATTTGGTTTGGCAAAAACTTTTGAGTGTTTTTGACCTTGCTTGATTGGTTTTCTGTTTGCTGTTTGCAAGTGCTCTAAAAATCACATAAATCATCCAACTCTTATACTTCACCTCCTTGATCCAAAACCTTTTCCCAATGATCATGCCATGTGTATAGAACAGTATAGTATTTTCTTATAAAAATAATTTGGCCAAAAAGTATTTTCTAAAATTAGTTTTCCAAGAACCCCTGAAGTGAGGTTTGACTGCAAGTACTTGATTTGGGGTGTGAAAAATCCTTCAAAAAGTATATTTGAATCCCATTAGGTATAGGACTCCCAGAAACCACAAAGTTATAATTTTAAAAGTTATTTTCCTATTTTATTTAAAAGCTTTTTCTTAGGCCAGAAATGGTCTTTAATAGGTTAAAATTATTTAACTATTTCAAAAGTATTTTTAAAAATTCAGGGAAACTCATAGGACATATATTGTCCATATATAAAAGTTTCAACAAATGGTCATGTTCAAAATATTGGGAAAATCCTTCAAAAACCCTTTCTGGATATTTCAAGCTTTTGAAATATTTACAAAGGAAATATTCCCTAAAAATTCCAGGGAAATTCTATCATGTCAAATATGACATGTTTGATGATCTTGCAAAGCCTCGTGCCTTGAAGATCAAGAAAATATCATCAAATCCCCTCAAAACCATTTCTGTCCATTTTGATGTTTGAGCAACTTTACATTGCCAAACTGGTCCAAATGCTCTCTCAAAAAAAATGCTCTCAAACTTGGTGCACATGCTAAAATAGTCTAATTATGCATCTAGAACAGATAGCACAAGTATTGGAGAAGCATAACTTGACCTAAGTGCCCCAAAACCCTTTCTGACCAGATCCAAATTTGAACAACTCTACATTGCCAACTTTTTACTTGTGACCTCAAATTTTGTGGACATGATCACAACCCCAAATGATGACGTTACACCAAGTAGTGCATCAAGTAGAGATGATTTGCTTAACTTAATCTTGGAAAATCCATTTCTGCTGATTTCTACGGTTTACCAAAGTTACACAGGCAAGTTTCTTCAAATGAGCTCAAACTTGGTGGAATACCCTATTTCTATATGCCATTTGATCCTGTTAAGTCTCATGTCCATTGGAAGTCATTTGCTTGCCCAAAACAACATCAAACACCTTCTGCCATTTTACCAAAACCACTGTTTTGCCCCCTTTTACTATTAACCTTTGATTCAACTTTTTACCACAGCATCTCCTAGTCACCTTCTACCTCTAGTAAGTCACTCATGCCCTCAGCTCAATCATTGGTGGGGTAAAACCTCACTTCTTCCCTCTGTTTTCAGCATGGCAGCACCTCTTTTTTCCCCTACCTCTTCCTTACAGAGTTGCCTTAAATATTAAGCTTCAAAGAGCATCTCAGAAATCCCCAGGAGCTAGTGGACAAGCTTGGCCACGCGCGGGACGCCTGTTGCATGCCATGGCATGCAATGGTCGCGCTCTGGAGCGCGCTACAGTGCTCTAGCGCACTGTAGCCGCCCCCATCTTGATGCCCCGACCACCTCGGCTGTCCCCCGCACGGCAGCAGGACCACCTCGACGTCCGCGACACGCCACACCCCCGCCCCCTTCTCTTTCTTCCTCCTCCTGCCTCCTCTCGCACGCGCACCGGCCGCCCAAGCGCTCCAATGGGCAACCTCACACGCGCGACGCCTCTGAACCTTCCCCGCTCCTTCTCTCCCTTCCTCTGGGCGTAGACCACCCCTACAAACGCCCCAGACACACCGTGACGAGCTCCCGTGACCCGTGGCGACGGCAATGAGCTCGCCGGCGCACGAGTCCTCGGTGGACCGTCGCCCGCCTATTTAAAGGCCACCCCGAGCTCCTCGCTGCTCCTTTGGCTCTCTCTCTCTCTCTCTCCCTACGCCCCACCAGAACAACTCTCTTTCTCCCCGTCCCCTCCAGCACCTCCACGGTCGGAGCCTTGCCGACGGCCTCCGCCTAAATTTACACCCACCACTCCTCCTCCTCTCCTCTAGACCGCACTAAAGCACCTCCACCATCACCGCGGGCCCCTCCCGTGCTTCTCCCTCTCCTCCCCATGGCCGTTTCGTGCTCCCTGGAATCGCTCGCGCCGCCGTTCCCCTCGGTCAGGGCCCCGCCCTCCTCGGCTCGCCCCTGTGGGCATGGCGCACACTCGCGAATGCGGATCATCCTCCTGACCACGCCGGTGGCCAGATCACCGGAAACGACGGCCCGTGGCACCGGCCAGCCGCCGTCGAAGCCGCCCCTGCCTGTGCTCTGTTCGAGCGGGAGGTGGGGGGTGAACCCGACAATCGGGCCCCACCTGTCGGTCGGCCAGGAGGGCTGAGCCACTGGCGGGTGGGCCTCGCCTCGCCGTGGATAAGTGGAGGCGGGTCGGGCGGCTTCCGTGTCTGTGCGGCGAAGGCGCATTCTGCGGTTTACGCCTTCGACGTCGCCTCTGCGCTCGCGTGGTCGTGCAGCTCGGCTGGCCCAGTGCGCTGCGGCGCAATACTGCGCCCTTTGCGCAGTATAAGGGTAAAAACCCTTTCCCTTTTCTTTTTCTTTTTCCAGTAAACTTCAAAAATCCATAAATAAATCAAATTGATTCCAAATTTGATGATTCAAATTTCTATGAGTTCATAAAATCATGCTCTATCACATGGTGCCATTTGCCCATTTTTGCAGAAACATTCTATTCACAAATATTATCAAATCTCATTTTTCTATTTCTGTGATAAACTATAGAAAATCACAGAGAGCTCAAAGTTGATCCAAATGCCATGATACAAATTTCTAGATGCTTCTAAGTTCATAACTTAGTTTATGAACATTTTTATTAATACTTTCTGTACCCCACAAAATAATTAGCCATTTCTTCATATTTGTCAACTTTGCAAAAATCATAGGAAATTCTTTTGAACTCCAAATCAAGTGAAACCAACTCCTAGCTGCTTCAAAAATCATTCCTTGTTAGATGGGTGCCTCTGACCATTTTTCAAAATAATTCTTCTGTACACTTCTTGCAAATCCACAAATCCCCTGATTACATCATATTGAAATGTTCAGAGATATCCATTGATCATATCCCAATGAAACCACCTTGGTCATTTTTCATATGACCAGAGGTATCCTAGAAAAGTCCAACTCCTATTTTTAGAGCACTTCTATTTTTGCCTTGGTGTGTTGCTTATTATGATTGTTTCCATCGTTAGTTGACGAAATAAGCGGAGTACTTGGAGATGGACCAGAAGGTTTGAAGACTCTAAAGGACAAGGCAAGCAGCCCTTTGACCATGTTCGAGAAACCTTTTTATGCATGTCTCATAGCACCTTATTATCAATGCATCGGAATCATGTTGAGGTGGTGACCACTTGGGTTGGTACCTTTGTTACTTTACCATTTAAACTTGCATCAAGCATGACCCTACCTTCCTATGAGGGTTATGTGGGTGGGAGTAGATAGGTTGCTATAGTAGTGGCTACGCAAATGGGACGGGAATATGCATGGTGAAGGAGGCAGAGTACTTTAAACAGATTTTTCGAAAACCCCGTCGGGTGCCACTTATGCCCGAGGGAGATGATGAGTTGGGTAACCACTTGATGACGAAGTGGTGTACCGAGGCAAGTGTGTGTGTTGTTTTCAAAACGGATTGGCTTAAGTTGCGACCGTTATTCCAACCTTACATGCGCAACCACTCTACCCTTATATGGGAAAGAGCATTATTGATTACCTAGGCCGATACTAGCATGGTGCCAGCATTACTAGTGACGGGGGTGACATGAGGTCACTCTCGGGACGGGGTCATGCTTGGATAGGCGGCCATGACTGTCTTTACAGGGCACCGGACACACTGTTGGTACCCCGTGCTTGTGGTATGTGATGAAAATGGGAGTGAGGCTCCAAAAATCTTATGATGTGAAATGTTGGGCATTGGGGTTGCTACCAATCGAGTGGACTCCATGTTAGTGTCGTCTAGGGAAAGATAGTGATCGGGTGCTTACCGCGGGTCGTGGATGACACGGAAGTTCCCCGGATCTTGTGGGTAAAGTGTGCAACCTCTGTAGAGTGTAAAACTATTCGAATAGCTGTGTACTCGGTCAAGGACAGTTGGGTAACCGCTCTTGGGCTATGTCCAATGTTTGTGAAACCTGGTGTGTGTGCGTGAGGAAAACAACACGGTTCAGTGATATTGATGATGTGATTCTTGAGGAAGTCACGATGAGCTTGAGCATGAGTTGATTAGAACTCTTTCTTGATATTGATGTCTGTAACCTCCTCATACTTGTTGCAGACACATGCATGTCCTTGATATATGTGGATCATACTTGCATGAGAAAAACTAGCTTTACGCAAAAATGCCAATTTAGTAGTACAGCCCTGCATAATTATTCTGTCATCACACTTGGGTTGCATGCGAGTACATTCAAAGTACTCATTGGCTTGCCACTGGTTATTTTATTGGCCAGGCATGAAAGAACAGGTTATGATGGAGATTTCTTGGTGACGAACATGCGAGCTAGGACGCTTCCCAGTCAGAATGCCTGTAGGGTTAAGGCAGATGGCATGGGCCCAAGTTGTTACTAAAGATTTCCGCTGCAATGATATACTCAAGACTTGACCATAATGGTCCTATTTGTGTAATACGGTATGTATGGATGTAAGACTCTTGTTATTCAGCTTCTGTCTGTTCAGTGAGCATTGATATCTGGGATCACTGTACACATGCATTCGGTGATCACGACTTATGAGTCGGGGTCCCCACACAGCCCGAAGACGATTCTCCTCAAGGAGCACGACATCGTCATGATGGTGCTGCTCTTGCTCTACTTCATCATAGGCAAATACGCGAGGTGAGCCATATATGAGTTCCGTGGGGATCACTTCTTCAGCCCCATAGACTACGGAGAAGGGAGTCTGGCCGGTGGCTCAATTTGGTATCGTACGCAGGGACCAAAGAACCACAGGCAGCTCGTCAGTCCAGCGCTTTACGCACTTTTGTAGCTTATCGAAAGTCCTCGTCTTGAGCCCCTGCGAAACTTCAGTGTTGATCCTCTCAACTTTTCCATTGCTTCTAGGATGGGCAACAAAAGCGAATGAAACCTTGCTTCCGAGGCCTGTAACATATTGCATGAAGGCGTGACTCATGAACTGGGTGCCGTTGTCAGCGATGACCCTCACAGGTACTACAAAATGGCACACCAATCCTTTGAAGAACTTCGTAGCTGATTGTGCAGTCACCTTCCTCACAGGCTCCACTTCTGGTCACTTTGAAAACTTACCGATTGCGACGTACAAGAATTCAAAGCCCCCGACAACACAGGGAAAGGGGCCCAAGATGTTGAGCCTCCAGACCGAGAATGGCCATGACAAAGGGATCGTCTAGACAGCTTGAGCAGGTTGATGGATATTCTTGGAGTGGAACCGGTAGGCTTCACATGAGGTGACTAGCTTGGCAGCGTCTTGGAGGGCTGTGGGCCAGTAGAAACCTTGCCAAAAAGCTTTTCCTACCAAGGCTCTTGGACCAATATGAGAGCCGCACACGCCTCAATGTATCTCTGCCAATAGTTCCTTTCCTTCTTCCCGGTAGATGCACCTCAACTTCACGCCATTGGGCCTCCTTCTATATAGTGTGTCATCGATGAACTGATACATACTGACCCTCCGGGCAACTCTTGTAATGAGAAGGCACCATCAAAGTACATGATCCATTCTTGGGACCATTCCTTACCGGGGATAGCTGTTTCTGGCATTTCTTCATCTGGAGTGGGTGTCCATTCTACAATGAGTTCCGCCAATGCTCTGCTCTGAATGGTTGAGGTGCTTTCATACTTCAATCCAAAGCTTGATTGTTCTAATGCCCATTCAACTTCCTGTCGGGTTCAATCCGCCATCATACTTTTCTGGTATCTCTGGCTTAAACACATGGGCAGATGGCCAATGGACATGCCACAATTCTCGAGTGAAGGCGGGGCACCTGACCTCGAAAGGCAGATAACCACCGCCACTGGGCGCGGGTTCATCGACGTCGGGGCCATTGCGCCTGTCGGGCTGGCGATGAGTTTCGTGGCATAGTTCTATGGTGATGCGCGCGTCTTCCCTCCTCCTGTCTTCCAGGACCCACCGCTGATGTCGACGGGCCCGAGGGTCAGATGAGACCATTGACACCTCGGCGGGCTCTTGGTTGCCTGGCTCTGGCCACAACCTCTGTACTGGCTGCCGTGGAGGGGACTGCACCACACGAGTGGCCCCTTCAGCATGATTAATTGCTTGGGCGTTGTCGCAGCTTGCGGGTGCCGTGGCGAACCCGCCCACTGTGATCCTCCCACCTCAGTGAAACCAATCAAATTTTATATGGTGGCTCTCCATTCATCCATTTGATTAGCCGCTGGCGGGATTCTTAGTAGGAGATGGGCCCATGCCATGGCTTCCAAAGTAGAGCTTGGCATGGATAACGACGCAGATCTCGACATCGCCCGACTTCTAACGATGGCGCCGCCATGTTCTTGTCGCCGCAAGCTAGTTTCCATGGCGGCATGACAACGAGAAGGATGCGGCTGGGGGTTGGAGACCCTGTTCCGCGCCTCATCTTGATTTACCCTATCCTTGGGAAGATGCATGCTCTGCAGCTGCACCCGTGATAGGGTTAGCGGGGG
>LR738712.1:262358152-262409130 GCA_902687465.1 Secale cereale | reverse complement strand
GGGGGGGGGTCGCGGCTCTCACTAGAGCGGGTGTTGTCGCTGCGGCTGCGCCCTCGAACGCATTGTGGATGCGGAGATTGAACACCCTCCCCATCCGCACCTTGTGGAACACGGTCGTTGGGATGTTGTTGGTGCCTCCCTCTGCCCCCACTTCGGCCGCGGGGGAGACGTCAACAAAAACGCCTGCACCAGTCACGTCCCCCATGACACCAGTGTCCCCCAGTGCCACTTCAGTGCCCACGGTATCGGCGGCCGCATGCGAGGGGAACTTCGAGGTGGAGGGTTGTGTTGCTGCGCCGGGCTTCTTCTTGGGCGCGACAAGTGATGAAGGTGGTGACGCAGAAGACGATGATGAAGATTGACGCGCTGTTAACAACCTCGGATTCGCTCAAGTGCTCCCCCCTACCTGGCGTGCTAAAGATGTCATGGGAAAATACGATCACCTATGGTCCATTGGCCCCTTGTGCTTCATCGAGGGGGAAGGGCACATTGCACAAAGAGCAAAGATCATGGAGCAGCATGATAGGGGGTGACACTGGTCATTTTTACTTAGGTTCGGGCTGTTGTGAAGTGTAAAACCCTACTCCTCCTTTGGTGCATTAGATGGGGGACCGCGACAAACTCGCAACGCCCAAGCTCGGCAAGGTTGCCTCTGGGAGAGCAGCTACACACGTATGAGTGTACAAGGCTCCGAATCCCCTTTCTAGTTTGCATTGGGCCTCGTTTTATAGTTCAAGGGGCATCAACAGTGGCAAACAGTCATTGTGGTTGATTAGATAGCTAACATTGCTATCGTACCTAACTCTGGTAGTTAGGACAAAGTGCATTAAATGCACTTCTAGGTGTCATGCTGAGGAGGCAGCTCGCCAAGCCTACCGTGCCGCTCAACCACCTTCTTGTCCGTCTGCATGAAACACCACTGGACATGTGTCACACAGGTGGAATCCCTCTTCCAAATGGCGGCCACATGCCGGACGATAGCCACTTAATCACTTGGGGGCTCAACACCACACTGATAAGTGACTTGCATCGCTGTGTAGTGGAGCGGTGGAGCCTTGGCAGGGAGATCCACCCTTGGGGGGCCCATCAAGCTTACAAGGGAAATCTTGGAGCTTGTCCTTGGTGAGGCCTCAACCCGACCAGGCTCGCCTGCCCGGCAAGGGTGGCTTTCCTCAATGGAACCTTGTTCCTTGGCTTGTCTTGGTCTTCTTAATCCGCCCTTTGACTTTCCAAAGGGCTCTCCATCTCTCTCTGGCTTGGTTCTTGTCTTGGGCGCTTAATGAAGCTTGCTTCATTGTTGCCGTGCCTGTGTACGGTCCGGGAAACACACGCGAGTGGTTGTTGCACCAACAGTCTTAGTGCTATTAGTTCTATGTTACTAAATTTGAGCATGTACACACCTATTAGTATTAATTTGATGTCATCCAAATTTTGTCGCTATGGTGTTGCAGTTATATTTAGCTTCCTCATAAAATGTTCAATTTTTTATTTATAGTACATGACTAAGAACTTGTAGCATTGTCGTAGTTAATTATAGTTTGTGATGTTCCTGAATTTGGTTGTTGTCTCAGTAGCAATTAATTCATTTGCACACTGATCTTTTTGAGAAGATATGTCATAATTAACATGTTTCTTCAGTTTTGGAAGATATGTTTTTGGTAAACCCATTTTCCCTAGAAATGTTACCGATTTAGTCTTAAATATTATAGGATAAATGGACGTGTTTTTACCAGAGTGGGTTGATCAAAAGTGGCCACAGTCTTTGAAGACGTGCCTAGCAAAGCTCTAGACCATGTACGAGGAAGAGAACAAAGCTAGCCTCAGGAAAATGTTGTCAACGCTGAAGAATATTTCAAGATAAGGGAAAAAAAGAGGAAGATGGAGAATGAGCTTAGATTTTTTAAATTGTACTTAGCTAAGATGGTGTAGGCGAAGGAGGAGGCACTTTCCTAGTTGGTCAGTGCAAAATAGGTTCTTACTAAACTGAAAGTAGAGGTGGAGAAGATGAACTTGGCTGATCATGCGTCCGTCGATTAGGGAAATGAATATATTGTTCTAATATTGTGCATATGAATGTGATCTAGCTATATGATGTACTATGTTGTTTTCATGTAGCTATTGTACTGTGATTTTAAAATATATTTATGTGCCTGATGTGGAAATGGCAAACAACTGTTCGATATGAAACGTGAATTTGCTTAATACTAGAATTATTAGTAGCAAACTAATAAACCTGCTAAATGGGTCATGGAACTTTACAAACGGTTCTAGCTATAAAAGCATGTGCGATGGATAGCCCAATGTCACATAGTTTTCTTCATCCAATCATGTGTGATATACTTGAATAATACAAACGGTTAACGGAGGTAGAGCGTGTGTGATCATTACACTTATCACACATGAGGCTATACAGAAAACTATATGTGATGTAGATATGAAAGGAAACATTTGTCAGGGATTTACATTACGGGATGTACAGATGAACATAAATGTTTTTCATTATTCACTGTGTGGCACATACATATGAAAGAAAACATTTATCTGGGAATCACAGTGTGGGATGTACATACAAACATAAATGTTTGTCTGGGATTCACTGTGTCTGTGTACATACGAACCGAGACATTTGGTCTGGGATTCACTATGTGGGTTGTACATATGTATCGAAAAATTAGGGCATGTATAATTGTATGCGATGGCTCGCCCGATCGCACACGAGCTCATTTTTCCCAACATGTGTGACCGGAGGATCTATCCCCGATGGTTTTTGGGTCGTGTGGGAAGGACCCTGCTATCGCACATGCAACCAAGGCGATGATTTAATCCTTCATCGTGGAAAGGGGTTAAAAACCGTTTGCATAGCAGCTCACTATACTAGTGGGGCAACGACCCAACATTATGAGGGAGAGAGAGAGCACTAGGAAACTCAAGCTTCAAGCATTCATATGTCTCACATCCCTGATAAAAAAATGGTGGTACCCGGCATTATGGGAAAGCAAATTGAAATCCCGAGTAATACCTAGCTTGCTGAGTGTTACCAACACGCCCATTTGCTTGCTTTGATTTTCCTTGAGCTTAGTTGCCTAAATTTTCTTCTTGCTTCACGGTCGGTGAAGACCATCACTTGGGTAAAAACTTGCGGTGGCGGTGCATTGGATGAAGCACTGTGTACGCGAGAATACATCCAAGTAAACATCTATAATTTTTTTAGTCCAACACATATAAGCAATATTGATCCTACAGAAATAATAATGTCATACTCTAAAACCATCAAAGAATCCAAGCCAAACTCAAATTTGAATAAAAAATATGCATCTCTGAGTCATGGAAATTCTAGGGATGTAAGATGTGGATTCATGAAAATAATTTGGGATCGGAGGAGAAACATATTGTAGATCGATCACACAGAAGGAATCAAACTGAAATTGAGCGAGTAGAGAGATCAGGCGAAGTTTTGCTAAGGTTTGGAGAGGTTTGGATGATTAATAAGAAGAAAAGAGAGAGACAGGGGTGATTTACCTTCTTCTTCATGCTTATTGGGGCCGCCAGGATACCAAACGATCGTTCATGCGGGCACAAGCGTCCACATGGAACACCGTCGCTCACCCTGAAAACATACATGTGTTTGTGTGAAATGACCACTTATACCGGTGGCGGCTGTTTAAAGCGCCACCTTTTGATCTATTGCTTTGCTCTTCTAGTCGACTGTGTGAAACGACCGCTCGGATGGGCGCATGTGTCTGTTCATAACACCACTATTTGCTCTGGAATCTTCTTCGTTTTCTGCAAAAGAGTTAAACGACCGCTCAAATGGGCGCTCGTGCCTGTTTAAAACACCATCTTTTTCTTCTGTTGTCTCTAGTTGTTTTGCGTTGGAACCTCCACGAGGTCATGCGGCTGCTTGTGGTCGTTTAATACACCGTCTTTTCATCCGTTTCTTTTGAAACTTCTATTTTCCTTAGCCCTCTTGCATGGTTAGTTCCAAAACAATACATAGACATATTTACAGGCAACCAAACATTGATTCAACACATAATTCAACTTGCACATCGCAAAGACTTCATTAGAATCACTCCCCCAAACTTACTTCTTCAATTAGAACTTCAATCACTCTTTATTGAAACAAAAAATAAAAACTTACTTGTATACTTTATTCACATGGGTTGCCTCCCTTGTAGCGCTTGTTTTTGGCTGGTTAGCTCGACCGCAGTGATGATCAAGGTGGTGCAAACACACCGAGACCATAGCTTCTGGCATTCACAACGATGATTTCTCCTGAGTAGGTGTTCATTTTCTTTTTCCTGGGGAAATGTCTCACAAAAGGATCTATAGCAGGTAAGTCAAATTTAACATTTCCCTCGAACACATTTATCAAAGCTATGATAGTCCTTAGAAAATATCTATCGAGAATTATAAGAGCAACTGGATCTTCAGGCATATCTACTATAACAAGATCAATCATGACATGGCAATCATTTATTTGAACTACTAGATGACCCATTGCGCCAAATAGCGCAAACCCTCTAAAGTCACGTTGTCGATGAAAATAGTTTCATTTTGCAAGGACATATTCCATATTGGTAGTAGAAAGACCATGTGTTAAGTCATGCTATATTGAAAATATATTTATCACGTTGAGAAGCCTGAGTTTGAAAACAAAATCATATTTGTATAACATGTATAGACCAGTTAAAGAGGCATTTCTTAGTTGAAATATGGTTACCACACTGAGAAATCTGAGTTCGAAAATAAAATATTTGTGTAAGAACATTACATGGCAGAATGATCCAGTGGCAACCTGTAGTTTTGGCATGGTTATCACGCTAAATGTTCATTACAAATCTGTAGGTTTGGGCATCTATCTCATTTTTCAAATATTTGGAATCGCAATATACTTGTATGCTTTCCTGATTCTTGATTACATAAATCGCTGACATGAAGCAACAAATCAACACCTTAGCCGATCTAACAAAATAGGGAAACTATAAACCAGATTCTTTGGTCTATACTTCCCATGTATCATCCGTAAAACTTTTTTTTGCATCTTTTATGAAGCATCGTATTTCAGCGGGCAGACCGATGTAGTACTCACTAAAAGTTTGTTACGTGAGTTTTGCCTGCTATTAGGATCAACACTGTACATCTCTTGCAGGAATTGTGCAGGGAAGCATGACTATAAATATTGACCCTTCATTCTCTTTGCTAAGCAATGAGAGTACCGCCCATCAAGTCCACCCAATAAACTACTGATACATCTCCAACGTATCTATAATTTTTGATGGTTCCATGTTGTTATATTATCATTCTTGGATGTTTTACAATCATTTTATAGCAGTTTTATATCATTTTTTGGAACTAACTTGTTAACATAGTGTCCAGTGCCAGTAATTGTTTTTTTGCTTTTTTTTACATCGCAGAAAATCAATACCAAACGGAGTCCAAACACAGCGAAACTTTTTGGAGAATTTTTATGGGCCAGAAGACACCCGGTGGGCCAAAGAAGCACCTGGGGGGGTGCTCCGAGGGGAACACAACCCACCAGGACATTCCCAGGCCCCCAGGCGCACCTTGGTGGGTTGTGCCAACCTCGGTGGCCTCTCGCACTGCCTCTTCGCTCTCTATAAATACCCCAATATTTCACAAACCCTAGGGGAGTTGACGAAATTTTGTTCCAGCCGCCGCAAGTTCCAGAAGCACGAGATCAATTCTAGAGCCCTTTTTCGGCACTCTGCCAGAGGGGAACACGATCACAGAGGGGTTCATCATCCTCATTGGTGCCTCTCAAATGATGCGTGAGTAGTTCACCTCAGACCTGCGGGTCCGTAGGCAGTAGCTAGATGGATTCTTCCCTCTTTGTTTCTCAATACAAAGTTCTCTTGGAGATCTATTTGATGTATTGACTTTGTGCGGTGTGTTTGTTAAGATCTGATGAATTGTGAGTTCATGATCAGATTTGCCTTGTTTTAATATCCATACTTGATTATTATGGCCTCGTATTTCTTCTCTGATATTTTTTGTTTGGTCAATTTGATCTATTTATCTTGCAATGGGAAGATGTGCTTTGTAATAGGTTCGATCTTGCGGTATCCTTTCCCGGTGATAGAAGGGGCAGCAAGGCACGCATGTGTCGTTGCTATTAAGGATAAAAATATGGGGTCTATTCCTACATGAATTGATCTTTTCTACATCATGCCATCGTTCTTATTGCATTACTCCGTTTTCCGTAAACTTAATACACTAGATGCATGCTGGATAGCAGCCGATGTGCGGAGAAATACTAGTAGATGCAGGCATGAGTCGGTCTACTAATCTTGGACGTGATGCATATATAGATGATCATTGTCTTGGATATCATCATAACTATTCGCTTTTCTATCAAGTGCCCAACTGTAATTTGACTATCCACCATTTGCTATTTCTCGAGGGAAGCCACTAGCGAAATCAAGGGCCCTCGGGTCTATTTTCCTATCATATACTTTCAGATCTATATTTCCATTTCCTTTTCTTTTATTTGCAAATTTTATTTTCATATCTATATATCAAAAACCCATAAATACCTCACTGATTTTTTTTTTGCTGTTGTTCCATTTGCCACTAGTCATCTATCCTTTTACCAATCAATTATCGGGGAGGGATTGACAACCCCTCTTACGTGTCGAGTTGCAAGTATATGTTATTTGTGAGCGGTTATCATTTATACAGTGTTTCTTGGTCCTCCTACTTGTTCGATAAGCTTGGTCTCATCACCGAGGGAAATACCTACCGTAGCTGTGTTGCATCATCCCTTCCTCTTTGGGGAAATACCAAAGTAGTTCAAGCGACATCAAAAGGAATTTCCGGCGCTGTTGCCGGGGAGGCATCATCGACATCTATGAGGTTTGTAATCACAAATCTCATCTCCTTGCAATTTACATTATTTTCCATTTGCCTCTTGTTTTCATCTCCCCCACTTCACAAAAAGTTGTTGCTTTATTCGCCCTCTTTTACATTCGCCATTTCCTAGTCAGATCAATTTTTGTTTGCAATCTTGTTTGCGTAGTCACGATGTCTCATGAAAACACCAAGTTGTGTGATTCTTTCAATACCAATTACAATGATTTTATTAGCACTCCGATTGCTCCTCCCGCCACTAGTGCGGAATCTTGCGATATCAATGCTGCTTTGTTGAATCTTGTTATGTAAGTGCAATTTCACGGTAATCCAAATGAGGATGTTGTGTCCCATCTAAACACATTCGTAGAATTGTGTGATATGCAAAAAAAGATGGTGACAATGATATCGTGAGGTTGAAATTATTTCCTTTCTCTTTGCAGGATCATAGAAAAAATTGGTTTTCTTCTTTGCCTCACAATAGTATCAATTCTTGGGATTAGTGCAAAGATGCTTTATTACTAAGTATTTTCCGCTCACGAAAATTATTTCCCTTAGAACGCAGATCATGAATTTTAAGCAACTTGAGCATGAACATGTTGCACAATATTGGTAAAGAATGAAATTGATGCTAAGAAATTGTCCTACTCATGGTTTAAATATTTGGATGATCATAATTTTTTTATGCGGAATTGAATTTTGTTTCTAGGAATCTTTTAGATTCTGATGCGGGTGGTATTATTATGGTGTCGGGGGAAACCACTGCCACCTATGGGACCAGGAGGCCCCTTGCTGGTTCGGCAGGGGGACGTAGCGTTGCCCAAAGAGCAGACGTGCATGGGACATCACGTCAGAGATCACACGGGCCGTTTTACCCAGGTTCGGGCCGCCATTATGGCGAAAGACTCTACTCCTACTTTGGTGGACTGATGGTGGAACTGACGTGGTGGAGCATAGTACACTTGCCCGGCAAGTGTTGCCTCGGGGCAGCAGCAACTACACGCGTATGAGGGCGTGAGTTCTCCAATCTTCTAACCCTATCTACGTTTGCCACAAGCCTCCTTTTATAGATCAAGGGGTCACCACAGTGGCAAAGTAGTCATTATGCACTGATATGATAGCAACAATTTGATCATACCTAACTCTGCGGGCTGACAAGGTGCATTGAATGCACCGCTTAGCGTCACATCACTAGTTGCCCGGCAAAGCTTGCCGGGCTATCTTGCCAGCTCTGCGCCTGCTTGCTTGACACATTGTAGGACGGGTCTCATCTGTGGGTTCTTCCTATAGGGAGAGGTTGCAATGTGGCTAATAGCTGCCACTTAGTCACTTTGCGGCTTGGCACCACACTGATCGATGACGTGAGTCATGGAGGAGTGGTTGCTGAGGTGGTTTAGCCTCCGCGAGTCCCGACAGGCTCTGCCGGAATGCATTGGATGTCTTCTTCTGGGAGTGGCCTCGCCCCTTGCCAGGCTCACCTTCTCAGCAAGGGAGGCCTTTCTCTTGGCGATATCTTGCTTCTCTGGCTTGGGCTTGGTCCCTTTGATCTGCTTGCTGGTTCCTCAAACCTCTTAGTTTCTTGTACTCTGAGTTGGGTTGGTGCCTCAACCTTGCTCCCGTGCCTATGCACAGTCAGGGAAACATACCTAGGGTTTGCTGCACCGACATAAGCCCCGGTCCTACCCTGAATGCGCTGTCGAGCGTCGTCGGGGTAGGGCCTAATAAGTGCACAAGCGGGGTTGCTGAAGCGGCCGGTCTCTTGAGGTCTTCTTTGCTTCTTCATGAGTCTTGAATCCGGACCAGTTTCCGGTTTCCCCGTGTGTCGTGCGCAACATCGCGGAAGAACTTTAATCTTGGCCCGTGGATTCTCCTCGCCCCACGATCATGAGGCAGAAATTATCATCCCACTTGCCACCCGTTCAGCACCTACGTGCCACATGTTCCGCATGCATTGAGCATGGTAGGAGGTGGATGTGGAGGGCATGGGGAGAAGTGCCACGGCCAAAACCGTGCACTGATGGTTGGAGCAGAGGGTCGTCCTTGATTCTCAGAGCCGCATAGGGTGCAGGGAGGCCATATTGGAGGAGCGGGGCGGCCATTTCCTGTAAGAGGAGCCAACCCCCTGCCTCGCCCCCTATAAAAAGGGCAGGGTTGGCGCTCCTCTATACACACTTCTCTTTCTTCTCTTCCGCAACCATTCCCTTCTAGCTATGGTGAGAGGGCGCGGGCATGGTGGTGCCCCGGTGGCGGCGACGAGGGCTTCTTCTCGACAGCGCATCCTTCCTCCTCCGGATCTCGTGGTGGCGGAACTAGCTCCGAGAGGAGGAGGAAGAGGATGAGGTCGAGGCCGCCATGGCGCTCAAGGAGGAGGAGGGCGGGGCAGCGCCTTGGCTGCGCCCCCACTGGCAACTCTTCCCTTGATGGAGTGCCATGTAGGAGACCTACCTCAGGAGTTCATCATTAGGCTATATAAGCCCCCTTGTGGTCACCTTCGTCTTCCAACTCCCTTTGCGCGTGAGATGGAGCTCGAACAACCACGCGCCCTGAGATTGCACATGAGGGGTTGTTGGAATGGAGGCATGCGAGTTGATGTCTACTTCCTGGCCCCTCACGTAATGTACCTCCGTCGCGACTGGAAGACCTTTGCCCGTGCTCATGGCTTCTCGGAGAGGCACGTTCTCCAGTTCAAATTAATGGAGAATGGCCTGCTCTCTGTCAAGATCTTCGGGCGCTCGGGAGGTCGCTTAGGGTGCTGCGCGGAGAGCTCGACTGATGACGAAAGCTCCTCCTCGAGCGAAAGCGTCGAGGAGGACAGTGACGGCGATGACGACGGTAGCGTGCGGGAGAGCGACGACTCTGACTCCGGCTGACCGCCACCCGCACCATATTCATCAGGTGGCAACACCATCATTTGCACCTGCATCTCCTTCCCGGCAGGGGGATTTGCCGGGGAGTTGGATGCAGAGGTGGGGATGGTGCTACCGGGCTCCTCCAGCAGTCTTCCAGCTGGACCCCGCCAGGCTTCCTCTTGGGTTGCAGCTCTGTTAGCCTTGTCATGCCGTACTGGCCCTTGTGATAGTGGTCGATGGGTCACCTCCGCTGAGCTCCCAATCGATGTGCTTCGCCGGTGCTCCTGCTCCCATGGGGCTACCTCTCCTGGAGCCCGAAGGGGGGCGGGCTGGGTTCCTGCACAGGCGCTCCTTTTGCCCCTCCTCGCCTTTAACGGCCGTGCCTAGAAGGAGAGGGACAGGGGCATCACGGGGCACTTATCTTTTTTCAATCTTAAATCTGTAGGCACCTGCCAAATTTTAATTCAAAAAATGTAACCTCCCGAGTCTATGTTTGTTTTTTGTAATGCTTGTACTTATATCATCATATTAACGAAAATGATGGACCTTGCCAGGAGCCCGTGCATGTGTATGTCCATGCAAAAGTAAGGTACCTCTTTAAAGTAAGTAAACGAGTTTTCCCGGTAAGCTACCTTGCCGGCACCCTTTTTATCTGCCGAAGAATCATATCTGCCAGGGAACAGGTGTGACGCCCGAAGACCGACGTCCTAGAAGATTCCAGAAGATTCCAGATGCTCCGGGCTCTCCCGTTTGTTTCTTTTGTGCTTGCGTTATTTATTTTGCATTGCATCATGTCATCATGCCATCATGTCTTTTTATGTTTTGCATCTCAACTTAAATAAATCGTGTGGACCTTCGGTTCATTTAAATCGAGGGAAGGATGACTTCTCTTTAAAACATATCCTCCCAATATTTAGGGAGCTATATTATAAATATTCCGTTTGTTTGGAATTAACCAACACACTTGCATATATTCCCCATGCCTCTTTAATTCAAGTTTCACCGTCAAAACCTTCCCTATATTTATTCTTTTCTTGTTTATCGAGGTTCCTCCAAAAACCTCAACACTTTTGGACATTTTCTAGTCATGCCCTGATTCAGTCATTTGAATTTTATTCAAATGAGTTCGATTTTTATCTCTTGCATTCTTGCCTCTCCTATTTTTCGTGGACCGTGGAAATTTCTATGAGTCCGAGAAAAATAACCTCTTGCCCAAACTCTACCCCTAACCCCCTCTTTCTTTCCCTTTATTTTTCTTCTCTATTTCCTTTTTCTTCTTCTTTCTCTCTTTTATCAAGAGAGCCCAGCAGCTGCAGGCCTCTAGGCCATCTCAGCCTCCCTAGGCCGGCCCATCCCTCCCTATGGCCATCAGCCTCCTGGCCCATCTGGCCTCCAGGCCCGACCGCTCCTCCCGTAACCCTAAGCCCGACGCTCCTTTTCCCATCGCTCCTACCTCTCATTCCCCTCGCGCCGCCAGTTTCCCTCGAACCCCCCTCGCTCTCCCCTCGCTCGCCCAGCGCCCGAACCCCCTCGCCCCCTCGCTCCCGAATCCCATCGCTCGATCTCCCTGGCTCGCCCGCACCCAGCGCCGCCGCGCACCAGCATCCGCCGTCAGCCGCCGTTCTCCCTCGTGCCCTCATCAGCGCCTCGCCCCCGAACAGCTCCCTCCGCGCCATGGAGCCCCTCGAGCAGTTCCCTCCTCTGTGTCTCGCCTGCCATGGCGCCTCCAGCCCGGCGCGCCAAGGCCACGTCCGCCGCCAAGGCCTGTGCCGCGCCCCTCCAGCGCCAGGCCCGGCCTCGTCCAGGGCGCCGGCTCGCCCCTGTCTCCCGCCTTGGACGCCCTCCGGTCGCCGGAGCCAGCAGCCGCGCATGCCCCGCAGCGCCGAGGCCCCTACCTCGTCCGTCTTCGCCGCCAGGGACTCTTCCCTAGCACCCATCCGCGTCGCCGCCAAGTACCTTGTCCATCGCTTCCCGCCGGTGCTGCCCCGAGCCATGTGCTGCACGTCCACTTATCCGGAGCCCGCTCCTTCATTTTTTTGCATGTCCGAGCCCGCCTTGTTTTGTTGCTGTTGCTTTTCGCCAAGTACACCACAGGCAAGACCCGGACTCCGATGCCCAAGTTCAACTACAGTCGTCTCGGAATCGCCAAGTACCACTACGCACGACGACCCAAACGGCTACGAAACATGTACCACTACCGTCGCCAAGTCCTGAGACCAACAAGTTCCACGACGACCCCAAGTACCACTACACGAGGGATTCGCCAAGCACCTCTCCGAAACGGAACGACTACTTCCTCTACGACCCGTGTACCACTACTTCCTCGACGAACGGAACGACTACTCCCACTACGTCCCTCGACGACTCGAACCCCCTCCAAAACGAACGCTTCGAAGGTATAACCCCGAGACGATGACCCGTGGAATGCATGTGATGTGGTTGTATGAGATGTTTTCCTTGTGTGCGCCGTGCCCGTTTCGTCCTTTTGTCATGCTCCTCGTTTGCCTCTGCGGCAACCCGTGGGAACCCGGTGACGGGATCACCCCACTTTTCATCTTGTTCGACTCGCTCTCCGTTATCTTTTGCACCGGTCTCTCAACGAGTTACTGGAACTGAGATGTTGCCGTTGCATCATTTTCGGATTGTTGCCGTGGCACCCTTCCTTTCCACCACGGTGACAAATACTCCTTATCTTCTTCATGTTAATGTTTAACTAAATTGCATAAACTTGTTCATGTCATCCGCATCATGTTAACAACATTGATATGTGTGAATTGTTGTATGCTAAAAAATTGCTAAACATGCTCATGGGGATTTTCCCGGAATTGTTCTTGTTATTTTCCGGCCTCATTTAAAATGTCTAAATAGGTAGTTTGTTTTTGCTTCACCTCTTGCCATGTTAACAAACATTTAATCTTGTCTTGTAAAAAAACGAGAGTCAACTAAATAAATAAAATGTGGTGTTTTGTCAATATGCAACTCGTTGCATATTGAGCTCCACTTAACTTGTAGTTTTGTTTGTGCACTTTGCCATGCCATGCATATTTAAATCGGACATGCATCATACTTGGATGTGCATCGTATGCCATGGTTATGATATGTGTGTTTACCCTGTTACTTGTTTCTTTCCGGTTTGCTTCTTTTGTTAGCTTCGGCTTCGTTCCGGAGTTGTGAGGCTTCTTCTTCGTCTTCTTCATGGATCCGTTCTTCTCCCTTGCGGAATCCCAGGCAAGATGATCATACCCTTGGATACCTTTACTACCATTGCCATGCTTAGTTGTCTCGATGCTATCGTTACATGTCGCGCTACCCATCTTTTATTGTCAGCCTCTCCTTGTTGCCATGAAATCTCTAACCTTGAAACCTTCCTAGCAAAACCACTGTTTGGCTATGTTACCCGCTTGCTCAGCCCCTCTTATAGCGTTGTTAGTTGCAGGTGAGGATGAAGATTGTTCCAGGAGGGAACTTGTTGTTGGTATATCACCATATCTATTATTATTATAATAACACACATATATACTGGGCATGGGTGGAAGGCTTGGCCTTTTGCTCGGTGTTTTGTTCCACTCATGCCACCTTAGGCGCCGATAAACCGGCATTATGTTCCTTGATTTTGCGTTCCTTACACGATGGGTGGATGGGGACCCCTTGATAGTTCGACTTTGAATAAAACTCCTCCAGCAAGGCCCAACATTGGTTTTAATTTGCTCATAATAACAACTTAATTAATTAATTAAATTGCATAGGGAGTTAGCGCTACCCGAGGATTCTTTCTACATAGCCGGGGGGCCAGTGCTGATGGTGTTGGTCCCAAACGGGGGTCCTGCAGGGCCGCCTTGGGGAAACCCAAGGTATCTGGTATAACCTGTAGCATCGCCCATCCGGTTGTGGCCTAAGACGAGATACGCGAGGCAACTATCAGGGTGTCGACACGCCGGGAGGTCTTGCTGGACTTGTTTTACCATTATCGAAATGTCTTGTGCACCGGGATGCCGAGCCTGATCGGATTTCCCTAAGATAAGGGGTGATGATATTATATTCATCACTTCAGCTAATCGTGAGAGCTTGTGATGGGCTAAGTTGGGACACCCCTGGAGGGATATGATCTTTCGAAAGCCGTGCCCGCGGTTATGTGGCAGATTGGAATTTGTTAATTTCCGGTTGTAGAAAACTTGATAGAGGATCCGAAGTAAAACACACAACTGTGTGAGTAACCGTGACTGTCTCTTTTCACTTTGAGAAGAGAACACGGTGGGGTTATGTTTGACTCGTATGTAGTTCAGGATCTTTAGCGATAACTACTTTTGCGACCGTTTGCGTAGATGCTCATCTTATTCTTGTACTCGCAAGTTAGCCACCATATTATGCTTAGCCGCTGCTGCAACCTCACCACTTTACCTCTTCCTACCCATAAAGCTTTGCTAGTCTTGATACCCATGGTTATGGGATTGCTGAGTCCTCGTGGCTCACAGATACTACAACACCAGATGCAGGTTCAGCCGAGATGAAGCAGGAGCTGGTTCAAGTAGTTCACTGGGAGCTCGATGAAGAGAGTTTGGCCGTATGCTTGTGACGTTTCCGACGATCAGTAGTGGTTTCAACTAGGGGCGATTCGGACCTGTGGCTTTATGTTGTTTTTGGTATCTTTCTTTTGTATCGTTGCCCGTAGTCGGGTTGTGATGTTTTGAATGATGTCTTGCTTATGTAATGTTTTGTGTGAAGTGGCGAGTGTAAGCCAACTATCTCCTTTTGCAATTTAATCCCTCTTTTACATGAGTCGTGCAAAGATACCAAACTTAAGATCATTCCAGAATGGGCTTATACCTTTAAGTCGTGCCTCGACACGTAGGAGGTATAGTCCCATCGTGGGCATTACAAGTTGGTATCAGAGCCTTCTCCGACCTAGAAGCCCCTACTGATTGATCGAATCGTTGACGGTTGAGTCTAGGCACACACTTTAAAATGTTTTGAGTCCTATATATATCGGAGAGTAGGATTTCTGTTTGCTCCTCATCCCTTTTCACTCTGGTGAGGACTCGTGACGATTACTCTTGTCTCTTCTACTCTAAAAAATGCACCAATTTTTTTTTTGGATCTTGCGAGTATTGTTTGGATTGTTCCGATGTCTTTGTGACGAGAACATTGTTCTCGATACCTCCTGTCATTAGGGGTTGTGGCAGTGTCCCGGGGAGTTGAGCTCCGAGGTGTTGTCATCACAAATATATCGCATCAGTTCTGGAATACTTAAGACGGCCGACATCAAAAACTCTCTTATGTGGTTAGTGGCAAGATAACCCCGACATCACCCAGTACTGGGGAGGTAGTTCGGGAGTATTGCCATAGCTTGTATAGTGGATGCGTTTTGAAGGTCCAAGGTAAACGGTTTCCGGAGATAACTGGTTATGTGTTGAAGGATGGATACAGCTGGATGTAGGATTAGAGTTGATTGCGCGGTGCTTCCCCTGTATCCCCAACACCTGATTGCATAACTGGAAACTTTCAGAAATTAATAGGTGGGTTCATCTAGTAGTTCTAGGCATTCTTCCAACGAGTGCATGATATGAAGTTCGGGGTTCTACATTGAGTGAAGTGGTTTTATGGGCTTGTTCCGATCGGGAGTTGCATCTTAAAGGGTCCTTGGCTATGCTGATCCGGGGATTGCAAAACCCTTTTGTAACACGTTCCATGAGCTTTCAGCACGAATATGTCGAACGAAGCTTCTATCTTGTATTTGTTCTATCTGATCCTTGTTGCTTTATTTACCTTTTGTTCTCCCAAGTGGCTTCTCGACAAGTTGATGTACCTGCGGAATTCATTCGTTCAATTCTCTGTTCGAATGATATTGTGAAGATTATGCTGCAACATATCTATCCTTGTTCTTGTTTTGATTCTGGTATTCGAGTTGCTTCGATGTCAAATATTGATTCCATACCTTTCCTAAGCGGTGTTCTCATATTTCTATGGGAGTGCTAATTCTTCTTGACCATCGAGATCTTCATGTTAACCCTTTTCAACCGGTGTGCCTTCTCTTCAAGTTATTCCATACAGACGCCCTTGAGAAATCTGACGATTTGTCTGTTTCATTCATCCCAAGTTGTCTTTGTTTTCCCCACCCTCCCACCCTTCTTCCTCTCGGAGCAAGAAATTCTAAATGAAGTATCCATTTTATTCATGTGATATTTCTTCATTTTCTTTTCCTTCAATGTTCTTATCCGGTGATCTATCGTGAAGATGCTCAAGAGCTTCAAGTTCATCATTCTTTTGTTCTAAAATTCTGCCGGTGGATGTAATTCAAGATTTTGGTGTTGATCTTATCCTTTTCCTCATTTCACAATGCTTTCTTATTCCGGTGCACCAATTAATCATTTCCTCTTGCTATTCATATCCGGAGAGGTCAAGATATCTCAGAAGATTCATAATTCCATTCTTAATCCATTCAAATTATTTTTGAGGATTGTTACCTTACTCAAGCCATTTAATTCAACCGGTGCAATATCTCTTAAGCAATCTTTTCCAACGGTGATTTCTTTAGTGGGCCCTAACCCACAGGTCTTTTCCCAGGATCTTACCTGACTCTTCTATTTTCTAGAGTTATACTTCAATTCTTTTCAAAGTGTGACGTAAGAATAATTTCCATCAGTCATATACCTTCTCCAAGATCGCTTTCAATTCTTTTCATCATTGTTTCAACCTTTTTAATTCTTCATTCCGGAGTGCTCAACAATTCTTCATGGCATTTCTCGTCTTCATTCTCAACATTTGGAGACCGAAGAAGTGTTTCTCTTAAATCTTGGCGCGTTCTCTTGAAGATTCGTGGTTCTAGCTTCTTGCCATCCTCATTATGGTTTCGATTGTGAGGAATTATTTTTATACACATCTGAAGCATTTCATGAATTCTTTTCTTTGTGATCCTCCGAAGGCCATCATTTCAGAATATTTCTTCGTTCTCTGTTTGCAACTTCGTCCTCCAACTATTCTTCCTTGATGTCTGTTCGTTCATCTCCCTATTCTTACGGTGGTTCATTCAAGTTTACTCTTCCGTTGTTATTGTTTTAATTCATTTGTTCTTTTCATAATACTACCGGTGCTTCGTTGAAGACTTATCCAAGCTTGTGCGAGATCTCTCTTAATTCTTCCCAACGAGAATAAGTAGGATGCCAAATCCTTTGGTTGTCATCAATTTAAATTGGTGAAGGATATGCATGACATAATTCTTATTCTTTTTTCCTTCAAGGTGATTTAATCCCTTCCTTCGGAGCTTGTTCATCATATATATTCAAGGTTCTAAGTTCTTCATCTTGTTTTCCGGAGCTCCAAGTTATTTCAATTATACCATTCCAAAGCTCCATCTAATTCATTGCAGGCCTTGAATCTTATTATTTTCATCTTTCGCTTCTCATTCTTTCATTACCGGAGTTTTCATGGTGGTTCATCATGATTTAATTCATCCTCGAAGTCTTCATCAAGATTCTTGTTGGAGCTCAAGCATTCTTCGTCATGCTTTCCAATTGCAATCCGCTCTACCTTATCTTTTCAGATGGTGTTATGTCATTTTTGACAATTCCTTCATGTTTCATGATTCACGAGTTGTCAGGAATGAGATATTTAAAACCATCATTTTTCCTTGTTCAGGAGATCTTTTCAGCTCTTCAATTATTCGTTGGAGTTATCTTGGGTTGTATTTCACCTAAAAGCTTTCCCTAAGGATTGTTGCTAATTGTGGTGCTTATAATGACCCAAGTTCTTCATTTATCATTCCGACGAAATAAGTTTATCGTCTCCTTGTTGATATCAATGCAATCAATCGTTTCCGTTAGTGGCCGGTTGTCACCTCATAATTTTGAGATGTTTTCCATAAGCCCACAACGAGCTTATTCTTTTTCATTGTTGATTTTTCCATCAACCCCATTCAACCCTTCTTCGCAAGGAGGATTTCCTAATTCATTCGTGGGAGAAGTTGTCATTTTCTTCTTCGTTCTTTTCTTTCCAACGATCTATATTCTATTCTTTCATTCCAGAGGCATTGTGTTATTGCTCTCTTTAACCATCATCTCGTTTTTATCAAGATCATATTCTCCCTTGCTTGTCTATTTAACCGGAGTGTTGTGTCCTCCATTCTAGTTCTCTCATCTTATCAAGTTTTGCCTATCTTTTTAACCGGAGTGCTATCTGAGATCTTTCTTACCCCTTGTGTCATTCTTTCAATTGTTTCAGAGGCTGTGTGTTGTTGTTTTCATCAAGTATCATCCCAACTTGGCAAGTTCTTGTTAATTCCTTCCATTTTTCTGATGGAGTGCTATCCAAATTCTGCCATTCTTATTCCTTGACTATACCGTTGCAGTTTCTTATTCTTTTGGGTCGTAAGCTCTTGTTTCATGTCTTTCAACCTGCAAGGTTCTCATAATGTTCCTTGTTCCTCTTTTCTAACGGAGTGTTTTCATATTCGTCCATCTCCGTTGTATTCTTCTTTCATTTTGGTCAACCTCTCAGGCTCGTGGTTTCACTCGTCTGTCAAAGAAGCAACTTAGTTTTACCTCTTCCTCTTTCGTTTTTTTATCCAGTGCCATCTCTAGGATCTCGGGCGAGATCCTCTGTTAGTGTGGGAGAGTTGTGACGCCCGAAGACCGACGTCCCAGAAGATTCCAGAAGTTTCCAGATGTCCCGGGTTCTCCCGTGTGTTTCTTTTGTGCTTGCGTTATTTATTTTGCATTGCATCATGTCATCATGCCATCATGTCTTTTTATCTTTTGCATCTCAACTTAAATAAATCGTGTGGACCTTCGGTTCATTTAAATCGAGGGAAGGATGACTTCTCTTTAAAACATATCCTCCCAATATTTAGGGAGCTATATTATAAATATTCCGTTTGTTTGGAATTAACCAACACACTTGCATATATTCCCCATGCCTCTTTAATTCAAGTTTCACCGTCAAAACCTTCCCTATATTTTTTCTTTTCTCGTTTATCGAGGTTCCTCCAAAAACCTCAACACTTTTGGACATTTTCTAGTCATGCCCTGATTCAATCATTTGAATTTAATTCAAATGAGTTCGATTTTTATCTCTTGCATTCTTGCCTCTCCTATTTTTCGTGGACCGTGGACATTTCTATGAGTCCGAGAAAAATAACCTCTTGCCCAAACTCTACTCCTAACCCCCTCTTTCTTTCCCTTTATTTTTCTTCTCTATTTTCTTTTTCTTCTTCTTTCTCTCTTTTATCAGGAGAGCCCAGCAGCTGCAGGCCTCTAGGCCATCTCAGCCTCCCTAGGCCGGCCCATCCCTCCCTATGGCCATCAGCCTCCTAGCCCATCTGGCCTCCAGGCCCGACCGCTCCTCCCGTAACCCTAAGCCCGACGCTCCTTTTCCCATCGCTCCTCCCTCTCATTCCCCTCGCGCCGCCAGTTTCCCTCGAACCCCCCTCGCTCTCCCCTTGCTCGCCCAGCGCCCGAACCCCCTCGCCCCCTCGCTCCCGAATCCCATCGCTCGATCTCCCTGGCTCGCCCGCACCCAGCGCCGCCGCGCACCAGCATCTGTCGTCAGCCGCCGTTCTCCCTCGCGCCCTCCTCAGCGTCTCGCCCCTGAACGGCTCCCTCCGTGCCATGGAGCCCCTGGAGCAGTTCCCTCCTCTGCATCTCGCCTGCCATGGCGCCTCCAGCCCGGCGCGCCAAGGCCACGTCCGCCGCCAAGGCCTGTGCCGCACCCCTCCAGCGCCAGGCCCGGCCTCGTCCAGGGCGACGGCTCGCCCCTGTCTCCCGCCTTGGACGCCCTCCGGTCGCCGGAGCCAGCAGCCGCGCATGCCCCGCAGCGTCGAGGCCCCTGCCTCGTCCGTCGTCGCCGCCAGGGACTCTTCCCCAGCACCCATCCGCGTCGCCGCCAAGTACCTTGTCCATCGCTTCCTGCCGGTGCTGCCCCGAGCCATGTGCTGCGCGTCCACTTATCCGGAGCCCGCTCCTTCATTTTTTTGCATGTCCGAGACCGCCTTGTTTTGTTGCTGTTGCTTTTCGCCAAGTACACCACAGGCAAGACCCGGACTCCGATGCCCAAGTTCAACTACAGTCGTCTCGGAATCGCCAAGTACCACTACGCACGACGACCCGAACGGCTACGAAACTTGTACCACTACCGTCGCCAAGTCCCGAGACCAACAAGTTCCACGACGACCCCGAGTACCACTACACGAGGGATTCGCCAAGCACCTCACCGAAACGGAACGACTACTTCCTCTACGACCCGTGTACCACTACGTCCCTCGACGACTCGAACCCCCTCCGAAACGAACGCTTCGAAGGTATAACCCCGAGACGATGACCCATGGAATGCATGTGATGTGGTTGTATGAGATGTTTTCCTTGTGTGCGCTGTGCCCGTTTCGTCCTTTTGTCATGCTCCTCGTTTGCCTCTGCGGCAACCCGTGGGAACCCGGTGACGGGATCACCCCACTTTCTATCTTGTTCGACTCGCTCTCCGTTATCTTTTGCACCGGTCTCTCAACGAGTTACCGGAACCGAGATGTTGCCGTTGCATCATTTTCGGATCGTTGCTGTGGCACCCTTCCTTTCCACCACGGTGACAAATACTCCTTATCTTCTTCACGTTAATGTTTAACTAAATTGCATAAACTTGTTCATGTCATCCGCATCATGTTAACAACATTGATATGTGTGAATTGTTGTTTGCTAAAAAATTGCTAAACATGCTCATGGGGATTTTCCCGGAATTGTTGTTGTTATTTTTCGGCCTCATTTAAAATGTCTAAATAGGTAGTTTGTTTTTGCTTCACCTCTTGCCATCTTAACAAACATTTAATCTTGTCTTGTAAAAAAACGAGAGTCAACTAAATAAATAAAATGTGGTGTTTTGTCAATATGCAACTCGTTGCATATTGAGCTCCACTTAACTTGTAGTTTTGTTTGTGCACTTTGCCATGCCATGCATATTTAAATCGGACATGCATCATACTTGGATGTGCATCGTATGCCATGGTTATGATATGTGTGTTTACCCTGTTACTTGTTTCTTTCCGGTTTGCTTCTCTTGTTAGCTTCGGTTTCGTTCCGGAGTTGTGAGGCTTCTTCTTCGTCTTCTTCATGGATCCGTTCTTCTCCCTTGCGGAATCCCAGGCAAGATGATCATACCCTTGGATACCTTTACTACCATTGCCATGCTTAGTTGTCTCGATGCTATCGTTACATGTCGCGCTACCCATATTTTATTGTCAGCCTCTCCTTGTTGCCATGAAACCTCTAACCTTGAAACCTTCCTAGCAAAACAACTGTTTGGCTATGTTACCCGCTTGCTCAGCCCCTCTTATAGCGTTGTTAGTTGCAGGTGAGGATGAAGATTGTTCCAAAAGGGAACTTGTTGTTGGTATATCACAATATCTATTATTATTATAATAACACACATATATACTGGGCATGGGTGGAAGGCTTGGCCTTTTGCTCGGTGTTTTGTTCCACTCATGCCACCTTAGGCGCCGATAAACCGGCATTATGTTCCTTGATTTTGCGTTCCTTACACGATGGGTGGATGGGGACCCCTTGACAGTTCGACTTTGAATAAAACTCCTCCAGCAAGGCCCAACATTGGTTTTAATTTGCTCATAATAACAACTTAATTAATTAATTAAATTGCATAGGGAGTTAGCGCTACCCGAGGATTCTTTCTACATAGCAGGGGGGCCAGTGCTGATGGTGTTGGTCCCAAACGGGGGTCCTGCAGGGCCGCCTTGGGGAAACCCAAGGTATCTGGTATAACCTGTAGCATCGCCCATCCGGTTGTGGCCTAAGACGAGATACGCGAGGCAACTATCAGGGTGTCGACACGCCGGGAGGTCTTGCTGGACTTGTTTTACCATTATCGAAATGTCTTGTGCACCGGGATGCCGAGCCTGATCGGATTTCCCTAAGATAAGGGGTGATGATATTATATTCATCACTTCAGCTAATCGTGAGAGCTTTTGATGGGCTAAGTTGGGACACCCCTGCAGGGTTATGATCTTTCGAAAGCCGTGCTCGCGGTTATGTGGCAGATTGGAATTTGTTAATGTCTGGTTGTAGAAAACTTGACAGAGGATCCGAAGTAAAACACACAACTGTGTGAGTAACCGTGACTGTCTCTTTTCACTTTGAGAAGAGAACACGGTGGGGTTATGTTTGACTCGTATGTAGTTCAGGATCTTTAGCGAGCACTACTTTTGCGACCATTTGCATAGATGCTCATCTTATTCTTGTACTCGTAAGTTAGCCACCATATTATGCTTAGCCGCTGCTGCAACCTCACCACTTTACCTCTTCCTACCCATAAAGCTTTGCTAGTCTTGGTACCCATGGTTATGGGATTGCTGAGTCCTCGTGGCTCAGAGATACTACAACACCAGATGATGGTTAAGCCGAGATGAAGCAGGAGCTGGTTCAAGTACTTCACTGGGAGCTCGATGAAGAGAGTTTGGCCGTATGCTTGTGACGTTTCCGACGATCAGTAGTGGTTTCTACTAGGGGCGATTCGGACCTATGGCTTTATGTTGTTTTTGGTATCTTTCTTTTGGATTGTTGCCCGTAGTCGGGTTGTGATGTTTTGAATGATGTCTTGCTTATGTAATGTTTTGTGTGAAGTGGCGAGTGTAAGCCAACTATCTCCTTTTGCAATTTAATCCCTCTTTTACATGAGTCGTGCAAAGATACCAAACTTGAGATCATTCCAGAATGGGCTTATACCTTTAAGTCGTGCCTCGACACGTAGGAGGTATAGTCCCATCCTGGGCATTACAACAGGCAAAGGGGCCAGCCCTTCGCCAACTTCTTTTCACCAAGGGCTACTACAACCATCATGACCGAAGCAACGTTTGAGTCTTGGATGGGAGCAACCAAGCCTCAAGAGAGTGGTGAGGTTTTCTTATGGACAAGTTATAGCTTACAGAACACTAACGAATAGGAGGTAGAACTATCTGTTTGGCTTGCCGGGGATTGCAGTGATGGGCAATCTTCCCAACTCCTTGTCGAAGCCAAGTTCATGGCAGGAACCTATAACTTCTTGTAGATGAGAATGAATGCAGGATGCAATCCTATCTATATGCATATGAAAATGCTCATGAAATGCTTATGTAATGATCTTGGAATGCTCCTGCATGCATGCAATCTTGGTTGGGGTCCCCCTGCAGCGCTCTTTAATTTTTCTCTTACATGGGGTCATCGCCCCGGCTTGTACAAGGGGTTGCATGCAACTGAGGCAAGGCCTGTACAATGGGTGGCTGCCGGGCTGGGCCCGACAGCCGCGCCTTATGGGTTGAAATTATGAAGATGCTCAATATTCCATGAGTTTTGCAATTTAATGCCATCTCCGGTCTCCAGATGGACTGCGCCAGGTCTCGTGACTCGTACTACCTGGTAAGGGGCTTCCCACTTCAATGATAACTTGTGTGAACCCTTGGCAGACTGAACGCGCCTAAGGACAAGGTCACCTTCCTCAAAACACCGGACATGAACCCTACGACTATGATAACGACGCAGGGCTTGCTGATAGCGTGCAGCACGCGTAGCAGCCCGGAGACGGTTCTCCTCGAGTAACACAGCGTCGCCACGCCAGTGCTGAACTTGCGCTACTTCATCGTAGGCAAGATCTCGAGGAAATCCGTAAATGAGTTCCGTGGGGATAACTGCTTCTTCCCCGTAGACCAGGGAGACGGGAGTGTGCCTGGTAGCTCGGTTTGGTGTCGTTCTGAGGGACGAGAGAATTACCGATAGCTCCTCGATCCATCGCCTGCCATGCTTCTGCAGCGTATCAAAAGTACTTGTTTTGATCCCACACAACACTTCAGCATTCTCCCTCTCAGCTTGTCCATTGCTCCGGGGGTGTGCCACTGAGGCAAATGAGATCTTGCATCCGAGGGCACGAACATATTGCATGAAGGCGTGGCTCGTGAACTGGTTGCCGTTGTCGGAAATGATCCTTGCCGGAACTCCAAAACGGCACACCAGATATTTCAAGAACTTGATAGCTGAATGAGCAGTCACCTTTATCACGACAGCTACTTCCGGCCACTTTGTAAACTTGCCGATGGCAACGAACAAGAATTCAAAGCCCCCGACAGCTCGGGGGATAGGGCCGAGGATATCGAGCCCCTAGACTGAAAACAACCATGAGAGAGGGATTGTTTGAAGAGCTTGGGCTGGCAGGTGGGTTTTCTTATAATGAAACTGGCTGGCTACACTTTCGTGATGAGCTCGTCCACATCTTGGAGGGTTGTGGGCCAATAGAATCCTTGCTGGAATGTTTTCCCAACTAATGCCCTTGATCCAATGTGGGATCCGCACATACCTTTGTGTATTTCAGCCAGCATTTCCTTTCCTACTTCCCGACAGATCCACTTCAATTTCACACCGTTGGGCCTCCTTCTATATAGAGTGTCATCGACAAACTGGTACATACTAGCCCTCCGGGCTACTTTTTCAGCTTCATCTTGGTTGCCAGGAAGCTCTCCGGTTTGGAGGAAGTGGACAATCTACCTTGCCCAAGTTGGAGCCTGGGGCTCGGAAACGAGGACTAGTGGCACCTCCTCTGTTGTGGGAGAACAAGCCTCGTTCGCGGGGTCCATGGGCCCGGCTGGAGGGGGTGGTCCGGCAGGCTGTGAGGAGTTGTTTCTGGCAGGGACTCTGCCGGGAGCAGACGGCTCTACCAGGAGAGGCTTACCGGTGTCCTGCTTTCTCCTTTTTCGGGCTATTATTGCTGGGGATACAGATGGTTGTGTGATATGGAGAACAAAAGTTCCTGGTTCCACATGAAGCTTCTACGCAGCACACTTTGACATATGATCATCTATGCTGTTTTCCAATGGGGTACGTGCTCTGTTTGCAGTCCGTCAAACTACTCCTCTAATCTCCTCATATCCTCGACGTATGCCTCCATCAATGGGGTACGTGCTGTGAATTTCCTTGAATGATCAGTTTCTTAATTCCCAATTCCATTTCAATCCTCAGCCTGACAAAGATCCCATCATACTCAGCTGTAATGTTGGTTGCTTCTTCCCAGGAAAAATTCATCTGGACGACATACTTCAAGTGCATGATGAAGGGGGCGGCAAGAAGCATGCCAGCTCCTACACCTTGTAAGGAAAAGCACCATCAAAATACATAATCAAATCCTGGGGTGATTCCTTGCCGGGGATAGCTGTCTCTGTTATCTCCGCATTAGCGGTTGGCGTCCATTCTGCAATAAAATCTGCCAATGCCTTGCTCTGAATAGTTGATGTGCTCTCAAACTTCAAACCAAAGCTGGATAACTCCAAAGCCCACTCCACTATTCTTCCGGTAGCCTCAGGGTTTAGGAGTATCCTTTCCAACGGAAAACGAGCGACAACCGCGATCTCACGAGCTTGGAAGTAGTGGCGCAGTTTCCTTGAGGCCATGGTGAGACCAAAGATCAACTTTTCCATGCCAGAGTACCTCGATCTAGCCCCCTGTATCAAGGAGCTGACGAAGTACACTGGGCGCTGCACCACTTTTTTCCTTGCCGCGTCCTTGGCGTTGCTCTCGCTGTCGTGCTCACAGTTGTCATGATCCTTTTCTCGCTCTGCCGACCGATGCTCACTCTCTGTTTCATCCACTTCTCGCTGTGCTGCCAAGGCTGCACTGACCACTTGGTTGGTTGCCACTAAGTACAGCAACAAGGGATCCTGAGGCTTGGGAGCAACCAAGGTAGGCCTTCAACTCTTGCAAAGCTGCATCTGCTTCCGGGGTCCACTACATGGGCCATGCCTTCTTCAAAATTTTGAAGAATGACAGGGCGCGCTCGGCACGCTTTGAGATGAATCTGCTTAGCGCGACAACACATCATGTTAGACGCCTCACATCCATAACTATCCTCGGCGCTTGAATCTGCCCGATAGCCTTGATCTTGTGGGGGTTGGCGTAGATCCCGCGATGGGATACGAAAAACCCAAGTAGCTTGCTAGCGGGAACATCAAATACACACTTCTCCGGGTTGAGCTCCAAATTGATCTTGCGCATGTTTGCAAATGTCTCCTCCAAATCCTGAATAAGGGTGGCCCTATCCTTGGTCTTGACCACAATATCATCCATATAGGCTTATATATTTCTGTGCAGCTGTGGCTCCAAACCCATCTGAACTGCCCTTGCAATAGTGGACCCGACACTCTTTAATTTGAATGGCATGCGGATAGAGCAGTACGTACCACATGGAGTGATGAACGACATCTTCTCTTCTTCTTCCTTGGACATGAATATTTGGTGATACCCAGAGTATGCATCCAGAAAGGAGAGCAAATCACAACTTGAAGTGGAATCCACAATCTGATCAATACGCGGCAAGGGAAACAAGTCCTTCGGGCAAACCTTGTTGAGATCTCTGAAATATATGCAAAGCCTCCACTCCCCATTAGCCTTCCGGACTACCATTGGATTTGCCAAACACGTTGGATGTAGCACTCCTCTGACCAAACAAGCTGCCTCAAGTTTCTTGAGCTCTTCTGCAATGAACTGCTGCCTCTCTAGGGCCTGCTTCCGGACATTTTGCTTGACAGGTCGGGCATGTGGGTAGACAATAAGGTGGTGCTCGATTACCTCCCAGGGAACACCGGGGATATCAGATGGTTGCCAAGCAAACACATCGATATTCACCCGCAGGAAGGCAACAAGCGTCCTTTCCTATTTGTCATCAAGGGCGGCGCTGATAGTGAAAGTACTATCAACACCAGCCAGCCCTACCGGGACCTTCTTAACTTGGGGTGCAGCGACCCTGGATCTCTTGTTGTAGGAACACTCCGGCACGTTGTCAATAGGTGTAGTGCACTCGATGGGGGCACGCTTCTCGGACTCTTTGCCAGAGGTCCTACAATCCTTCTTATTTCCTTTACTTTCCTTGACAAGAACTGCAGTTGCCGCTGCCTCTGCGGCGACTGCGTCCCGATTCATCTTGTCCACACAAATGATTGCATCCTTCTCATCTAATGGGTTAGTGATAACTCCCAGTGGCCCATGCATCTTCAAGGTGTTGTAGGCATAGTGGGATGCCGCCATTAATTTGGCTAGTGCCACGCCTCTAAGAATCCTGTTGTACGGTAGGGGGAAATCAACCACATCAAACACAATCATCGTAGTCCGGTAGTTCAATTCTCCCCCAAATGTTACCGGCAACGTGATATTTCCCTTAGGATGACTCATGCAGGGATTAACTCCTTGAAACGTGCAGGTAACCTCTAGCTCTTCCTCTGCTATCTGAAGCTTGCTGATAACTGCTGGGGAAATCAGATTCCACCTAGCCCTGCCGTCCACCAACATCTTTGTGACCTTGAGCTTGTGAATTGTTGGGGTGACCAACAACGTCAAGCATCCTACCGTGGTGGTACGGCTAGGATGATCCTCCTCGTCAAAGATGATGGGCGTACGTGACCATTTGAGCGGCTTCCGGGCCTCTGGAGCTAGCTCCACGGCATTGACTTCTCATGCCCACCACTTAAGTTGACGGTGAGAGGCATGCAAAGATGCATCTCCGTCAATGCTCAGGGTGTCGTTGGCCTTCTGAAACTCTTGCTCACTGGTTTCCTCTCCATCCCCTCCATCACTATCATCATCACAGACTCCCTTTTCTCTACCTCTGGTGGGCTTTCCTTGGTTCCGAAGGGGTTTGCCGGAGCGATTTACTTCACCACCTCGGCCCTTACTGCCAACAACATTCTGACCCTTTTCCTTATCACGCTTCTAATACTCTGCTCTCTGTCTCTTGACAAGCTTCTCAACCTGATGACACTTTTGAAGGTCATGGCCCTTGTTCCGATGAATCTTGCAATACAGCCCATCACTTTTCCCGTCTTTCTCGGCAGCAGCGGCTTCCCGACAGTTAGTGCACACGACAACTTCCTTGCCGGGGGCCTCAGCTTTTGCTTTCTTGCCGGTACTAGGCATACCCGATCCTTCAACAGTCATCACTGCCTTATCTCTCCGCTTCTTACTGTGCTTTTTCTCTTCTTCCGACTGGTTGATTCATCATCATCCTCTGAATCAACATTGATGCAATCTTCCAGTCCGGGCAACTTCCTTCCCTCCTCCATCCGAGCACACTTATCCACCAGCGTGTAGAGCTCCTTCACAGTCTTGGGCAACCACACGTTCATATTAGAACGAATCCGGTGGTTGCGCACATTAGACTGGAAGGCGGCTATTACTGCTCCCGGATGGATATTTGGTATATTTCTATGAACTTCGCTGAATCTTTGTAAATACTTATGGAGGGTTTATACTTCCTTCTGTTAGAGAAGATGCCAGTCGCTAGGCCTGCCGGGCTCTTGGTGGCCACCGGTGAAGGCGCCAATGAATTCATGGCACATGTCATCCCATGACGAAATAGAGTTCTCCAGCAGGTGCATCAGCTAAGACCTGACATTAGACTTGAGGGCCAAAGGTAAGTAGTTGGCAAACACCTTCTCATATCTTTCCTCGGCAGCCTGAACAACGATTGTGTAGATCCTCAGGAACTCCACCGGGTTCAGTCTCCCGTCATACTTCTCAGGTATCTCTGGTTTGAATGTGTGAACGGACGGCCAACGGACTGGCCGCAACTCACGAGTAAAGGCAGGACAGCCAACCTCGAAAGGTAGGCTCCCGCCAATACTGAGCGTGGGCTCGTCGATGTCAGGGCCGTCGCACCTGTTGGTCCGGCGGAGGTAGTCGTGGCATTGCTCAATAGCAACGCACGCGTGTCCTCTCCGCCTATCCTACGGGGCTCGTCGTTGGCCTAGACATGCTCGGGGGTTAGAAGAAGCCATCAAGACTTTGTCGAGGTCTTAATTCTGTTGCGCTCGCGCTCTCTGCCATGGTGGGGACTGCATCTTTGGGACGGCTCCCTCCGTACTGTCAGCAACACGAGTCATTGCTGTTGCTTGGGGAAGCTGCAGCCGGTCAGCTCGCCACGAGCCCCCAGCTTCGGCAAAACCGAGCAGACTTTGGATGGTGGCATGACATTCGTCCATCTGCTCGGCAGCTGGCGGGAACCTCAGCAGCAGCTGAACCAGCGCCATGTCCTCCGAGGCTGTACTTGGCAAGGGTGATGATGAAGTCGATCGCACCATCGCCCGGCTCCTGACGGTGCCTGCAACGGCAGCATTGCGCCCCCTGCTGCTGTGGGGCAACCACCTGGATGGCAGGGGGTGCGGCGAAGGCGCACGAGGACTAGCGGCTTGTTCGACCTATCCCGGGGGAGGCGCACGCGCTGCGACTGTGCATGTGGTGGGAACAGTCAAAGGGCGGAGATTCGCCTTGGTCCGAGCGCCATTGTTGCGGCTGTGCTCGTCGACGGGTGAAAGGGGCACATATGGAGTATCCCCTTCGCCCGGGCCTTGGGGAGCATGGCCGTCGGGGTGTTGATGATGCTGCTCGCCTCTGGTGCCTCCTGCTCCCACATCGGCCGGGGAAGTGGTGATGGCGCCGCCTGCTCTGACCACATCCCAGTAGCTTCCGCGTCCTCGCATGCCTCCGCACCTCCCGCATCGTTAGAGGCCGTGGGTGGCGGAGCCGTCGAGGTGGATGGACGCGCTGAAGAAGCGGGTTTCTTCTTGGGCGCCATCGTTAATGGCGCCGTTGAGGATGAAGATGGTGATGAAGATGACGCACTGCGCACGCCTTCAGGTTCGTGTAAGCGAGCCCCCTACCTTGCGCGCCATAGATGTCGGGGGAAATGACGGGCATCTATGGGACCAAGAGGCCCCTTGCCAGTTCGGCAGGGGGACATCGTGTTGCACAAAGGGAAGACGAGCATGCGACAGCACGACAGAGATCCACAGGCAGTTTTACCCAGGTTCAGTCCGCCGTTGTGGCGTAAGACCCTACTCCTCCTTTGGTGGATGGATGGTGGAAATGAGGTGGTGGAGCGTAGTACACTTGCCCGGCAAGGGTTGCTTCAGGGCAGTAGCGACTACGCGCGTATGAGGGTATGAGTTCTCCAATCTTCTAACCGTGTCTACGATTGCCACGGGTCTCCTTTTATAGATCAAGGGGTCACCACAGTGGCAAAGTAGTCATTGTGCACTGATATGATAGCAACAATGCTATCATACCTGACTCTGCGAGCTGACAGGGTGCATTAAATGCGCCACTTAGCATCACATCACATGTTGCCCGGCAAGGCTTGCCGGGCTATCTTGCCAGCTCCGCGCCTGCTTGCTCAACATGTTGCAGGACGGATGTCATATGTGCGTTCTTCCTGTAGGGAGAGGCTGTCATGTGGCTAATGGCTGCCACTTAGTCACTTTGCGGCTTGACACCGCACTGATCGACGACATGAGTCATGGAGGAGTGGTTGGTGAGATGGTGTAGCCTCCGCGAGTCCCGGCAGGCTCTGCCAAAATGCATTGGCTGTCTTCTTCTAGAGGTGGCCTCGCCCCTTCCCGGGATGGCCTACCCGGCAAGGGAGGCCTTTCTATTGGCGATATCTTGCTTCTATGGCTTGGCCTTGGTCCCTCTGATCTGCTTGTTGGTTCCTCGAACCTCTTGGTTTCTTGTACTTTGATTTGTGTTGGTGCCTCAACCTTGCTCCTGTGCGTGTGCACAGTCAGGGCAATAGACCCAGGGTTTGTTGCACCGACATATGGAAATTACTTTGGGTGATGCTGCCAAATTGCTTGATAATATATGGCAAATTATTCACAATGGCATACCAAAAGAGCTCCTACTAGTAAAAAAGTTCATTCGGTTGATGAAATTAATTCTTTGAGTGAAAAAGTGATGCGCTTATGAAAATGATTGCTAGTAAAAATGCTCCTATTGATCTTAATGATGTGCCTTTGTGTACTTTGATTGAGAAAAATAGTGATGCCGTAGATGTGAATTTTATCTCACGAAATAATTTCAGTAACAATGCTTATAGAGTTAATTTCAATCCTAGGCCTTTTAATGGAAATTCTTCTAATAATTATGGTATCCTACGATAATTCTTTTTATAATTATAAGGAATGCCTCTGATCTAGATAATAATATTAAAGAATTTATCAAGACCCAAAAGGATTTCAATACTTCAATAGAAGAAAAGTTGAATAAGATTCATGATATGTCTAGGAGTATTGATATAATTTCTCATGATGTAGGAAATCTCAAGTTAAAAATTTATGTGCCCAAGGTTGAGGAATCAATTAAGTCTTTATACATTTCTATGGATGAAAGTAGGAAAAGAACCGCTATGCTTAGAGCTAAAAGATAATTTTTAGAAAGAACATTTTCTAGTGATTTCTTTCATAAAAATGATGAAGATGTTAAAGTGATTGCTTGTTTAGAAAATTTAGAATTGATGATAAAGGGACTGAAGAATAGTCAACTTTAGCTAGAACGTGCCAAGATAATTTAGAGGGTGAACATATTTTTGAGAAAATTGATAAAAGTGGGTTTGGAGAGGTCAAAACTTTAACTAGTGATGTGCTCGCTCTTTTGGATTACAAGGACTTTAATTATTATAATTTCTTTTTGATTGATTGTACCTCTTTGTTGCAATCCATGATAAATTCACCTCATGCCTATGGATAGAACAAAGCATTTACTAAACATATTGTTTATGCCATGATGAAAGCTTTAGAAGAAAAGTTGGAACTAGAAGTTTCAATTCCTAGAAAATTACATGATGAATGGGAACATACTATCAAAGTCAAGATTTAAAATTATGAGTGTTTTGCTTTGTGTGACTTGGGTGCTAGTGTTTCCAGAATTCTGAAATGTTTATGTGATGTGATTGGTCTTACAGATATTGAAGAGTGTTCTTTAAATTTGCACTTGGCGGATTCCACTATTAAAAAACCTTTGGAAAGAATTAATGATGTTCTTATTCTTGCAAATATGAATTTTGTGTCCATTGATTTTATTGTGCTTGATATTGATTGCAATCTGTCTTGTCCAATTATACTTGGTAGACCGTTTTGACGCACTATAGGTGTCGTGATTGATATGAAAGAAGGGAACATTAAATTCCAATTTCCTTTGAGAAAGGGTGTGGAACACATCCCTAGAACAAGAATTAGGCCACATTATGAATCAATCATGAGGGCATCGTATGGATCTAGAACTAAAGATCACAATACTTGAGATCTATGTGTTATGCCTAGCTGGGGGCATAAAACGATAGAGCTTGTTGGGAGGCAACCCAACTTGTATCTTTTTTCTTTTTGGTTTTCTTGAAGTTTTACAATAAATAGACAATTATGCATCTGGTTAGATGTGTTTTTGTGGTTTAAATAAGTGTTTGTGTGAAGTAAAGTCTTTGGGATGATTTGGTTGATAGTTAATTTGATTGCGTTGAAAATCAGAGACTTTTTGCGTTAGTGCTAGAATTGTTGACGGCTACTGGAAAGTGATCAATTCATGATTTTTTTACATGTTATCAACATACAAGTTGCCCACATTTTCCTAATTTTTTAGAATTTTTATGGTTACAGAAGTATGACCAACAATTGCGTCTTTATAGATTGTTTTATTTTTGATAGTTTCTGTTTTCGTTGTGTTATGTGCTTATTTCAATGAATCTATGGTTTCTTTTGAAGAGTTTAAGCCATGGAAAAGTTAGAATACAGTAGATATAATATAATAACTAAATATGACTTGATTGCTACAGTACTTAAAGTAATGTTTGGTTTTGTTATACTAACGGATCTTACGAAGTTTTGTTGAGTTTTGTGTGATTGAAATTTTCAAGTTTTGGGTGAGATCATGATGGATGAAGGAATAAGGAGTAGCAAAAGGCAAAGATTGGGGATGCCTGAGGCACCCCAAGATAATATTCAAGAAGTATCAAGCAACTAAGCTTTGCGATGCCCCCGAGTGGCACCCTCTCTCTAACGACCATCGGTATTTTACTTGGAGCTATATTTTTATTCATCACATACCATGCGTTTTGCTTGGAGTATCTTGTATGATATGAGTCTTTGCTTGTTTTTATTTTTAGTTTGTGTGATCTATCCTTGCTAAACACACTTATTTGAGAAAACCAATTGATGCTATGTTTGCTCTTTATGCTTCACTTAATTTTATAAAGCTATGGAATTGCTCTAGTGCTTCACTTATATATTTTTGAGCACGGTGTGCTTTAATGTTTTTGAGGAAATGCCCTCATGCTACACATATATTTATTTGAGAGTTAGTAAATTTTTAAAAGAAATTATCTCATGCTTCACTTCGATTATTTTAAGATAAATATATGCTCATGTTCTTAACTTAGATTTGGTTGAGCCTATCAAAAGCAATATATGAAACTAGTCCCAAAGTGATAGATATTCAATAGGATATAATAAAAACTTTCATGAAGATCATTGGACAAAATAAACTTGATTCTTTGTAATAGGTTAAAGATATGATGATAGTGATATGTGAGTCATGTTAATGAGTAATTATGTTTTAGTAAGAATGTTGATGTTAAGGTTTTGTGATTCCCTATGCAAGGACGAAAGTCAATAGTTATGCAATGAAATTACATCCTACTTGTGGTGCATTATTCAGTGTCAGTTACGATCAATGCTCTCTTATGTGAATTTTTGTTTTTTTGGTTGGTACCTTGTGAATCTATTTGCTAGCCTCCACTTGTACTATGTAGAAATACTACTTGTGCATCCAAAATCTTTAAACTCAGTTTTTGCATATGAGTCCACCATACCTACCTATATGTGGTATTTCCATGCCGTTCAAAGCAAATTTGTATGCGACATCTCTAAAGTTCAAAATAAAATTCTCTTTTGCGTGCCCGTACCGCTCATGTGGCGGTGAGGGGTGGCCGCTATTTTTCCATGCTAGATGTGTTATTCTCAAGATGAATGTTTATTCACGTGTCATTGCATGAGAGTGCGGTGGTAATAGGGATGCCCAGTCCCGAAATGAAATCAAAATTTACTTTATGTTGTCAAATAATAAATTCCTTGAAAAGTGTTGGTATGGAGGGCACGTGGATACGGTTAGCCATGGATTGTGAAAGAATGGTGGGAAAAGGAATATACTTTCTTTTCTATTTGGGAACCGCCTATGATGTATCTAGCATTGAAAGTATTGGAAAATCTAGTCGTTTTTATTGACGAGGAAAAGTATGCCTCTCAAAATAAATATCTCAATTTAAGCTTTGAGCTCTGGCACCTCTACAAATCCCTACTTCCCTCTATGAAGGGCCCTTCTATTTACTTTATGCAATTTTTATTTTTATTTGAGTCTCCATCTTCTCTTATAAAGCACCAACTAAGGGGCACTATGATCATACTTGAGCATGTGATGTAGCTAATATGTGAGTGTGTTTCATGAATGAATCAATGATTGAGCATGATGGGCTAGGGATAACTTGCTTTAGTATTGGTATTTTGAAAGACATGATTGCTTGTTGGTATGCTTGAGTATTGAAGTCTTCATGTCAAAACTAGACTATTGCTTTGAAAATATAAAAGTCCAAATGTCCATGCTACATTAGAAAAGAATATGTGATGAACATGTTAGGCAACATTGCACATTAAAAATTCTATTTGTTATAATTTACCTACTCGAGGACGAGCATGCATTAAGCTTGGGGATGCTGATACGTCTCCAATGTATCTATAATTTTTTATTGTTCCATGCTATTATATTATCATTCTTGGATGTTTTACAATCATTTTGTAGTAGTTTTATATAATTTTTTGGGACTAACCTATTGACATAATGCCTAGTGCTAGTTGCCATTTTTGCTTGATTTTTATATCACGGAAAATCAATACCAAACGGAGTCCAAACATAGGAAAACTTTATGGAGAATTTTTCTCGCCCAAAAGACACGCAATGGGCCAAAGCAGCACCCGACGGGTGCTCTGATGGGAACACAACCTACCAGGGCGCGCCCAAGCCCCCAGGCACACCGTGGTGGGTTGTGCCCACCTCGGTGGCCACCCACACCGCCTCATCGCTATATAAATACCCAAATATTCCAGAAATCCTAGGGGAGTGGACAAAATTTTGTTCCAGCTGCCGCAAGTTCCAGAACCACGAGATCCAATCCAGAGCCCTTTTTTGGCACTCCGCCGGAGTGGAACATGATCACATAGGGGTTCATCATCCTCATTGGTGCCTCTCTGATGATGCGTGAGTAGTTCACCTCAGATCTACGGGTCCGTAGGCAATAGCTAGATGGCTTCTTCTCTCTTTGTTTCTCAATACAAAGTGCTCTTGGAGAACTATTTGATGTAATGACTTTGTGCGTGTGTTTGTTGGGTTCGATGAATTGTGAGTTTATGATCAGATTTGCCCTGTTTTAATAGCTATACTTGATTATTACAACATCATATATCTTCTCTGATATTTGGGTTTTGTTTGGCCAACTTGATCTATTTATCTTGCAATGGGAAGATGTGCTTTGTAATGGGTTCGATCTTGCGGTTTCCTTTCCCAGTGACAGAACAGGCAGAAAGGCACGCATGTATCGTCGCTATTAAGGATATAAATATGCGGTCTATTCTTACATGAATAGATCTTGTCTACATCATGTCATCGTTCTTATTGCATTACTCAGTTTTTCCATGAACTTAATGCACTAGATGCATGCTGGATGGCGGTTGATGTGTGGAGTAATAGCAGTACATACAAGCAGGAGTCGGTCTACTAATCTTGGACGTGATGCCTATATACATGATCATTGACTTCGATATCATCATAACTATTCACTTGTCTATCAATTGCCCAACAGTAATTTGTCTACCAACCGTTTGCTCTTTCTCGAGAGAAGCCACTAGTGAAATCTACGGCCGCCAGGTCTATTTTCCTATCATATACTTTCATATCTATATTGCCATTTGCTTTTTATTTTACTTGCAACCTTTATTTTTAGATCTATATTATTAAAAACCCAAAAATACATCACTGAAATTTATTTGCCGTTGTTCCATTTGCCACTAATCATCTATCCTTTTACCAATCAATTACCCGGGAGGGATTGACAACCCCTCTTACACGTCGAGTTGCAAGTATTTGTTATTTGTGTGCAGGTACCATTTACATAGTGTTGGTTGGTCCTCCTACTGGTTCGATAACCTTGGTCTCATCACTGAGGGAAATAACTACCGTAGCATGCCATCCTCTTTGGGGAAATACCAACGTAGTTCAAGCGACATCAACTACCACAATCAATATCCATTGCATCGAAACTAGAAAGTAAAAAAGGATAATACAAGAATAAACACCAATGACATACGAAGATGCATAAATAGCCAGATCAGGAGGAGATTATTGAGAGAGAGCAGTTACGACCGGAGGGGAAGCTCACCTTGGCATCAACCATTGCTTGATGCTGCTGCCACTCCTCAAAATCTACATGTGGTTGCATGTCCCGACCACGGCACACATGCTGCAATGCGAAGACACCTTGCATCGATGCTGATCTTGTGGACCTTCTCATGCCACGCGATGTCATTGTTGCTGCTCTCTAGCACGGACTTGGTCCTCGTGTACGGTGTGCAGGCCACCAAGGCTGAGCTCTCATATGCGTCGCCATTGTTGGCTTTGTCGGCAGCAAGGTTCCTCATATATGGAGGGGCCCCATATTGGTTGAGCTATTTCGAGGCCTCACGGTACACATTGCTGCCAGTGTGCTCGAAGGCATACCTTCGGTGTGCCAGGCGAGCGCATTTCGAGTTGTCGGGCATGCCATCCTGAAACACTGTCGGGACCCCAACCTTAAGTCACACCAGTCTAGCATGTAACACATCATATCATTTTGCGGCCTCACGCACGACAACCCATGGCCGCCGCCTTTACCTAGCTGGGACCGTTTATGCCTTTTGGCTCATGTATATGACTGTGTCGCTAGCATCCATATGACAAAGAACCCGGGCCGACATGACTAGTCATAAACCAAGGTGGCACAAATTTACAGCTACATGCATACATGACCCAACAATGCATGTGCAGGCCAGCAGCAACTGTAACCGGCCTGTAGCAAGCTATCAAGACTCCCATAAACACTTCGTGACATTTCCCCATAGGGAGAGACACAAGAGCAAACAAGGATACATGATGGTCAATCCAGGTGTTCGGGTTGGAAGCACTAGGAGGCATTTCCCCATAAGGAAGGCTACCAAGAATAAACAACTAGCTGTCAGATCCGACACATACTAATGCATTTCAACTATACACATAATATGCACGATATGTATAGATACAACATGGCATCACAAGGTAACTCTATGACTCATGTATTTATTTAAGAGGCTCCAAAGAGCCATACATAACATGATATTACAAACAAAGCATAACATGTCTGAGTACAGACAACTACGCATGAAAAAGGCTAGGAAGCCAGACTATCTACAAGACCCTCCCAAGGGTACAAGATCGTAGCTAGGATACAAGCTACTCGTCGAAGTCCAAGTGGAACTACTAGCGAGACCAAAGTCTCCTCTGCAAAAACATAATTAAGAAAACATGACTACAAATGTACTCAGCAAGATTTGCATCAGAACTAGCTACATATGCATCAGTATCAACAAGGGGGTTTGTGGAGTTTAACTGCAGCAAGCAAGCTTTGACTCAGTGGCTATCATGTACTACGACTACAAAATTTCTTTGAAAAGATAAAGCGCACATGAGTCCAAATACACAACCATGTATCCTCTCCCGTCTCCCTACGAGAAGGCCATCCATAGCACTCACAGTTATCTTGGGGACTTTAGAGTATCGACTTCAAGTTTTCTATGACCATATAAGTCTCCATGTAGTCCATATCCGATGAAGCAGCTATTCGAGTAGATCATTTATAACCCTGCAGGGGTGTACTTATTCACACATGTTTCCACCACTTAGCGCCTGCACACGACATGTGCTCATCAGACTTCAAGCGAAAGTGGGCGTGGGTGTAGACCATGACCTGACTAACCACACAAGACTCTAGTCCAGGTTTATCGTCTATCTGAGAACTGACCCGCAATGGAAGTCCGGCTGAAGCTTCCATTACAGCCTCAGACGATGTGTATAGGGTTCTCAAGTTCACCTCGTTGGATGGTTCTACGTGTGGTACACCCGACCACACGGCTTCCCGCATCAAAGCCTACCACTCTAGTGAGTGCTAAGCTCGCCCCCAACACAACCAATAACACCAGAAAGTAGTTGCAACTCCTGGACAGAGATCAGGGCGGTTAATAACTCGAGTGGGGTCATATTTCATGGCCCATTTTGTGGTAGTAGATGTTCTTGCATAAAATACACATGACTCGGATCTTAAGGATGGTCTCAATGAGATAACCCACCATGTACTCCTACATGGCCTCTCATCGCTACCTTTACCAAATCATGTTCACACACTTAGCTCTCATCATCGGAACACCATCGATTCACCCAAATCCATCACCCAGATGAACCAGGCCTGACACAACTCTTAGCATAGCAAGCATAACATATATAGCATGGTAAAAATCAAAATAGAGGCTCAAGAAACTCCTAACCATGTTAGTAAGGTTTTACTATTTACTATGGCAAGACAGGTCATGCAAAGGAAGTGGGTTCAACTACCGCAACAAGTAACACTTGAAATAATGTAGTCTGCATGCAGTAAAAGAGAGCAGGAGCTAGAGACTGTGATTGTATCGAAATTCTCAAGGGGGTTTGTGTAATGCCCAGGATGGGACTAAACCTCCTATGTCTCGAGGCACGACTTAAAGGTATAAGCCCATTCTGGAATGATCTCAAGTTGGTATTCAGAGCCTTCTCCGACCTAGGAGCCCCCACTAATTGATCGAACTGTTCACGGTTGAGTCTAGGCACACACTTAAAATGTTTTGAGTCCTATATATATATCGGAGAGTAGGATTTCTTTTGCTCCTCATCTCTTTTCACTCTGGTGAGGACTCCTGACGATTACTTTTATCTCTTCTACTCTCAAAAATTCACCAATTTTTTTTAGGATCATGCGAGTATTGTTTGGATTATTCCGATGTCTTTGTGACGAGAACATTGTTCTCGATGCCTCCTATCATTTAGGGGTTGTGGCAGTGTCCCGGGGAGTTGAGCTCCGAGGTGTTGTCGTCACAAATATATCGCAACAGTTCTGGAATACTTAAGACGGCCGACATCGAAAACTCTCCTATGCGGTTAGTGGCAAGATAACCCCGACATCACCCAGTACTGGGGAGGTAGTTCGGGAGTATTGCCATAGCTTGTATAGCAGATGCGTTTCGAAGGTCCGAGGTAAACGGTTTTCGGAAATAACTGGTTATGTGTTGAAGGATGGATACAGCTGGATGTAGGATTAGAGTTGAGTGCACGATGCTTCCCCTGTATCCCCAACACCTGATTGCATAACTAGAAACTTTCGGAAATTAATAGGTGGGTTCATCTAGTAGTTCGTAGGCATTCTTCCAACGAATGCATGATATGGAGTTCGGGGTTCTACATTGAGTGAAGTGGTTTTATGGGCGTTGTTCCGACCGGGAGTTGCATCTTAAAGGGTCCTTGGCTATGCTGATCCGGGGATTGCAAAACCCTTTTGTAACACGTTCCATGAGCTTTCAGCACGAATATGTGGAACGAAGCTTCTATCTTGTATTTGTTCTATCTGCTCCTTGTTGTTTTTATTTACCTTTTGTTCTCCCAAGTGGTTTCTCGCCAAGTTGATGTACCTACGGAATTCATTCGTTCAATTCTCTGTTCGAATGATATTGTGAAGATCATGTTGCAACATATCTATCCTTTTGCAATTTCATCCCTATTTTTACATGAGTCGTGCAAAGATACCAAACTTGAAATCATTCCAGAATGGGCTTATACCTTTTAGTCGTGCCTCGACACGTAGGAGGTATAGTCCCATCCTGGGCATTACAGTTTGCTTGCCTAAAATATCAACATGGTAGCACTGCATATTTCATGGTCATACCCAGTGCCACTCGCAGGAGCAGAACCTGTCGAGCAGAACTGTACGAGAGATACAATCAATACAAATCATATGCAACGATATGATGCATGAACATGACATGACAAAATGAATGTTGGTTGAGCTAACGCAATTATCAACAATTTAGATGGAGTTGGTTTGAACCCTACGTTCAAAATCATCATCCATATATGGTATTTCAAATACCATTTAATTGTTTTGACCTGATCAACAAGTATAACTTGTTTTTCCATGCATTAAAATTGTACCAATGGATAGATTGAATTTTTTCTGATATTTTTTCATATATAAATTATTTCATTCTAAGCTACGGTTAATTTTCTATGTGTTTTTGAAGTTTAGCTAATTTTCTAGAATTTCCAGGTATTTCCAAAAAAATGCAATAATCCAGAAAAGCTTTATTGCGTCAGCGGTCAACGGGGCCAACCTAGGTCAAATCGGACCAGTGGGGCCCACTGGTCAGTGACCTAGTCAGTTAATCTTTGCACTAATAAAAAAATGTCAATTGGTTGGCCCCCATATCATTGAAACTTGGGAAGTCAAAACTAGTCCGAACGAGTGAAACCCGCCGGCGGTTAGTCATCGGCAAGGCCCGAGATGGCGGATTGCATTGGAAGTTCACCACAAAGCATCGTTCGATGCACCGTTGGGCTCTCTGGATAGCTGATGCCATAACGAGTCGATTGGTGGTGGAGGGCGAGCCTGGGGTGGCCAAAGTCGATGGCGGCGACCTCATTTGTGACCGCCAGAGTTTGACTGTGTACAACGACGCGACAGCAGCATGCAAACGGGTGAACTGAAGCATGAGTGAGGCACTACGCGATGTGGTGAGCGTGTTAGGCAGCACATGGTGACCAAATGGTTGTTGGAGCAACACCAACGACGAGCTTGGGAGGCGGGGGTTCTCGGTCTCGATGGATGTTATGGCTAGAGCTCGAATTCGAGCACACGAGCAGGGGGAAATGATGCAGGGGCTCACAGAAAACTCTGTGGTACGCTCGGAGGAGGCACGAATCGCGATGAAGTAGCGACGGTGGTCTCGTTCGCGCATGTTTGAAGATTATGGCGGTGAGGACGAGGCAGGGCTTCCGTGGAAGCGTGGCTCAGCGGAGAGCTTCAACGCGAGGGTGCGGGGCTCGGGGACACGGGGTGAAGGCTCATGGGTGGCCGTGGCCGAGGCGGTGCTCGCCGGCGCTCTCGGACGTGGCCAGGTCCAACTAAGAGAGAGCATAGGATGAGAGGAGTACGGGGGAGATTGAGAGGGAGAACTAGACGACTTTTGGAGGCTACGTAGCGCTTTAGGGGAGGTGGGGATAGCAGGTAGAATGGAGGTGGCGCGACGCGTGCACGTGCGCTCTCGCCACACGCCCGTATCCTTATGGTGTGAGGGCGGGGATGACTGGCAGGGGAGGCCCAGGTGCTGGGCCAGGTAAGGCTAGGTAAGCCTTTTCCTTTTTCTGTTTTCTTTTTTATATTTCGTTTTCTCTATTTTGATTTAGGTTAGGAACTAAATCATTTTCGTAAATTCTGAAAATTATTATGGATGTTAATTGAATTATTCCAGAACCCCACAAAAATGGCTCCATTTTGGGTTAATCGAATGCCCATTTATGTCCTGAAAAAATGTGCTTCATTTTTGGTTTAGGTTTTAACCTTGTGCTAAAATCATGAACATTTTCGAAGGGCATTTTTTGTTCATTGAAAAATATTTTAGTTAAAATATTTAATTTAATTTGGTTCTAGGGTTTGAATCAATCCCCAATTCAAATTTAAATGAAATTTAAACATGGTGCAAGCAAGATGCTAGTCTAAGTCATAACCAGAACTAGGGACATGACAAACACCTACGGGGAGGTCGTGCCCATCTTATGAGACTTCACGCCTCGTGCATGTTGCCATTGCCGCTGACGCCATCTGCTTGTGGTTGCCTGTCCCCGCTTCCGCACACATGCTGCTATGCGGAGTAAGATGGATGTAGAGTCGGTGGTGTCTAGGAGTTCCATTTGGTATTTTCGGGTTAATGTCATATGTCCTCTCAGCTAGTTAATGTCTGCAGTTACATTTGCTATTTTTTGAACTATTCATTTATTTATGTCACCCCAATCTATGCTCCAACCCGATTTTCCGTTATAATTAATTTAAAGGAATAACAGGTCTTGTGCCCAGGCATGGGTGTGCGTGTCAAGTAATTATAATCCATCTCTTTTTAATGGAATAAACAAAAATTGCAATGACCAGGAACAAGAAATCTTTGCTCCTTCTGCTACATACTCACATATCAAGCTTTCAAGGTATATCTATTTTTCAGGTCTGGTAAGATTCAAGAAACGGAGAGCATATTACCCATCTTCCATCAAATTTACATGGGGCTTAGAGTTTGGAACAGACTTAAAATTGGAAAGTAATTCGTGAAAACAGAGCAACTGCAATAGGGTGCATCTTCACATGATTAAGACATAAAGGAGTTCCACTCTTGACAGTAGAAAGGGGGGAAAATACTAGAAAGCAGCAAGCGGAACACTCACATTCAATATCTCTATTTCAAATCAAAAACATATAACTACTACATCCCTGGTAAACTAAAGATGTGTTGGAGGAAACAAGAGGCAAAGAGAGAGGACACCAAATTAGCTATTTAGGCCACCCATGTCGCACCTCCTCGCGATTTGACTTCCTGTTGAGGCATCACTGAGTGGCGATGTCGTGGCGACATAGCTCTTGGAGAAGACAACCCTCTATAGTTCTTACCATTCTTGTTTAAGAACTAAGCAGTTAATGGCATACATATATTTATAAGAAAACATATATACTACGCATGCATCAAACTTTTCTCATCTAAGGAACATAATATACTTCATCGTTTATATTGATTAGCATAGTATAGTACTGCACATGTAGCGAAAACACCAAGCAACCAAGAACCTCCTGGATCAACAACAGAAACAACCAAGATGCACTAACTTTCTAATTCAAAGGAATAAACATATATAACCGTGCATGATAAACAAACTAAACTCACATGCACCGCAAAAAGGGACCTCTTCTGTATCTATTTTCATATGAGGAGCACCAAACAAATTTCTAGTGAAGTATCATCACAAAAATGGTGATGGTAAGTGAAAAGGAAAATACTACACAAATTTTATCTACGAAAAACTATAATAACTAAATTTCAAAGATAAATGGTGGTGCAAGTGGAATATTATGCCATATTTTGCAAAAACCATGGAAGGTAAAGCGCATCACAAAGGAATGGAATTTATTCAATCACTCTAAGAAGATATGGCTGGTAGTAATGAAAAGTGTGTATTGCCAACCATAGACAATGAGATCATTCAAACCGCAAGCTTCCAATGGAAGACTGTAGGATTGAAAGTATGTCTAAAGGGGGGATTAGACTACTTTTGACCAAATAAAAAACTTTCCTTTTCTCAATTATAGTTGTTGGCCGATTTTAGCAATTAGCAGAAGTCAAGCAATCAACCTACACATGCAATTCTAAGAGTATAGCAGCAGAAAGTAAAACATTGCATATGAAGCTAAAGGGAAGGGTTTGGAGAAGGCAAACGCAATGGAGACACAGAGTTTTTGGCGTGGTTTCGAAAGGTGGTGCTGTCGTACGTCCACATTGATGGAGACTTCAACCCACGAAGGGTAACGGCTGAGCGAGTCCATGGAGGGCTCCACCCACGAAGGGTCCACGAAGAAGCAACCTTGTCTATCCTACCATGGCCATCACCCACGGGACTTGCCTCACTCGGGTAGATCTTCACGAAGTAGGCGATCTCCTTGCCCTTACGAACTTCCTGGTTCAACTCCACATCACGACGGAGGCTCCCAAGCAACACCTAACCAATCTACAAGACACCACTCTTCAAAAGGTAATAGACGGTGTGTTGATGATGAACTCCTTGCTCTCGTGCTTCAAGTGATAGTCTCCCCTACACTCAACTCTTTCTCACAGATTAGGGTATGGTGTAAAAAGAATTGTACTGGAAAGCAACTTGGGGAAGGCTATAAATCTAGATTTAAATGGTAGGAATGGAATCTCTTGAGCTCAACACATGAGTAGGTAGTTCTTTCTTAGAAAATGAATGGTGGAAGTGTAGGCACGTACTGATTTATCTTATAAATGAAGAAGAAGGGGTGGAGGGGTATATATAGCCTCCACACAAAATCTAACCGTTACATACATTTGACTAATCTCGATGGGGCCAAATAGTTAAATTTGGTGGCACTTATTTTTTCAAGTATATGAATGTTAGATATCTTGGTGGGACTGACTATAACAATTTGGTGGGACCGATGTGCTAGGGTTTAGGGAAAACTTCATCTCGGTGCCACCGATTGCACCACCACAATGAGGCCGTGGTGAAGCAATAAGCAACAGGGAATCTATATTGCTAACTCAGTGGGACCGATTCCAAAAACTTAGTGTGACCGAAACAATTGTAACAAGTCACAGAGCGCTGGCAAGGCTGTCTCGGTGGGACCTAAACAATTGCAACAAGTCAAAGAGCGCTGGCAAGGCCGTCTCGGTGGGACCAATACCCGTATTGGCCAGATCGATTTGTTAGGGTTTAGGTAGTGGCTATGTCAAATGAACTCGGTGCGCCAGGTAGGAAAGATCGGTGGGGCCGAGTTTAGAAATTTGGGTTTGGACATATTTGGAATGGGAAAGTAGCTGAGGGTCTTGTAGCAATATCATTAATCAGTTGAGCAACCAAATCATTAAGCAACACCTCATCCCCTTTTAATAGCATTGGCTTTCCTATGAACTCAATGTGATCTTGTGTCACTAAAATAGAAATGAAGAGTCTTGAGCATTTTCCAATCTTTGTCCTTATCATTTTTAGGGGTCTACCTCTCCAGTCCTTGCCATGCCAATCATTGAACATCTTGAAATGTTTATCTTGAATGGATATTAGTTCAATGAGCTATATGTTATTATGAATTACCAAAACCACCCGAGGATTAGTGTAACGCTCCGGACACACCCGCCGGTGGTCGTTACTCCTGGCGGGATCTAGACTGGCCTCACATATCAATACTAGTCTTTTCTGCGCACTTTGTCCTCACTCGTGCGCACCCGGGAGCAACTTCCCGGTCGGTAACCCATCCTGAAACTACTCCAAGCTGAGCACGCTTAACTTTGGAGTTCTATCCGAATGGGCTCCCGGAAAAGAAGGAATTCCTTATTGATATGAGTAGTCTATCATCCCTAATAAGCCAGGCCATCACAATTAGTTGCACTTTCAATCTCCCCTTTTTGGTAATTGATGAAAACATGTAGATTAAAGTTTCAACAAATGATTCAGTGAATGAAATATATTGTTGCTTTGAGAAGTATGTGATAAGAAAGAGCTCCCCTTAAATTTGTGCATTATTAATAAAATTGCGTTTGAATGCGAATGCACAATTGATTAGGATCATCAGACACTCTTCCATGTCAAATACATATTGGTGGCGTGCACAATATGATATACGTTAAATGACATGCACGCATCACCAAAGACATAAGTGATTGATCATACATAAAAGTGATATGAATAAGCATTAAGCACACATTAAGCATAGTATGATCAATCACACAACCAAACAAGCTATCCCACGAGCATCAAACAAATAAGTAGCACAGATCAAACGAATGTAGTAGCACGGAACTCAATAAAACCAAAGAGCAAAAGCGAGACACACCCTCTCTCGAAGCCTAATAATCTATACAGTTTCTCCAGGCACGATCCTCCAGAGCTCCTGAAGGGTCTTCCGGCTTGTGGCTCTGGTGTGCGTAGATGGTGTTGAGAGAACTGCATCTCCAAATGCCTCTGAGGATGTCTGCTAAACTAGTGGTGTAGATACTGGAGGTGGTACTAGAGTAGTGGCAACTCATGCAGAGTGAGTAGTCCTCGAGTCTGCAATTGGCACAACTGAAGATCTCGGTGCCCTTGGCACAATTTGGAACCTCTTAGTAGTGGTATGCTCATGTCCATCTTCAACATCATCTCTAAGCTTCTCCATGATAGACTGAATTTCTGTGACCTTGACATCAAGATTGTATATTTTATCCTCCACAATCCGCTTTAAGCTCTCCTGGTTCTTGGCTAAGTTGGCCAGACCTCACTCAATCCTCAGTGTAGGTTCGAGCAGATATGTCTTCTAGTCATTCTTCGTTTTGAGATTCACAATTTGGGCATTGGGAGATGTGGCTTAATGAGCTGCTTGTGCTGTTGCCACTGCCTGGATCTTCTCTTGAGCCTCGACAGATGTGGGGTGTGAAGGATCCATCACTATCACATTGTCTTTGAACTCCGACTAAAGAGGGAGATGCTCATGATCTAGTAGATATGTGCCTCTACCAACCTTGGAGTTGACAAGCATATAAATATGTGGGGGGCATATCCACAAGATCTCTTCTGGTCAGCAATTGTCCTCTTGACCGTCTTGACAATCAGACTCATAACTTTGAACTTCTAGGGAGGGGTGTCAAACAACTGCAGCAAATTGATGGAGTGGCGATGGATCGTCCTTTCATCTCTAGATTTGGGCAAGAGAGTGTGCCTCAAAATGGTGTTAGTGGTGGCCAAACCGGCTGGCAAATGCTTGACATGACTAAGCTTATGAGTTTCCAAATCCGTGGGAGGAATTTCCTTGTACATATGTGCCATAGAGTTTTTGTCCATCCCGGGCTTCCCATAGACATCAATGTCATCCTCATTTTCCTTGGTGACATCCTCATTTTCCCTGGGGGCACCAGTGAGTGCAACCCACTATGAGATGGTTGACTGGTACCTGGAGCCCTCAGTCATCCATAAAATTATTCCATCTGGATAGAAGTGTGTTGTGGAGTAGAATTGCATGAGCATCTAATCATTCCACTTGGTGAGCTTCTGACCAATAGACTTGTCAACTCCGACAAGCCCAAAACTCTCATGAATGTGGGGGAAATAATTCTCATTGGCATCAATGTATTTCCAGTCCACCCACTTCATGTCATTGATAATGGGCTTCTTATCAAACAAAATAGTTTCATACAAGTCTTGTTGTTCTCTAGTGTGAAAGCAATAGTCACAGAATGTCCTCCTTCTGGCAGAGTAGGGATCAATTTTTATCCACTCTCTCGAACCACTATCCTTCCTGAGCACCATGTTCTCTGCAACTGCGTGTCCATTGCCATGGTTTGGGATTTTGTGCTTCAACTTTCTAAGCACTACTCACTACAAAAAAAGACACGTCCGTGACATTTGGGCCCGAACGATTTTTCTCTATCATGCTTATGACACTTCTGTGATGATAATTGTGACAAAAACCCATATCATCATAGATGTGGTGGGGATCCTACTTCTATGAAAAAAAGCATGGCAGAAAATGGGCTTTTCATCCTGGGCCGGCCGGGGACGCACCTGCATGACATTCTTTGGGCCGTCCATGACGGAAAAAATCATGGTAGAAGCGAGGACGAGGAAAATTTCGGAGAGTTCCGAGTTATGGTGGGTTGTCAGGGCGGAGCGATGCATGGAGGTTTGCGCATTTCTCTCATACACGTCGTGTGTATGTGCGAGGCGTTGGGCTATAACTGAGCCCAAGCAAGGCGTTCGCTTACAGAACCCTGGCGATTGCACTAGCCAAGTTATTTAACCCGAGCGATCGATCCATGGCTGCTAACTGAACCCGACGGATTCATTCGCTACTGCTGCTAACTGAAGCCGATCGAACCCTTCTACTGCCTCTTGATGAACAGTGACCGTTATTGGGGGTTGGATGAATAGTTCCTGGTGGGGGTTGGATGAACAGGACCCCGTGGTAGTAGAGGTCGTTGCCGCTGGATGAATAGGACCCCGATCGAGAGGAGGTCGCCGCACACCCGAGCCGGTTAGGGTGGATGAACATGACCCTATGGAGAGCTGGTTGAACAGGACCCCGTGTGTGGAGGGCAGGTTGAACAGTAGTCGGTGGAGGTTAGATGAACAAGACCCCATGGTGAACAGTAGCTGCTGGAGGCGGGAGGAAGTCAATGGTGGATGAACAATAGTAGGTGGATGCTGGAGGAAGTCGACGGTGGATGAACAATAGCCCATGCAGCCTGGAGCGAGGAAGTAGACGGTGGATGAACAGTAGCCTATGGAGTCCCGTTTTGCGGTACGCCACACCCCTCTCGATGAACAGGACCCCGTTTCGACCGTAGGCGCTCCTACACAAGTCTGTTTCCTCCGTTTTTTGGTACGCCACACCCCTCCCAATCAACAGCACCCCGTTTTGATCGTAGGAGCTCGAACATAAGTCCGTTTCCTCTATTCTGGGACACACCAAACCCTTCTAGATGAACAGGAACCCGTTTAGACCGTACGAGGTAGAACTGAAGGCCGTTTTCCTCCGTTTTGTGGTACGCTAGACCACGTTCCGGCTGTTCCGTCCAAGCCGGATGGCTCCCGTTGAACAAGACGTGTTCCGACCTAGTGGCTTCGCTCCCGATGAACAGGACGCTGTTTCTCTGTTCCGACCCAGCCGATTGGCTGCCGATGAACAGGACGCCGCTGCTGCCATCCATTGCCTCTCCATGTACAGGTGCCCTGGCCGTAGTTACGCGCGAGCAGCTAGGCGTTCAGGAGCCCTCCCTTATGTACGTATGTGGCCGTATTTGTTGGCATATGACTGTACATACGTGTATACGGTTTAGACTAGACTACCTGAACGACTACGTCGGGGGCTCTACTACTACACGTAACATTGCTTGCTCGGCCACGGTTCATCATTGCATAGAGACCGATCAACCAGTGTGTATGTACACGTTCGCGAATAGACAAAAAACGCTACATACGCTTCAATCGGGTGGGTCCCAGTTGTTAGTGAGGATAAGGACGCACTTCCTTGCGTGCGAATATATAGTAGGTGGATACTAGCAGTTAGGGGGAATAATCATTTTTTGGCCCATAATATGGACGCACTTCCTTGTGTGCGAAGATGTAGCTGGTGGGTCCATCTGTCAGCCTCACTGCGTAGAGTCCTCTTCCGATGGTTAGTGTTCGTTGACCACGTTGACCACGCCACGTGGAAAGCACCCAGGCGGTGGACGACGGTGAGCCTAGGAAGGGAACGACGCAGAGCCAAGGAAGACGAGGCAGGTGGATGCCCACGCGGAGGGGAGTACGAGGGTTCATTGGTTCAGCTGCGGTGTGAGGCTACCGTCGCCGGAGAATAACATGAGGTGTTGTTGAGTAGAGGAATGGCCTGGACGACAATGGGAGTAGGGTGGGCCGGTGAGTCCTGCGCGGTAGCTCAACCGGCTACGGGAGGCGGTAGAAAGCTGTGGTTTGGGCAGCTGAAGAATGAATATCCAAGATTGATGAAGAAGCACGACATCCGTTGGATGGACATCCAACGGCCGCTGATACTAGAACCGTGTGTAGACTATAAGTTGAGAAAGCCTTGCGTACGCGTCAACTTAGTAGGCCCACAAGTGTGTGTTAGAGAACATATAGCCCATTTGTGATTTGTAAGAATGTATGGCCCATTTTTTAATTCGAATGGAATTTACTACAACCCATTTACAGTTTGTTAAAATTATAGCCCATTATCTAGCTAGGACAACGATTAATAATTTCAAAAAGCCGCTCAAAACAAAATTTAATAAAATCGCCAACATTTTCATCGGATCTGAAATATTTTTATCCCTAAATTTATAGTCAGCTTAAATATAATTTCAAAATAAATTTGTATTACGTAAAAATCTAGCGAAAAATTGCACGTGCAACAAGTAATGAAACTAAAATTTTCAAAACCCAGAAATATTTTTTTTAAAATAATTACGTGTTTGCTGCATTTTTTTAAAGTTACAACCCAGTTTTTAAAATGACATCCCATTTATTATTCATTAAAGCCCATTTTCTTGTTAAGCCTAATGCATCCCTCCTAGGAAAGATTTGCAGCGAGCGAGGTGGAGAATAACAAGTTGACCTGGGATGGGTATTCCTCAAAAAAAGTAAAGTTGGGCTAGCGATTTTCATCATGATAAAAAATTAATATCTGGGTTGGATATTTGGTCGACATAAAATAATAGCTTGGGCTAAACGGGTCATAGTCCGCCCAGTTGATACCTGCTCATCTGAACAACAACAAAAACATCGCTCAAGAAACACTCTACTCACACCTCAAACACACAAATACTACTCGTGTTGTTGGTTCCGAGCTGTTTGCCGCTCCTTGTGCAATTATCTCATTTATTGACTACATAGGTTGAATGGTGTGGGACCGCGATGTTAGGAAACCAGGAGGAGCAAAAAAATGTATATAATAAGGAGGCACTTGCGTACGTGTGGCTATGGCCCAGGTAGATCCCCACTATCATCCACTCCAATTAAAGTCATCTCCTGGTTCCTCATGTTCGTTGACCATGTTGACAATGCGAGACGCCGGTGCCACGACGAGCACAACGACTTGAAGGATGACGGAGATGGCCCCGCCAACCGTACGGATGGTCTGATACAACGCCCGTTGCTCATTCAGGAAGCCAGGATCATAGGACCACATGTATGTGACGACATTGTCATTCGCTTGTTCGCTGGCGATTCATCCTTCCGCGAGCCGGTGATCGTTGAGGAGATGGAGGTTGCAGCACAGGTCCTCCTGCTTTGGTAGCTCTTCCGCCATCAGGGAGTCAAGGTGCGGCCGCACCCGCACTATGGTGAACACGGCATGAACCGGCTTGGGCGGTGGCGCCGACTCCTGGTCGGAAGCCACGTCCATCGTCTGATTGTCGTCCCTCAGCTTGGCGAGTTGACTCGCTTGTGAGCCAGCATGTCCGGCTGCTGGATCCGACCGCTTCCAAGCACGAGTCTGAATGCCCTGGCCCACGCAGACCGCGTCCGTCGCTCGCGCACGCTTTCCGCCTGAAACGGGCAGCGCTGCCCGCGCCGCTTCCCGGTGCAGGCGATTGTCCGTGTTCAAACAACACAAGTGTCATCCGTCCATCCATCTACCGCCCACATTAATGATACGCAGTTGGCGAGGCAGCTATTCCGGCGCCAACCCGTCCGTCCCTCTACCGCCCTCGATTGCTATATAAACTGCTTCGCCGTCCATAGCCGCAGTAATCTGCCTCCGTTCCCTTTCTCCTGTCTACACCACTCCCACCATGTCTTCCTCGCGCTCCAGCGCTCTTCGAGACGGGCAGACAACGGACCAGAAGGAGATGGCAGCCATTGCTGCTGACTGGCTGGCCGACAGGCAGCCGGAGTATGACGACGTTCCAATGGAGAACCTGGTAGTCGACGATCCGGTGCCAACCCCCTCCTCCATGCCATCCTCGCCGGTCCATTGCACCATGACCAATGGCAAGGCCTGTGCCCAATACATGCACTCGGCGAGGTAGTAGCATGAGGGGCAGTTCCGGGG
>LR738712.1:262336702-262349286 GCA_902687465.1 Secale cereale | reverse complement strand
CACTTTCTCCCTCTGGACAACCATTATTCACCCTCTCTCTCAACCCCTCCTTCCCTCCAGAGGGTTCCCAGAGCATCCAATGCTCCTTCCCCATTTTGTACACCTCCCTAGAGCTCCTAGACACAAAAGGACACACTCATGGCAATTAAACAATGCCAGTGCATGCAGAGCTCGTGCTCTGGAGCACGCTACAGTGCTCTCCTGCAATGTAGCTCACCCATGCCACGCGCAGACGACAACCTTGGGCGTCGGGACGATGTCTCGCGAGGTGGCCACGATGTACGGGACATGCCTCGCTATCGGGCTGCTCCCCCCTTGCCCTCCTTCTCCCTCCGTGAGCTAACCCAAGCGCGTCCGTGGACGTTGGTTACGGTACATCAGCGCCTTCCCTATAAAGAGCCACTCGAGCTTCCTTTCGCCTCGGTTGGAACCCCTTCTCTCCCGTGCACCTCCTGGACATGCTCTACCTCTCCCTCTGACTCTCCTTGCCTCTCCATTGCCGCCTCGGTTGCCGTTGATCTTCGCTTGGCTCCGATGAAAAATGGCCTCTCCCCCTCTCCTTCGATCTCCAAAAGAACCACCGTTGGGCTACAGAACTCCCCAGCTCTTCTCTGCATCTTCCCATGCCCCGCTCTGCTGATGCCACCACCGCCAGACGAGGCCTTCCGCCTCAGCCGATGTAGGAGGCCCTGTGGCCGTTCCCGAAGGATCCCCCGGATACCCCGCTGGCCGGCGCCCCCCGGTGGTCGGAGCTTGGCAGAAGGAGGCATGTGCCACCGGGGCAAGCGCTAACCGGCGCACAGCCGAGGCCTATCCCGCCGGGGCAAGCGCCGACCGGCGCGTAGCCGAGGCCTCGCTCACCTCTGCAGCGGGCGCGGGAGGATGGGCACGAACACTGTGGGGGGGGGGGAGCTGCAGATCAGTGATCGGCCAGCGGGATCAATGCGTTTAAGTGGAGACGGTACGGCCATAACCACCTCCCCTGCGCGGATGCGCATTCCCTCGAAGCTGCCTCCGAAGTGGCCTTCTCGCGCGTGCGGCCGAGCTGCTGGGCCGGCCCAGTGGCGCCCTGCTACTAAGTCTCGCGCAGTGCGCACTGCTGCCGCCCCAAATCCAGCGCATTTTGGTAAATCCTTTTTGCTTTCTTTTTTGTAAAACTTGTAAAATCTCTTTAGAATTCAAATGGAGTCTAAATTTGACGATTCAAATTTCTACTGACTCCATAAATCATTCTCTATTAAATAGGCAACAGTGAACATTTTTACTATGCCCTTCTTCCACTAAATCTACTTAATAGGCCATTCATTCACATATGTCAACTTTAAAACTCCGTATTATATTCATTTCAACTCCAAATCCAGTGAAACCATTTCCTAAATTTTTCTAAAATCATGCCTGATTTAATGGGTACTCTTACTCATTTTTACAAAAAGGCATTCTGGAGACAACTAGCAAATCCATTAAACCCCTTGATTCCATCATATTGAATTGTTCCAAACTATCCATTGATCCAATGCCAATGAAACCACTTTGGTCATTTTTCTTATGACCTGAGGTACCCTGAAAAAGACCAACCCCTATTTTTAGAGCACTTTTGTTTTTGCCTTGTTGTGTTGCTTATTGTGATTGTGTCTGATGTTAGTTGACGAAGTATACGGATTACTTGGAGATGGACCAGAAGCTTTGAAGATTCCGATGAACCAGGCAAGTAGCCCTTCGACCATGTTGAACCCTTTTATGTCATGAAAGCATTATCGTTGTTCCGAGTGCATGATATAACTTGAACGGCAACCTTGCTAGGCTTGCCTCCGTTGCATACCACGTTGGTACTTGCATTGTTCATGACTCTATCCTCGTTTACAGTTATGTTGGTGGGTTGTAGATATATGCTATAGTAGTTGGCTACGCAAAATGGATCAGGGTTGTGCATTGAAAGAAACAAGTGTGGTGTGACATACTTGCAAATAACCCAGTGGGAGCCACTAATGCCCCTGGGAGATGATGAGGAACTAGGGCACTTCTTGGTGGAGAAGTAGTGTACCGAGGCTTGATGAAAGTGTTATTTACAGAGACAGATTGGATTTACGATTTGTCGATCGTCCCAACCAAACATGCGCAACCACTCTACCCCTTTATGGGACAGGGCATTATTGATTACCTAGGCTGATACTACCATGGTGCCCGCATTACTAGTGACGGGGGTGACATGAGGTCAATCTCGGGATGGGGTCGTTCTCGGATAGGCGGCCATGACTATTTTCACAGGGCACCGGACAAACTGTTGGTCCCTTCGTGTATGTGTGATAATGTGAAAGGACAGAGTCCCACAATCTTTTGCTTATACATGAGGGCCGTGTATCAACAAGTGGACCCTATGTTAGTGTCGTCTAGGGAAAGGTAATTATCAGGTGCTTCCCCTGAGTACTTGAGGTACTGCGGGATCGTGGACGATACGAAAGCTTCACATATCTTGTGGGTAAAGTGTGCAACCTCAGCAGAGTGTAAACTATTCGAATAGCCTTGTCCATGGTCACGGATAGTTAGGTGGTGCTGCTTAGACTATGTCCATATGTTTCTAGAAAACAACACTGTTTGGTAAATCGGTTGACGTGATTCATGAGGAAGTGACGATGAGCTTGAGCATGAGTTGTTCCTAACTCTTTCTTGATGTTGGTGTCTATAACCTCCTATACTTGTTGCAGACGCATTCATATCCTTGATAAATGTTGATCATACTTGGATGAGAAAAACTAGCTTTTCGCAAAACTACCAATTTAGTAGTAGAACCTTGCATAATTATTCTGTTATCACTCTTGGGTTGCTTGCGAGTACATTAAAAGTACTCATTGGCTTGCAATTGGTTATTTTATTGGCCCAGCATGAAAGAATAGGTGTAAGATCAAGATCGCTTTGGTGACGAACATGCGAACTATGACGCTTCCCAGTTAGAATGCTTGTAGGGTTAAGGCAGATGGCGTGTGTCCAAGTTGTTATTGAAGATTTCCGCTGCGATGATTTACATAAGACTTGACCATACTGGTCCTACTTGTGTAAAATAGTATGTATTGATGTAAGACTCTTTTTATTTAGCTTCTGTGAGTTCAGTGAGCATTGACCTCTAGGATCACTGTACACGTGCATTCGGTGATCCCAACTTATGAGTTAGGGTCCCCACCGAGCTGGTATCAGAGCCATCCTCACTTTAGAAAGCCTTAGTTAGCATGGTCGTTAGTTAGGGTAAAACCATTTTCAAAACTATTACCAATTTTAAAAAAAACTATCTATTGTTCTCTTCCCTTCTTAGTTTTTCGAAAACTAAGGTATATTCTCCTCGATCTCTTCCCCTTCAAAACCTTTTCAAATGACCGCTAGTACCCTTATGTGCCCGACCACTTGATTCCTTGTAATCCTCGTGGATAGCCCAGAAGGAAGACATGCCATACATCCAGCCACATCTTTTGAACACAAGTTAAACGACACCATGCCAAGATGATGCCAACCGAGATACCATCAAGACCTAGAGGATGGTGACACTTTCGACATCACCCCAAGATTATGCAACCTTAGCCTATGATGACCGGGGCACAGGATATGCAAGATCATGATATACATCGCTAATAGAATAACCCTGTCACTACCATTGTTGTATCGGCAACCATTGGCGGATGAGAACCTCGCCATTTGGTCCGCCTCACTATAGTGAGGAGGAAAACGATTCACTTCATACCTCGCTCTCGGTGACGATATAGTCAACAGTGTGTCTGACAGATTGGACATCTACTATGCCTTGTTAGTGTCCTTGCATAAAAGATTACCTATCTGGTATTGTCAATGCCTTAGGAGGCAAAAGGGATCATAATGATTAAGAAGACAGGAGAAGACCAAGTCGATGCCAGTTACGAGGAGCCACCTTCACCCCATCTCTTCAAAAGGCGAGAAGTTGTTGAAGACTCTTCTGGCTCAACCCGGATCGTTTTATCAAACAACTACAAGAGACGTAGCGACAGCCGAGGAAGACCCGAGAGACTACACGAGGCACGGAGCAGAGCACGACTACTAAGTCCGAGAACCCTTAGGGTAGGATGAGTCGTGTACTCCCTATGCGCAGTCGAGTCCGTATGATGGTTGGAATAGAACCACGATTGTGTGTTGCTTGTTTTTATTGTTTGTGTTTTGATATAAGTCACACTTTTCCCCTAGGCAATAGGTACGCGACTATATCAACTTCCTTACCTTGTTTCTTTTGTTTGGCCCTTTTTGCACATGTTTGTTTGCACTTGCACTATAGAACCCCCTTTAGGCATTCCCCTCCTCTATCCTACTTCTCCCTCTCTTCTCTCTCCTAAACTGAAGACGGCAAGACAAGAAGTACCAAGGATTCCACCTCGGCAACCAACCAGTACTGAAGACTTTTGCTACCGCCTCCTCGTCCAAGTCCAATCCCGTGGAGTTATGTTTACCCCACAAGATTAGAAACCCATCCCCAGACCCTTCGAGACTTCACGAGATATCCCAGCTCGAATCCGTAACCATGTGCTTAACCCACAGAATTGCAATAGAACTAGTTAAGCCTCCGTAACCTTGCACAACACTTGGTTCATTATGGAACTAGTGGACATAGTGAACGAACTCATTATCATCTAGAGATAGCACCAGAACCGACGATGCCATAGGGGAGACCAATTTGAGGATATAGGGATAGAGGATAAATGACTTGATGAGTTTATATCAGAGACCTTGAGGAATTATCTCAGACTCTCCGATGGATTATGAGGTTTTCATGTTGACATGTGAGCTTGGTGGGATCATGATAATAGAGTAGCATAACTTTCATCACCCTGGAGTAACTTGGATTTGCAGGGCAATTGTTGTTGCAAGCTGAAATTCTTGGAGGTATAAGGATTTAACCTAGCCATGGAAAGTGTAGAAATCCTCGTTGGACATGAGATTTGGATTCAAGTAGGTGATTCTAGTTGAGTACAGATGTTGAGTATGTGTACATGGTTCAAAGTAAATTGGATTTGGACTGATGATCTCGATCATGATACCATGTTTCTTGGTGGAAAATAAACTAGGATATTGGATTAATTGTCGGAGTTGATTTAGGGATCTATATAAGCTTGACCTTGGAGTTTACTTGACCATCATGATGGGAATTGGTGGACTTACAATAGTAGAGATATCCCTTTCAAGTATTTGGGGATTATAGGGACTTTAGGTGATCATCTGGAACACCATAGATGTTGGATTTGTAGAGTAAATGTACCGTGTAGTGATTGATGTAATTTCATGGGCTATTGGAGCTGATCTATAGGAAGGAAACAAGATCTTAGAGTGGCATACGACGTGTTTCCTTAGGATAGAAATTCAGTATCTTGGACCCTAGAAGGATAGGCTGAGCACTTGCATTGTGATGTTTAATTCAAGCCTAGCAGCTTGTATGCCCCACCCATGGATTCTTAAGGGTAGCCATACATATGATTTTGGGGATCGTAGACATGCATGATTCTGTTAAACCCCCTCTTGGGAGCCACAAGGATAAGGATATCATGAGTGATGATTGGAGTTGACCTATACAAGATGATGCTTTCGGTGGTATAAAGTGATTTTTTAGAGGACTAGTGAAAGAATCGAGATGGACCTAGAGGGGGGGTGAACAGGGACAATTACAAAATTTAATTTTTACTTAACAATTTTAGGCAATAATGCGGAATGTGAAAGTGAGCCTAACAATTGCAAGTAAGATGCTAAGCAACGTAAGCTAGTAACACAAGTATGTAAGTAAGCAAGCACAATAAGATATAAGTAAGGACTAAGAGACAAGTAAACACAAGTAGAAAGTTAGGGTTAGGATAATCGCAACTTCGAGAGACAAGGATGTATGCCGATGTTCACTTCCTCGGAGGTATGCTACGTCACCGTTTAGAGAGGTGGGTGTTACCACGAAGGAACACCAATGCCACGAAGGCTCACCCTAGTCTCTCTTTGAGATATCACCGTGGAGGAGATTCCTAACCACTAGTGGTAGACCTTTAGGTGGCCTCCAAACCCTCAAAAACTATCCGGGGGGTAATCATAATGTTTGATTCCTCTCCGAATGACTCCTAACACCTAGGAGTCTCCAACCTCCAAGAGTAACAAGAACTATGAGGAACATCTCAAGACTTTCTCAAATTACAAATTCCTTTGGTGCAAAGAAGGAGAAAACGTGGATCGATCACTTGGGTGGACAACTTCTTTCAGATGCTTTCAAATCCTTTGGGGATCTAAGATTTGGTGTGTGTGTGAGAGAGAGAGTGAAATGTGTTCTTGTGTAAGCTCAAAGTGAATGGTCATCCCTATCCTATAGTCGTAGTATAAAACAGACTGTTGAGCCACTAAATGTACGGTTGAGGTCGGACGTCCGGACAACACCGGAAGTCCGGTGCAATAGGTTGGACCGGACGTCTGCTTAAACCGCCGGTCGTCCGGACGCTGGGGATTCACCAGGCCAAGCCACGAAGTAGCACCAGATACACAGCCACCGGACGTCCGGGATGAGGCAGTTGTCCGGTGGGGACCGGAAATCCGCTATTTTCTCTCTGTGAAGATGCACCAGACGTCCGGTAGGCAATGAGGGGTCAGACGTCTGGAATGTGCTGGTTGTCCGGTGAGGAACGGAAAATCGCTATACTGTGACGATACACCGGACATCCGGAGAGAGCCGGACATTTGGTAGGCTGTGAAGGGTCGGACGTCCGTAGAATTCTGGACTTTCGGTGATAACAGAGCACACTAGCTCATTTTCACACCAGATCTTTGTGCACACAATAGTAGAAGAGCTAGGGGTGAAGCAGAGATGTTGTGAGAGGATAATTTGTGGTTTTTTAGAAAGTCTTTCACGAAATCTAATGGTCCCCTCTTAAAAGTGCGGGATCCCTATACTCAAGAACAAACCGGAAAAGAGCCAAAGCTATTGTCTTGTATATCCGCTCTTGAGTGATATAAATTTGTCTGTAATCATGATCCACACACGCCCTTGAGATATAATCCTGAGATATATTTGATAAAAATGATTAGTCCCCTATATGCACGTTGTCATCAACATAAAAATAAGATTAAGGGCATGATTGCACTTTCAACTAGATAGCACTATTGGCATCTCAGAAACTGTGATCATGGACAAGATAATAAATGTTCACTCACACACTAGAATCCTTTAAACTCTTTAGCCCCACCAAGCCACAACATGGTTGGAACATGACCACGGGCTTTAGCTCTAGGTCAATAAGACCCTTGCCAATACTCAACCTAGACCACCACCAATACCCCGGCCTACTTTGTGCACCCCATAGACTTCAGGGAGTACTTGGACAAGTTAGTTGTCATCTTTATTTGGCGACATACTTGACTACTCAAAAATGGAAGAAGAGTTGTTCAACTGGTTAAAAGACATTTGAAGACCGCCATGTCAAGAAGGAAGAACAACACCAACCACCGTCGTCAAGAAGTAAACCTCTACGTCGAAAACCAGGTGTATCTGCAAGCCACTTCTCTCGAAGGAACCAATCATTTCCATGTCAAAAGGTAGCTCACACCAAGATTTATCGCCCCTCTCCAAGATCACTGCAAGACGAAGAATAGACGGCTACCTACTAGAGTTACCACCCGAGTCACCCACTATGCAAAACATTTTTCCACACGACACCACTCCAGAAACATTTCCAACTTCCTAACTAACCCAATCCCTACAAGGACATCGATAACCGATCCATTGACGACTAGCCCGATCTGACCTACGCGAGATGCCCCTTTTTCAGCCTGGATTAAGAAGAACGTTATACACGAATCCATTCCATCAAGTACTTCAAGGTTCAATGGAGCACTACTCGGAACCAGAAGCAACATGAAGAAATGAAGACTACCCCAGATTCAAGTTTTCGTATTCCTTTCCATGCCTAGTCTGGGAATCTCGGGGACGAGATTCTTGTAAGGGGGGTAGGTCTATCACACCCTAATTTCCATACCACAACACTTAAGCTAATAATTATGCTAAAATGTGGTTTGGCAAAAACATTTGTGTGTTTTGGACCATGCGTGATTTGGTTTTTGTTTGTTGTCTACATGTGCTCTATAAAAAAAATCCTCTTACTTTTGTACTCCTTCCCCTTGATCCAAAGCTTTGCCCAATGGTCAAGCCATGCGTATAGGACATGCTAGTATTTTCCTACAAAAATATTTTGGCCGAAAAGTATTTTCTAAATTAGGTTTTCCAAAACCCCCTGAATTGAGACTTGAACTACAAGTACTTATTAAAGGTGTGAAAAATCTTTCAAAAATTATATTTGAATCCTATTATATATAGGACTCCACAAAACCACAAAAGTATTATTTTCAAAGTTGGTGGACAACCTCAATTCAACATGCCACTTGACCCTGCTAATTTTCATGTCAATTGGACTTCATATACTTGCCCAAACTTACATCAAACACCTTCTGCTATTTTACCAAAACCCCTGTTTTGACACCTTCCACTATTCTCCTTTGCTCAAATTTTTACCACAACTACTCCTAGTCCCCTTCTACCTATAGTAACAATTTCAAACCCACATGTCCATTATTGGGGGGGGGGGTTAAAGCACCACTTTCTTTCCCTAGAAAGCCACTATTCACCCTCTCTCTCAACCCCTCCTCCCCTCCAGAGGGTTCCCAAAGCATCCAATGCCCCTTCCCCATTCTTTACACCTCCCTAGAGCTCCTAGCCTTGAAAGGACATGCTCACGACACTTAAACAATGCCGGTGCATGCAGAGCTCGCGCTCTGGAGCATGCTACAGTGCTCTCCCGCACTGTAGCTCACCCATGCCAAGGGATACGACAGCCTTGGGTGTCGGGATGATGTCTCCCGAGGTGGCCTCGACGTCCGTGACACGACTAAATGTCAGGCCCCTCCTCCCTTGCCTTCCTTCTCCCTCTGTAAGCTCGCCCGAGCGCGTGCGTGGACGTTGCTCACGGTACACCGACGCCTTCCCTATAAAGAGCCACCCCGAGCTCCCTCTCACCTCAGTTGGTACCCGTTCTCTCCCGTGCACCTCCTTGACATGCTCTCCCTCTCCCTCTAGCTCTCCTTGCATCTCCATCGCCGACTCGGTCGCTGTCAATCTCCGCTTGGCTCCGGTGAACCAGGGCTTCTCCCCCAATCCATCGACCTCCAGGAGAACCGATGTTGGGCTACAGAGCTCCCCAGCTCCTCTCCGCATCTTCCCGTGCCCTGTGGTGCCGGCGCCACCACTGCCCTATGAGGCCATATGCCGCGGCCAGTGCAGGAGGCGCTGCGGCCTTTCCCGAATGATCCCCCAGATACCCCGCTCCCCGGTGACCACCCCGGTGGATGGAGCTTGGCAGAAGGAGGCCTGTGCCACCGGGGCAAGTGCCGGCTGGTGCGCAGCCGAGGCCTCATTCACCTGTGCAGCGGGCGCAGCAGGAAGAGGACGATCCCCGCGGGGGGCCCACAGGTCAGCAACCAGCTAGCGGGCCTGACGCGTTTAAGTGGGGATTGACTCCGGCCTTAACCGCCTCCCCCGCGTGGAGGCACATTCCCTCGAATCCACCTCCGACATGGCCCCTTCGCGCATGCGGCCAATCCGCTGGGCAGGCCCAGCGGCGCCCTACCACTAAGCCTCGCGTAGTGCACGCTACCGCCACACCAGATCCAGTGCATTTTTTGGTAAATTCTTTTCTTTTTCTTTTCTGTAAAACTTGTAAAATCTCTAGAGAATTCAAATGGAGTCCAAGTTTGATGATTCAAATTTCTACTGACTCTATAAATCGTTCTCTATTAAATAGGCATCAATGAGCATGTTTACTACGCCCTTCTTCCACTGAATCTACTTAATAGGCCATTCATTCACATATGTCAACTTCAAAACTCCATAGATATTCATTGCAACTCCAAATCAAGTGAAACCAATTTCTAAATGTTTCTAAAATCATGCCTGATTTAATGGGTACTCTTACTCATTTTTATAAAAAGGCATTCTGTAGACAACATGCAGATACATTAAACCCCTCGATTCCATCATATTGAAATGTTCCAAACTATCCATTTATCCAATGCTAATGAAACCACTTTGGTCATTTTTCATATGACCAGAGGTACCCTAAATAAGTGTAAACCCTAGTTTTAGAGAAATTTTGTTTTTGCCTTGTTGTGTTTCTTATTGTGATTGTTTCCGATGTTAGTTGACGAAGTATACGGAGTTCTTGGAGATGGACCAGAAGCTATGAAGATTTCCATGAACCCGGCAAGCAGCTCTTTGATCATGTTTAACCCTTTTATGTCATGAAAGCATTATTATGGTTTCATAGAGGGCAAGATATAACTTGAATGACAACCTTGCTTGGCTTGCCTCCATTGCATACCCCGTTGATACTTGCATTGTTCATGACTCTATCCATGTTTAGAGTTATGTTCGTGGGTTGTAGAAATATGCTATAGTAGTTGGCTACGCAAAATGGATCAAGGCTATGCATTGATAGAAACTAGCGTGGTGTGACATACTTGCAAATAGCCCAGTGGGTTCCACGAATGCCCAAGGGAAATGATGAGGAACTAGTGCACTACTTGGTGGAGAAGTAGTGTACCAAGGCTTGATGAAAGTGTTTCTTATAGAGACGGATTAGATTAAGATTTGTCGACCGTCCCAACCAAACATGCGCAACCACTCTACCCCTTTATGGGACGGGGCATTACTGATTATCTAGGCCGATACTAGCATGGTGCCCACATTACTAGTGACGGGGGTGACATGAGGTCACTCTCGGGACGGGTTCGTTCTCGGATAGGCAGTCATTACTATTTTCACAGGGTACTGGACACACTGTTGGTCCCTTCGTGTATGTGTGATAATGTGAAAGGTCAGAGTCCCAAGATCTTTTGCTTATACCCGAGGGCCGTGTATCAATGAGTGGACCCTATGTTAGTATCGTCTAGGGAAATGTAATGATCGGGTGCTTCCCCCGAGTACTTGAGGTACTAAGGGATTGTGGATGACATGAAAGTTTCCAGGATCTTGTGGGTAAAGTGTGCAACCTCTGCAGAGTGTAAAACTATTCGAATAACCGTGTCCACGGTCAAGGACAGTTGGGTGGTGCTGCTTAGACTATGTCGATATGTTTCTGGAAAAACAACACGGTTTGGTAAATCTATTGACGTGATTCATGAGGAAGTCACGATGAGCTTGAGCATGAGTTGTTCATAACTCTTTCTTGATGTTGATGTCTGTAACCTCCTATACTTTTTGCAGACACATTCATATCCTTGATAAATGGTGATCATACTTGCATGAGAAAAACTAGCTTTCCGCAAAGCTACCAATTTAGAAGTAGAGCCTTGCATAATTATTCTATTATCACTCATGGGTTGCTTGCGAGTATATTCAAAGTACATTGGCTTTACACTGGTTATTTTATTGGCCAGGCATGAAAGAACGGGTGTAAGATGAAGATCGCTTTGGTGACGAACATGCAAACTAGGATGCTTCCTAGTCAGAATACTTGTACGGTTAAGGCAGATGGCCTGGGTCCAAGTTGTTATTGAAGATTTCCGTTGTGATGATATACTTAAGACTTGACCATAATGGGCCTACCTGTGTAAAACAGTATGTATGGATGTAAGACTCTTGTTATTCATCTTCCATGTGTTGAGTGAGTATTGATCCCTTGGATCATTGTACACATTTATTTGGTGATCTCGAGTTATGAGTCGGGGTCCCCACACGTAGTAAGAAAGCTTCTCCTCGTCCTGTGACTCTGCAAGACACTGCGCCCGTGGGCAGGGGAGAGGGTGTACTAAGCAAGCTTCTCCTCGTTCTTCGAATTGACGGGACAGATCAAAAGTAGCACAGAGCATCTCCAGTGTATAGACCCTTTCCTCTAAGGTAAGCCCCACATGGTTTGCCTTTATTTTTAAATAACGTGTCAAGTCGCTATTTGTTTGTTCACCCATGGTACACGATCTGCCATCAAGTGGACAACCAGTACACGTGTTAAATTACCACGTGGGCTACCTTTTCATACATAAATGAGCTCCATAGTGTACCCGCGAGGGTGTTGTTGGGAAAGAGATGGGAGTATAGTATGTGGGCCGTGCGTGCACCTCTTCTCTTCGTGCACGTCCGCCACCTACGGAAGGTGTGTGTGAGATAGATACAAACCTAGAGAGATGGCGCGCATTGGTGAGTGATTTCTATTAGGGGAGATGGGGTGTTTGATTTCGTGAATGTATTTGTTGGAATATGTGTCGATGAAATCTCAAAAAAAAACATGACACAATCAATGTGTGTGAAATAGAGGCCTATCTATATCATATATAGAGGGGCGATCCACGAGAAGAGATGGAGGGGTCATAGATATCGATAGAGTCGCAGAGAGGATCAGGTGTGTTGGTGCGAGATTGATGAAGAGAGCCATCAAAATTGTGTGTGTGCACGTCAAAGATATAGGGCGACTAGCCTACCGGAATGTCGGAGGGTAGAGGGCAAGTTTGTATGAGGCAGGGAGACATGACTAAAGTGCTCGATGTATCGTTGTGTGTGTGAGGCGGGG
>LR738712.1:262307895-262336635 GCA_902687465.1 Secale cereale | reverse complement strand
CAGAGACCTAACTAAAGCGGTAGATCGACTCGTATATGTGTTGAGAAGGAGATACCTATCTATGTCTTGAGGGAGATTGGTCTACATCCATACATATGTGAAGGACGGGAAATAGGATTTGAGAGAGGGAGAGAGGTAGAATGTCGTAGGGGCCTACTAGTCAAACTGACGGTACAACTACAATATCAGGAAGAGAGGGGATGTGTTTCTTTGTGTGTGTAGGCGTGATAGATGTGCTGGGAGGCATGCATGGATGATGAAGTGGGACCATATGTGTTTGGTAAGCAAACCTAACTAGATCGATAGATCAAATGTTGTGTGTCGCGGGAAGGGAGAGACATAACTAATGAGTTAGATCGATCACGCGTGGGGGAAAGGAGTTATAAATGAACTAGATAACTATATGTATAGTGGGAGATCGGTCGGTGTACATCCATTTGTTAGAGGAAAATAAGGCCGACAGAGAGGATAAAGATAGAGGGATGGAGCTAGGAGGTGGTGTGAGGGGCCTACTATATAGGGGTCGGGGGAGGAGTGTGCAATTGTGTGATCGCTGATAAGAGGGGCGAGAGTTTACACGTGTGTGGGACCATATAAGAGACATGCATGAGGTATGGATAGAGAAAGGAGGATATGGAAAGTGTGTGTGTGTATGTGGTAGGGGACATCACTATAGAGGTTTATCGATCGATGTGTGTCAGAAAGATTGAGTTGTGGAGATCGTGGGAGAACGACATACAGAAAATAAATGAATGTGCGTGATGGATAGAATGCCGAGGGAGGAGGAGGGCGAGGAGGGTGTGTGCATGCACGAGAGAATGTTAGCACTAGCTACAAAGTTTAGACGATTGTGCGGGTGTAAGAGACTAACAAATATCATAATTCGATATGAAAGTGGATTCATATATTTGAATAAGAGATCATAGTGTTATAAACCTATGCGTGCATGAATATAGCGGTGATACGCGTGGTGTGGTTTTGCACATGTTATACTATAATGTGATAATGTGTGGCGTTTGCAACTCACAGCTAAATATCGAACAATCTAAACCATACTATTTATCGAACAATCTCACAATTTTTTTGAATTTGTGATAACGTGTGGCGTTTGCAGCTCATAACTAAATATCGAACAATCTAAACCATACATTATGTGATATCAAACAATCTCACATTTTATTTGAATTCGTGATAATGTGTGGCGTTTGCAACACACAGCTAAATACTCATACGTGTAGGGGGCGGGGCACCATACATTATGTGATAAACACATTATAAATATGAGACATGGTTTAGATTACCAAGATCTAGCTAGAGCTTGAAATGACTGTGATTTTAAATCAACGTAAAGTGGATTCAAAAAATCGAGTCCGAGTTCATATAGTACACATAGTTTATATCTAACTGGATAGTAATCATGCGGTGTGCTATGAAGATAATATACAAATGATGGTTTAACTTGACAACAACGGTAATTGTAGATTATTATTCAAATAAAGAAATGAATCCAAATTTAGTTCATATTGAAGCTGGTAGTATACATTTGGAATGCCCTAAAATGATCAGTCAAGTAGGTTACACGCATTATACAAACATAACATGGATTCAAAGCAGTGAATGGCATTTCTAGTAATTCATACAGCAAAACGGGACAAAACACTCTCTTGTGTAATGAGAATTGATTTGGTAGCGTACCATTCTCCTGAAAATTAATATGCGCCTTGTTATCCCGAAACTTGAAGCTATCTCTTTGTCTCTTTATGGTTCGAAAATTCCCTCATATTCAGCACACGCCTTGCTATCCTGAAATTACAACGCGCGAAAAGTCCCTCCTCCTGTGAAATCCCGACACACAAAATCCCCGTTCCAGCCCTGAGCTGGAAGAGCCGCCTAATTCAAATCTATGGGGCTATTTTTGTAACTTACCCCACATTTCAGACAGGCACGTCCCTAAGCCATGGTTTCCCCCTCCCATCCCCTCCCGCCCCCATTCGAACACCGAGGCCGCGAAAACCCGCGAAGCCCCACACCCTCCTCCGTCCGCCATCCAGCTGAAGCCTCTTCCCTGATGACGTCGTCCACCCCTACACCACGACCTCCTTATCCACCACACTGGATGAGGATCTATCATCTATCTCGTCATCCCACTGGTTCAGCCACCACGTCCTCCACCTCCAAGGAGCTGTCCCGATGTTCCCGTCATCTTTCACGCCACCTCCATTCCCACACCACCATCTTCACCTGCACCACCGGAAGAGCAGCATCATCAACGATTCCTCGGATGAAGCTAAGGCTGAATCGGTGCCACCAAAGAGGTTCTACAGTAATCGCTATATTTTCTTCTTGCTTCGATCTCATGGTTCTGCCAGCGCTCGGTCCCGAGCCACCATGGTGCAACTCCATCTACGGCGGCGTCACCGCCCACTTCCTTTACGGCGTCGCTCCCTTGGCGGCGACGTCCACATCAGTCAGAGCTGCTGCTGCTTTGGCTCTCACTCGCGGTGCTGCTCTGCTCTTGCTCTCCGGTCCCTTTCCTAGTCTGCTCTTGCTCTTGCTCGCCCTGCTGTTCTTGCTCTTGCTTGCGCTGCAGCTCTAGTCTTGCTCGCACTACTGCTGCACGACCAACAGATCCTGCTCTTGCTCGAGCCCCTGCAACTGCTACCCGTGATGCTACTACACGACCAGCTACCCTGGCTCTCGCGCGCGCTGCTGCTGCTACTGCTTTTCTGCTAGTAGTGCGTTCAGTTTCATCAGTAAAATTCAATTTCGACAGTAAAATTCAGTCTCGACAGTTTAGTTCAGAGATTAGCGGCTGATGTATTTGACATATAGCACTTTGTGGTTATGTATTTTACATTATCTATTGGATATGCTATTAGAATTCCACTCAGGTTAACGTTGTCTCTCTTGTCCTGCTTCAGCCTTGCCGTCGTACAACTCACTGCAGCTGCTCCAATGACGAAACCCTCCATCACAGCAGAGCAGTACCATCGGCTCCATCTCCAGACGCCTAAGATCTTGTTCCCCTCCTCCGACAGCCCCATCAACTGGAGCATCCTCACGGACCAACCCAATCATACATACATCGACATGGCTTCGCTAAAGAGGTTGTACACTTGTTGCATCACTTTTTTACTGTACATGTTATATATATTGTCCACTGAGCACATGTAGTAACGTGAAATACGATTAGTTTCTCCTACTATATGACAAGCAGTGAGGTACCAAGCAACTTAGCTATCCGTGTTGAACTCTCTTGAACGCCAGCCTTATTTATCTCTACGCGTTTGAGCTGTGCACTTGTAGATGGGCCTGTGAGTTCAGCTAGTAGGGAAGTGGCCTGGATCCAAACTAGTTGAAGTAGCACAAAAACATTTTTTAGTGTAGGCTTTTCCCTATTCAAGCCTGCCTAGTAGAATCGCCAGTGCTTGAAAGGAAAAGTGAAGGAGAAAGAAAAACATAGGAATTGGAAAGTTTCCTATGGTATTACTATTCATGCATTCGGTTCAAAGGAATGTAACAAAGGAAAAGTGTAGGATTTGTTTTTTTATGTCTCGTTGAAAGAAATATAGTAGGAATATTAATGTCAACTTGTCCTCCTTTTCAAATTCCTATTCATGAAGCACAAGACTAAGAGATAGTAGCATAATCGCATTATAATAGTACATTTTCCTGTCTTTTGACTCAATGTGACCATGATTCTTTGCATAATGTGATCTTCCAATTCTTGTGAACCAAACACCCAGATTGGCAGAAATCTTGTGTTTTTAAATTATCTGTTTTGCATGTGCATTCCTATCCTATTCCAGTGTATTTCCGATCCCTGCTGTGACGCCGCAAGACCGATGCTCCAGAAGACTTTCATATTTTTGTGATCACCGTGTGTTTCATTTGTGCTTGCTCTATTTATTTGTGCATTGCATCATGTCATCATACCATCATGTCATTAATCTTTCCAACTCAACTAAATAAATTGCATGGATCTTCGATCCATTTAAATCGAGGGTATTCACATGGTGATACTCTTCAAAACATACTCAATATCCTCTCAGTATTTTAGGGAGCTATATTAAACTATTCCATTTTTATGGAAACCACCAGAACAAACGTACATTTTTTTAGACCTCGTTTCGAAATATTCTAATCCATGATCCTTCTCCTTATTCCAAATCAAGTGGTGGCACTTTGAAATAATGCCAGAGTAGCTATGTTTAAACTTTGGCTCAACTTGTATTTATTTGGTCCTCCAAATAAATATTTTGCTTCTCTTTCTTTTGCTGTGATAGAAAGGAATTTTTTTTAATCCAACCAGCCCAGCTGGGCCTCCTAAGCCTATAGCGAGGTAGGCCCATCCGCAGCTAGGCCATCAGGCCCAACCAGCGGCCTGACCCAGCCACCACTTCCTAACCCTAGAGAGCCCTTAGCCCGACCCCCTCACTCGATCCTCATCCTCCTGTCCGCTCTCTCCCGATCCCCACATCTCCCCCTCTCGTTCCTGCCCGTCGCCGCACCTTCACCCACGCACGCACACGAGCGCTCTCCTGCTCGATCCCCTTGCCTCGTGACCTCCTTCTCCAACCGAACCTCCCCGCCTCGCAAGCTCGACGCCTCGCCATGGCACCCGTGCCTCCTGCCCGCCGGTTGCCTCCCTATGGCGACGCGCTCAGCCTCCCGCACCAACCCCCGAAGAGGCTATCTCAGCCCGCGGCATGCTACCGGCTCCGTGCGATCCAACGACTCCGGCGGCCCCGTCACCGTCGCGCCTGGATCCGGCCGGATTGAGCCGACCGCACCGTCCCATCCATGTCCGGCCACCGCTTCAGCTCCTCCTCCTTATCGTCCTCGCTCTCGACGCCATCACTACCCCTTGTCGTCTCCATCAACCTCGTACTCGCCTCTCACTTCACCGTTGACTCCTTGCCGCGCCACCACCTTCCTTGAGCCAGCCCGTCGCGGCCTTTCTCTCCGCCTCCCCAAGCAGTGCCCTCGCCGACGGAAGTTCCTGGCTCCATCGGTGTCGCTCGAGACCAGCACCTCGCCTCTGCTTCAAACTAGGGGCGTCGTCTTCTTCGGGCCAAGCTGCCACTGCTTCTTTCAACTATTGTTGTCGCTACTCTGCCCCTGCTGCTTGTTGCGTGCCAAGTACCACGACTGCAACCAGGACCTTTGTTCTACTACATTTGAACATGCCAAGTCCCTCAAAGACCACCGATGCCTAGTACAACTAAACGACCGGAACGCAAGTGCCTTGCACCACTTTCGTCACAAGAACCGAGACCGGCAAGTCACAAGACCGTCCTGGATTCGTCAAGTACCACTATCGTTGATCCCGAAGACCTCAGATTCGTCAAGTTCATCTACGTAACGTGTACGTGTACCGCAGCCGTGGATTCGACAAGACAACATGTACAACTATCGTCGCTCGAAGACGTTGGATTCATCAAGTACCTCTCCGAAACAAACGTGTACCACTATTTCCACTTCCGTCGTCATGACCGAGAGTACCACCACTTCCACGACGTCCGAGAATGGTGCCCGTGTACGACTACTTCCCTTGACAAACTCGAACCACCCCGAATGCACGCTCCGAAGGTATAACGCCGAGACGATGCCCGTGGATGAATGTGTGTTGTATGAGATAAACCACTTGTTTGCATCGTGCCTGTTTTTCCGTGCATGTTCCTCTTTTGCCTTGCCACCGACATGTGGGAACCCGGTATCCGGGAGCACCCCACCATCTTCTGCATGCTCACTATCACACTTCATATTTTGCACCAGTCTCTCAACGAGTTACCAGAACCGCTTGTTGCCGTGGCATCATTTTCGGTTATCGCCGTCGTGGCACCCCTTTCTTTCCACCACGGTGACAAATGCTTCATATCTTGCTCGATAGCCTTGGGTGTCGGGATGATGTCTCCCGAGGTGGCCTCGACGTCCGTGACACACCTAAATGTCAGGCCCCTCCTCCCTTGCCTTCCTTCTCCCTCTGTAAGCTCACCCGACCGCGTGCGTGGACGTTGCTCACGGTACACCGACACCTTCCCTATAAAGAGCCACCCCGAGCTCCCTTTCACCTCAGTTGGTACCCGTTCTCTCCCGTGCACCTCCTTGACATGTTCTCCCTATCCCTCTAGCTCTCCTTGCCTCTCCATCGCCGACTCGGTCGCTGTCAATCTCTGCTTGGCTCCGGTGAACCAGGGCTTCTCCCCCTATCCATCGACCTCCAGGAGAAACGATGTTGGGCTACAGAGCTCCCCAGCTCCTCTCCGCATCTTCCCGTGCTCTGTGGTGCCGGCGCCACCACTTCCCGACGAGGACATCCGTCGCGGCCAGTGCAGGAGGCGCTGTGGCCTTTCCCGAAGGATCTCCCAGATACCCCGCTCCCCGGTGGATGGATCTTGGCCGAAGTAGGCCTGTGCCACCGGGGCAAGCGCTGGCCGGTGCGCAGCCGAGGCCTCATTCACCTGTGCAGCGGGTGCGGCAAGAAGGGGACGACCCCTGCGGGGGGGGCCCGTAGGTCAGCAACCGGCTAGCGGGGCTGACGCGTTTAAGTGGAGATGACTCCGGCCTTAACCGCCTTCCCCGCGTGGAGGCACATTCCCTCGAATCCGCCTATCACATGGCACCTTCACGCGTGCGGCCGATCCGCTGAGCAGGCCCAGTGATGGCTTCTCGCCCCTTGTTGGTTACCCCAAGTGGAAGGTTTGAGATGCAGTGTAGCAGAAGTTTTCCCTTGGCAAAGATACCAAGGATCGATTTCCCCTGAGACTCCAAGGTTCAACAAGAAGGTGTCAACTGCTAACGGCGCCAGATATTAGCAATCAACGTGGACCTGCACACAGATACAAATAACTTTGCTCCCAACGAGTACAGAGAGGTTGTCAATCCCTCCGGCCTTGTCGTTTACAAAGGATCAAACGCAAGAGATAATAGTGATAGATATTGCTGCAACTAGTAAGTAAAAGCGGAAAGTAAATAGCGGATGTGATCAATGATGGTAATATGGACCGGGGTCCCATGATGTTCACTAGTGATGTCTCTCTCCCAAAAGACGACAAACAGCTATGTGAGGTAAACGAATTACAGCTGGGCAATTGACAGAATTATGTGCGCAAACCAATGCAAACTATGTTGCAAGAAAGGTAGAGGTTCAAAGCATGGGCGGTACGCCAAGGCAAGTAGACTGAAATCCATCTGCATCTACTACTAATCATCCACCTTGAGATATCTATCCAGAACATCTCACTGGTATTAAGTTGCGAGTCCCACCCATAGTGTAAACTCAAAGCAACAGACAACTGCATTAAAAGAACTTTGCGTAAAGTAAACAATCCTTGCACCCGCGGGCACAAGCACCGTTGTTTTCCCCCTTGTGGCAACAGCACATCCCCTAGACTCATGTTTCTGTCACTCAAGCTAGTCATCGAGGGGCATGAACCCACAATCGAGCATAACGTTCCCTCTTGGAGTCACTACCTACTACTTGGCCAAAGCAATAAATAGCAACGGAGAACATGCAAGAATTACTTACGAACATAAATATAAAAGAGGTAAATCAAATATATTACTCAAACACAATCTGAACATAATCTCACAATCCATCGGATCCCAGCAAACTCAATATAGCAACAGCATAAGGATTACATATGTGCCTCGATCATGTAGGGCAGCTCACGAGGTCTAATTAGTGAAGCACAAGAAGGGGAGGAGAACATCACATAGCTACTGGTCATGGACCCATGGTCCAAGGGAGACTACTCACAACTCATCCGGGAGGCGTCCATGGTGGTGGAGAGGCTCCCGGTGGTGATCCTCCCCTCCGGCAGGGTGCCGAGAAGAGTTCTCCTGGTGCTCCCGATCTTGGAAGCGCGGCGGCGGCGGAACAGAGATGAGATCGCGAAAAAGGGTTCCGTCCTCGAGGGTTTCGGGACGCGATATAAATATATGCCAAAGGGGGGCATCAGCGGAGGCCTGGGGGGGCCAGGCGCCCCCCCGGCGCGGCCAGGAGGGGGGTCACGCCACCAGGGCGCCTAGAGCCCTGGTGGCCCCCCTCCGGCCCTACTTCGGCCGTGTGGAAGCTTCCGGAACGCTGATTTTTTATATAATTTTTCCGGGATTTTTCTGACAGTTTTCGTGACGGGAAAACCTGAAATACAAAAACAGCAGAAAACAGAAACTGGCACTGGGGTGCACTGAGTTAATAGGTTAGTCCAAATATGATCAAAAGTGTATGGAAGTGTATAAATATCATAGCAATATCACCCAAAAGAGGCATGGAACAAGCAGAAATTATAGATACGTTTTAGACGTATCAACATCCCCAAGCTTAATTCCTGCTCGTCCTCGAGTAGGTAAATGATAACAAGTATAATTTCTGTGTGACATGCTATTAACCACATAAGGATTTTTCATAGTCATATGACAAAAGCTTACTGAGACAATGAATTCGTAGTAATTAAGTTGCCTCATGAGAAAATCACAAAGAACTGAAAGTTTTACAATATGATACTGAAACATCAAAAAGATTTGTAATGAACATGGTGTGCAAATATGATAAAGTGATATCTCGCTTGCCCCCTTTAGTGAAGCAAAACATAAATGCAGGGGCACCTCCAAGGTTTAAGTGATGACTAGATACAATGATTTCAGAATAAACGATATCACAATCATGCAAAAGACAATGCTACTTTGGGACAATGCACATTACACTCAGAATGACAATCATGCTCTTAATAGTTGGTGCTTTAAAAGAAGGTGGAGACTCTCGAACCGTGGCTTTTGTTGGCAAAGTTAAAAACTCATAGTCGGAAACAAAGACAAAACATGTACCAGAGCTCTTGGTTTTAAAAACAGAGGTAATAATTATTATTTTTGGATTATGCATGTTCTGTCAACGAATGCTAGCAGACAACTCAATCACTTCTTGAGATGGACAAGTTTCGAGGAACGGCTCCCGAATGAGGACGATCACATCATCTTAATCTCCTTTGTTTATCACTGCCAAAGTTTTCTGATTTCTCATGAACAAAGCGTGAAGGAGGGTTTGTTTGTTATATTAATTTTGAGCCGGGCGCACTCTTTGCCAGTTCCTTCTCGTATTATGGGTTTGCACATTAGATATGCAATCCCGGGGTGAAGCTTGTCCAACTTAAAAAGATCATGAATTAACTACTACTTCCTCATGAACTAAAACAGAGGCACAAAATAGGAATGCTTTTTTTTGAATAATTTTGAGATGGTACATGAAAGTCTCCGTTAGGAATGGCAGGTAAATACCATGTATAGGAAGGTATGGTGGACTCATATGGCATAACTGGTTTAAAAGAATTTGGATGCACAAGCAGTCAGCCCGCTTAGTACAGGTGGAGGTTAGCAAAAGACTGGGAGCGACCAACTAAAAGAGCAATGACGGTCATAATCATGCAGAGCGACAAAGCAACATTGAATCAGGCATGGTAGTTATATCGCTACTCAGAAATAAAAGATCATCAAGGCTTGACAGACTTTCTTTACAGTCTTAAATATGCGTGAGCATACGCCAAGTCAATCAAAATAAATTCTTGAAGGAAGATATCACTAAACCATACCACATCATAGGCAAACAAATCATGTTGGTACTCCAATAACACATTGGGAACCCCCCAGCTATTTGAGACTAACCATAAGAAAACATGAACTACTAAGCACCATTATGCACGTAGCATTTTTATCATAGACATATCGACCAATGCAATAGAAGCAAACTCTCTTAATAAGATAAGCATGATAACTAAAGAGATTTCAAGCAACCAACTAAACAAAAGCTCTTGAAAAAGATATGCATGAAAACTAAGAGCTAAGCATGATAGTAGCTATTGAAAGACAAAGAACACACACAGTAAAGATGGACATGAAAATTCTATGTTGTGTTCTAGGTTGACGTGGAGCGTGTTTCTCTCCCACACAAAGAAAGCTGAGTTCCGACTCGTTATGAAAAGCTAAAGAAAACTAAAAAGGAAACTAAAAGCAAGACGCTCCATGCATAGCACATAACACATGAAGTGATAAAAATATAGTGGAACGAAAGACGAACTGATAATGTTGATGGAGAAGGGGATGCACGGGGGGCATCCCCAAGCTTAGACGTTTGAGTCTTCTTGAATTTTCTTGGGGGTGCATGGGGGCATCCCCAAGCTTGAGCGTTTGACACTCCTGAATCTTTTTATCATCTTCCCTCGCACACTTGAAAACTCCCTTCATACATAACTCATCACAATCTGATTAGCGAGGTTAGTACCCATAATAAAATAATTGTTCCTTGCTGGAAATAAGGATATTCTTGAAGGTCTACTGTTTCTCAAGATTGCCAAAAGGTTTTTGCAAAGAAAAAGCAAGCTCAAGGATTGCAAAATGAATGAAAGGCAAAACAGGACAGAATCTGTGAAAAACAGACCAGCAGGTAGTAAATGATTTTTTTGGGGCACTTCTGCAACTCTAATAAAAAAAACTCAGAACAGACGCACGAAAGACAATTGTATAGAGCACGGTGTCGAAAAAATTCAGACCAAAAAGATGATCTGGTGATTTTATACGAATTTTTCTATCCAAGGACAGAATCTGTTTCCTGGACAGCACGTCACAACTTTTGAACTTCTTGCAATCAGAGGCTACACTTGCCACAAAATTGAAAAGTAAAGATACAATGATGATGCTACTATAGTAACAACATCAAGACACAACAAAAGCAAAATAAAATTTTATTCATGTGGGCTGCCTCCCAAAAGCGCTTTCTTTTATGCCTTTAAGCTAGGCATAATGCATAGAGATCAAGTTTTATCAAGAGTAAAAGAATAGCTAGCCCGTATAACGGACTCAAAAGGTAACTTAATCTTATTTCTAGGGAAGTGTTCCATCCCTTTCTTGAGAGGAAATTGGAACTTTATATTCCCCTCTTTCATGTCAATGATAGCACCAACGATGCGTAGAAAAGGACGTCCCAAAATAATTGGACAAGAAGGTTCACATTCAATATCCATAATAGTAAAATCAACGGGAACGTAATTGTCACTGACAATGATAAAAACATCGTCGATCCTCCCCAAAGGTTTCTTTATGGAAGAATCAACAAGGCGAACACCAAAAGAACAAGAATCAAAAGGTTTCAATTTAAGCATATCATATATTCTTTTGGGCATAACAGAGGTACTAGCACCAACATCACATAAAGCATAGCAAGAGAAGTTATTCAACTTAATTTTAATCATAGGATCCCAACCATCTTCTAGCTTTCTAGGTATGGAGGCTTCTACTCTAAGTTTCTCCTCCCTAGCTTTGATGAGAGCATTAGTGATATGCTCTGTGAATGCAAGGTTAAGCGTGCTAGTGCGGGGATCTCTAGACATCTTGTGAAGGAAATCAATAACTTCGGTAGGAGTGCAATTATCAAAATCAAGGTCACTAATATCAAGTAAAGTGGTAGTGGTGTCCTTTAGGCTCACTTGTTTGGTAGTTTCTATGGTCATAGCATCACCATTAATAGGTCCAATGGGACCAGGAGTGCATTGGGTGCTAAGAGTTTGGATATCCTCAACAACTTGGATAGTAGCAACAGTGTGGTGGGTAGGAAGGTTCTTAATTCTATCTTCTTCCTCCCTTTCTCTAGCCCATCTCTCTTTAAGTTTAGCCAACATCCTAATGTTTTCATTAATTTGCACTTGAATAGCATTCATAGGAGTGACCTTCCTCTCCTCAAGAGGAGAAGTTCTAATTTTAAGCAATTCTACCTCATGGGCTAAATTGTCTACCTTCGAAGAGAGATCATCTAGTTTGTTTAGTTTCTCTTCTACACTATTATTAAAAGCTATTTGGGTAGTGATGAAATCTTTAAGCATAATCTCTAGTTCAGTAGTGGAGTTCTTGGTGCTAGGATAAGCATTGTTGTTCCCATAGGAATTAGAGGGGAACGGTCTAGGATTGCTACCAAAATTACTCCTATAAGCATTGTTATTAAAATTGTTTCTAGAGATAAAGTTCACATCTACTTGTTCTTGAGCAATCAAAGAATTTAAAGGAACATCACGAGGATCAATAGAAGATTGCTTCGAAAGTAGAGACATGATCAAGTCAACTTTTTCATTTAGGGAGGAAATATCCCCGACAGAGTTTACCTTCCTACCTGTTGGAGCGCGTTCGGTGTGCCATTGGGAATAATTGGTCATCATCTCATCGAGAAGCTTCGTGGCAGCACCAAGTGTAGTTGACATAAAGGTTCCTCCCACCGCTGAATCTAACAAGTTCCGCGAGGTAAAGTTCAAGCCTGCATAAAAAGTTTGGATAACCATCCAAGTAGGCAAACCATGAGTAGGGCAGTTCTTGACAAGAGATTTCATATGTTCCCAAGCTTGGGCAACATTTTCATTATCCAATTGTTTAAAATTCATTATGTTACTTCTTAGTTGGATAATTTTAGCAGGTGGATAGTATTTTCCAATAAAAGCATCTTTGCACTTGTCCCATGAATCTATGCTATTTCTAGGCAAAGATTGAAACCAAATTTTAGCTCCTCCTCTCAAGGAGAAAGGAAAAAGCTTAAGCTTAACAATATTACCATATATTTCTTGGTACTTTTGCATATCACAAAGTTCAACAAAGTTGTTTAAGTGTAAAGAAGCATCATCTCCAGCACCGGAGAATTGATCTTTCATGACTAGGTTCAGTAAAGCAGGCTTAATTTCATAAGAAGGTGCTGAAGTGGCAGGTGTAGTGATAGGTGTGCAAATAAAGTCATCGTTGTTATGACTAGTGAAGTCACACAACTTGGTGTTCTCGGTGGAACCCATAGTAGCAAGCAAGCAAGATAACTATTTTTGTGATTTTCGATAAAAGATACTAAAGCAAAAACTGAAAGGTAAACTAACAAGACTAAAAAGCAAAGGTAAAAGATAGCGTGCAACTCCCCTATCTTGAAGAGTGGAGTCCCTGGCAACGGCGCCAGAAAACTTTGCTTGATGGCTTATCGCCCCTCGTTGGTTACCCCAAGTGGAAGGTTTGAGATGCAGTGTAGCGGAAGTTTTCCCTTGGCAAAGATACCAAGGATCGATTTCCCCTGAGACTCCAAGGTTCAACAAGAAGGTGTCAACTGCTAACGGCGCCAGATATTAGCAATCAACGTGGACCTGCACACAGATACAAATAACTTTGCTCCCAACGAGTACAGAGAGGTTGTCAATCCCTCCGGCCTTGTCGTTTACAAAGGATCAAACGCAAGAGATAATAGTGATAGATATTGCTGCAACTAGTAAGTAAAAGCAGAAAGTAAATAGCGGATGTGATCAATGATGGTAATATGGACCGGGGTCCCATGATGTTCTCTAGTGATGTCTCTCTCCCAAAAGACGATAAAACAGCTATGTGAGGTAAACGAATTACAACTGGGCAATTGACAGAATTATGTGCGCAAACCAATGCTAACTATGTTGCAATAAAGGTAGAGGTTCAAAGCATGGGCGGTACGCTAAGGCAAGTAGTCCGAAATCCAGCTGCATCTACTACTAATCATCCACCTTGAGATATCTATCCAGAACATCTCGCTGGTATTAAGTTGCGAGTCCCACCCATAGTGTAAACTCAAAGCAACAGACAACTGCATTAAAAGAACTTTGCGTAAAGTAAACAATCCTTGCACCCGCGGGCACAAGCACCGTTGTTTTCCCCCTTGTGGCAACAACACATCCCCTAGACTCATGTTTCTGTCACTCAAGCTAGTCATCGAGGGGCATGAACCCACAATCGAGCATAACGTTCCCTCTTGGAGTCACTACCTACTACTTGGCCAAAGAAATAAATAGCAACGGAGAACATGCAAGAATTACCTACGAACATAAATATAAAAGAGGTAAATCAAATATATTACTCAAACACAATCTGAACATAATCTCATAATCCATCGGATCCTAGCAAACTCAACATAGCAACAGCATAAGGATTACATATGTGCCTCGATCATGTAGGGCAGCTCACGAGGTCTAATTAGTGAAGCAAAAGAAGGGGAGGAGAACATCACATAGCTACTGGTCATGGACCCATGGTCCAAGGGAGACTACTCACAACTCATCTGGGAGGCGTCCATGGTGGTGGAGAGGCTCCCGATGGTGATCCTCCCCTCCGGCAGGGTGCCGGGAAGAGTTCTCCTGGTGCTCCCGATCTTGGAAGCGCGGCGGCGGCGGAACAGAGATGAGATCGTGAAAAAGGGTTCCGTCCTCGAGGGTTTCGGGACGCGATATAAATATATGCCAAAGGGGGGCATCAGCGGAGGCCTGGGGGGCCCAGGCGCCCCCCCGGCGCGGCCAGGAGGGGGGCCGCGCCACCAGGGCGCCTGGAGCCCTGGTGGCCCCCCTCCGGCACTACCTTGGCCGTGTGCAAGCTTCCGAAATGCTGATTTTATATATAATTTTTCCGGGATTTTTCTGACAGTTTTCGTGACGAGAAAACCTGAAATACAAAAACAGCAGAAAACAGAAACTGGCACTGGGGTGCACTGAGTTAATAGGTTAGTCCAAATATGATCAAAAGTGTATGGAAGTGTATAAATATCATAGCAATATCACCCAAAAGAGGCATGGAGCAAGCAGAAATTATAGATACGTTTTAGACGTATCAGTGCACGCTACCGCCACACCAGATCCAGTGCATTTTTTTGGTAAATTCTTTTATTTTTCTTTTCTGTAAAACTTGTAAAATCTCTAGAGAATTCAAATGGAGTCCAAGTTTGATGATTCAAATTTCTACTGACTCTATAAATCGTTCTCTATTAAGTAGGCAACAGTGAGCATTTTTACTACGCCCTTCTTCAACTGAATCTACTTAATAGGCCATTCATTCACATATGTCAACTTCAAAACTCCATAGATATTCATTGCAACTCCAAATCAAGTGAAACCAGTTTCTAAATGTTTCGAAAATCATGCCTGATTTAATGGGTACTCTTACTCATTTTTATAAAAAGGCATTCTGTAGACAACTTGCAGATCCATTAAACCCCTCGATTCCATCATATTTAAATGTTCCAAATTATCCCTTGATCCAATGCCAATGAAACCACTTTGGTCATTTTTCATATGACCAGAGGTACCCTAAAAAGTGTAACCCCTAGTTTTAGAGAAAATTTGTTTTTGCCTTGTTGTGTTGCTTATTGTGATCGTTTCCGATGTTAGTTGATGAAGTATACAGAGTACTTGGAGATGGACCAGAAGCTATGAAGATTCCGATGAACCCGGCAAGCAGCTCTTTGATCATGTTTAACCCTTTTATGTTATGAAAGCATTGGAGTAAAGTGCTAGCGCGGTCCTAATTCTTTTCTGAAAGTGTCACTTGGGTCCTAATTCTTTCAAAATGCATATCTGAGTCCCATTCCTTTTAAGTTGTTCATCCGAGGTCCTAATCTTGTTTGACCGCCACTAACCAGTGCCACGCCGACACCAGAGGGCCCAGGCGGGAGTTTTCCCGCGCCTGGTGGTTGGGCTTATATGCAATTTGGCCCCTGATTAATCCATCCTTCCCATTCCCTCGCTCCTAGGTCTCCTCCACCCCGCTCTGCTTGTTCTGCTGCCGCCCAGCGTCATGTCCGCCGCCGCTAGCTCCTCTGCGGTGAAGCTCCATTGGAGGAAGTTGTTTGATCCATCGCCGACATCCATGGCCTTGGTAGCACCATCTCAACCGCCGGCATCTCCATCGAGGACAGTAACTCATTCGGTGCAGCCACCGGTAGGGATGCTGCCGTTGCTACCTTGCCCTAGCTGCGACATTCGATCTATAATTCGTCTTGTGTCAAAATCAGAGGCAAATCCTGGCAGGATTTTCTATAAGTGCCCCAATCATCATGTAAGATTTCCTACAAGTGTCCCAATCGATTTGATGTTTCTGTGTTCCTGTGTTATTTTTTTTGCTGATTTTTTTACTCAATTGTGTCAGATTCCACCAAATCCTTGCCAACATTATTACTGGGAAGATGGACGAGACAACTATTTTGATTTTTTGGTGAGAGGTGGGTACATCAGCCATGGATTGAGCAATTTTGATTCGGCTAGTGTCATTGCAAGTGAGGAAATAGAGGTGCAAGAGGAATGTGCAGGAGCAATGTAGAGCACTCTTGAGACTGTGGTGAATGCAGATGAAGTGAAGAAGATGAATGAGCTCATTTTTCTTTGTAAGAGTATTCTCAGTGCACTTGTTGTACTGATTGCAGCAGTGGTGTATGTAGGTTTTAAGAAGTGATGTGGTAGTATGATGTATTCAGTGTTGATGTATCCACTGTTGATTTATCCAGATCTTGATCATGTACTGTGGTAATGAAATTGAAGTAAAATTTGGCAGCATTTGTTTGTTTTTTTGTACTATGGCAGCATTTTTCCAATAGCATTGACAACACAAATAAACAGTAATTTAACTTAAGAGGAGCTAGCGGCGGTGGACATGGCGCTAGGCGGCGGTAGAACGAGCATAGCGGGGTGGAGAAGACCTAGGGAGCTAGCAGCAGTGGACATGGCGCTAGGCGGCGGCAGAACGAGCAGAGCGGGTGGAGGAGACCTAGGGACAGGGGAATGGGAAGGATGAATTAATCAGGGGCAAATTGCATATAGGCCCAACCGCCAAGCGCGGGAAAACTCCCGCCTGGGCCCTCTAGTGTCGACATGTCACTGGTCAGCGGCGGTCATACGAGATTAGGACCTCGGATGAACAACTTAAAAAGATATGGGACTCAGATATGCATTTTGAAAGAATTAGGACCCAAGTGACACTTTCAGAAAAGAATTAGGACCGCGCTTGCATTTTACTCAAAGCATTGTCATGGTTTCATAGAATGCATGATATAACTTGAATGACAACCTTGCTTGGCTTGCCTCTATTGCATACCCCATTGATACTTGCATTGTTCATGACTCTATCCTTTTTTAGAGTTATGTTCGTGGGTTGTAGAAATATGCTATAGTAGTTGGCTATGCAAAATGGATCAAGGCTATGCATTGAAAGAAACTAGTGTGGTGTGACATACTTGCAAATAACCAAGTGGGTTCCACTAATGCCCATGGGAGAGGATGAGGAACTAGTGCACTACTTGGTGGAGAAGTAGTGTACCAAGGCTTGATGAAAGTGTTGTTTATAGAGACGGATTAGATTTAAGATTTTTCGACTGTGCCAACCAAACATGCGCAACCACTCTACCCCTTTATGGGACGGGGAATTATTGATTACCTATCCTGATACTAGCACTGTGCCCACATTACTAGTGACGGGGGTGACATGAGGTCACTCTCGGGACAGGGTCGTGCTCGACTAGGCAGCCATTACTATTTTCACAGGATACTGGACACACCGTTGGTCCCTTCGTGTATGTGTGATAATGTGAAAGGTCAGAGTCCCACGATCTTTTGCTTATACCCTGTAGGATCGAAAGTATGTCTAGAGGGGGGGGGTGATTAGACTACTTGTAAATATAAAAATTCTGCCTTTTGACAAAGAACAGTTTTTGGCAGATTCACAATTATGATCAAGTCAAGCATCACCCTACACATGCAATTCTAGAGTATAGGCAGCGGAAAGTAAATTGCACATGTAGTAAAGAGAGGTGGAGAAGAGCAAATGCAATTTTGGAGACGCGGTGATTTTTCCCGTGGTTCCGATAGGTGGTGCTATCGTACATCCACGTTGATGGAGACTTCAACCCACGGAGGGTAACGGCTGCGAGAGTCCACGGAGGGCTCCACCCACGAAGGGTCCAAGAAGAAGCAACCTTGTCTATTCCATCATGGCCTACGCCCACGGAGGGCTAGCCTTACTCGGGGTAGATCTTTACGAAGTAGGCGATCTCCTTGCCCTGACAAACTTCTTGGTTCAACTCCACATCTCGATGACGGAGGCTCCCAAGCGACACCTAACCAATCTAGGAGGCACCACCCTCCAAAAGGTAATAGATGTTGTAGATGATGATGAACTCCTTGCTCTTGTGCTTCAAATGATAATCTCCCCAACACTCAACTCTCCTCACTGATTTGGCTGTGGTGGAAGAAAGGATTGAGTGGAAAGCAACTTGGGAAGGTTAGAGGTGAAGCTTCATATTGTGGGAGTGGAGCAACTTGATCTCAACACAAGGGTAGGTAGTTCTCTTCTCAGAAATGTAAGGTAGGAGTGGTAGTTCTTTCTGATGGCTCTCTCCACGAATGAAGAGGGGGTGGAGGGGTATAAATAGCCTCCACACAAAATCCAACCGTTACACACATTTGAGCAATCTCGGTGGGACCGAAGTGGACAACTCGGTGAGACCGAAAGTTCAAATAATGTGAACGTTGGGGTTTTCGGTGGGACCGAATATACAATCTCGGTTAGTCCGATTCGTGCAATGACAAGAGCATGCCAGTTTCGGTGGGACCGACTTCATCATCTCGGTGACACCGATTTGATGACAGAAGGTTACAGAAGCTTGGCAACTCATGTTTCGGTGAAACCGATTTCAGAATCGGAAAATCCGAGTTTACTAGGGTTTGGCTTATGGCTGAGGTGGTTCATCTCGGTGTGACTGAGTTTGGAATATCGGTGGGACCGAGATTACTTATGAGTGTATATGGCAGTGAAAGTTGCTGATAGTTTAGGAGTTGTATCACTAAGCACTTGAGCAACCAGATCATCATCATAACCTCATCCCCTTTTAATAGTATTGGCTTTTCCTATGGACTCAATGTGATCTTTGATCACTAAACCAAAAATGGAGTCTTGAGCTTTTGCCAATGCTTGCCTTAGCATTTTGAGGGGTCCACTTTTTCAGTCCTTGCCATACCCATATCACTGAACTTCTCTGAAATGATTCTCAAGTAACTATTAGTTCAATGATATATATGTTGTTATTAATTACCAAAACCACCCGGGGATTAGTTGCACTTCCAATCTCCCCCTTTTTGGTAATTGATGACAACATATAGATCAAAGCTTCGACAAAGGATATAATCAAAGAATAATATCGTCGCTTTGAGAAGTATGTGATAAGCAAGTGCTCCCCCTAAATTTGTGCATTATTTAAGATTTGCGTTTGAATGCAAATGCACAATCGATTAGGATTGGGTCACTCTCCCATGTCACATACATCTTGGTGGAGCGCACAAAATGATAAGAATGAACATCATGCACCCAATCACCAAGACATGAGTAAATAGTCATACAAGATAGGAATGGCATATGATAAGCATTAAGCACACATTAAAGCATAGTACGACCAAGCACTCATTAAGGTAGCATCAAACGGAGTATCAAGCACACTGAATGTCTCGAAAACCAAAAGTATCTCAAAGAAACCGCAAAAGAACGAAAGAGCAAAAGCGCAAAGACAACAACACTCTCTCTCTCGAAGCCCTATGATCTATACAATTTCTCCCCCTTTGGCAACAAGTTACCAAAAAGTTCGAAAAAGCATAGAGCTAAACGTCACTGTGGACTCTGCTGGCGGCTCCCGTCTGGGTTGATGTCGGAGTAGATATGACAGCATCGGCGAAGACTTCAGCTGATGTCTGTGTTGGAGGAGTGGACACTGGAGCTGGAGCTGGAGTAACTGCTGGAACTGTGGGAGGTGCTGAAGCTGTAGTCCTGGTGCCAGTCACTGGAATAGCAGCTGATCGGGATCCTTTGGGAACCGGAGCAGTCTGTCGATGAGAATCCTGGACTAAGTCATCCTGCAACTCACGCGTAAGCTCTGCCTTGTCCTGCTTTGCTTCCTCAATGTCTGCCTCAAGCTTGTTGACGGTCACTTGAATTTCAGTCAGCTTCACGTCCAGAGCGTGGATCTTCTCGTCAACAATCCTCTCTAAGCTCTCCTGAGACTGTTCAATGCTGGCCAGGCGTTGTTCAATCCTTTGAGTAGCTTCAAGAATTTGCTCTCCGAAACTCTTTGGTTTAGCTGCTGCTGCTGCTTCTTTGTCAGCTTTGGCTTTCTTAGCAGCTGCGATCTTGGCTTGACCTTCAACAGATGTCGGATCCTCCTCATCCATCACAACAACATTGTCTTCATGCTCTGGCTGCAGCGGTAAATGTTTTCTATCCAACAAGAATTTGCCAGTGCCAAACTTGGCATTGATAAGCATCTGAATCTGCGGGGCAAATCCACATGACCTTTTCTGGTCAGCTGCAGTCCTCTTAATGGTCTCTACCATCAAGTCCATCACCTTGAAAGGTGCTTTCTCATGAAGTATATGCAGCATGTTGATAGAATATCCTCTGATCATGCGATGATCTCCAGACTTGGGCATCAAGGTATGCCTCAAAATGGTATTAGTGGTAGGTAAGCCTGCCTGGAGATGGTAGACTGAGCCGAGCTTCCAGACTTCCAAATCCTCTGCTGGAATCTCTTTGTACATGTTTTTCATGGATTCATGATTCTTCTTTGGAATGCCATATACATCAATATCATCTTCTCGTTGCACTGGAGCATTCAGAATTTCTGCCCATTCTTCAATAGAAGAGGAGAACCTTTGACCTTCAGTCATCCACGTAATCTTTCCATCAGGATAGAAGTGAGCTGTGGCATAAAATTGCATTATCATCTCATCGTTCCAACTGGTCAATTTCTGACCCACAAAATCTGCAACTCCACATGCAGTGAAACTTTCATGCACATGTGGAAAGAAATCTCTGTGTTCTTCGCTGTCAATGTACTCCCAGTCAACATATCTGGTGTCTGCGACTATGGGTTTCTTGTCCATCAGCACGGTCTCATAGAAGTCCTGCTGCTCTCTGGTGTGAAATCTGGGATCTACAGCAGTTCTTCTCCTCACGGCATATGGGTCAGTTTGTCTCCATAGCCTGAGACCTCTATCTTTCCTTACCTTCATGTCCTCAGCTTGAGGATGAGCATCATTATGGAGTGGCAGTTTTGGACGAAGTTTCAGCAAAACTTGTCCTTCCTCGTCAGACTCAGCTGGTGGCACATCATCCTTGTTCTTTTCAGACACTGGAATGTTTCTGATGGTCCTCTTGGGCTTGGCAGCAGGCTTTGCTGGAGCTGCCTTAGCTGGAGCAGATTTCTTGGGCTTTGATGTGGCTCCAGCCTTAATGGCATCACCCATGAGCTTCTGCTTCTGAGGAGGAGGCTGGGGTGCTTCCTCATCCTCATCTTCTACTGCTGCATCTGCATGAGAATCAATATACATTTCTGCTCGAGCTTCTGATACATGCATTACCCTCTTTCTCTTGGTGGTTTTCTTCACTTTGCTTGGAGCTGCCTCTCCCAAATTCAGCTTCTTAGCAACAGTTGACTGCTTGACTTTGCTGGTGCCCTTCTTGGATTGTTGACCTTGTTGCTCTTTGGCAACAACCTTCCTTTTAGGCTTGGAGGTCACTTCTTCCTCAACAACAAAATCTGAATCCTCATCATCAGAATTCTTCTCCTTTCTAGCTCTGGTGGCTGCAGAAGGCATGCCACTTGGTGTACTCCTCTCACCATCATCAGATGAGCTATCAGGACTAGTGTCTGCCTCTGGAATGTCTGCAATGGGTGTCTCTGACCTGTTCTGACTGTCACTCGTATCTGACATGGCTGACAACCTGTGAATAGATAAGGTATAGGCAGAGAAGAAGAGTTATCACAAACTGCAGAAGTTTTTGCAAAAAATGAGTTCAAATTCTAGTATTAAGTTTTCACATAAGACATTTCGGTCAGACCGAGTTTAAGTTTCGGTGAATCTGAAGTGTTAAACAGGAGCTTGGCACACCACTTTCGGTTTGACCGAAGTGGGTTTCGGTCCTGCCGAAAACACTAGGGTTTCACAAAAACTTCATTTCGGTCACACCGATTTTGCACAACTCAGTTGGACCGAAGGGTGCAGTGCAATGGCCATAGGCCAAATCGGTCACACCGAAATTATAAAATCGGTTTCACCGAGATGTCTTCCGTGGAAACCTAACCCTAAATTTTTTACTCGAATCTAGTTCAAACGAACCAATCTGGTGTACAGGAGGATTTTCAATCGTGGCAAGATACTAGGCAAACCAAACGTGCATTGAATCGGAGATGGGAGCACGAGTGGGATCAAAACTCACCCTAACTTGGTGGAGTTTTTCTACGGCGGCAACGGCGCGGAGGAGATGGCTGTTGACGACGACGGAGACCTGCGGCGAGGGCGCACAGGCGACGACGGCGACGATCCGGAGACCAAGGCAATGGCAGCAAGGGATGTGGGGGCAAAAACGTTTGAAGGAGGAATCAACGCGCGCGGCCCTTGGAATATATACCCCTTTGCTGTCGGTGGGACCGAGTTGTAAAACTCGGTGGCACCGAGATGGATAACTGCTAGGCAGTTATGCACTTCGGTCACGCCGAAAATCACAACTCGGTTTCACCGAGATGAAAACCTAGATCGGTCTAAATGCTTTCGGTTCGACCGAGTTTGAGTGAGTTGGTCTGACCGAAATCAATTAGAAGGTTTTGGAGATTAGCCCTAGACGGATCGGTGGCTCCGAGTGCTCCTCACCGAGAGGGTCCGAAAATTACTTGTTCAAAGTTTGTGATGTAAGCATGAATAGAATTTGAGACAAGAAAGCATAGATAGCTAGGGGAGGTACTTAGGCATTCTTGTCCATCCATTTGGTCAGAAAAATCAAAACGACCAAAACAACAAATGGATGTCCTCGAATGGATAAAATCATGCATCCAACATGCTCACACAATAAGATAGCAAATGAAATATGTGTCAAACATGCACAACCAAAACTCTAGCAACTAACACACAATTTGTCGATGACTAGGTCATCTTTATATGAGTATTTTGACTTAGGAGCCAAATGAGAACATTTGATCATATGTCATACTCATCGTTTAAGCACAAGTGGGTTTACCACTTTTACATAAAGCATTGATGTGTTCACATCATTTGAAGATGCTTTAGCTCAATTTTTTAGAGCAAAGCTCCCCCTAGATGTGAGAACCCCTTTTAAAGGGTCAAACTAACCTTGGGTTGTCGTAGAAGACTTCATGTAGATGTTGAAGAAGTGGATGCTCAATGTTTATGGAGATCATCAAGAGTTGGGAGCTATTCTTTGGATTCGGGCACTTTCAATACCTACATGGGTTAGTCCCACAAGGAACAAACAAGGATATCCATGGACATAGATTGAAGTTCATAGTAGATGATGTCCATGAAAGCAATGATTACCTTGTCCCTTGACTTACCAACAAGAGGGTTTGTGACTCCATGAACTAGTGCACGATATGGAAGTTGATTGCACAAGTTCTTTGCCAAAATGAATGTGAGTGAAGTATGTTGGCGGAGTCACCCTCAAGAACTTTCTAGTTCTTCTTCTTCAGGATCCACATCATCTTGATGGGAATCCTTGGGGTTGTAGTTGAGCTTGACGAAGTAGAACTTGACGTTTCCTTGGGAACCCACTTGACCATGGCTTGAGGTGCTTCAACGAATGCATCAATCTCCTCTTGAAGCTTGTCCTTGGCTTTTAGCTTGTGGTCTTGTGGTGGAAGGTCATCTTGAGCTTGTTCCACATTGGAAGAAGTAGGATCATACTTCTCCTTTTGAGAAACAAACTGTGGAGTAGGATATTGACCTTCTTCCCACTCAACACCTTCGGCGTTGAACTTTCGCTCAAAACCAATTCCTTGATTCTTCCGGTGCCTTCCTTGCTTGCGAACAATTTCCTCAAAGTTCTTGCTTCCGGCAAGGCTCTTGTAGACACCTTTCTCTATGATCCCTTTCAATAAACTATTCTCTTGCTCAAGTGTAACTTGGCTTGAAACATGTTTAGTGGAATCAAGAGAACTACTAGAAGCAACAACATTGGATTTAGCATGGTTATTGTTATTGCTAGAAGAAGAATTTTTCTTATGCTTGTCATGCTTAGTCTTAATGGGTGGCAAGAAATTAGACAAGAGAAGTCGTTTGGCAAGATATGAAGAACTCTTCTTTCGAAGATCGTCATTGATTGCTTTTAGAAACTCATGTTCTTGCTCTAGAGTGAGCTTCTCGAAGCGTAGCTTCTCATGAGATCTTAGGAGCTCTCTATGATCTTCTTGAGTTGTTTCATGAGCTAACTTAAGAGTGTTTAGTTCTTTAGTTAGACGCTCAATCTCCTTCATAGCATTGTCATTCGACTCTTCTTGACTATAAAGACTACTAGCATGTTCATCGTTACTAGGCTCACTGGATTTATCATGCAAAAGCTCATCTTCACCAAGCAAGTCATCCTCATCACTATTGAAGTCAATGAATTCAGGGTGTGATACCTTGGGGCCTTTAGCCATGAAGCATCTTCCAATTCCCTCATTTGGTGAATCAAATAAGTCGTAGGAGTTGGAGTTGGAGGATACGAGAGCAAGACCGGCAACACCTTCATCTTGACTGTAGTCGGAGTCGGAGTGATAGCTTCCATCGGATTGATTGTCGGAGTCGGAGCCGGAGACCCATTCACTTACATGAGCTTGATATTTTCTTCTTGTGTAGCTCCTTGATGACTTGTCTTTCCTCTCCGAATCCTTGCTTCTCCGAGAGGGTCTTCGTTCATAACGATCATCTCTACTCCTTCTCTCTTTCCGAGGTGACTCATCTCTTGAACTTCTTCTTCTTGGAGATTCTTCTCTTCTCTTGTGGGGAGCCGTACACTCATTTGAGTAGTGTCCGGGTCTTCCACAATTGTAGCAGTTTCGATCACGACTAGAAGATCTCTTTTCATCATATGATCTAGACTTTGAGCTTCTCTCTTTGCCTCTATTCTTGTAGAATTTGTTGAAGTTCTTAACCATTAGGCTTATCTCTTCATTGGAAACTAACTTGTCACTTGAGGTTGTGGGAGCATCACTTGTAGCTTTGTAAGCACCACTCGACTTGTTGTGAAGCTCTTCCTTATCCTTAAGTGTCATCTCATGAGCAACAATTCTTCCAATGACTTCAGTTGGCTTGAGAGTCTTGTAGTTTGGCATCATTTGGATCAAAGTGCACACGGTGTTATACTTTCCATCCAAAGCTCTGAGAATCTTCTTGATGATGAATCGGTCGGTCATTTCTTCGCTTCCTAAGCCGGCAATCTCATTTGTGATGAGAGCAAGCCTAGAGTACATTTCAGCGACTCCTTCACCATCCTTCATCTTGAACTTATCAAGTTGACCTTGAAGAATGTCTAGCTTTGATTCCTTCACAGACTCAGTACCTTCGTGCATTTCAACCAAAGTATCCCAAATCTCTTTTGCGTTCTCAAGACGGCTGATTTTGTTGAACTCCTCGGGACACAAGGCATTGAAGAGAATGTCACAAGCTTGAGCATTGTTTTGCAACATCCGCAATTCTTCCGGTGTAGCTTCGCGATCCGGAACTTTTCCTTCCTCGAAGAATTCACCTTGCATACCAACACAAATAATGCCCCATGCGGCTGGGTTATGACCAAGAATATGCATTTTCATTTTATGCTTCCAACTAGCAAAATTTGTACCATCAAAGTAAGGACCTCTATGAAAATTACCCTCACTAGACGCCATACTCTCCTAGGTTGTGAAACCAAGCTTATGGAGTCCAATGCAATGGAAACCAATACAATGGAGACCAAAGCTCTGATACCACTTGTAGGATCGAAAGTATGTCTAGAGGGGGGGGGGTGATTAGACTACTTGTAAATATAAAAATTCTGCCTTTTGACAAAGAACAGTTTTTGGCAGATTCACAATTATGATCAAGTCAAGCATCACCCTACACATGCAATTCTAGAGTATAGGCAGCGGAAAGTAAATTGCACATGTAGTAAAGAGAGGTGGAGAAGAGCAAACGCAATTTTGGAGACGCGGTGATTTTTCCCGTGGTTCCGATAGGTGGTGCTATCGTACATCCACGTTGATGGAGACTTCAACCCACGGAGGGTAACGGCTGCGAGAGTCCACAGAGGGCTCCACCCACGAAGGGTCCACGAAGAAGCAACCTTGTCTATTCCATCATGGCCTACGCCCACGAAGGGCTAGCCTTACTCGGGGTAGATCTTCACGAAGTAGGCGATCTCCTTGCCCTTACAAACTTCTTGGTTCAACTCCACATCTCGATGACGGAGGCTCCCAAGCGACACCTAACCAATCTAGGAGGCACCACCCTCCAAAAGGTAATAGATGTTGTAGATGATGATGAACTCCTTGCTCTTGTGCTTCAAATGATAATCTCCCCAACACTCAACTCTCCTCACTGATTTGGCTGTGGTGGAAGAAAGGATTGAGTGGAAAGCTACTTGGGAAGGTTAGAGATCAAGCTTCATATGGTGGGAGTGGAGCAACTTGATCTCAACACAAGGGTAGGTAGGTCTCTTCTCAGAAATGTAAGGTAGGAGTGGTAGTTCTTTCTGATGGCTCTCTCCACGAATGAAGAGGGGGTGGAGGGGTATAAATAGCCTCCACACAAAATCCAACCGTTACACACATTTGAGCAATCTCGGTGGGACCGAAGTGGACAACTCGGTGAGACCGAAAGTTCAAATAATGTGAACGTTGGGGTTTTCGGTGGGACCGAATATACAATCTCGGTTAGTCCGATTCGTGCAATGACAAGAGCATGCCAGTTTCGGTGGGACCGACTTCATCATCTCGGTGACACCGATTTGATGACAGAAGGTTACAGAAGCTTGGCAACTCATGTTTCGGTGAAACCGATTTCAGAATCGGAAAATCCGAGTTTACTAGGGTTTGGCTTATGGCTGAGGTGGTTCATCTCGGTGTGACTGAGTTTGGTATATCGGCGGGACCGAGATTACTTATGAGTGTATATGGCAGTGAAAGTTGCTGATAGTTTAGGAGTTGTATCACTAAGCACTTGAGCAACCAGATCATCATCATAACCTCATCCCCTTTTAATAGTATTGGCTTTTCCTATGGACTCAATGTGATCTTTGATCACTAAACCAAAAATGGAGTCTTGAGCTTTTGCCAATGCTTGCCTTAGCATTTTGAGGGGTCCACTTTTTCAGTCCTTGCCATACCCATATCACTGGACTTCTCTGAAATGATTCTCAAGTAACTATTAGTTCAATGATATATATGTTGTTATTAATTACCAAAACCACCCGGGTATTAGTTGCACTTTCATACCCGAGGGCCGTGTATCAATGAGTGGACCATATGTTAGTGTCGTCTAGGGAAATGTAATGATCGGGTGCTTCCCCGAGTACTTGAGGTACTACGGGATTGTGGATGACACGAAAGCTTCCCGAATCTTGTGGGTAAAGTGTGCAACCTCTGCAGAGTGTAAAACTATTCGAATAACCATGTCCACGGTCAAGGACAGTTGGGTGGTGCTGCTTAGACTATGTCCATATGTTTCTGGAAAAACAACATGGTTTGGTAAATCTATTGACGTGATTCATGAGGAAGTCACGATGAGCTTGAGCATGAGTTGTTCATAACTCTTTCTTGATGTTGATGTCTGTATCCGCCTATACTTTTTGCAGACACATTCATATCCTTGATAAATGTTGATCATACTTGCATGAGAAAAACTAGCTTTCCGCAAAGCTGCCAATTTAGCAGTAGAGCCTTGCATAATTATTCTGTTATCACTCATGGGTTGCTTGCGAGTACATTCAAAGTACATTGGCTTGACACTGGTTATTTTATTGGCCAGGCATGAAAGAACGGGTGTAAGATGAAGATCGCTTTGGTGACGAACTTGCGAACTAGGACGCTTCCCAGTCAGAATACTTGTAGGATTAAGGCAGATGGCCTGGGTCCAAGCTATTATTGAAGATTTCCGCTGTGATGATATACTTAAGACTTGACCATAATGGTCCTACCTGTGTAAAACGGTATGTATGGATATAAGACTCTTGTTATTCAGCTTCCATGTCTTCAGTGAGTATTGATCCTTGGGATCATTGTACACATGCATTCGGTGATCTCGAGTTATGAGTCGGGGTCCCCACATATTGTAAGAAAGCTTCTCCTCGTCCTGTGACTCTGCGAGCCACTGCGCCCGTGGGCAGGGGAGAGGGTATATTAAGCAAGCTTCTCCTCGTTCTTCGAATTGACGGGACAGATCAAAAGTAGCACAGAGCATCTCCAGTGTATAGACCCTTGCCTCTAAGGTAGGCCCCACATGATTTGCCTTTATTTTTAAATAACGCGTCAAGTCGAAATTTGTTTGTTCACCCGTGGTACACGATCTGCCATCAAGTGGACAACCAGTACACGTGTTAAATTACCACGTGGGCTACCTTTTCATACAGAAATGAGCTCCATAGTGTACTCGCGAGGGTGTTGTTGGGAAAGAGATGGGAGTACAGTATGTGCGCCGTGCGTGCACCTCTTCTCTTCGTGCACGTCTGCCACCTACTGGGGGTGTGTGTGAGATAGATGCAAACCTAGAGAGATTGCGTGCGTTGGTGAGTGATTTCTGTTAGGGGAGAAGGGGTGTTTGATTTCATGAATGTATTTGTGGGAATATGTGTCGATGAAGTCTCAAAAAAACACATGACACAATCAATGGGTGTGAAATAGAGGCCTATCTATATCATATATAGAGGGGCGATCCACGAGAAGAGACGGAGGGGTCATAGATATCGATAGAGTCGAAGAGAGGATCAGGTGTGTTGGTGCGAGATTGATGAAGAGAGCCATCAAAATTGTGTGTGTGCACATCAAAGATATAGGGCGACTAGCTTAGCGGAATTTCGGAGGGTAGAGGGCAAGTTTGTCTGTGGCAGGGAGACATGACTAAAGTGCTTGATGTATCGGTGTGCGTGTGCGACGGGGGG
>LR738712.1:262283406-262307638 GCA_902687465.1 Secale cereale | reverse complement strand
CGGTAGATCGACTCGTATATGTGTTGAGAAGGAGAGACCTATCTATGTCTTGATGGAGATTGGTCTACATCCATACATATGTGTAGGACGTGAAATAGGTTTTGAGAGAGGGAGAGAGGTAGAGTGTCGGAGGGGCCTACTAGACAAAGTGAGGGTACAACTACAATATCAGGAAGAGAGGGGATGTGTTTCTTTGCGTGTGTAGGCGTGATAGATGTGCTGGGAGGCATGCATGGATGATGAAGGGGGGCCATATGTGTTTGGTAAGCTAACCTATCTAGATCGGTAGATCAATTGTTGTGTGTCGCGGGAAGGGAGATACATAACTAATGAGTTAGATCGATCGACGTGTTATAGTGGTCACTATAAATGACCGAGATAACTATATGTATAGTGGGAGATCGGTCGGTGTACATCCATTTGTTAGAGGAAAATAAGGCCGAGAAAGAGGATATAGATAGAGGGATGGAGCTAGGAGGTGGTGCGAGGGGCCTACTATATAGGGGTCGGGGGAGGAGTGTGCGATTGTGTGATCACTGAAAAGAGGGGCGAGAGTTTACACGTGTGTGGGACCATATGAGAGACATGCATGAGGTATGGATAGAGAAAGGAGGATATGGAATGTGTTTGTGTATGTGGTAGGGACATCACTATAGAGGTTTATCGATCGGTGTGTGTCAGAAAGATTGAGTTGTGGAGATCGTAGGAGAACGACATAAAGAAAATAAATGAATGTGCGTGATGGATAGAATGCCGAGGGAGGGGAGGGCGAGGAGGGTGTGTGCATGCACGAGAGAATGTTAACACTAGCTACAAAGTTTAGACGATTGTGTGGGTGTAAGAGACTAAAAATATCATAATTCGATATGAAAGTGGATTCATATATTTGAATAAGAGAAAATAGTGTTATAAACATATGCATGCATGAATATAGCGGTGATACGCGTGGTGTGGTTTTGCACATGTTATACTATAATGTGATAATACGTGGCGTTTGCAACTCACAGCTAAATATCGAACAATCTAAACCATACTATTTATCGAACAATCTCACAATTTTTTTGAATTTGTGATAACGTGTGGCGTTTGCAGCTCACAACTAAATATCGAACAATCTAAACCATACATTATGTGATATCGAACAATCTCACATTTTATTTGAATTCATGATAATGTGTGGCGTTCTCAACACACAGCTAAATACTTGTACGTGTAGGGGGCGGGGCACCATACATTATGTGATAAACACATTATAAATATGAGACATGGTTTAGATTACCAAGATCTAGCTAAAGCTTGAAATGATTGTGATTTTGAATCAATGTAAAGTGGATTCAAAAAATCGAGTTCGAGTTCATATAGTACACATAGTTTATATCTAACTTGACAGTAATCATGTGGTGTGCTATGAAGATAATATACAAATGATGGTTTAACTTGACAACAACAGTAATTGTAGATTATTATTCAAATAAAGAAATGAATCCAAATTTAGTTCATATTGAAGCTGGTAGTATACATTTGGAATGCCCTAAAATGTTCAGTCAAGTAGGTTACAAGCATTATGCAAACATAACATGGATTCAAAGAAGTGAATGGTATTTGTAGTAATTCATACAGCAACACGGGACAAAACACTCTCTTGTGTAATGAGAATTGATTTGGTAGCGTACCATTCTCTTGAAAATTAACACGCGCCTTGTTATCCCAAAATTTGAAGCTATCTCTTTGTCTCTTTATGGTTCGAAAATTCCCACCTCTTCAACATGCGCCTTGCTATCCTGAAATTACAACGCGCGCGAAAAGTTCCTCCTCCTGCGAAATCCCGACACACAAAATCCTCATTCCAGCACTGAGCTGGAAGAGCCGCCTAGTTCAAATCTATGGGGCTATTTTCGTAACTTACCCCACATTTTGGACAAGCACGTCCCTAAGCCATGGTTTCCCCCTCCCATCCCCTCCCGCCCCCATTCGAACAACGAGGCCGCGAAAACCCGCGAAGCCCCACACCCTCCTACGTTCGCCACCTAGCCGGAGCCTCTTCCCTGATGACGTCGTCCACCCCTACACGACGACCTCCTTATCCACCTCACTGGATGAGGATCCGTTGTCTATCTCGTCATCCCACTGGTTCAGCCACCCCGTACTCCACCTCCAAGGAGCTGTCCCGATGTTCCCCTCATCTTTGACGCCACCTCCATTCCCACACCACCGTCTTCACCTACACCACCGGAAGAGCAACATCATCACCGATTCCTCGGATGAAGCTAAGGCCGAATCACTGCCACCAAAGAGGTTCTATAGTAATCGCTGTATTTTCTTCTTGCTTCGATCCCATGGATCTGCCAGCGCTCGGTCCCGAGCCACCATGGTGCAACTCCATCTACGGCGGCGTCACCGCCCACTTCCTTTACGGCGTCGCTCCCTTGGCGGCGACGTCCACATCAGTCTGAGCTGCTGCTACTTTGGCTCTCGCTCGCGGTGCTGCTCTGCTCTTGCTCTCCGGTCCCTTTCCTAGTCTGTTCTTGCTCTTGCTCGCCCTACTGCTCTTGCTCTTGCTTGCGCTGCAGCTCTAGTCTTGCTCGCACTACTGCTGCACGACCAACAGATCCTGCTCTTGCTCGAGCCCCTGCAGATGCTACCCGTGATGCTACTACATGACCAGCTACCCTGGCTCTCGCACACACTGCTGCTGCTACTGCTTTTCTGCTAGTAGTGCGTTCAGTTTGATCAGTAAAATTCAATTTCGACAGTAAAATTCAGTCTCGACAGTTTAGTTCAGAGATAAGCGGTTGATGTATTTGACATATAGCATTTTGTGGTTATGTATTTAACATCATTTGTTGGATATGCTATTAGAATTCCACTCAGGTTAACGTTGTCTCTCTTGTCCTGCTTCAGCCTTGCCGTCGTACAACTCACCACAACTGCTCCAATGATGAAACCCTCCATCACAGCAGAGCAGTACCATCGGCTCCATCTCCGGACGCCTAAGATCTTGCTCCCCTCCTCCGACAGCCCCATCAACCGAAGCATCCTCACTGACCAACCCAATCATACATACATCAACATGGCTTCGCTAAAGAGGTTTTACACTTGTTGCATCACTTTTTTACTTTACATGTTATATATATTGTCCACTGAGCACATTTAGTAACATGAAATACGATTAGTTTCTCCTACTATATGACAAGCAGTGAGGTACCAGGCAACTTAGCTATCCGTGTTGAACTCTCTTGAACGCCAGCCTTATTTATCTCTACGCGTTTGAGCTGTGCATTTGTACATGGGCCTGTGAGTTGAGCTAGTAGGGAAGTGGCCTGGATCCAAAGTAGTTGAAGTAGCACAAAAACATTTTTGAGTGTAGGCTTTTCCCTATTCAAGCCTGCCTAGTAGAATCGCCAGTGCTTGAAAGGAAAAGTGAAGGAGAAAGAAAAACATAGGAATTGGAAAGTTTCTTATGGTATTACTATTCATGCATTTGGTTCAAAGGAATGTAACAAAGGAAAAGTGTAGGATTTGTTCCTTTAATGTCTCCTTGAAATAAAAATCATAGGAATATTAATGTCCACTTGTACTCCTTTTCAAATTCCTATTCATGAAGCACAGGACTAAGAGATAGTAGCATAATCGCATTATAATTGTACATTTTCCTATCTTTTGACTCAATCTCACCATGCTTGTTTGCATAATGTGATCTTCCAATTCTTGTGAACCAAACAATCATATTGGCAGAAATCTTGTGTTTTTAAATTATCTATTTTGCATGTGCATTCCTATCCTATTCCCGTGATTTTCCGATCCCTGCTGTGACGCCCCAAGACCGAAGCTCCAGAAGACTTTTATATTTTCGTGATCACCGTGTGTTTTATTTGTGCTTGCTCTATTTATTTGTGCATTGCATCATGTCATCATACCATAATGTCATTAATCTTTCCAACTCAACTAAATAAATTGCATGGATCTTCGATCCATTTAAATCAAGGGTATTCACATGGTGATACTCTTCAAAACATAATCAATATCCTCCCAGTATTTTAGGGAGCTATATTAAACTATTCCATTTTTATGGAAACCACCAGAACAAACTTACATTTTTTTAGACCTCTCTCGTTTCGAAATATTCTAATCCTTGATCCTTATCCTTATGCCAAATCAAGTGGTGGCACTTTGAAATAATGCCAGAGTAGCTACATTCAAACTTTGGCTCAACTTGTATTTATTTGGTCCTCCAAATAAATATTTTTCTTCTCCTTCTTTTCCTATGATAGAAAGGAAAATATTTAGTTTTTTTAATCCAACCAGCCCAGCTGGGCCTCCTAAGCCTATAGCGAGGTAGGCCCATCCGCAGCTAGGCCATCAGGCCCAACCAGCGGCCTGACCCAGCCGCCACTTCCTAACCCTAGCGAGCCCTTAGCCCGCCGCCCTCGCTCGATCCTCATCCTCCCGTCTGCTCTCTCCTGATCCCCACATCTCCCCCTCTCGTTCCTGCCCACCGCCGCACCTTCACACACGCACGCACATGAGCGCTCTCCCGCTCGATCCCCTTGCCTCATGCCCTCCTTCTCCAACCGAACCTCCCCGCCTCGCAAGCTCGCCGCCTCGCCGTGGCGCCCGCGCCTCCTGCCCGCCGGTCGCCTCCCTATGGCGCCGCGCTCAGCCTCTCGTACCAACCCCCGAAGTGGCCATCTCAGCCCGTGGCATGCTACCGGCTCCGTGCGACCCAACGACTCCGGCGGCCCCATCACCGTCGCGCCTGGATACGGCCGGATTGAGCCAACCGCGCCGTCCCAGCCATGTCCAGCCACCGCTTCAGCTCCTCCTTATCGTCCTCGCTCTCGACGCCATCGCTTCCCTGTGTCGTCTCCATCAACCTCGTACTCGCCTCTTGCTTCGCCGTTGACTCCTTGCCGCGCCACCACCTTCCTTGAGCCAGCGCGCCATGGCCTTCCTCTCCGCCTCCCCAAGCAGTGCCCTCACCGACCGAAGTTCCTGGATCCATCAGTGTCGCTCGAGGCCAGCACCTCGCCTCTGCTTCAAACCAGGGGCGTCATCGTCTTCGGGCCAAGCTGCCACTACTTCTTTCGACTATTGTTGTCGCTACTCTGCCCCTGCTGCTCGTTGCGTGCCAAGTACCACGACTGCAACCAGGACCTTTGTTCTACTACATTTGAACATGCCAAGTCCCTGAAGACCACCGATGCCTAGTACGACTACACGACCGGAACGCAAGTTCCTTGCGCCACTTTAGTCACAAGAACCAAGACCGACAAGTCACAAGACCGTCCTGGATTCGTCAAGTACCACTATCGCTGACCCCGAAGACCTCGGATTCGTCAAGTTCATCTATGTAACGTGTACGTCTACCGCTGCCGTGGATTCGACAAGACAACTTGTACAACTATCATCGCTCGAAGACGTTGGATTCGTCAAGTACCTCTCCGAAACGAACGTGTACCACTACTTCCACTTCCGTGGTCATGACTGAGAGTAACACCACTTCCACAACGTCCGAGAATGGCGCCCGTGTATGACTACTTCCCTTGACAAACTCGAACCACCCCGAATGCATGATCCGAAGGTATAACGCCGAGACGATGCCTGTGGATGAATGTGTGTTGTATGAGATGAACCACTTGTTTGCATCGTGCCCGTTTGTTTCGTGCATGTTCCTCTTTTGCCTTGCCACCGACATGTGGGAACCTGGTATCCGGGAGCACCCCACCATCTTTTGCATTCTCACTTTCAAACTTCATATTTTGCACCGGTCTCTCAACGAGTTACCGGAACCGCTATGTTGCCGTGGCATCATTTTCGGTTATCGCCATCGTGGCACCCCTTTCTTTCCACCACGGTGACAAATGCTTCATATCTTGCTCATGTCAATTGTTAACAAAATTGCATAAAAACTTGAACGTGTCATTTGCATCATGATAACAACATTTAAATGTTTAAATTGTGTTTGCTTAAAATTGCTAATTATGCACATGGGGATTTTTCGGAATTGTTGTTGTTATTTCCGGCCTCATTTAAAAATTCCTAGATAGTGTAGTTTTCTCATGATTCACCTCTTGCCATGTTAACAAACATTTAATCTTGTCTTGTAAATAAACGAGAGTCAACTACATAAATAAAATGTGGTGTTTCGTCAATATGCAACTCATTGCATATTGAGCTCCACTTAACTTGTAGTATTGTTTGTGCACCTTGCTATGCTATGCATATTTAAATCCGACATGCACCATTCTTGATTATACATCATGCATGTTTATTCTTGGGTGTTTACCACGTTGTTTGCTTCTTCCCGGTTTGCTTCTCTCGTTAGCTTCGGTTTCGTTCCGGAGTTGTGAGGATTCGTTCAACTACGTCCGTTTGTCTTCTTCACAGACTCGTTCTTCTTCCTAGCGGGATCCCAGGCAAGATGACCATTCCTTGATATCACCTCTATTGTTGCTATGCTAGTTGCCCTGCTCAATTTCTTTGTCGCGATACCTATCCTTTTGCATGTCAGCCCCTACCTTGCCATGAAACCTCTAACTACCTTCCCAGCAAACCGTTGTTTGGCTAAGTTACACTTTTTATTAAGCATTGCTAGTTGCAGGTGAAGATGAAGTTTGCTCCATGTGGATTGGATATTTTGGGAATAACACAATATCTCTATTTAAATTAATGCACCCTATATACTTGGCAATGGGTCGAAGGCTTGGCCTTTTGCTTTGTGTTTTGTTCCACTCATGCCACCTTAGGTTCCGATAAACCGGTGTTATGTTCCTTGATTTTGTGTTCCTAACGCAGTTGGGGTTTATGGGGCCCCCTTGCTTCTTTGCTTAAAGTAAAGCTTTCCCGAGGAGATCCAACTTTGGTTTTACGATTTGCCTAATAACTAAAACTTGCCGAGGGAGTTGCAAACCCGAGGATTATTTTAATCAACCCCCTGGGCCAGTGCCCGTTTTGAGTGCTGGTCAACCTACCTAACAATCGGCGGTGCCACCTCGGGGCAACTTGAATGTCTGGCTATCGTCCACTTTGCATAAACGGATGAGTCCGTAGATAGAGAGTGCAGGGCTCTAGACACAGGTCTGACTCACCAGGAGATCTCCTTGGGCTAGTTTTCCTTTCTTTGAAGAACTTGTGCACCGGGATTCCGGGGACGCTCAGGTCTTCTCTAAGATAAGAGGTTTTACCTCTGCAGATTGCGAGAGCTTGTTATGGGCTAAGTTGGGACACCCCTGCAGGGTTATGATCTTTCAAAAGTCATGCCCGCGGTTATGTGGCGGATTGGAGTTTGTTAACATCCGGATGTAGATAACTTGACACAGATACTCAAACCTAATACACTACCGTGTGAGTAGTCGTGATGGTCTCTTTTCGAGGGAGTTCGGGAAGAAAACATGGCTGGGTTATGCATGACTCGTAGGTAGACAGGATCATCTAGTGATCATGAATTAGTTCACGACCGATGGCTTTCACTTCCCTTCTCAGTCTAAAGATATGTAAGCTAGCCACCTCATCTATGCTTAGTGCTTGCGGCAGCCCACTTATATACCTTCTCCTAACCCAAAGGCTTTGATAGTTTTGATACCAGGGAATGGGATTGCTGAGTCCTCGTGACTCACGGTTTACTACAAACACATGTGCAGGTACACCCGAGTACGATGCAGGTGATGATCAGGAACTCAAGTGGGAGTTCGATGAAGAGCGTGGGCATATGTACGTGACATATCCAGACGATCATTAGAGGTTCCTACTAGGGCCGATCGGGCATAGTGGGTGGTTATCTTCTTTTCATTTGGATTCGTCCGTAGTCGGACTATGTTTGTACTTGGATGAATGTATGACTTATTTATACATTGGGTGAAGTGGCAATTGTAAGCCAACTATGTATTTTCCCCTTTGTTCTTGTACATGGGAATGTGTGAAGATGACCATCGTGTGATCATACCAAAATGCGATTATGCCTCTAAGTCGAGATATAGTCGCATCTTGGGTGTTACACCTGCATTGTTAGAATCCTCCAATTCAAGGAAGCCCTTACAGAATTACTTATGTTACAGATATGTGTCAAAGAAAACCTTGTGTGGTTTTCCCCGCTCCTGTTGCACTGTGGTCCACCCTAGCTCAGTTGCTCCAACAACGGAAGGGTTCACCATAGCAGGGATCCGCCCTCCAAACTGCCTTTCACTGCCTCAGATCTTCCCAGCCGTTGGCAACCATGGCAACTGCATTACCATCATCAACATGGGTCCGCTAGAGAGGTCGCACTCTTTCATGGGTCCGCTAGAGAGGTCGCACTCTTTCATGCCTGCTTACATTATGCATCCCTTAGCATGATGACATCTTGTTTAGCCGGAGGGAGTAGACAACTCCTATTTAACCCCTCAGGTGTTCTTCTCTAACTTGGCATGCTGATGTTGGTCATATCATGCATAAGGTGCCTTGCATTGCTTACTTTATACATAAAATATGTCATCTCCCTAGTTTAGGCATGCATTGTGTGATTGCCATCTGTTTAGTTTCTATATCATATATGTGAATCATGCAATGCCATCTTGTTTAGCCAAGCATGATATATTTTAATTTTGCAATGGCATCCTGTTTAGAACTCATCTTATATGTGAATTATATCATGCCATCCTTATTTTATTACGTATTAAATTTGTCAAAAAATTTAGTACATTCAATTACTCTTCCTATGCGTCAGCCATTCGACACGGTCATGGAAAAATCTGGAGTGAAAACAAAGTCTTGAGAGCAGACAATGCTATCTGACGAAACGCATGTCTTGCTGGTTACGGATAGCTCCTCAAAGGAGGATTCAGAGACAGATGATCAATCTATTCCCCCCGAGGTGCATGCACGAACTTGGCAGGGTTATATTTTCTCATATCGTGCATATGGTGTCTTGCACTGCCATGTTATTTGCTTAGTTCCTTTTCGAAAAATGGTATTTGCTTAGTTTAGACATGCTTTGTGTGAATCCCACCTGTTTCATGTCTAGTTACCATATATGTGAATTATGCAATACCATCTTTTTCCAAGACATTATATATGTAAATTATGCAATGATATCTTGTTGCAAGGCATTATATATGTGAATTATGCAATTCCATGACGTTTAGCCAAGCATCATATATGTGAATTATATTAGGCCATCTTTTTATGTATTATGTATTGCATTTGCCGACAATGTTTGTATATTCAACTACTCTTCCTATGCATCAGATATTTGAATTGGTGATGCAAAAATCTGGAGTAAAAACAAGGTCTTCAGAGCAGACAATGCTACCTGCTGAAGAAGATATGTTGTTGGTTACAGATAGCTCCGTAGGATCGAAAGTATGTCTAGAGGGGGGTGTGATTAGACTACTTGACCAAATAAAAATCTAGCCTTTTCCCAATTTTAATTCTTGGCAGATTTTAGCAACTTAGCACAAGTCAAGCAATCAACCTACATATGAAATTCTAAGAGTATAGTAGCGGAATGTAAAGCAATTGCATATGAAGGTAAAGGGAGGACTTTGAGGGAGCAAACGCAATGTAGACACGGAGATTTTTTACGCGTGGTTCCGATAGGTGTTGCTATCGTACATCCATGTTGATGGAGACTTCAACCCACGAAGGGTAACGGCTGCGCGAGTCCACGGAGGGCTCCACCCACAAAGGGTCCACAAAGAAGCAACCTTGTCTATCTCACCATCGCCATCGCCCATGAAGGACTTGCCTCACTATGGTAGATCTTCACGAAGTAGGAGATCTCTTTGCCCATACAACCTCCTTGGTTCAACTCAACAATCCTGTCGAAGGCTCCCAAGTGACACCTAACCAATCTAGGAGACACCACTCTCCAAAAGGTAATAGACGGTGTGTCGATGATTAACTCCTTGCTCTTGTGCTTCAAATGATAGTCTCCCCAACACTCAACTCTCTCTCATAGATTTGGATTTGGTGGAAAGATGATTTGAGTGGAAAGCAACTAGGGGAAGGCTAGAAATCAAGATTCATATGGTAGGAATGGAATTTCTTGGTCTCAACACATGTTTAGGTGGTTCTCTCTCAGAACAATGAGTAATGGTAGTGTAGGTATGTTTTGATGGCTTTCTCCACGAATGAAGAGTGTGTGGAGGGTTATATATAGCCTCCACACAAAATCTAACCGTTACACACAATTCACCAAACTCGATGGGACCGAATCACAAAACTCGGTCAGACCGGTTTAGTTCATAATGTGACCGTTAGGCCTTTCGGTGGGACCGATATGATCAACTCGGAAAGACCAATTCATTAGGGTTAGGGCATAACGTAATCTCAGTGAGACCGATTACACAAACTCAGTAGGACCGATTTTGGTAATAAGCTAACCAGAGAGTTGGTTAGGCAAACTCGGTGGGACCGATTCGCTCGTTTTGGTTGGACCGAAACATTACGAAGGGGAAATAGAGAGTTTGCATTGTGAACTCGGTGGGACCGATCGCTCATCTTGGTTGGACCTAAACGTTACGAAGGGAAACAGAGAGTTTGCAATCCCATCTTGGTGAGATCGAGATCCCTATCGATGAGACCAAAGTGACTAGGGTTTGTGGCAGTGACTATGTCAAGAGAACTCGGTGGCGCTGGATAGAAAGTTTCGGTGGGGCCGAGTTTGACTTTTGGTTTGGGACATATGTGGATGTGAGAAAGTGGTTGAGGGTTTTGGAGCATATCACTAAGCATTTTGAGCAGGAAACCCATTAAGCAACACCTCATCCCCTTTTAATAGTATTGGCTTTCCTATGGAGTCAATGTGATCTTGGATCAGTAAAATAGAAAATGTAGAGTCTTGAACTTGAGCCAATATGTGTCCTTAGCATTTTGAGGGGTCCACATTCCTAATCCATGCCATGCCAATCACTGAACTTTCTGAAATGATCATCTTGAAAGAGCGTTAGTTCAATGAGCTATATGTTGTTAGGAATTACCAAAACCACCTAGGGATAGTTGCACTTTCAATCTCCCCCTTTTTGATAATTGATGACAACATATAGATCAAAGCTTCGACAAATGATAATAAGATTTAAATACATCATCGCTTTGATAAGTATGTGATAAGCAAGAGCTCCCCCAAAATTTGTGCATTATTTAAAATTTATGTTTGAATGCAAACGCACAATCGATTAGGATCATGGGTTACTCTTCCATGTCACATACATCTTGGTGGAGCGCTCAAAATTATATAAACTAAAAGCATGCACTCATCACCAAGCAAAGTGAATAATCATATAGGGATATGAAAGATAATATCATTCAAGCAAGCATTAAGGTAGCATATGATCAATCACATGATCAAACAAGTATCTCACACACAGAACGTAGAGTAACAAGCAAACACACAAATGTATCAACCAAATAGCAAGAGAGACAAAGAAGCAAAACACACTCTCTCAAAGCCTATGATCTATACATATTTCTCCCCCTTTGGCAATAAGTTACCAAAAAGTTCAAATATGCATAGTGCTATGCGTCTCCCGGGCTTGATCTTCGGGAGGTGGTGTTGAGAGAACTCCAAGGACGAAGGCATCGATAGATGTTGTTGGAGCTGGTGGAGTGGCAACTGGAGGTGGTACTGAAGTTGTGGCTGCTGGTGCTGATGTAGTAGCTCTTGTATCAGGTACAGGCACTACAACAGACCTCTGACCTCTTGGCACTCTCTGAAAGGCATCTGTGGTAGCCTACCCTTTCCTCTCCTCTGCTTCCTCCTTGAGTTGCTCAACTGCAGACTGTATCTCAGTCACTTTCAGATCAAGACCATAGAACTTTGTTTCAATGGTCCTCTCCAAGCTCTCCTGATTTTATGTCAGGGTGGCCATGCCCTTCTCAATCCTCAAAGTTGCTTGAATCAGATATGCCATTTGATCTTGCTTTGACTTGAGGGACACTTGAGATGCCTCTTCAACATTTGGCATCTTGGCAGCTTTCTCAGCTCTAGCTTTGGCTCTCTTATCCTATGCTTGCACTGATGAAGGTTCATTCTCATCAATCACAACTGTGTTGTCCTCAAATTCTGGATATAGGGGTAGATGTTCCTTGTCCAATAAGTATATGCCTGTGCCCATCTTAGAGTTGATGAGCTCCTGAATGTGTGGAGCTTACCCACATGATCTGCAGCAGTCCTCTTGATTGTTTCAACAATCAGACTCATGACCTTGAACATTTGAGGGACATCAAAAATGTGCAGCAAGTTGATTGAATGGCCTCTGATCATCTTGTTATCTCCATATTTGGGTAACAATGTATGCCTCAAGATAGTGTTGATTGTAGCTAGACCAGACAACAAGTAATGTACAAATCCAAACTTGTGTGTTTCCAAAGCTACATCACGGATCTCTTTGTACATGTTTGCCATAGAGTTGTTGTCTTTCTTCTTCTTGGCATAGTCATCCAAGTCATCATCATGCTCTTTAGGGGCTTTTATCAGCTTGGCCACTCATCAATAGTTGACTGGTACCTTGTACCTTCAGGCATCCATACAATTCTACCATCTGGATAGAAGTGAGTTGTTGAGTAGAATTGCATGATGAGTTCATCATTCCATTTTGTCAGCTTCTTACCCACAAACTTGTCAACACCACATGCTTTGAAACTGTCCTGCACACTTGAGAAGTGATCTTCATTTTACTTGATATATTTCCAATCAACCCATCTCATGTGACACACTATGGGCTTTTTGTCAAGAAGAACTGTCTCATAGAAGTCTTGAAGTTCTTTGGTATGAAATATGTAGTCCACAACAGTCCTTCTCCTCACAGCATATGGGTCACTTGGTCTCCATCTTTTGAGACATGCATCCTTCCTCAACTTCATGTCCTCGGCAACAATATGAGTATTATCATGATCAGAGATCTTGGGCTTAAACTTCCTAAGCACTTGGACTTCATCATCTTCTTCAATTTCAGGCATTGCAGCCTTGTTCTTTTCTGAAGCTGGAATGTTCCTTGTGCTTCTCTTGGGTGCAGACTTGGTGGCTTGAGCAGCAGCTTTGGGAGCAGTCTTGGGCTTTGAAGTTGCATCTCCCATAAGCTTCTGAGCTTTGGGTGCTGGTGCAGCAACCTCTTCCTCGTCTTCTTCAGCTTCATCATCCTCATCATCTCTCATTGATGGCTTGCCAATCACTCTGGCTATGGTTTTCCTAGCTCTCTTCTTTGTTCCTTCTGGCTCATCATCTCTGGTTTCAAGAGTGAACACCATAGTTTCTTGAGTAGAGGCTCTGGCCTTGGACATTGGAGCTATTTTGGCAGGTGCCTTCTAGTTCAAACCTGGCTTTGTTGCAGTAGCTACGCCATACTCTTTCTCGAGTACCTTCTTCTTTGAAGTGGCCTCATCAGCCACAAAGTCCTCATCATCACTGTCAGAAGTTCTCTTCTTCCTTGTCTTGGTAGAAGCCTTAGGAATATCACTTGGAGTACTCCTGCTACCATCATCAAGGGTGCTAGAGGGACTAGTGCCCTCACTCATGTTAACTTGCTCCTCAAACAAGTTCTGGCTGTCACTCTGGTCAAACATCTTGGCAATTACACTGACAGCAAACCCTGTGAATAGATGTAGATGAGGTAGAGTGGATAAGCATCACAAAGTGCACAGTTTTTGTAAAACAGATGCTCTAAACCTTAGTTTTAGTTCTCTACAGAAAGCATTTCGGAGCTACCGATTTGTTAAACTCTGTGATACCGAAGCAAATCTGGAATCTAAACTAGTGAACTCAGTCAGACCGAGTCGCAGTTCGGTGGCACCGAGATTGCTACGGTTTCACAGAGTGTTGAACTCGGTCGCACCGATTTGCAATTTTCGGTCAGACTGAAAAGTGCAAGTGCAATGGCCTAAGCCAAATCGGTGAGACCAATTTCTACAACTAGGTCGGTCCGAGATAAGTTCGGTGGAGACCTAACCCAAATTTTTCGAATCAAACCTAATCTATATGGAGTTTCTGCTGGACTGGGTGATTTCAATCGTGGCAAGAATCATGGCAAAGTAATGTGCTATTAATCAGAGTTAAGAAATAGCACATGGATCGAGCTCAAACCCTAACTTGCCGGTGAGCTCGCTACAGCGGAGCAGATTGCTGTTGACGGCGGCGTAGACCAGTGGCGGGAGGTCGCTGGCGGCGAGGAGACGATCCGGAGACCCGAGACGGCAGAGCAGGTTACGCGCGAGCAGAGGTTTTCGAAAGTTTTCCAAAATTTGACCCGTCGATATATATAACCTGACCCCGTCGATGTGACCGAGTGGAACAACTCGGTGGCACCGAGATGCAAAACTACTGGCAGTTACTCCAACTCAGTGTGACCGAAAAGTTCAAATCGGTTGCACCGAGATTGAAACATAGATCAACATAGTGAACTCGGTGTGACCGAAGTGGATGACTCGGTCATACCAAAATGCACAAAGAGTTTTTGGAAGTTTAAGTCTGTGACGAATCGAGGACTCCGAGTGCTCCTCACACAGAGTGGTTCGAATCTGACTTGATCAAACTTTGTGATGTAGCATGAATAGAGTTTGAGACGAGAAAAGCATAGATAGCAAGAGGGGGTACTTAGGCATTCTTGTCCATCCATTTGGCAAAAGATAAAGAGCCAAACAACGAAAGCAACAAATGGATGTCCTCGAATGACAAAAATATACATAACATGCTCACACAATAAGATAGCAAATGAAACATGTGGCAAAGCATGCACAACCATTCTAGCATCTATCAAGCAATTGGTGATGACTAGGTCATCTATATATGTGTATATTGAGTTAGGAATCAAATGAGAACATTTGATCATAGGTCATACTCATCGTTTAAGCACAAGTGGGGTTACCACTTTTACATAAAGCATTGTTGTGTTCACATCATTAGAGTTGCTTTAGCTCAATTGATTAGAGTAAAGCTCCCCCTAGATGTGATATCCCCCCTAAGAGGGATGAACTAACCTTGGGTTTTGTCGATGATGACTTCATGTAGGTGTTGAAGATGTAGATGCTTAATGTTGATGTACATCATTTGGATAAATCCATTGGAGTGAGTTGTACTTTCAATACCTACACGGGTTATTCCCACAAGGAACAAACAAGGATATCCATAGACATAGAGTGAATTGCACACAATATGATGTCCATGAAAGCATTAGGTTACCTTGTCCCTTGTCCTACCAACAAGAGGGTTTGTGACTCCTTGAACTAGTGCAAGATATGGAAGTTGTTTGCACTTGTCCTCGCCAAAATGATATGAGTGAAGTATGTTGGCGGAGTCACCCACAAGAACTCTCTAGTTCTTCTTGTTCGGGATTCACATCAACTTGATGGGAATCCTTGGAGTTGTAGATGCACTTGATGAAGTAGAACTTGATGTAGTCTCGGGAACCCACTTGACCAAGACCTTGGGAGCTTCTTCAAATGCATCAATCTCTTCTTGAAGCTTGTCCTTGCCGTTTAGCTTGTGGTCTTGTGGTGGAAGATCATCTTGTACTTGTGTCCCTTGAAAAGAAGTAGGATCATACTTCTCTTGTTGAGGAACAAACTTTGTCTTAGGGTATTGATCTTCTTCTCACTCAATTCCATTGGCATTGAACTTTCGTTCAAAACCAACACCTTGTTTCTTCTGGTGTCTTCATGGCTTGCGTACAATTTCCTCAAATTGCTTACTCCCGGCAAGTCTCTTGTAAACACCTTTCTCTATAATCCCCTTCAATAAGCTATTTTCTTGCTCAAGTATAACTTGGCTAAGAGAATCGTTAGTGGAATCAAGAGAACTACAAGAAGCAACATCATTGGATTTAACATGATTATTGTTACTACTAGAGGAAGAATCTTTCTTGTTCTTGTTGCTAGATTTTACTTGTGGCATGTAAGTAGACAAGAGTAAACGGTTGGTAATGTAAGAAGAACTTTTCTTGCGAAGATCATCATTGATTGCTTTTAAGAACTCATGCTCATCACTATTGAAATCAAGATACTCGGGGTGTGATACCTTAGGACCTTTAGCCATGAAGCATTTTCCAATTCCTTCATTTGGTGAGTCAAATATGTCGTAGGAGTTAGATGACAAAAGAGCAATTCCGGCAACACCTTCATCTTGAGTATCTTCGGAGTCGGAGTAATAGCTTCTCTCGGAGTGGTCATCGGAGTCGGAACCGGATACCCATTCACAACATGAGCTTGATGTCTTCGTCTTGTATAGCTCCTTGATGATTTATCCTTCCTTTCTGAATCCTTCCTTCTACGAGAGGGTCTTCGTTCATAACGATCATCACTACTCCATCTCTCTCTTGGTGGTGATTCTTTACTTCTACTTCTCCTTTTAGTGAGTCTTCTCTTCTTTTGTGGGGAGATGTACACTCATTGGAGTAGTGTCCGGGTCTTCCACAATTGTAGCAATTTCGGTCACGACTAGAAGATCTTTAGTCATTGTAGGACCTTGACTTGGAACTTCTTTCTTTGCTTCTATTCTTGTAGAATTTGTTGAAGTTCTTCACCATTAAGCTCAATTATTCATTGAATACATGTTTCTCACTTGATGATGTAGGAGCATCACATGAGGCTTTGTAAGCACCACTAGACTTGTTGTGAAGCTCTTCTTTATACTTGAGTGACATCTAATGAGCAACAATTCTTCCATTGACTTCCGTTGGCTTGAGATATTTGTAGTTGGGCATCATTTGGATCAATGTGCACACGGTATCATATTTTCCATCCAAGGCTCTTAGGATCTTCTTGATGATGAATATGTCGGTCATTTCTTCGCTTCCTAAGCCGGCAATCTCATTTGTGATGAGAGCAAGCCTAGAGTACATTTCAACAACACCTTCACCATCCTTCATTTTGAACTTGTCAAGTTGAATTTGAAGCACATCCAACTTTGATTCCTTCACGGAGTCGGTACCTTCGTGAATATCAATCAAAGTATCCCAAATTTCCTTTGCATTCTCAAGACGGCTGATTTTTTTGAATTCTTCGGGGCACAATCCGTTGAATAGGATATTGCAAGCTTGAGCATTGTATTGCAACATCTTCAAATCTTCCGCGGATGGTTCACGATTCGGTTCCTTCCCATTGAAGAATTCACCATGCAAACCAATACACACAATAGCCCAAACGGTGGGGTTATGTCCAAGAATATGCATTTTCATCTTATGCTTCCAACTAGCAAAATTAGTACCATCAAGGTAAGGATCTCTATGGTGGTAAATTCCCTTGCTAAACGCCATACTCTCATAGGTTGTGAAACCAAGGCTATGATCACCAAAGCTATGGAAATCAAGGCAAATGGACACCAAAGCTCTGATACCACTTGTAGGATCAAAAGTATGTCTAGAGGGGGGGGGTGATTAGACTACTTGACCAAAAAAATCTAGCATTTTCCCATTTTAATTCTTGGCAGATTTTAGCAACTTAGCACAAGTCAAGCAATCAACCTACATATGCAATTCTAAGAGTATAGTAGCGGAATGTAAATCAATTGCATATGAAGGTAAATGGAGGAGTTTGAGGGAGCAAACGCAATGTAGACACGGAGATTTTTTACGCGTGGTTCTGATAGGTGGTGCTATCGTACATCCACATTGATGGAGACTTCAACCCACGAAGGGTAACGGCTGCGCGAGTCCATCGAGGGCTTCACCCACAAAGGCTCCACAAAGAAGCAACCTTGTCGGCCGTCGCCCATGAAGGACTTGCCTCACTAGGGTAGATCTTCACGAAGTGGGCGATCTCCTTCCCCGTACAAACTCTTTTGTTCAACTCCACAATCTTGTCGGAGGCTCCCAAGTGACACCTAACCAATCTGGGAGAAACCACTCTCCAAAAGGTAATAGACGGTGTGTCGATGATGAACTCCTTGCTCTTGTTCTTCGAATGATAGTCTCCCCAACACTCAACTCTCTCTCTCTCAGATTTGGATTTGGTGGAAAGAAGATTTGAGTTGAAAGTAACTTGGGGAAGGCTAGAGATCAAGATTCATACGGTAGGAATGGAATATCTTGGTCTCAACACATGACTAGGTGGTTCTCTCTCAGAACAAGGAGTAATGGAAGTGTAGGTATGTTCAGATGGCTTTATCCTTGAATGAAGAGTGGGTGGAGGGATATATATAGCCTCCATATGAAATTTAACCGTTACACAGAATTTACCAAACTCGGTGGGACCGAATCCCAAAACTTGGTCAGACCGGTTTGGTTCATAATGTGACCGTTAGGCCTTTCAGTGGGACCCGATATGATCAAATCGGTAGGACCGATTTCATTAGGGTAATCTCGGTGAGACCGATTACACAAACTCGGTAGGACCGATTCTGGTAATAAGCTAACCAGAGAGTTGGTCAGGCAAACTCGATGGGACCAATTCGCTAGTTTCGGTTGGACCAAAACGTTACGAAGGGGAAACAGAGACTTTGCATTGTGAACTTGGTGGGACCGATCGCTCATCTCGATTGGACCAAAACGTTACGAAGGGAAACAGAGAGTTTGCAATCCCATCTTGGTGAGACCGAGATCCCTATCGGTGAGACCGAAGTGATTAGGGTTTGTGGCAGTGGCTATGTCAAGAGAACTCGATGGCGCCGGATAGAAAGTTTCGGTGGGGCCGAGTTTGACTTTTTGTTTGGGACATATGTGGATGTCAGAAAGTGGTTGAGGGTTTTGGAGCATATCACTAAGCATTTTGAGCAAGAAACCCATTAAGCAACACCTCTTCCCCTTTTAACAGTATTGGCTTTCCTATGGACTCAGTGTGATCTTGGATCACTAAAATAGAAAATGTAGAGTCTTGAGCTTGAGCCAATGTGTGTCCTTAGCATTTTGAGGGGTCCACATTCCTAATCCATGCCATGCCAATCACTGAACTTTCTGAAATGATCATCTTGAAAGAGCATTAGTTCAATGAGCTATATGTTGTTAGGAATTAGCAAAACCACCTAGGGATAGTTGCACTTTCAAGCTCCTCAGGGGAGGATTCGGAGACGAATGACCAATCCTATGTCCCCCCTAAGGTGTATGCTCAAACTTGGCAGGGTTATATTACTCATATCATGCATATGTTGTCTTGTAATGCTTAGTTTTTACATCATATACACAATACTGAATGCCATATGCCTAGTTGACACATCATATATGCGATTGTCATCTACTCACTTGCTTAGTATATAAATCATATATTTGAATTATATATTGACACATCATATATTTGAACAATTGTCGTCTACTTTACATAGATAGGATGTATCTGAATTATGGCATGCCAACCCATTTTCTAAAGAAATAATATAGTTATATCATCTCATCCTGTTTACATAGTCATCATATTTTGAATTATTTCATTCTAACCGTGAATTATATCATGCGATCATGTTTCCATCGACGACATGTATATGAATTATGGCATGCCTACCACTTTAATAGACACATTGTATAGTTATATCATGTCATCCTTTTACATAGTCATCATTTTTTGAATCATGTCATTCGATCCCGTCTAGTTAGCCATCATATATGTGAATTTGTGTCATGCTATCCCATTTAATTAGCTATCATATATGTGAAATTGTGTCATGCTATCCTGTTTGGCTAGACGATATAAATGTGAATTATTTCATGCCCTGTTTTGTTCTCTACTATCAATTGCACATGTCTATCATACAGTGTCTGTACATTCAATTACGTTTCTTGTTTATCAGCCATTTGAATTGGAGAGGGTGATGGTAGTATCTATGGTAGTAAAAACGCGGTCTTCAGAAAAGATCATGCTACCCGTCGATGCAGATAGAACAATGGTTGTACTTGCCCAAGAACCAGCCCCACTACACATAACCCAGACTCACTCAGATTGTACCACTACCCAGTTGGACAGGGAACTAGCTACACCCCATCTAGCCCCAAATCCAGTAGATAGTAACCTAGTTCCAGCTGACATAGCACCATGTTCACCATAGAGTATCCCCACGCGAGTAGTTAGTAAGATAACTTTGGTGCCCAAAGCACGAAGACCACTATAGCGAACCCAAACTCCACGTTCGAAGCAGAAGAGCAACTATTGTCAGGATAGATTCTGTAGCAATGGTGCATACTCCTTTGCTCTTGCATCACTGTATTTACTCATACCATCTAATTTCGAATTTGAAGGGTCCAATTGAAACTCCAATGGTGCAACAGGTATGTTTCAATCATATTTCTTTAACTGGATTGTTGTTCTAACTTCTTGCTCTATGTTGATTTCAGTTTCAATTGTATAAACAGTTATGTTCTCATGTCATGCACATTATAAGTGTTGTTAGTGTTGTGTAGTTTCCCACACTTATATTCTGTCTATGATGTTTTGTCTTATAAACATATGATTTTAATTGTGTCTCTAGAGTTGGCAACATAAACTAGAATGATATAGACAATACAGCGACCATAGTACATAGATATATGTTTGTTTCATGCTGCTATAATGTCCACCATTCTACTGAACCGGTTAACCAAAATCAGTTTCATATAGTACATGCTAACCTATGATTTGCAATGTTGAGGATATCGCTTCTCGTTATCGTCTCGGTCAGCTAGGGATTAGAGATTAATCAAAAATCAGACGATTAATCAATTTTATCGGTCGACTATTAATCGGCCATTTTTTTTCAAATCCCAGGTTCCCAACACTAAAATATGCTATATTCAACACCCAAACAATATTGGACATAAGTGTTACCTTGAATCCTAGCCTTTGAATCCTGGCATATTGACAAACAAAATAGAAAAAGCATTACATATTGCATAACAAGGTCCACAAAATACAAATAAACATAGTTCTTGCAAACATAGTGCTACGAATAGGCCTGATTTATCGGTAGATTCATGATAAATCACTTGGCATAGCGATAAATCATCCCAAATGATAAATGATGAAGATAAGGCATAATCTTATCGGTCACCCCAAGAGTAGCGATAAATCCGATGATAAATCACTGAATCGAAAGATTTATTGAACAATGATGATTTGTTTGCTTGTTCCTCTTGTAGAATGCTGACAGAATATTGGAGAAGAGCACCCCATTATGCAATGGTAGAGAAAGTAATGCAGATAAGGTTCAAGTTAGTGAGACAACCATGTTGGTCTGCAAGAAAGCTAATAAAAACTATCTTGTAGATAGTGAGGCAACCCCAAAGTCATTCCTTGATGTAGTGTTTGAGTTACTAGCCACTACTGCTGGCACAAGCTCTTCGAACTCGCTGCCTGAATCAGTTCAGCTTCTTGAGTCTCAACTTCATGTTGAAAGACATCGATTAGATGTGTCGCGACAGGAAGCCGAAGGACTGAGGAAGTCCCTACAGAATTCAGATGCATACTTTCTGGCGCAACAGCAAGTGCTGGAGGATTTAAGTGCCAAACAAGAGAAAGCTAAGCGTCTTGCCAGCATGGTGGATACCTAGGATATTTTTTCTTGAGCTCTTGTGAAGTGGTTTCAGTTCTGTACTTGTTTTGCTACGGCATTTATTTGCATTTGTCTCAAACTTTGACAACCAGTGTATGTAATATGCTGCTTTCTTCCCCATATTTACACTGGTGGCGAACTTTGATGCCCCGTGGTTGTAATATGTGTAATAGCCGTAACAGCCTAGCGTATGTTGCTTGCTTATTTATTTCCTTGTTGTCCTGTTTATTTGTTTGCTTGTAGTCAGTGCAGTTCTTTTTCCGCGGTTTGCTAGTGGCCGCAATAACCTATTTGTTTTTTAAAACTAGGCCACGATAACCATGGGCAACATATGGACCGGTGTCACCATGGTCCAACTATCTGCTATAGTGACCATGGGCCTCCGACGGGCCTTCTACGAGCCGTAGAATCAATGGCCCTTCTACAGGCCCTATGATCGATTGGCCAAACATGGGTCGGTAACGGACCACATTATGTGCCGTAAATAGCCTAGAGTGGTAGTCGTCCATTCATGGGCCAACCATAGCGGGCCTTTAAGAGGCCGACAAGTATAACGTGCTTAATTCTATCGACATGCATAACGGGTCATTAATGGGTCGTATTTGATGACGCTATGAAAACGGCCCAACAAATTATCGGGCCACAAACGGGCCGGCTTTGACCACGGGCAGAATTTGGCCCACAAGCGGAAAAGGCCAGTAACGGACTGTAAACAACCGAATACTGCAAATCAGACCAATAATAAATGGGCCCTTAAAAGAGCGAAAGATACCACGGGCTGGGAACGGCCAAATGGAGTTATGGGCCGTTAATGGGTATGAAGTGATATACTGTAAATTATGGGCCAGTTTCACTACAGGCGGTTAATGGGCTAAGAGTTACAAAGGGCCTCATATCGGGCGAAAGATGTCATGGGCCATACATGCGCCAGAAGTTACAACGGGCTGGAATTATATTGGACGGCCCAGATGAAGCTAGTGGGCTGAATTCTGAAAGGCCATAATGGGCCATGAATTATCGGGCCTAAATGGGTTATATGCGAGAAGGCCCCTAGCAGGGTTTCGATGGCTCGGCCCGTTAACCTTTGACCAAGTCAAACGAGCCGGTCTCTTGACCTGAATGGGCCACTGTTGGGCCGTGCCACGTGTCGACGTATCATAGCCGCCTCCTATCCAATGGTTGGTTGACATCTGTCCGCATTTGTAGCTGACACGTGGTACCTTCGGCCAATGAGAATTTTACACGTGGAAAATCCTCATTGGTCCTTGCTGTTAGCGGGTTATCGGATCCAAAACCGGACATGATAGCTTAACGGCGATCCATTACGGTGGGATGCCATGTGTCGGTTACCATTGACGAAAGCACTTCCATGACGCGCCATTTATCGTCATGGAAGTGAACACTTCCGTGAGGATAATTTTGGTATTGTCATGGAACACATCTATGATGACACATATATGACTATCTTGATTCTGTCATAAAATCGTCATGGATGTACATGCATGATAGAAAACGTAACCTACGGTGACAAACCCGTATTATCACAGAAGTGGTTTTTTTGTAGTTAGTGGCTCCTCATCATCCTGAACCTCTGGCACTGGGGCCTTGTTCTGTTTAGCAGTTGGTACGTTTCTAGTAGACCTCTTCTGTGTAGATACCTTGGGCTTTGAATTGGGCTTGGAGGGAGCAGCTATCTTCGTGGCATCAGACATGAGCTTCTGTGCCTTAGCTGGAGGTGCAGCAGGTTCCTCTTCCTCTTGATCATCTTCCCTCATGGAAGGTTTGCTAATGACTATGCAATAGTATTGCGAGCCCTCTTCTTCTTCTTGCTGACATTTGCTACAACATCACATGGCTCCTCAAGTGTGAAAGTCATGGTTTCCTTTGGAGCTAAAGGTTTGTCAGATTTGGTCTTGAAAACTTTTTTGACTGTTGTCTTGTCCTTTGCACTTGGCCTAGTGCTAGCTACAGAGCCATACTCCTTTCTGAGCACTGCTTTCCTCTTAGAAGTGGCCTCATCTGCCACAAAGTCTTCATCATCACTGTGAGAGGTTTTCTTCTTCTTTGTTCTTGTGGCAGCATTTGGCAAGTTGCTGGGGGTGCTTCTGCTACCTTCATCATAGCTGTCACTTGGACTTGAGCCATCACTAAGATCAACATTCTGTTCTGACATGTTCTGGTTGTCACTCGCACTTGACATCTTGCAAAAACTGACCTTGTGAATAGATGGGTGTGGGCAGAGTAGATGAGTTATCACATAAACAGATATTTGGCAAAATAATTGAATCCAAACTTAAGTTTTAGATTTTCACATAAAGCATTTCTGAGCTACTGATTTGATGCTTTTGGTGACACCGTAGCACACACAGAGCCTAAACACACCATTTTGGTCGGACTGAGTTGGGGTTCGGTGGCTCGGACATGCTAGGTTTCACTGAAACTTTACTTTCGGTCTCACCAATTAGTACGTTTCGGCGTAACAAAGTTGTCCTTGTGCAATGGCCAAGGCCAATTAGTGGGACCGAAAATTTCCATTTGGTCTATCCGAGATGAGTTCGGCAGAAACCTAACCCTAATTTTTTTCAATTAATCTATTCTAACAAGTTGTTCTCAAGGGCAGATGAATCTCAAATGTGGGAAGATATATGGCATAGTCCTTGTGCATTGAATTGGATAAAAAGAGGCACGAGGAGATCGAATCTCACCCTAACATGGTGGAGATCTTCTATGGTGGGAATGGTGGAGTAGATTCGGTTTACAACCACGGATTCATATGGCGAAGGTGCAGATGAGACAACAGCGACGATCCGAAGATCA
>LR738712.1:262252591-262283337 GCA_902687465.1 Secale cereale | reverse complement strand
AATGACGCGCAGGCTCAAAACGTTTGAAGGATTTTTTCAACTGTACGGGCCGCAGAATATATATACCCATGTGCCGTCGTGGCACTGAGTGGAACGAACCGGTGTCGCTGAGATGCATAACCGCGTGCAGTTACGGCAAATCGGTGGTACCTAGTCAGTCTAATTGGTAGCACCGAGTTTGAAAACCTAGATCAATCTAAAGCTTTTTGTGTGACCGAGTTTGAGTGGTTGGCCTGACCGAAATGCAGTAGAAGGTTTGGGAAGTCAGACCTTGACGGATCAGTGGCTCCGAGTGCTCCTGATCCAAAGGGTCCAAAAATGACTTGTTCAATTTTTGTGATATAGCATGAAAATAATTCGAGACGAGAAAAGAATATATAGCTAGAGAAGGTTTTTAGGCATTCTTGCACATCGATTTGTCCAATAAAAACCAAAGAAATAAAAAAACAAATGGATGTCCTCGAATGATGAAAATATGCAACCAACATGCTCACACAATATAAATAGCAAATGAAATACGTGTCAAACATGCATAACCAATTCTAGCATCTATCAAGCAATTTGCGATGATTAGGTCATCTATATATGAGTATATAAAATTAGGAGTTAAATGAGAACATTTGATCATAGGTCATACTCATCGTTCAAGCACAAGTGGGATGCCACTTTTACATAAAGCGTTAATGTGTTCACACCATTAGAGTTGCTTTAGCTCACTTTTTAAAGCAAAGCTCCCCCTAGATGTGATATCCCCCGAAGAGGGATGAACTAACCTTGGGTTTTTTCGATGATGACTTCATGTAGATAGTGAAGATGTGGATGCTCAATGTTGATGTAGATCATTTGGAGAAATCCTTTGGACTGTTGCACTTTCAATACCTACATGGGTTACTCCCACAAGCAACATACAAGGATATCCATAGACATAGATTGAATTGCACATATGATGATGTCCATGAAAGCATTAGGTTACCTTGTCCCTTGTATTACCAACTATATGGGTTGTGACTCCATGAACTAGTGTATAATATGAAAGTTGATTGCACAAGTGCTTGCCAAGATGAATATGAGTGAAGCATGTTGGCGGACTCACCCTCAAGAGCACTCTAGTTCTTCTTGTTTGGGATCCACATCAACTTGATGGGAATCCTTGGAATCATACTTGAACTTGATGAATTAGACCTTGACATAGTCTTGGTAACCCACTTGACCATGGCCTTAGGAGCTTCTTCAAATGAGTCGATCTCTTCTTGAAGCTTGTCCTTGCATTTTAGCTTGTAGTCTTATGGTGGAAGATCATCTTGAGCTTGTGTTCCCTCAAAAGAAGTGGGGTCATACTTCTCTTATCGAGGAAGAAACTTCGTCTTGGGGTATTGATCTTCTTCCCCTTCAATAAGCTATTTTCTTGCTCAAGTGTAACTTGGCTAAGAGAATTGTTAGTGGAATAAAGATCATTACTAGAAGCAAAAGCATTAGATTTAGCATGGTTGTTGTTACTACTAGAAGAAGAATCTTTCTTGCTCTTGTTACTAGTTTTAACTTGTGTAACATCCCAAATTTTCAATTTGGAATGTTATACGTAGATCATAGTGCATTAATATTTCTTTGCATTTTGTGCGTGGCGATCCTCGAAAATTCTAAGCAACTCAAGGACCTACGGAGAGAGTTGGGAATTCTACCGTTTTCGTATTTGAGTTTTCTCGAATACTCGTACGAGGATCGCGTTGGTTTTAATTATTTTTCTCTCCTAAAAATATTTCTAAATAAAATATATGAGCGGAGATAATATGACTTCTCCAAAATAACAGAAATATTGGAGGAACTATGTTAAAATCACTTTTGGTATTTTTTTCGATTTTTTTGTGATTTTATTTGCATAGGAAAAATACGCGTTTTTCAAAATTGCATTTAGGTCCGGGAAAAATGTTCACTTTGTCCTAAATATTAATAGAGGACGGTGAAAATTTATTTCGGAAATTTTTGGAGTCCGTTTAGTATTTCTTTCGTTAGTTTTCGTACGTCAGGACTCGTTTAAAAAAAAGTGCGAACCGACTCCGGGCCGTAACCGCCTAGGACTCCCTAGCCGGGGTCTTTAAAAGGCGCAGCCGTAGGCCCGCTAAGCCCCAACCCACCCGCGCGAACCCTAGCCCCGATCTGCCGCCACTGCCCGCGCCGCCGCGCCACCCGCCGCCCGCCGCCGCCGCCGGACTCTCCGCCTGTCGCCGCCGCCGGACCCGCCGCCCATCGCCGCCACCAGACCTGCCGCCGAAGTTCGTCGTTTTCGAGGTAGCCGCCGTTTTTCCGTAAAAACCGTTCGGTTTTCTTTGAAAACCCTAGATTCGTTTTTTTCTAGATCGGTTCGGTTTTTCTTTTCGGTTTAGTTATTTAGCGGACGTTCGTCCGTACGTTCATTTTAACGAACGTTGTTCGCCCATTAGCCGCAGACAGCGAATGTGCGTTCGTTAGCCTGTTCGTCAGTTTTCTTTTTCGGGGTATTTATCTGCGATTATTTTCGATCATGATTTCTGCCCTGATCTTGTTTTTCATTTTTCTTTGCGCTCGAGAGTCGGAATCAGGTGATTCAAAATCCCAGATCTTCGTATCGACGCCCTCTTTCCGGTTAACCAACTTGAACAAAGTTTTGCTACTGTAAAATTTGACCCTAGTTCAATCTAGTAGACGGATCTCGTTTCTTTCGCAGTTTGAGTTTCGTTGCTTCGTTCGAATTGAATCTTTTTGCAAACCGGAGTTCTTAAGTTGAACTTTCTGGTTAGATCTTCTTTTTTGAGTTATGTTTGTGCATCTTTGCTTGATTGCTTATGTATGCTATTGTTTGGTTGCGATAGAATACCCGAACTGTGAGGCGTGCTATTACGAGTCTCTAGGTTTTGCTAATCATCAGCAAGGCAAGTAACACTTTGATCATACCCCTTTATTACCTAGTTTTTATGCATTAGATCAAACCCTCACACATTGCATGAGTAGGATCTCTTAAATTGTGGGACTGGGAAGTAGATTGAGGTAGAACCTATTACCTGCATTATTTTCAAACCCTTGGGAGTAACTTCTACGTTATGCTTAGGTTATCATGCTATGGTCGTAGACGTGGTTTGGGTTTGAGTGAAATCCATGACAGATGTGAGTTGCTAATTAATGGTTCAAATTAAGGTGGCTACTTGAATACACATCTGGGTGGATTGGTTGCAGGGCACCTGGAGAATCGAGTGTTGTCCTAGGAAATCCCGGGGTTCCGTGTGATTGTCCTATGGAATGCCACCCAGGCTCAAAGGGATCATAAAACTATTCATGCTAGAAACTTCCGTGTGCAGCCACAAGCCATTATGGGCTCTGGCATAGTATGAGTAAGTTGTGTGAGCTCTTTCAGTGGTGGACTAGCAGATGTAGGGGAAAGTAGGTGTACCGGTCCACCCGGGGTAAAGAGTAAATGCTTCTGAAAGACTGTCTCGGTCATCCTTTCTCAAACACCACGCAGTGCGAGAAATCCAACGGGGGAGATCAAGTCTCCTGGGGAAAAGTGCACAAACCTTTGCAGAGTGTTCAAACTGATCAAGATTAGCCGTGTCCCCGGTTATGGGCAATCTTGAGTATCTGGTACTTGAATTATTGGTTGATCTCATCACTTTAAAAATTAATTTGTTTGGTTAATGATTACTTTAATTGGGATTGAGTTGGAGGTACCTTCCCAATGATGTTTCAAGTACCATGATAGTTAAAATAAAATTTATTCCTTTGTTGTAGGGAAAAATTGGCTTTATGCAAAAACTTTAACCTTAGAGCCTCCACCAGCCAAATTTGCATATAGTGTAGCCTTTATTCTGTTATTTGCATCTTCTGTGTTATCTTGCCAGCATATTCCATGTGCTGACCCGTTTCGGGCTGCAACATGTTACGTTGCAGACTTTTCAGACGAGGAGTAAGACGTTCTAGGTCGTTTGTCATGCACTCAGCTATGTCGTTGGAGTTGATGGACTCACTTATCTTCCAAGCCTTCCACTGTTATTTTGTTAGATGGCCTTAAGCCATAGACTTTTGTAATAAGTTCTCTTTGGAGACATTCGATGTAATAAGTGTGTGATTGCCACTCTGTTATAAATCCTTCAAGTACTGTGTGTGTCAGCATTACCGATCCAGGGATGACACTAAAACACAGAGACTTCGGTCCATTCGGATCGTGGTCGCTACAAGATGGTATCAAAGCACACGCTGACTGTAGGACACGACCACTAAGATAAACCCTAGGTCACTCTTCTCTACTTATTTCTGACCCCTCTCCATTTTCTACTTCTTTAGGACGGTGGACCCAAGGAACAAGTTCACTCAACCAGATGAAGACACACCTTTTGGACGACACTTGAAGGAAGTCACTAGGTACCTGAACATAGGAATACAAAGCTTCACCAGGACCTACACCGCCACTTTACCAGAAGAGGAGCGATGGAGCATTCAAGTTCAAAATCCTGAGGGAACCTTCGCACCATCCACTGAACCAATAGAGTTTTCCTTTGATGCACCAACCTGGAGCCTAGGCTAGAGTATGGCAGCCCACATCACTATGGGAAGGGTCGGAGAAGTCTACAAGCAGGAGCTGAAGGACACCATCTACCAGATTTGTGGACACCGAGATGAGCGTTGGGACATGATCAGCACTCAGAAGGACAGGTCCATTGCAGTGTTCATCCAGGAGTTAAACCAGCACATTCGTCGACAGGAGTACCAGATGTGTGCAGGGATGATAGATTTGAAGAAGGCACTACCAGGAACTTGGAGCTAGAAGAAGAACTCAAGTCTACTCGTGACGGATACGAGGAGGAGATGTTGATACTTGTGGAGAAGAATAATGATTTGACAAGGAAGCTAGTAGTATTCATGGGAGATCCAGCACCAGGAGGAGAAGAAGAGGAAGAAGAACCCAAGGAGATCCGTTCTGAAGATTACATCATCATCGACGACACGGATTCAGACCCCGATGATAGCGATGATGAAGACTACGAAGATGAAGCTGGAGCAGACATCATGGAATCTTCCGCCGATCAAAATTTCTAGATGACCACCCTATGACTAGTAGTTTTCCCCACAAATTAGTATATAGAGCACTTTTGTAACGTTAGTTAGATCTTTGTAAGACCTTGCTTGAAATTGATTGGTGTGATATGTTTGTGTTTGTCTCATGTGCATATGGGTAGTGATTTTCCCTTAGGCCCCATTTCTATTCTAATCTCTTCCCTCTACACCCATCAGATGCCTCCAAGACGTGAGCCCGGATTTGAGTTTCCCCCTGAGCTCACTCAGTTGATCCAGCAGCAGAACACTTTGATGCAACTTCTTGTCCAGAACACTCAGAACAACCAGAACATCAACAACAACCTACCACCACCACCCGTGGACAACCTGACACATTTCCTAAGGTTGCAACCACCTGTGTTTGCAAGCAGCATTGAACCAATCGTTTCTGATGACTAGCTATGCAAGATTGGAAGGCATTTGACCACCGCCAATTGCTCGGATGCTGAGAAGGTGTGATTTTCCGCACATCAGTTGTCTAGACCCGCCGCAGCATGGTGGGAGAATTACACAGCCACTTTCCCTATAGCCAATGTCACTTGGGAGCAGTTCCAGCAAGCTTTTCGCACTGCCCATGTCTCAACTGGAGCTATGGGCATGAAGAAGTGGGAGTTTCGCAATTTGCGCCATGGAAATCGTACTGTGGCTCAGTACGTAGATGAGTTTAGTAACCTATCTCATTATGCCCCAGATGATGTGGCCACAGATGCCGCTAAGCAGGAGAGGTTTATGGAAGCGCTAAATTATGAGATGAGCGTACAGTTGATGGTGGCAACCTTCAACAACTACCAGGAGTTGGTAGATAAGGCTCTTATGACTGAAGGGAAGGAACATCAGATTGAGAGCCGCAAGAGTAAGTACGGACAAGGAAGGAATAATTCTGGAGCCCAGCAGAAGCCCCGATTCACCCCGAATTCGGGAGGATACACCCATAACCGTGGAAGCCACACCCACACTGGAGGAAGTTCTCACAACCACAATGGCTCCAAGAATGGGAATGGTTATGGAGCAAATAATAGTCAGAATCGCTATACTCCATCCACGCCCGCCAAGAAGGATTAAAGCCACGTCACCTGTTACAAGTGCGGGAAGAATGTACACTATGCCAATGAGTGCCCTGAAGCTAAGAATGGGAACGGCAATGGAAGCACCGGGAAAAAGCCCAATCTGTTCAACAAAGGACAAGAGAACCACATGACCGTGGAGGAGGTTGAAGAGCAACCAGATGCGGTGATCGGTAAGTTTTTGGTTAAGTCATTTACCACAGTAGTTCTTTCCGATAATGGTGCATCGCATTCATACATTTCAAGGGGATTCGTAAATAGACATAAGTTGGCCACCCAAGTCCTTAAGAACCCCATGTTAGTAAGTTCCCCAGGAGTAGAGTATATGGCACATCAAGGATGTTTTCAGACTCCATTGGTCATTGGACGCCATGTTTTCCCCTCATACCTGATAGTTTTGGAGTCACAAGGATTGGATGTGATACTAGGTATGGATTGGCTAACAATGTATGGAGGGAACATCGATTGTGCCAGTAAGTCTATTTTTCTTACCACCCCGGAGGGAAAAAGGATCAAGTATGTATCTAGGCATTCGCCTATAAGGACACAAGTGCATTCTCTCACGGGAGTTGTTCAGGAGGAAGTGCCTGTAGTAAAGGATTATCCAGATATTTTTCCAGAGGAGTTACGTGGCATGCCACCGGATAGGGATATTGAGTTTTTGATAGAGTTGTTGCCGGGCACCAGACCTATATCGAAGAGACCATACCGGATGCCAGCGAATGATCTGGAGGAGATCAAGAAGCAGATTAAGGAGTTACTGGAGAAATGATTTATTCGCCGGAGTGCATCACCTTGGGGAGCCCCAGTGCTCTTGGTCGAGAGAAGGATGGATCTTTAAGAATGGTCTTATCGAGCACTGAATGAAGTGACGATTAAGAATAAGTACCCACTGCCGATGATCAATGATTTGTTCGACCAAATCCAGGGAGCGAAAGTATTCTCCAAGATCGATCTACGGTCTAGATACCACCGGTTGAAGATCCGAGAGAAGGATATACCTAAGACAGCCTTCACCACAAGGTATGGGCTATATGAGTATACGGTTATGTCATTTGGATTGAATAACGCCCTGCCTATTTCATGAGTATGATGAATAAGGTGTTCTTGGAGTTCTTGGATAAGTTTGTCGTGGTATTCATTGATGATATTTTGGTGTACTCGAAGAACGAAGAGGAACACGCGGAGCATTTGCGTTTGTTACTGGAGAAGCTCAGAGAACATCAGTTATTCGCCAAGTTTAGCAAATGCGAGTTTTGGTTGAAAGAAGTTGGATTCATAGGGCATGTTATATCAGGAGAAGGTATAGCAGTGGACCCCGTCAAAGTGCAGGCAGTCACGGAGTGGTTGGAACCCACTTCAGTTGGAGAGATCCTGTCACATCCCTAGCTAGCACTTGCATTAGGACCTGACTAGAGTGTGCATCATGTTTACTTTCAAAGAAACTTGAAATGGGATTAACAGAAACCCTAGCACCCCTCCCCTAACAACTAGGGTTTGCTAAAATATTTTCCAATGTACCCAAAATGCCCTTCAAAATGTTCATCATTTCTGCCTTGGTCTTAAACCTCTGCCAAAAATGGTGCACAATTTTCTAGGACAATCTAGGGCTTTGGATTAAATCATATGGTATTTGAATTTGGGCATTTAAATGCTATAAAATATTTTAAATGCTCAAATAATCATAAACTATAATGTTTCCTACTATTCATATTATATACAGCAGGTATGACAAGTGTTATGAGTTATAAAAATGTTTAGGCATTTTTATTAAATGAACAAAGTTGCAAAAGAAATAAAACAGAAAGAAAAATAGGAAGAACACTTACCTGGCGCCCACCCGGCCCACCTGCCGGCCCAGCCCAGCTGCCGCTCCAGCGAGCTGCTTAGCTCGGCCAGGCAGGCAGGCAGGTGCTCGACGGCGACCGCGCCGCGCGGCACGCAGCTGCCCGATGCCTTGCTTCACCCCCTCGCCGTCCTGGAGGGATGGATCGATCGTCCACGTCCTCCTCGACCCCGCAGACACCTCCGCCTCCCCCCAGTTCCTCTCCTCCGCTCTCCCCGCGCCATGGCCGACGCCGCCGTGATCGCACCGTCGTAGAAGCCGCGTCCACCGTCGTCCCCGAGCTCCGCCGTGGTGTCCCTCGTCTCCGCCGTCCTCGACTGCTTCGAACAGGCCGAGCCCCGAGCGCTCGCCCGCCCTGGAGACGCCCCCGACCTCTTCTTCCCCAACTCCGGCCGCAGAGATCCCCCTCGCCGTTCTGCTCAGCTCCGACCACCCCCGATCTCGCTCCGGTGCTTGCCGCAACCCCTGTGAGCCTAGCTACCTCCTCCCCCTCTCCGTTGGCTCCCTTTTGCCCTGTAACACACTCCACGAAGCTCCACCGCACGCACCGCCGCCGTGCTCGCCGCTGGTGATGCTCCGGTGACCATTTGGTCACTGGCACCAGTCCAACGTACTCACCACAGCACGTAGATGCGAACGGTGCTACGCACGCATCGCCTAGGCCCCTGCAGCCGCACCTCCACACACGCCTGACGCCGGTCGCCGCCGTCGAGCTCGTTGCCGTCGTCTCCGGCCACCCCAGGTCCGGCGACCACCTCCATCCGATGCGCAAGAGCAAGAGCTCTCCAACGCACCCAGCCGCAGCTCGAGCCGTGCACCGTAGGCGTTTTCCGAAGCACGCCGCCGCGTTTGGCCTCGCCGGTGGCTAAACGCCGGCGAGTTGGACCTATTTTGACCACGGGTTTGACCCCCTGGGTCAATGACATGTGGGCCCTGCCCGCAGGTCAAACCTAGTTTAGGTGTTAATTTAATATTAATTAGATAATTAGTTTAGTCACTGACACGTGGGCCCTGGCCCCACTGACAGCTAATTAGTTTTAGTTTAACTCTAATTAACTCAGTTAATTAGCTGTGACACTGACATGAGGGACCCACTGGTCAGGTTTGACCTGGACTGGTCCTGTTGACTGCCTGACGTCAGCATGATGTCATGCTGACGCAGTAAAGGTTTTTCTGGGTTTTTTAGATTTAAAATAATTCAGGAAATTCCAGAAAATACCCAAAACTTCTAAAAATCATATAAAATCAACCATAACTCAGATGGAAAAGATTTATATATGAAAAATGATCAGAAAAGTCCAATCTTTCTAATGGCACTGGTTTCATGCATGTTTGAACAAGTTAACTTGCTGTATATATCAAAAACATGATAATGCACTTATTTAAATAATAGTTTGAACTTCAATTTGAATCCTTGATTCAAATAGGTTCAAACCCTTCTGGTTTTAGTTGCATTAGCCAACACACATGCATCTTGCCATGTCATAAACATGCATCATATTGTTGCATTTGTTTGTTAATGATTGTATCGTCGGTATTCCCTGTGTTAGGTCCTGCTCCCGAGGATACTGCTGCGTATCCAGTTGAAGAGCAGTACCCGACAACTACCTTGTCAGGCAAGCAATCATTGATCATTCCGATACAACCCAATCTTCTCGCTCCTGCTCTCTTTTAGTGCATTAAGGCAACAGCGCGTGAACTGCTACTTGCTGCGGTAGTTGAACCCTATTCCCTTGCATGACCTGTCATTGCCACAGTAAATAGTTGAAACCCACTAGCATGTGTAGGAGTTGATTGAGCCATGTGATGTGTGATCCACCATGCTATTTACTTATGTTGCCTGCTATGCTTAGAGTTGTGTCTGGTCTGGTTCATCTGGGTGATGGATCAGAGTGAAACAATCTTTAGATAAAGAGAAGGAAGTGTGGAATACGCTTGGTAAAGGTATCGATGAAAGGCCATGTAGGAGTACGTGGTGGGTTGTTTTATTGGAACCGTACATAGGACCTGAGATCTGTATGTGTGGTTCAAGTTGCAGTTACTACCATGCATTGGGCCCGAAACCAATGGACCCTCTCGGCTTATTAATTACCCTTGATCTCTGTCCAGGAGTTGCAACTAGTTTCTGGTGTTTATAGCTTACTGTAGGTCGTGCACAACGCTGACCCTCGGGGTGGGTTGTGATGCGACAGGTACGTGGCACGGTGTACCGGTTGCCCGTTTGGTGACTCGGGAACCCTGTACACATCGTTTGGGGCCGTGAGCGACACCCCGGCCGGATCTCCCCATGGATGGAACCCAAATAGGCGATAAACCTGGACGAGAGACTTGAGTAGTTAGTCAGGTCGTGGCCGACACCCTCGCTGGGCTTCCGCTTGAAGGTTGTCGAGTACACGCCGAGTAAACGGCGATAAGTGGTGAAAGCGTGTGTGAAGAAGTACACCCCTGCAGGGTTATCAAACTATTCGAATAGCCGTTGTTCGCGGTACGAACTACTTGGTTACTCTTACAGTTCATAGACAAGTTGATGGATACTACTAAAAGCCTCAAGATAAGCGTGAGTGCCGTGGATGGCCCTTCCGTAGGATGACGGAAGAGGATCCTCGGTAGTGTATTGATGTGGTGAGTAGAGGACTCGTGTTCGTAACAATATCTTGCAATCCGTTGAGAGTTGTAGTATAGGTTAGCCAAGGTCAAAGCTGGCATTCTGCTATAAACTCCACTACCCCCTTTTGATAATGTTGCATGTATGATAGGTTCTGTGGTAAGACTTGCTGAGTACCTTTGTACTCATGTTTGCTTAATAACTGTTGCAGAGGAGAACCCTTCCCCTGCTGATGGGTTCTACATAGACGTTGACGTTGACGAGTAGCTTGACACCCAGACGGTGATCTGGAGCTTGTGAAGGGCCTTGTAGATAGTCAGGCTACACCAAGCCTGTTTTATTTTCTAAGTTGTCTGTACTCAGACATGTAGCTTCCGCTTGTGCTTGTATGACTGTATGACTTGAGTGTTGGGTCATGTGACCCCTATCTGTATGGATATGTTATGTATGGCTCTTGGAGCCTTTTAAATAAAGTACTTTGAGTCATAGAGTTCTGTTGTGATGCAATGTTGTATTTGCACATATTGAGCATATTGCGTGTATGATTGAAATGCTTGGTATGTGTGGGATCCGACACCTAGTTGTTTTCCTTTGGTAGCCTATCTTACAGGGAAATGCCTCCTAGTGATTCCAATGAGCCTTGGTAGCTTGCTACTGCTCGGAACACGTAGGCTGGCCGGCATGTGTCCTTCTTCGTTCCTGTGTCTGTCCCTTAGGGGAAATGTCACGCGTTGTTCCTTTAAGTCCATGTAGCTTGCTACGACTTGGGTTCATACGTTGATGACCGACACGTTCGTTGTTGGGTCATGGATGCCTGTCTTTGTAATTTAGTGCCACTTTTGGTTTATAACTAGCCATGTCGGCCCGGGTTCTCTGTCATATGGATGCTAGCGACACTGTCATATACGTGTGCCAAAATGCGCAAACGGTCCCGAGCCAGGTAAGGTGGCACCCGTGGGGTTACCGTGCGTGAGGCCGCAAAGTGATATGACGTGTTACAGCTAGATCGGTGTGACTTAGGATCGGGGTCCTGACAGATCCGCAGTTTTCTTGGACTCGCGGGATATTACCGGAGATTCATAGAAAATTTCTCCAAGATTGCAAAGCCAATGCCGACATTATTGAAGAAGGAGACAAAGTTCCATTGGACTGAAGAGTGCGAATAAAGTTTCCAGGAGTTGAAGAAACAGTTGACGACAGCCCCAGTGCTGATTTTGCCAGATATACACAAGGAGTTCCAAGTGTACTGCGATGCTTCACGCTTAGGACTTGGAGGAGTACTCATGCAGGATGGACGAGTTGTTTCTTATGCATCCCGTCAACTACGACCACACGAGTTGAATTATGCGATGCATGATCTGGAGTTAGCAGCTGTAGTGCACGCACTCAAAACTTGGAGACATTTCCTTATTGGAAATCGTTGTGATGTGTACACGGATCACATGAGTTTGAAGTACATTTTCACTCAGAAGGAGCTGAACCTCAGACAAAGGAGATGGCTGGAGCTTATAAAGGATTACGATACACTATCACCCAGGAAAGGCCAATGTCGTTGCAGACGCTTTGAGCCAGAAGAGTTATGCAAATACCCTAGTAAAAGGGGGATTGCCACATGAGTTAGCAGAAGATCTCAGGGAGCTTCGTTTGGAGATAGTTCCTAGAGGTTTTGTCGCAACATTGGAGGTTCAGTCAACATTGCTCGGAAAGATATGCGAAGCCCAGAAGGAGTACAAGGAGATTTCTGAGATGAAGAAGAGGATGAGTGAACAAAAGCCAAGGGGTTTCGTGAGGACGAGCATGATACCTTGTGGTTTGAGGATCAAATCTATGTGCCCAACAACCCGGAGATCAGGAAGTTGATACTGCAGGAAGCATATGATTCACCATACTCGATACAACCCAGAAACACCAAGATGTATTGGGATTTGAAGGAGCATTTCTGGTGGACGGGAATGAAGAAGGATATTGCCGAGTATGTAGCAGTTTGTGATGTATGCCAGAGAGTGAAGGCGGAGCATTAGAAGCCAGCAGGATTGTTACAGCCTAGGCCGAAACTCGAATGGAAATGGGACAAGCTTGGCATGGACTTTATCACCGGATTGCCCAGGACCAAATCAGGATATGACTCAATCTGGGTAGTAGTGGATCGCTTGACCAAGGTAGCCCATTTTATCCCCGTGAAGACCACGTATACTAGTGCGAAGTTGGCGAAGATATACATGACCAGGATCTTATGTCTGCACGGAGTTCCGAGGACCATTGTATCAGATAGAGGAACGCAGTTCACCTCAAAGTTTTGGCATCAGCTACACCAGACATTGGGAACAAGGTTGGAATTCAGTACAACTTTTCATCCGCAGACCGACGGGCAGACCGAGAGAGTCAATCAGATTCTGGAGGACATGTTGAGAGCCTGTGCGCTAGATTATGGATCTAGTTGGGATGACAATATACCCTACGGTGAGTTCTCGTACAACAATAGTTATCAGGCCAGTTTGAAGATGGCACCGTTCAAAGCGTTGTACGGAAGGAGATGCCGAACGCCGTTGATGTGGGATGAAGTTGGATACCGTCAGTTGTTTTGACCAGATCTGACCAAAGAGTCTGAAGAGAAGGTTAAGCTGATTTGGGATACACTGAAGGTAGCTCAGTCCAGGCAGAGGAGTTATGCAGACTCGAACCGCAAGGAAGTAGCCTATGAAATCGGAGACAGAGCGTACCTGAGAGTATCGCCTCTGCGAGGAGTTAAACGTTTCGGAGTTAAGGGAAAGCTAGCCCCGAGATTTGTGGGACCTTACCGTGTTTTGGAACGCATGGGAGAGGTTGCCTATAAGTTGGAGTTACCCGAAGGATTGTCAGGAGTGCATGATGTGTTTCACGTTTCTCAGTTTAAGAAGTGCCATGTGGAGATGGCCGATATCCCACTAAGAGACACAGTACCTCTGGAGGCAATTCAGTTGGATAGTGATCTGACTTACGAGGAGAAGCCTGTTAAGATTCTCGAATTCTCGAGTAGAGTCACCCGCAGTAAGGTTATCAAGTTTTGAAAAGTTCAGTGGAGTCACCACACCGAGGAGGAAGCCACCTGGGAACGAGAAGATGATCTACGCAAGGACCACCCACACCTGTTCTCCAGCAAAGCCGAATCTCGAGGGCGAGATTCATTCTAAGGGGGGTAGGTTTGTAACATCCCAAATTTTCAATTTGGAATGTTATACATAGATCATACTGCATTCATATTTCTTTGCATTTTGTGCGTGGCCATCCTCGAAAATGCTAAGCAACTCAAGGACCTACGGAGAGAGTTGGGAATTCTATTGTTTTCGTATTTGAGTTTTCTCGAATACCGGTACGAGGATAGCGTTGGTTTTAATTATTTTTCTCTCCTAAAAATATTTGTAAATAAAATATATGAGCGGAGATAATATGACTTCTCCAAAATAACAGAAATATTGGAGGACAAATATTAAAATCAATTTTGGTATTTTTTTCGGATTTATTTGTGATTTTATTTGCATATGAAAAATACACGTTTTTCAAAATTGCATTTAGGTCCGGGAAAAATGTTCACTTTGTCCTAAATATTACTAGAGGGCGGTGAAAATTTATGTCGGAAATTTTTGGAGTCCGTTTAGTATTTCTTTCGTTTGTTTTCGTAATTCAGGACTCGTTTAAAAAAGTGTGAACCGACTCCGGGCCGTAACCGGCTAGGACTCCCTAGACGGGGTCTTTAAAGGCGCAGCCGCCGGCCCGCTAAGCCCCAGCCCGCCCGCGCGAACCATAGCCCCGATCTGCCACCGCTGCCCGCGCCGCCGCGCCACCCGCCGCCCACCCGCCGCCACGCCACCCGCAGCCCGCCGCCGCCGGACCCGCCGCCCGTCGCCGCCGCCGGACCCGCCGCCCGTCGCCGCCGCCGGACCCGCCACTGCCGCTGCCGGAGTTGGTCGTTTTTGAGGTAGCCGCCGATTTTCCGTAAAAACCGATCGGTTTTTGTTTGAAAACCCTAGATTCATTTTTTTCTCTAGATCAGTTCGGTTTTTCTTTTCGGTTTAGTTATTTAACGGACGTTTGTCCGTACGTTCGTTTTAACGAACGTTGTTCGCCCGTTAGCCGTAGACAGCGAATGTGCGTTCGTTAGCCTGTTCGTCAGTTTTCTTTTTCGGGGTATTTATCCGCGATTATTTTCGATCGCGATTTCTTCCCTGATCTTGTTTTTCGTTTTTCTTTTCGCTCGAGAGTCAGAATCGGGTGATTCAAAATCCTAGATCTTCGTCTCGACGCCCTCTTTCCGTTTAACCAACTCGAAGAAAGTTTTGCTACTGTAAAATTTGACCCTAGTTAAATCTAGTAGACAGATCTCGTTTCTTTCGTAGTTTGAGTTTCGTTGCTTCGTTCGATTTGATTCTTTTTGCAAACCGGAGTTCTTAAGTTGAACTTTCTGGTTAGATCTTCTTATTTTGAGTTTTGTTTGTGCATCTTTGCTTGATTGCTTATGTATGCTATTGTTTGCTTGCGATAGAATACCCGGACTGTGAGGCATGCTACTACGAGTCTCTAGGTTTTGCGAATCGTCAGCAAGGCAAGTAACACTTCGATCATACCCCTTTATTACCCAGTTTTTATGCATTAGATCAAACCCTCACACATTGCATGAGTAGGATCTCTTAAATTGAGGGACTGGGAAGTAGATTGAGGGAGAACCTATTACCTACATTATTTTCAAACCCTTGGGAGTTACTTCTACGGTATGCTTAGGTTGTCATGCTATGCTCGTAGACGTGGTTTGGGTTTGAGTGAAATCCATGACAAATGTGAGTTGCTAATTAATGGTTCAACTTAAGGTGGCTACTTCAATACACATCTGGGTGGATTGGCTGCAGGGCACCTGGAGAATCTTGTGTTGTCCTAGGAAATCCCGGGGTTCTGTGTGATTGTCCTATGGAATGCCACCCAGGCTCAAAGGGATCATAAAACTATTCATGGTAGAAACTTCCATGTGCAGCCACAAGCCATTATGGGCTCTGGCATAGTATGAGTAAGTTGTGTGAGCTCTTTCAGTGGTGGACTTGCAGATGTAGGGGAAAGTAGGTGTATCGGTCCACCAGGGGTAAAGAATAAATGCTTCTGAAAGACTGTGTCTCGGTCATCCGTTTCTCAAACACTATGCATTGCGAGAAATCCAACGGAGGAGATCGAGTCTTGTGGGGAAAAGTGCACAAACCTCTGTAGAGTGTACAAACTGATCATGATTAGCCGTGTCCCCGGTTATGGACAATCTTGAGTATCTGGTACTTGAATTATTGGTTGATCTCATCACTTTAAAAATTAATTTGTTGGGTTAATGATCACTTTAATTGGGATTGAGTTGGAGGTACCTTCCCAATGATGTTTTAACTACCATGATAGTTAAAATAAAATGTATACCTTTGTTGTAGGCAAAAATTGGCTTTATGAAAAAAACTTTAACCTTAGAGCCTCCACCAGCCAAATATGCATATAGTGTAGCCTTTATTCTGTTATTTGCATCTTCTGTGTTATCTTGCCAGCTTATTCCATGTGCTGACCCTGTTTTGGGCTGCAACATGTTACGTTGCAGACTTTTCAGACGAGGAGTAAGACGTTCTAGGTCATTTGTCATGCACTTAGCTATGCCGTTGGAGTTGATGGACTCACTTATCTTCCAAGCCTTCTGTTGTTATTTTGTTAGATGGCCTTAAGCCATAGACTTTTGTAATAAGTTCTCTTTGGGGACATTCGATGTAATAAGTGTGTGATTGCCACTCTGTTATAAATCTTTCAAGTATTGTGTGTGTCAGAATTACCGATCCAAGGATGACACTGAAACACAGAGACTTCGGTCCATTCGGTTCATGGTCGCTACAACTTGTGGCATATAAGTAGAAAAGAGGAGATGTTTGGCAATGTAAGAGGAACACGTCTTTCAAAGTTCATCATTGATAGCTTCTAGAAACCCATGCTCTGATCTAAATTTAACTTCGCGAAGCGTAGCTCATGAGTTCTTAGGAGCTCTCTATGATCCTCTAGAGTTGTTTCATGAGCTAACTTAAGAGTGTTTATTTCCTTAGTTAGACACTCAGTCTTCTTCTTATCATTGCATTTGTTTCATCTTGAGTATCATGATTACTATCAAGTTCATTATAGCTCAAATCACTAGTTTTCTCAACAAGTAACTCATCATCACCTAGCAAATCATCCTTATCACTATTGAAATCAAGATACTCGGGGTGTGATACCTTGGGGCCTTTAGCCATGAAGCATCTTCTGATTCCTTCGTATGGTGAAACAAATATGTCGTATGTCACAGCCCTAGCTTCCCCTGTTGTCTTTGTTTGATCTTCATGTCATCATGTTTAAATTTTGCTAAACTTGAAATGGGGATTGATCAAACCCTAGCACCAAAAGAACCCAACTAGGTTCAACCTAAAAATATTTTCATTGCACCCAAAGTGCCTCAAGAAAAGTTCATGATTTTTGGTGAAGGTAGAGACCCCTGCCAAAAAATGATGAATATATTTCTAGGACATTCTTGGATTTTTGAATTAATCCATATTGTATTTGAATTGGGGCATTTAAATTCTGTAAATAGTTTAAATGCTCTAATAATTGTGAAACTAGTTGAGGGCTGTTAGAAATAATTCAATAGGGGCCCACAATTTATTTCATGATTTATCAAAATGATTTAGCATTTTACTAAATCAAAACATAATAGAATAATTGGAAAAACAGAAACATAAATTAAAACAGAGAGAGAAGGAACTACCTGGACCACTTACATGAGGCGGCCCAGCTCCTGTTAGCCCAGCCCACCAGGCCTCCCACCTGTCTTCAACCTCTGCCAGTAGGCAGAGGCATGTCGACGCGCGCGCGCCCGAGCTCCACCTCCTGCTTCGCGCTGGAGGCCGCTCCTTCGCCTTGATCCGCGCCACTGGAGACGTCTCGAGCCCCCGGCCCTTTCCCCTCACTCTCTGCCTTCTCCCTCGACCTCTCTCTCGTTCTCCCCTCATGGCCGGAGCCGCCATGGACGTGCCGCCGAGAACACCGCTCCCACCGCCGTCCCCTTGCCCCTTCGCCATGTCCAGAAGCCCCGCAACTGAGCACCACATCCCCAAGCTGAAGGAATCGAGCCGGAGGGTTCCACTTCGTCGTCTACGTCATCATCTTCAACCTCGGGTGCCGCCGTTCTACTCGTCGATTCGGCCACCTTAGACCGTCCCCGGCCTCGCCGTCTGCTCCAAACCACCCGATGTGAGCTCCTCCGTCGTCCCCCCCCTACTCTCCTGGTCATTCTCATCCTCTAACCCATTGGGCCGTCGTGCCCGAGAACTCAGCGCCGCCGCACTAGTCGCCGTCGTTGTTTTAGCTAGCATCCGTCACGCCCGAGCATTGCTACGTGCTCAGTACCTCCGCAGCGAGCTAACACCGCCACCATCTCGTCTTTCTGTGCCCCGTAGCGATACGCCGCCGATGCTCGAACTTCGGCCACCGCCTCGCTCGTCGCCGGCGCCTTTTCCGGCCACCCTAGCTCCAGCCGCTGCCACGAATGGAAGCGCGCGAGTGCCAGCTCCGCGTAGGTGCTCTCCGCCGACGATTTGTTCGCCGGAGGACCAAATCCGAAGTTTGCCGCCGTATTTGGCCTCGCCGGCAACAGAACGCCGGCGAGTTTTACTTGTTTGACTGGGGGGGTTGACCACCCCTGGGTCACTGACGTGTGGACCCACCCCCCCTAATTAGCTAGGTTAGTTAAGTTAATTGCTAATTAATCTAGTTAGTTAGGTTAGTCACTGACAGGTGGGCCCAGTGCCCTATTAATTTAGGTTAGTGCTAATTTGTAAATTAGTTAACCCTGTGACTCACTGACATGTGGGCCCCACCCGGCTAATTAAACTAAGTTAGTATTAAATAAGTTAGTTTAGTTAGTTGTGTCACTGACCAATGGGCCCCACTGGTCAGGTTTGACCTGGACCAGCCCTGTTGACTTGCTGACGTCATGATGATGCAGTGCTGATGCAGTAACTATTTTCGGTAATTTAAAATAAATCAGAAATGATTTATTTATTTCAGAAAATAGCCAAAACTTCTAAAAATCATAGAAAATAATCTATAACTCAGATGAAAATAATTTATATATGAAAATTGATCAGAAAAATCCAAGGAATCTGTTTATGGCATTTTCATGCATGTTAGAACAACTTATGGTTGCTGTTTAGGTCAATTTGAATAAATGGCATTTGAATAATCACATATGGAGTTTGAATTTGAACCTTTGGTTCAAACCAACTTCATTTAATTTGGTTGCTAGTTGCATTAGGCCAAACCACATCATATTGCCATATCATGTTCATGCATCATATTGTTGCATTGCATTGATTGTGTTCTTTCTCTGTTTGTCGGTTTTGTCCCCTCTCAGTAGACGACGTTCCGACGATGTGATCGATGACACCGATGAAGAGCTATTAATATCTTCAGAAGTGCCAGGCAAGCAAACCCCCATTGAGCATCCCGATACAATCCCACTCTCTCGCTCCTGCTTTCTTTTATTGCATTAGGACAACAACGATTGAACTGCTTTTGATGCAGTAGTTGAACCCCCTTTCCTCTGCATGACCTGTCATTGCCACAGTAAATAGTTGAAACCCACTAGCATGAGTAGGAGTTGTTTGAGCCATGTTGTGCCTACTCATTCATGCTTACTGGTTATGCCTGCTATTGCTTAGAGTTGTGTCAGGTCTGATTCATCGGGGATGAATTGGAATGTGGTGAACATGTCCTACTGTGTGTGAGCTAAGTGTGTGAACACGATTTGGTAAAGGTAGCGGTGAGAGGCCATGTAGGAGTACATGGTGGGTTGTCTCACTAGAGCCGTCCTTAAGAACTGAGTTCTATGTAAGTTGTCCAATGACATAGTTACTACCACACATTGGGTTCCGGTAACTCGACCCCTCTCGACTTATTAATCAACTAGATCTCTGTCCAGGAGTTGCAACTAGTTTCTGGTGTTTGTAGGTAGTGTTAGTAGTCTACCAAGTGGCACACGGTACATGTGGGCTTGGGTCAGACTAGGCACCGTGGCACGGTGTACCAAGCGTAGATCCATCCGACGAGGTGGGCTTGGGAACCCTGCGCACATCTTTTGGGGCCGTGAGCGACACCCCGGCCGGATCTCCCCACGGATGGAACCCGAATAGGCGATAAACCTGGACGAGAGACTTGTGTGGTTAGTCAGGCCGTGGCCGACACCCTCGCCAGGCTTCCGCTTGAAGGTTGCCGAGATACACGACGTGTACATGGCGGTAAGTGGCGAGAGCGTGTGTGAAGAAGTACACCCCTGCAGGGTTAACATGATCTATTCGAATAGCTGGGTCCGCGGATATGGACTTATTGGATGCTTACGTGGTACATAGACAATCGAAAGTGGATACTCTAAAATACTCAAGACAAGTGTGAGTGCTATGGATGGCCTTCTCGTAGGGAGACGGGAGCGGATCCATAGTGGTGTATTGATTGGTGAATATGTGGACTCGTGTGTGCCACCTCAAAAGAGTTACTTGCAGTCGTAGTTCAGGATAGCCACGAGTCAAAGCTGGCTTGCTGCAGTCAAACTCCACTACCCCCTTGTTGATACTGTTGCATATGTAGTTAGTTCTGATGTAAGTCTTGCTGAGTACCTTTGTACTCACGTTTGCTTAATTTATGTTTTGCAGAGAGACTTCAGTCTCGCTAGTGATTCCGCGTGGACTTCGACGTTTAGCTTGTTACCTCAGCTACGGTCTTGTGCCCTTAGGAGGGTCTTGTAGATAGTCAGGCTTCTCAGCCTTTTTCATTTGTAGTTGTCTGTACTCAGACATGTTATGCTTCCATTGCTTGTATGCTCTGTATGTTGGGTCATGTGACCTCTGATTGTAATAAATGCTATGATGGTTCTTCTGGGCCTTTATCTATATGAGTTGTTGAGTTATGTTGTGATGCCATGTTGTACAACACATACTTGCATGTTATGCGTACGTGTAATGTGTATTGCTATGTGTGGGATCCGACACCTAGTTGTTTACCTTTGGTAGTCTATCTTACAGGGAAATGTCTCCTAGTGCTTCCACTGAGCCTTGGTAGCTTGCTACTGCTCCGGAACACTTAGGCTGGCCGGCATGTGTCCTTCTTCGTTCCTGTGTCTGTCCCTTAGGGGAAATGTCACGCGTTGTTCCTTAAGTCCTTGTAGCTTGCTACGACTTGGGTTCATATGTTGATGACCGACACGTTCATTGCTGGGTCATGTATGCCTGTCTCTGTAATTTAGTGCCACTTTTGGTTTATAACTGGTCATGTCGGCCCGGGTTCTCTGTCATATGGATGCTAGCGACACTATCATATATGTGTGCCAAAATACGCAAACGGTCCCGGGCCAGGTAAGGTGGCACCCGTGGGGATACCGTGCGTGAGGCCGCAAAGTGATATGGTGTGTTACAGGCTAGACCTGTGTGACTTAGGATCGGGGTCCCGACAGCTTTGGTGTCAGAGCCTGACTGCCTGTAGGATTAGCAAGCCAAACTGGTCGAAGTTGTGTCTAGAAACTCTTTAGTTATATAAGGGAATTGATTGTGGAAGGGAACGTAAGGCTCTTTTACTCCTTTACCTTATGACCTTCTGATCTGAGTCACCCTCTTCTTTCTACGGGGATTAAGAACTAGGATTCTCATTCTTTTTATAAGGATCACGTTATTGTGGATTCGATCCTCAGTTTAGTTTCTACTACTTCTGTTGCTCAACTGTTGGTCTCAGAACCTTGACATTATGATGCTAAGTGGATATGCTACCCCTTTTGCTTGGATCTCAAAAGTATTTTCGAGCATTTGCAGCCGTTATGCTGTCCGAGTCATTCCAGGTTTCTAAATAGTCTGATGCATTTGCAAATCATTCCTATCTGTTCCTAATGTCCTTTTAGGCCAGATTAACCACACTAGTCGGTGTGTTGAGGCACTCTGTTACCTCGACATATATGTTGGACTTATTATTATGACCCTAAGTATCTTAGAAGATCACCCAGTATTCCAGCAATTTTTTATATTCCAGTGTGATGATTCTGGCCATCATTATCGAAAGCATCCCGTGATGCTATTTAGTTGGTAGGTATTCTATTCCTGGGTTCCTGAACCCCAGATTCATTCTACTTACTTCATGTTGGTAGTATTTGCTCGTCCCTTTAGGATATTAGTAACCTTGTGATAATCTTCAAGGTCCATGGTTATCGTTCTTCCAATACCATGAACCATTATGGCAGAAGTTCTTCTAAACCAAAAGATGACAACCAGAGTGCTCCTGAGTAGTACTCCATTCATACCGTGACTCTGCCAGTCCTACCTTTCTGCATGGGTTATCCGGAAACAAATATGTTGAACTCGTTCGACATGTTAATCTATGCTTCCACAACTCAGAAGTTATATGTTCCTTGAGTTGTCTCCCTTTTAGTTGTATTTGACCTCCATCTATCAATTGATAGTCAAGAGCATGCGTGTATTCGTTCATGGATGCCTATTACTCTTGTGGTCCGTCAAGCCATTCTAGTCTGGAATGACTAGGAGAAACAAACTCCAGTACCTCATCCATTCCTAGGATTGGGTCAAAGAAGTTGTACTCCGCAGATCAAAATGAAAATCCGGTTTTTGTTCTGTCCTACCTTGGAGTATTACCATCTTTATATCAAGAATGTCATGGGAATTGCACCATCTCCTATGAATTTTGATAAGGTGATACTTCTCGCCATCATCGTTCATTCTTCGGTCTCCGTGTTGTTGTAACCGGAATACTGGCAAGTGAATTGTGATGTGTGAAATCAATACCCCTAGCAATCTCGTTGCTTGGTGGTTAAAGGACAACAATTTCATTCTTAGTGCGTTGGTTACTAAATCACCATTCTAAGATTGATCGTGCTACCTAGTCCATTTCTCGGGTGCACTTTTTGACCAATGAGTTAGGATTGTATAAATCCCTCACTCTTGTGATTATGTCATCTTGCCCTGAAAAGCAAGATTGTTTGCGAGCTTAGTAACATATTGGTGGTTCATGATTTTCCGAATATTTTCTCGGAAGTATCACCAGGTTGTCACCTGACCGCTATGTTGAGTCTGTGATCAAGTTGGTTTTCTTATAAACCATCCCTTCTCCAAGAATCTGTGTTGGATACCCTGAACTAGTTGGTTAAGCTAAGAAACAACTTGGAGAGTTGGAAGATAAAAGCTTAATCCACATAGCTCACTCCAAAGGGATATCTTGTATGTGTATTGAAGATAGATGATATCTTCTTCAATTGATCTCCGTGATCATTTGTGGATCTATTGTCTTATCTAGATTTTGATTTGACTGTGGGCTATCGTCAAGTCAAATCAGAACCAACGATATTCGTAATGTTGTCTTACTCATGGTAGTTCCCTTGAGCATATACCATTACATCTTTTGGTCTGACCAATGCTATCATTTTGTTCACATTGTCATGGAATTCCATCTATATGGAAACCTGGATGAATTGTTGTTGAGCCCACCAGCAACATTGTTATCTTCTCCGTGATTTATGTTGAACATCCAGCTAGTATTGGAAACTTTTATAAGCATTATCTTCATGACCCGTTTGTGAAGTATATGTTTTGGTGAAAGAAGTGACTTCCTCTAATTCACGTGCATCTGATGAAAGTTGCCGCCGTGAATTCGAGAAGGCTTGTTTGCTTCCCCTGGAATCATCCTAAATCGGTCATGCATATGTACAAAGTATTGTATGGTTTGGTAGATTAATTACCTCCACCCCATACGTGTCCCTAGCACACCAAGCCACTGATAGATTTGTTCAAGGAGAAGAAGTTCCCTCTTAAGAATCATGACTTATGATAGGACTTCGCTATCCTTGTTGATGGTTCCCCACCCGACCTCCGTAGTGTTTTATTATAAGACTACTCCGTGGTCATGCTTGTCTTGGACAACGTGTTCACATGTTTGTAGCAGAACTAGCTCATGTTTTGGAGCTTACTACCGCAATCCATTTCCCGAGAATCTCGCGACGCCGTCTCGTCGATTTGTGTTGCAAACATTCATTCTTTCTAGACCCGATGAGTCTGGAATTTCCTGACACTAATCAGAACTGAATCTCAGGCAGTTATGATGGTTGGTGCATTTCCCAAGAACTATAATATTGGTCTCTCGATAACCGGTAAAATGGATGTAGTGGCCAACACACCCAACCGGAAGACCTATTGTTGTAGTATCTTGTTTGAAGAAGTTGGCCACTTCCCCATAAGAATTTCGTAGGATTTATTTCCTAGTTGTTCCTTATGGATTCTTGTGCTCCTGAAGTCCGACCTTTTATTTGACGCTCTAGGTACCAAATCATTATAATAAATGGGTTGTGCTAGCACATCAAGGAGAACATTAGAAGCGGAGTGCTAAATGTCTCTCGGTCGATCATCCAGATCTTGCCCCTTGGCCTCGCTAAGGTGAAATCTGAGAATGTGTTATCCTCCTTTGCATCTGCATCCTCCATCGTTATTCATCATGGTAGTATGTGGTGTTGCCAGGATCCTTGACACGGATATTGGTAAAACCTTGATGAATATGGGAATTCTCAAGTTCTTGAGAGCACGCACAAGCACTAAGTGTTATCACCGGCACTAACCGGGATTGCTCACAATGTTCTTGGTTATGCTATAACCCCTCAAGAGTAGATTTACTCTCTACTGTTGGGATTCACCCCAGTTACCAGAATCATTCCCAGCGTTTGCATTTTGTTCCCAGCTTGCACCGTCAATGTGCCATTTCACCATGGGTCCCATCCATTTCCGATGATAAGCAAAATCATCCCTTGTGTTGTCTTCAACAAGGTAGTCCACATTATCCATTCTGGCCCAAGAATGTCATTCTTTCGAACTCCGACAAATGATCGTTTGTGATTGCCTTAGGCTGGTATAGGGAATTTCAATGATCTCTATATCAAAAGTAATTCTTTTTGCCACCTAAGGGAATAACTCTACGAGTCACCCTCGCTAAGGTGCCCCGTCTGGTGACATCGATCACCATCTTTCTTAGGTGTGGAATTGGTTGCCTGCCAAGTGAACCTTCATCATCTGTTTCACTCTACCCTCCGGATGTGTGTCCCGTGTCTTAGCTCAAGAGATGTTTCAATGTCTCACTCCTTGAGTTGATCTTGAGTTCCTCGATCTTCGGGAAGATCGATTCCTACAGAGTTGTCTCCGTTATCATCTGGTTGGATGAAGATTTCAAAGCAAGGATGACAAGATCAATATGATGCAATAAATCAATATCTCCGAGAAGGAAATTTGGATCGTGAAGATTGTGATGGCTTGTGTCCCCTTTGATTTCTTACCCTACGCTTGAATCTCGGGACGAGATTCTTGTTTTAGTGGGGGTGAGTTGTCACAGCCCTAGCTTCCCCTGTTGTCTTTGTTTGATCTTCATGTCATCATGTTTAAATTTTGCTAAACTTGAAATGGGGATTGATCAAACCCTAGCACCAAAAGAACCCAACTAGGTTCAACCTAAAAATATTTTCATTGCACCCAAAGTGCCTCAAGAAAAGTTCATGATTTTTGGTTAAGGTAGAGACCCCTGCCAAAAAATGATGAATATATTTCTAGGACATTCTTGGATTTTTGAATTAATCCATATTGTATTTGAATTGGGGCATTTAAATTCTGTAAATAGTTTAAATGCTCTAATAATTGTGAAACTAGTTGAGGGCTGTTAGAAATAATTCAATAGGGGCCCACAATTTATTTCATGATTTATAAAATTGATTTAGCATTTTTACTAAATCAAAACATAATAGAATAATTGGAAAAACAGAAACAGAAATTAAAACAGAGAGAGAAGGAACTACCTGGACCACTTACCTGAGGCGGCCCAGCTCCTGTTAGCCCAGCCCACCAGGCCTCCCACCTGTCTTCAACCTCTGCCAGTAGGCAGAGGCGTGTCGACGCGCGCGCGCCCGAGCTCCACCTCCTGCTTCGCGCTGGAAGCCGCTCCTTCGCCTTGATCCGCGCCACTGGAGACGTCTCGAGCCCCCGGCCCTTTCCCCTCACTCTCTGCCTTCTCCCTCGACCTCTCTCTCGTTCTCCCCTCATGGCCGGAGCCGCCATGGCCGTGCCGGCGAGAACACCGCGCCCACCGCCGTCCCCTTGCCCCTTCGCCATGTCCAGAAGCCCCGCAACTGAGCAACACATCCCCAAGCCAAAGGAATCGAGCCGGAGGGTTCCACTTCGTCGTCTACGTCATCATCTTCAACCTCGGGTGCCGCCGTTCTCCTCGTCGATTCGGCCACCTTAGACCGTCCCCGGCCTCGCCGTCTGCTCCAAACCACCCGATGTGAGCTCCTCCGTCGTCCCCCCCTACTCTCCTGGTCATTCTCGTCCTCTAACCCATCGGGCCGTCGTGCCCGAGAACTCAGCGCCGCCGCACTAGTCGCTGTCGTTGTTTTAGCTAGCATCTGTCACGCCCGAGCATTGCTACGTGCTCAGCAGCTCCGCAGCGAGCTAACACCGCCACCATCTTGTCTTTCTGTGCCCCGTAGCGATACGCCGCCGATGCTCGAACTTCGGCCACCGCCTCGCTCGTCGCCGGCGCCTTTTCCGGCCACCCTAGCTCCAGCCGCTGCCACGAATAGAAGCGCGCGAGTGCCAGCTCCGCCTAGGTGCTCTCTGCCGATGATTTGGTCGCCGGAGGACCAAATCCGAAGTTTGCCGCCGTGTTTGGCCTCGCCGGCGGCAGAACGCCGGCGAGTTTGACTTGTTTGACCGGGGGGTTGACCACCCCTGGGTCACTGACGTGTGGACCCACCCCCCCTAATTAGCTAGGTTAGTTAAGTTAATTGCTAATTAATCTAATTAGTTAGGTTAGTCACTGACAGGTGGGCCCAGTGCCCTGTTAATTTAGGTTAGTGCTAATTTGTAAAGTAGTTAACCCTGTGACTCACTGACATGTGGGCCCCGCCCGGCTAATTAAACTAAGTTAGTATTAAATAAGTTAGTTTAGTTAGTTGTGTCACTGACCAATGGGCCCCACTGGTCAGGTTTGACCTGGACCAGCGCTGTTGACTTGCTGACGTCATGATGACGCAGTGCTGACGCAGTAACTATTTTCTGTAATTTAAAATAAATCAGAAATGATTTATTTATTTCAGAAAATAGCCAAAACTTCTAAAAATCATAGAAAATAATATATAACTCACATGAAAATAATTTATATATGAAAATTGATCAGAAAAATCCAAGGAATCTGTTTATGGCATTTTCATGCATGTTAGAACAACTTATGGTTGCTGTTTAGGTCAATTTGAATAAATGGCATTTGAATAATCACATATGGAGTTTGAATTTGAACCTTTGGTTCAAACCAACTTCATATAATTTGGTTGCTAGTTGCATTAGGCCAAACCACATAATATTGCCATATCATGTTCATGCATCATATTGTTGCATTGCATTGATTGTGTTCTTTCTCTGTTTGTCGGTTCTGTCCCCTCTCAGTAGACGACGTTCCGACGATGTGATCGATGACACCGATGAAGAGCTATTAATATCTTCATAAGTGCCAGGCAAGCAAACCCCCATTGAGCATCCTGATACAATCCCACTCTCTCGCTCCTGCTCTCTTTTATTGCATTAGGACAACAACGATTGAACTGCTTTTGCTGCGGTAGTTGAACCCCCTTTCCTCTGCATGACCTGTCATTGCCACAGTAAATAGTTGAAACCCACTAGCATGAGTAGGAGTTGTTTGAGCCATGTTGTGCCTACTCATTCATGCTTACTGGTTATGCCTGCTATTGCTTAGAGTTGTGTCAGGTCTGATTCATCGGGGATGAATTGGAATGTGGTGAACATGTCCTACTGTGTGTGAGCTAAGTGTGTGAACACGATTTGGTAAAGGTAGCGGTGAGAGGCCATGTAGGAGTACATGCTGGGTTGTCTCACTGGAGCCGTCCTTAAGAACTGAGTTCTGTGTAAGTTGTCCAATGACATAGTTACTACCACACATTGGGTTCCGGTAACTCGACCCCTCTCGACTTATTAATCAACTAGATCTCTGTCCAGGAGTTGCAACTAGTTTCTTGTGTTTGTAGGTAGTTTTAGTAGTCACGGGGCCGCGCGTGGGTGTGCCCGGGGTGTTCGTGGGGTTGGTCCAGGTCGAGAGGAAGGGAGAGAAGGAGCGGGGAGCGTCGGGGCAGCGCGCGCGTGTGAGCTCGCTCACTGGAGCTCGCGGTCGGCTAGTGCGCATGCGAGAGGAGCGACAGGAGGAAGAGGGAGAAGGGGGCCGACCAGCTGCCATGTCCCGGACGTCGAGGCGGCCTCGGGGGACATGATCCCAAAGCCCTAGGCTGTCGGGTGCCTCGGGCAGGACGCAGCTACAGTGCGGAGGCACACTGTAGCGCGCTCCTGAGCACCCGTATGGCCGGCATGTCCGTGTCCTCGCCGCTCTGGATGTGTCCACTTTGCCCAATGATGTCTAGGGGGTCAAGGGAGGAGTAAATAAAGAGGTTTTGGTCTTGGATGCCCTGGTGAGCTTCTAGAAGGGGAGTGTGCTGAGAGACAAGGGTGAAAATGGAGGTTCAAATATGTAAAATGGGGTTTCACCCCCTCAATCATTGAGCTGTGGAGGAGAAGGACTTCCTGGAGGTAGAAGGTGATAAGGTTTACCTGTGGTAAGAATTTGAGGTAAAGGGGAATGGTGAAAGGGGTCAAAACATTGGTTTTAGAAAAATGGCAGAAGGTGTTTGATGTAGTTTTGGGCAAGCAAATGACTTCCAGTTGATATGAGACTTAACAGGATCAAATGTCACATACATTTAGGCCCGTCCACAAAATTTGAGCTCATTTGGGCAAAGTTGCCAATGCAACTTTTGTAAACCCTAGAAATCAGCAGAAATGGATTTCTCAAGATTAGGTTAAGCAAATCATCTCTCCTTGATGCACCACTTGGTGTAGTGTCATCATGTGGGTTTGTGAGCATGTCCACCAAAATTGAGGCCCCAAGTAAAAAGTTGGCAATATGGAGTTGTTCAAACTTGGATCTGGTCAGAAAGGGTTTTGGGGCACTTAGACCAAGTTATCCTTCTCCAAAACTTGTGCCATTTGGTCTAGATGCATAATTAGACCATTCTAGCATGTGCACCAAGTTTGAGAGCATTTGGACAAGTTTGGCAATATAAAGTTGCTCAAACTTCAAAATGGACAGAAATGATTTTGAGGGGATTAGATGATGTTTCCTTGATCTTCAAGGCATGAGGCTTTGTATGATCATCAAATATGTCATGTCTGACATGATAGATTTTCCCTGGAATTTTTGGAGAATATTTCCTTTGTAAATATTTCAAAAGCTTGAAATATCCAGAAAGGGTTAATGAAGGATTTGTCCAATATCTTGAACATGACCATGTGTTGAAACTCTTATATATGGACAATATATGTCCTATGAGTTTCCCTGAATTTTGGCAAATAATTTTGAAATAATTAAATATTTTTTCCCTATTAAAGACCATCTCTGGTCTTAAGAAAAAGCTTTTAATAAAATATAAAAATAACTTTTAAAATTATAATTTTGTGGTTTATGGGAGTCCTATACCTAATAGGATTAAAATATACTTTTTGGAAGACTTTTAACACCCTAAATAAGGTACTTGTAGTGCAAACCTCAATTCAGGGGTTTTTGGAAAACTAATTTTAGAAAATACTATTTGGCCAAAATATTTTTATAAGAAAATACTATACTGGTCTATACACATGGCATGATCATTGGGAAAAGGTTTTGGATCAAGGAGATGAAGTATAAGAGTTGGCTGAATTATTTGATTTTTTTAGAGCACTATCAAACAGCATACAGAGAATCAATCAAGCAAAGTCAAAAACACCCAAAAGTTTTTGTCAATCCACATTTTTAGCATGATTATAAGCTTAAGTGTTGCGGCACGAAAAATCAGGGTGTGACAGACCTACCCCCCTTACAAGAATCTCGTCCTCGAGTGTCCCAGACTAGGCGTGGAAAGGAATACGGAGTCTTGGATGCGGGGTAGTCTTCGCTTCTTCTTGTTGGTTCTGCTTCCGAGCGGTGCTCCATGGAATCTTGAAGTACTTGGTGGCGTGTCTTCTCGCTTGCTGCCTTTGATGCAGGTTGCTGAGGGTTCCCTTGCATAGGTTAGGTTGACCTAGACGTCAAGGGCCCGGTGATCGATGTCCTAGCAGGGACCGGGCTAGTTAGGAAGTAGGAAGTACACTACTACAAAAAGGGCTGCTAATGGTGCACCGGTTTTGCCCATTAATGGCGCACTACCGGTGCGCCATTACTAGCATGCCATTAGTAGTTGGATACTAATGGCGCACCTCTGGTGCGCCATTAGTAACTGGCATAATAATGGCGCACTACGTAGAAGTGCCCCATTAGTATTTTTTTCAATTTTTTTCCAATTTTTTTTTATTTTTTTTATTTTTTTTCTTAATCTCAGATCATTATGGCTTAATCTGGGGTCAATTTGCTTAATCTCAAGTCAAATTGCACTATGTGGTCAAACTTCCCATAAGGTCACCCATCCTCACACTACTCCAGCCCGAGCACGCTTAACTTCGTAGTTCTATCCAACCCCAGCACCAGCTCACTTCACACGTACTTGTTGATATATCTATCATATCAATCCTATTAACCCTTCTTGATGTCTAGGAGTTTGTTAATGTTCATGAGTATGATGAAATTTTGAAAATATATTTCAAACTTCCCGGTCATATTACGTATCATATTTTGGAAAAAAAAATTATAAATTTTTTTTTCGAAAATTTTATATATTTTTTCTGTTACTAGTGGCGCACCTAGCAAACTGTGCGCCACTAGTAAATTTGAAATTTTTTGAATTTTTTTGCCTGTAGATCTTAAAAGCCCTGTAACTTTTTTTCTGTTAGGTTTTTGGGGATTTTAAAAATGTTTAACGGGGTTCCCCCCAGTTAAATTCGGATGTAACTTTTCGAGTAGATGATTTTTGATATAAAAAACTTTTTAATCCGAGTTCGTATGCAAAAGTTATACCCGTTTTACTAAATTCCAAGGATATTTTTTTTAACTGAAAAAGGCGGTCCACGGGGGGGGGGGGGGG
>LR738712.1:262204420-262252436 GCA_902687465.1 Secale cereale | reverse complement strand
CTAATGGCGCACCGTGGTAGTGGTGCGCCATTAGTAGTTGAAACTACTAATGGCGCACCACACCCACGGTGCGCCATTAGTATTTTTTGAAAAAAAATAAAAACAAAATATGAAAAAAATACTAATGGCGCACCGTGGGAGTGGTGCGCCATTAGTAAGTTGAACTACTAATGGCGCACCACTCCCACGGTGCGCCATTAGTATTTTTTGAAAAAAAAATTAAAAAAATAAAAACAAAATATGAAAAAATACTAATGGCGCACCGTGGGAGTGGTGCGCCATTAGTAAGTTGAACTACTAATGGCGCACCACTCCCACGGTGCGCCATTAGTATTTTTTGAAAATAAAAATAAAAACAAAATTTGAAAAAAAATTACTAATGGCGCACCGTGGATGTGGTGCGCCATTAGTAGTTGAACTACTAATGGCGCACTATCCACTGGTGCGCCATTAGTAGTTTTGAGAATAATATGAAAAAAAAATTGTTACTAATGGCGCACCACGTCAACTGTGCGCCATTAGTATTTGGATACTAATGGCGCACCAACACATGGTGCGCCATTAATATATACTAATGGCGCACCGCATGTCTGGTGCGCCATTAGTGTCAATTCCATCTATAGCCCTTTTCCTAGTAGTGGTACTTCGAGAGTGGTGACTCGTGGAATATTTGGTGCACGGTGGGTATCTCAGGTGGTAAATCTAGCTGGTAGCCGTCTAATATTTGTCTTGCAGTGTTCTTCAAGAAGGTCGATAAATTTTTGGTGTGAGCGTCCCTTCAACATGGAAATGCTTGGTTCCTTCGAGAGGAGTGGTTTGCGGATACGCCCGGTCTTCGACGCGGAAGTTTATTTCTTGATGATGGTGGTCGGTGTAGTTCTACCTTCTTGACATGCCGGTCTTCAAATGTCTTCTAACCAGCTGCACAACTCTTCCTCCGTCTTTGGATAGTCAAGTGTGTTGCCAAATAAAGATGACAACTAACTTGTCCAAGTACCCCCATGAAGTTTATGGGGTACGCAAGGTAGGCTGTGGTATTGGTGGTGGTCTCCGTTGAGTATTGGCAGAGGTCTTCTTGACTTAGAGTCAAGGTTGTGGTCAGGATCTGACCATGTTGTGGCTCGGTGGGGCTTAAGGGTTTCAAGGATTCTAGTGAGTGAGTGAACGTATACTATCTTATCCTTAAGCACAATTTATGAGATGCCAATAGTTCTTCCTAGTCCTGCAATCCTTATACCACCGAAAGCATCATCCCGCAGAGGCTAACTCCAATCACCACTCATGTCATACATATCCTCATGACTCTCAAGAGGCGGTCTACAAAATTGTACTTGTCTACGATCCCCAAATCCATATGTATGTCTTCCCCTAAAATCCATGGGTAGGTCATACATGCTGCTAAGCTTAAATTAAACTCCACAATCCAAGCACTCAATCTATTCTTGCAACGCTCACGATAATGCATCTCTATTCTAAGGAAACACGTCATATGCCACTCCAAGATTTGTTTCCTTCCTATAGGTCAACTCCAATAGCCCGGTAATTTCCATCAATCACCACATAATCCAACAATTCTACAAATCCGATGTCTACTGTGTTCCACAAGATCTCAAGTCCCTATAATATCCAAATACTTGGAAGGACTATGCATTATTATAGTAAGTTCGCCAAATTCCCAGCATCCAGGTCAAGTCAACTCCAAGGTCGTGCTATATGGATCCCTAAATCAACTCCGACAAATAATCCAATCTCCTAGTTCATTGTCCACCGAGAAGCATGGTATCATGATCAGGATCATCGGTCTAAATCCAATTTACTCCGAACCATGCAGACATATCTAGCATCTATACCCAACCAGAATCACCTACTTAAATCCAAATCTCATGTCCAACGAGTACTCCTACATTCCCCCAAGTCATCCTCAAAATGTCAACTATCTACTATCAATATCCCCTGGCTAGGTCAAATCCTTATACCTCCAAGTATTTCTATTTGCGATCACAATAGCCCTGCAAATCCAAGTTACTCCAGGGTGATGAAAGTTACGCTACTCCATTAATCATGATCCCACCAACATGAAAACCTCACAATCCATCAAGGTCTCAGATAATTCCTCGAAGTCACTTATATAAAGTCACCCAGTCATCTGTCTTATGTCCTCAAATCGGTCTATCTATGGCATCGTCAGTTCTTGTGCTATATTAGGATGACAATGTGCTTGTTCACTGTGTCCACTAGTTCCATTACGAACCCAGTGTTGTGCAAGGTTATAGAGGCTTAACAGGTTCCCTCGCAACTCTATGGGTGAAGCACATGGTTAAGGGTTTGTGATGGAGTATCTCGTGAAGTCTCAAAGGGTCTAGGAATGGGTTTCTAGTCTGGAGGGTTAAACATAATTCTACGGGGTTGCACTTGGTCATGGAGGTTGTAGCAGGAGTCTTCAGTTGACGAGAGAGAAGAGAGGGGAAAAGTAGCATAGAGGAGGGGAATACCTAAAGGGGGTTCTATAGTGCAAGTGCAAACAATCAGGTGCAAAAAGGCCGAAACAAAAGAAACAAGGCAAGGAAGGTGATATAGTCGTGTACTTGTTGCCTAGGGCAAAAGTGCGACTTATATCAAAACACAAACAATTAAAATCAAGCAACACACAATCATGGTTCTATTCGAACCATCATACGGACTCGACTGCGCATAGGGGGTACACGACTCATCCTACCCAAGGGGTTCTCGGACTCAGCAGTCGTGACTTGTGCCTCGTGCAGTGTTCTGAGCTTTCCTCAGGTGTTGCTATGTCCCTTGTAGTTGTTTGATAAACGATCCGGGTTGAGCCTGAAGAATCTTTAACAACTTCTCGCATGATGAGGTGATGTGATGAAGGTGTCTCCTTGTAGCTGGCATTGACTTGGTCTTCTCTTGTTTCTTTAATCATGACGATCCCTTGTGCCTTCTGGGACGTCGGGGGTACCAGGTAGGCAGTACTTTATGCGATGATATTAACAAGGCATAGTAGAGGTTCAACATGTCGGTTACGTTGATGACAACATCGACACCAAGAGCGGGGGACGAAGAGAACCGTTTTCCTGCTCACTATAGTGAGGCAGACCAAATGGCGAGGTTCTCATCGACCGATGGTTGCCGATATAACAACGGTAGTGACAGGATTACTCTATTAGCGATGTATATCATGATTTTGCACAACTCATGCAATGGTCATCGTAGGCTAGGGTTGCACCATCTTGGGGCAGTGTCATGGATGTCACCAATTTTGTGTTTAGAAGAGATGGGTGAGGGTTTGGCAAGGTGTACTCCTTCTAGATTATCCACGAGGATTGCAAGGAAATCCAGTGGTCTGGGGCATAAGGGTTCTAGCGACCAAAGTTTTGAAGGGGAAGAGATCAAGTATAGCCTAGTTTTCAAAAACATTAGAGGGGAAGAGAAGTATAGATAGTTTTGAAAACTAGTACTAGTTTTGGAAATAGTTTTACCCTAACTAACGACCATGCTAACTAAGGCTTCCTACAGTCAGGATGGCTCTGATACCAGCTCTGTGGGGACCCCGGCTCATAAGTTGTGATCACCGAATGCACGTGTACAGTGATCCCAGAGATCAATGCTCACTGAACACACAGAAGCTGAATAACAAGAGTCTTACATCCATACATACCGTATTACACAAATACGACCATTAAGGTCAAGTCTTGAGTATATCATTTGCAGCGGAAATCTTCAATGACAACTTGGACCCATACCATCTGCCTTAACCCTACAGGCATTCGGACTGGGAAGCATCCTAGCTCGCATGCTCGTCACCAAGGAATCTTCATCAAATCCTGTTCTCTCATGCCTGGCCAATAAAATAACCAGTGGCAAGCCAATGAGTACTTTGAATGTACTCGCAAGCAACCCAAGTGTGATGACATAATAATTATGCAAGGATCTACTGCTAATCGGCAGTTTTGCGGAAAGCTAGTTTTTCATATGCAAGTATGATCAACATATAACATGGACATGCATGTGTCTGTAACAAGAATCCGGATGTTACATACATCATTAACGAGAAAGAGTTGTAATCAACTCATGCTCAAGCTCATTGCGACTTCCTCAAGAATCACATCATCAATATCACTGAACCGTGTTGTTCTCCTCACACGCACACACACCAGGTTTCGCAAACATTGGATGTAGCCCAAGAGCGGTTACCCAACTGTCCTTGACTATGGACACGGCTATTCGAATAGTTTTACACTCTACAGAGGTTGCACACTTTACCCACTAGATCCGGGGAACTTCCGTGACATCCACGACCCGCGGTACCTCAAGTACCCGGGGTAAGCACCCGATCACTATCTTTCCCTAGGCGACACTAATATGGAGTCCACTCGATTGGTAGCAACCCCCGTGCCCCACATTTCACATCTCAAGATTTTTGGAGCCTTGCTCCCATATTCATCACATACCACAAGCACGGGGTACCAACGGTGTGTCCGGTGCCCTGTAAAGACAGTCATGGCCGCCTATCCAAGCACGACCCCGTCCCAAGAGTGACCTCATGTCAACCCCGTCACTAGTAATGCGGGCACCATGCTAGTATCGGCCTAGGTAATCAATAATGCCCTTTCCCATATAAGGGTAGAGTGGTTGCGCATGTAAGGTTGGAATAAAGGTCGCAACTTAAACCAATCCGTTTTCAAAACAACACACACACTTGCCTCGGTACACCACTTCGTCATCAAGTGGTTACCCATCTCACCATCTCCCTCGGGCATAATTGGCACCCGATGGGGTTTTCGAAAAGTCTTTTGAAAGTATTCTGCCTCTGTCACCATGCATATACCCGTCCCATTTGCGTAGCCACTACTATAGCAACCTAACTACTCCCACCCACATAACCCTCATAGGAAGGTAGGGTCATGCTTGATGCAAGTTTCAATAGTATAGTAACAGAGGTAGCAACCAAAGTGGTCTCCACCTCAACATGATTCCGATGCATTGATAATAAGGTGCTATGAGACATGCATAAAAAGGTTTCTCGAACATGGTCAAAGGGCTGCTTGCCTTATCCTTCCGAGTCTTCAAACCTTCTGGTCCATCTCCGAGTACTCCGTTTATTTCTTCAACTAACGATGGAAACAATCATAATAAGCAACACAACAAAGCAAAAATAAAAGTGCTCTAAAAATAGGAGTTGGACTTTTCTAGGATACCTCTGGTCATATGAAAAATAACCCAGGTGGTTTCATTGGAGTATGATCAATGGATGGTTTGGCACATTTCAATATGATGGAATCAAGGGGTTTATGGATTTGAAAGCAGTGTACAGAAATGTATTTTTGGGAAATGAGCAAAGGCACCCATTTAACAGGTCATGATTTTAGAAGCATCTAGGAGTTGGTTTCACTGGATTTGGATTTCAAATGAATTTCCTAGGATTTTGCAAAGTTGTTAAATATGAAGAAATGGCTCATTATTTGGTGGGGTACAGAAAGTATTAATAAAAATGTTCCAAAACTAAGTTTGGATATGACAAGCACCTAGGAATTTGAACCACTGCATTTGGATCAAATTTGAGCTCTCTATGATTTTCTAAAGTTTATCACAGAAAATGGAATAATGACATTTGATAATTATTTGAGAAGGAAAGTTTTCTGGAAAAATGTGCATGCTGCACCAACAGGTAGATCATGATTTTAGAAAACTACCAGAAATTTGAATCATCAAATTTGGAGTTAATTTGAATTATACATGGATTTATGAAGTTGTATGGAAAATAAAAAGAAAAGGAAAAAGGGTTATACCCTTTACTGCGCACAGGGCGAGGCTTAGCGCTGCCGTGCACTGGGCCGGCCCAGCGGCTCGGCCACGCGGGCGACAGGGCGGCATCGAAGACGGCTTCCCTGAAAAGCGCCTTCGTCGCGGAGACGCAGCAGCTGCCCGTCCCGCCTCCACTTATCCACAGCGAGGCGAGGCCCACCCGCCAGTGGCTCTTGCCCCACTGGACAGCCGACAGTCGGGGCCCAGTTGTCGGGTTCATCCCCTTCCTCCCGCGCGACACGACGGGGGAAAGAGGCGACGCTCGACGGCGGCTTGCCGGTGCTGCAGGGCATCTCCGGCGACGCTCGGCCTGCCGGCGTGATCAGGGGATCCAGCCGCATGCATCTATGGGTGGCACGGCCGCCCAGGAGCACTGAGTGGAGAAGGAGGTTGGCCGCGGCGGACTAGGCTGGCGGTGAGGTTTGGGCACGGCGATGCAGGCACGGGGAGGAAGAACTGGTGCGCGGGTAGTGTTGGCGGTGGTTCTTGCGTTGCTCTGGAGCAAAGAGGAGGGAAGGAGGGGCTCTCTGCGGCGCGAATTTGAGCGGTGGCCGGCGGCAGGGTTCTCGGCTGTGGAGTAGAATGGGGGCACGGGAGGAGCAGTGGGTTGGCCTGGGGGCGTACGGGAGAGGGAGAGGGCCAAAGGAGCAGCAATGGGGCTCGGGGGTGGCCTTTAAATAGGCGGGCGGCGGTCCACCGAGGTCCGTGCGCCGCGAGCACGTTGTCGTCGCCACGGGTCACTGGGCCGCGCGTGGGTGTGCCCGGGGTGTTCGTGGGGTTGGTCCAGGTCGAGAGGAAGGGAGAGAAGGAGCGGGGAGCGTCGGGGCAGCGCGCGCGTGTGAGCTCTCTCACTGGAGCTCGCGGTCGGCCAGTGCGCGTGCGAGAGGAGCGACAGGAGGAAGAGGGAGAAGGGGGCCGACCAGCTGCCGTGTCCCAGACATCGAGGCGCCCTCGGGGGACACGATCCCAAAGCCCTAGGATGTCGGGTGCCTTGGGCAGGACGCAGCTACAGTGCGGGGGCACACTGTAGCGCGCTCCAAAGCACCCGTATGGCCGGCATGGCCGTGTCCTCGCCGCTCTGGACGCGTCCACTTTGCCCAATGATGTCTAGGGGGTCAGGGGAGGAGTAAATAAAGAGGTTTTGGTCTTGGATGCCCTGGTGAGCTTCTAGAAGGGGAGTGTGCTGAGAGACAAGGGTGAAAATGGAGGTTCAGATATGTAAAATGGGGTTTCACCCCCCCTCAATCATTGAGCTGTGGAGGAGAAGGAGTTCCTGGAGGTTAAGCAAATGACTTCCAGTTGACATGAGACTTAACAGGATCAAATGTCACATACATTTAGGCCCTTCCACAAAATTTGAGCTCATTTGGGCAAAGTTGCCAATGCAACTTTTGTAAACCCTAGAAATCAGCAGAAATGGATTTTTCAAGATTAGGTTAAGCAAATCATCTCTCCTTGATGCACCACTTGGTGTAGTGTCATCATTTGGGTTTGTGAGCATGGCCACCAAATTTGAGGCCCCAAGTAAAAAGTTGGCAATGTAGAGTTGTTCAAACTTGGATCTGGTCAGAAAGGGTTTTGGGGCACTTAGACCAAGTTATCCTTCTCCAAAACTTGTGCCATTTGGTCTAGATGCATAATTAGACCATTCTAGCATGTGCACCAAGTTTGAGAGCATTTGGACAAGTTTGGCAATGTAAAGTTGCTCAAACTTCAAAATGGACAGAAATGGTTTTGAGGGGATTAGATGATGTTTCCTTGATCTTCAAGGCATGAGGCTTTGTATGATCATCACATATGTCATGTCTGACATGATAGAATTTCCTTGGAATTTTTGGAGAATATTTCCTTTGTAAATATTTCAAAAGCTTGAAATATCCAGAAAGGGCTAATGAAGGATTTGTCCAATATCTTGAACATGACCATGTGTTGAAACTCTTATATATGGACAATATATGTCCTATGAGTTTCCCTGAATTTTGGCAAATAATTTTGAAATGATTAAATAATTTTTCCCTATTAAAGACCATCTATGGCCTTAAGAAAAAGCTTTTAAATAAAATATAAAAAATAACTTTTAAAAATTATAATTTTGTGGTTTATGGGAGTCCTATACCTAATAGTATTCAAATATACTTTTCGAAAGACGTTTAACACCCTAAATAAGGTACTTGTAGTGCAAACCTCAATTCAAGGGTTTTTGGAAAACTAATTTTAGAAAATACTATTTGGCCAAAATATTTTTATAAGAAAATACTATACTGGTCTATACACATGGCATGATCATTGGGAAAAGGTTTTAGATCAAGGAGATGAAGTATAAGAGTTGTATGATTTATTTGATTTTTTTTAGAGCACTATCAAACATCATACAGAGAATCAATCAAGCAAAGTCAAAAACACCCAAAAGTTTTTGTCAATCCACATTTTTAGCATGATTATAAGCTTAAGTGTTGTGGCACAAAAAATCAGGGTGTGACATTCTCATAGATTTGGATATGATGGAATAATAGTTGGAGTGGAAAGAAACTAGGGGAAGGCTAGAAATCAAGATTCAAGTGGTAGGAATGGAATCTCTTGAACTCAACACATGAATAGGTGGTTCTCTCTCTTAGAAAATGAATGGTGGTAGTGTAGGCACGTTTGGATGGCTCTATTTGATGAGGAAGAAGGGGTGAAGGGGTAAATATAGCCTTCACACAAAATCAAACCTTTACATACATTTGACCAATTTCGATGGGACCGAATAGTTAAACTCGATGGCACTGATCTGTTCAAATTTAGGAATGTTAGGTATCTCGATGGGTCCGACTGGAACAATTAGATGGGACCGATGTGCTAGGTCTTAGGGAAAACCTCATATCGGTGCCGCCGATTGCATCGTGAGACGGAAATGATGCAATAAGGAACAAAGGATCTGTCAAGCCAACTCGGTGGGACCGATTGCAAAAACTCAGTGAGACCGAAACAATTGCAACAAGCCACAGAACGCTGGCAAGGCCATTAGGGTGGTTCCAAGACCCGCATCGACCAGACCGATTTGTTAGGGTTTAGGTAGTGGCTACGTCAAATGAACTCGGTGGCACCAGGTAGGAAATATCGGTATGGCCGAGTTTGAAAATTATGGTTTGGTCATATTTGGATGGGGAAAGTGGCTGAGGGTTTTGGAGCAGTGTCACTAAGTACTTCAGCAACCAGACCATTAAGCACCACCTCATCCCCTTTTAATAGTATTGGAATTCCTATGGACTCAATGTGATCTTGGATTACTAATATAGAAATGAAGAGTCTTGAGCTTTCACCAATCTTTGTCCTTATCATTGTGAACATCCTGAAATATTTATCTTGAATGGATGTTATTTCAATGAGCTATTTGTTGTTGTGAATTACCAAAACCACCCGGGGATTATTTGCACTTTCAACGACTATATGAACCAAACATAGTAGCAAGCCTCCAACTAGTGACCATATGAAGAAAAGACAAATGAGCATCCAACGAATGAACATATGAATTAAAGATATCACCAATATGAGGAGTAGACTTTTCAGTATAACCTGAGATTGTTGTAGTAAATGATGTAGCTAGTATTTGTATTATAGATTCATGGGTACCTACGAAAAATAGGAAAGGGGAAATGAAATTATGTGCTAGAAATATAAATTCAATCGTGTGATTACTAATTCAAATTAGAAAGAAAATTCATGAGGTGTCACCGCCAGCAGAACCCACACCTCACAAAGTAAAACCTTCCACCACCGGCAAGATAGCTTGAGGCTTATAATAATTTGTAGGTAACCCAGTTTGTGGTTTGTGAGTTATGTACTTAGCACATTGAGTATTAAAATTAGCCCTACCAAATAGATGGTTTGGATCTCTTATTTCTTTTTCAGTTAGCCAGATAATTTTCTGAACTTGGTTAATTTGTATGTCTATGTTGATACTAATGAAAATTCTCCCAATAGAAACTAAAAGTGAAACAAATGCAAACACACTACAACTGCCTTCCTAGGGTAGTGAGGGCATATTGTCTCTTAGAACACTTAGTACATGACATACCTTTGTCAAACAGCTGTTATACACAACGATTATTTTTTCATCATCATTGGCCAAAAGAGGTACTACAACCTGTAAGAAATTACCATGAAAAGTAAGGAAAAATACACCAAGCAGAAATAAAAGTAACGATGCAAATCGAATGATAATTTAGAGGCTATACCTTTGCCACCACATCTTTCGCCACATGCATAAGTTTTCCAAGAACAAACTCAATAGATTCTTCGATAACATCTTTCTAAATAAAAATAATAATTACTATAAAAAAGCAACACATACTTATAGTAATCTTCATGTGCGACCTGATTGTTGAGCGTCTCGGCAATTAAATAGAAACAATATCCCTAGTAGGTGAATCGGAGATTCAGCGGAAAATTGTCTGAAATACTGTCGGAAAATTGAAAGGTTGGAATTATAATACAAATAGTTTGAAACCTCCCGGCTCTAGCTTAGTATATATTCCATGTAATTTAACACATCTGGTAACGCAGCTATAATGAAATAATGATTTGACTTATTTTTGCAATGAAAAAAGGGGGGAAATACAACAATAGGGAATATAACATGCTCCTGTGGCATCTGTATACGAAAAAAGCTGCAAATGCCCCTCAGAAATAATTTGGTTGAAATGCAACCCTGTTTTTCAAATACATGTTGTTGCGTTGCTGAGAAATCAACGTATTATGCTTCAGACCTTTGCACTACTATTTAAAGGTTTTATTCAACACGCAATCCACCATCTAAGTATCTTATCAAACATCAATCATCACTCGATAAAGAAAGGCTACGGAAATAAAATCATTGATAATAATATTCCCGAAGAAAAAACTTAAATTATGGACACACAATGTTTGAGGACCTTGGCCAGTGAAATAAGCTCCTTCTCCTTAACTTCATCTACATGAACCGTATTCAGAGCTACTTCCTGTCGCACCAGATCCTCATACTACATACGAAATGAGTGTAAGAGGACAAGAATCAGAAATGACCACAATATTAGGAATGGTTTTTAATTGAAAATATTCCAATTACATTTACATACCTTCAGAACCTCACACATGTATTGCTCAACTCTATCTCTGAACACCTCTCCACCATCACTTCATATGTTCTAATGTTCTATCTAGTACTGTCCTATCACTCAATTTACAGCAGGAGGTTTGTTAGCAAATTGACACACAGTTAAATGAGTGATAGGACATTACCAGATAGAACATTCAATAAAAATATATTCAATAAACTAGAAGCTAAAAAATCATGTCACATGTGTAGCCAAGTATAGTTGAAAGCAGACTTGATATAACTTTGTAAATTTGAAAGCATACAACTTCACATATTCCAATTGGCAGATATATGCATCATGTTGCAGGTGTAGCCATGTATAGTTGAAAGCGAACATGATATAACTTTGTAAAGTTGAAAGTATACAACCTTATACAAGGTAAAGCAAGCCAAATTATAGGGTAAAGGAGGGCAACAACATGCACACAGAGCAAGACGGGGCACAATCTCATGGTGTTTCCTTTTGAAATGGAGAATAAATTTTTACCAACTATAACCGGTCCAGTAGATGAACAATAAGATAGAGCAACTCAGATGCATCAAGAACTTACCTGCATTTATGAATCATTTCTTATGAAATAAACCATGGTTTATTTGTAGACCAATGCAACATAGAAAGAATTTGTAGATCCACTTGTCTTCCTCTAAGCAGTCCTCCTTGAACATTTTTACAAGCAACCAGTGCTTAGATCTGCAGCCTCAAAGGCAAAACTCACACAGGGGAAAATGAGTGTGGGAGAGAGAGTGTGAGTGAGAGATGGTTGGGGACTCACATTCGCACGTGCGACCATGAAGACACCTGAAGGACGTTACTAGGGTCTGTCGTGGCCTGCAAATCTAGGGTGGCATCTAGCCGAGGCGACTACCTGGCCGACGTTCGCTCCTCTCTGGTTGAGCCCCTCCTCCTACAGCTTCTCGGGACGATGTCTATCCTCCTCACATGACTTCCTCGCGACCTGGGCAAATGAGCACCTCGAGCACCAAGGGACGGAGGATGAATTGGGGAGACAGTGAAGAAGGTCAGGGCGGAAGGAAACTATCCACATACACGGACAGATTTGGTGGACGGAGGTGCGGTAGTGGTGGTGACTGGCGAGGGAGGTCCGACGGAGGAGGGGCAGCAACCGCGGGATCGTAGGAAAGGGGGCCATAGTTTGTGGTGGTTGAGGAGGGAGGGTTGTGGTGTGGATGCAATGGGATTAGACCTAGGGGCTTTCGGGGGCAGGGCTACCCAGACTCCCGCAAATGGCGTGAAGCGCATATGGCGTGCGGTGAGAGGGCTCACTAGCACCTCGAAATGGCTTACCCAGACAACAGGCACAGAACAAGGGCACACCAGTCATTGGCTGTGCGAACTTACCACACGGTCAAAACTAGTAGCGAGAGAAGCGAGCATTTAATGGCCCAAACAAAGTCAAAAACCAAATTGACCACAATCCAATGGCCAATGAAGCTCCAATCATGGGAGCCCCCTAGAGGCATGTTGCTCAACTGCCTTACTGGTTTAAGTAACACCATCCTTAAGCGTAACGCCTGAATAAAAGTAGAATTAGCCATATTCAAGATGATCTCAATATTAGCATCTGGTTTGAGATTAATACTATCATAAACTGACTTGGGGATTGTGGAAACACTTGCCCCAAAATCACGTAAAGCATTTAATTTAATCAATCCTACCTCAATTTCTATGGTAGATTCAAAAGATGAAAGCACATTTGCACCCTTTGTGGTTTGGTAATCAATGCCAACATACATAGTGTTGTACTAACACTTTTATCTAGTATATTTCAGATAGGTTCAATAGTGGCATGGCAAAGACATGAGGATCTCGACCCCTTCAAAATGCTAAGAAATGGATTGGCAAAGTTCCAAGACTCTACAATTTTTGTTAAGTGATCCAAGATCACACTGAGTACATAGGAAAGCGAATACTATTATAAGGGGATGAGGTTTGGATCATGACATAGTTGCTCAAGTTCTCAGCGGTATTGCTCCAAAATGCTCAATAATTTTTCAACATCACTTTCATCCAAAACACTAAATGTCCATCTCAGTCCCACTGAAGTATTCCAATCTTTATCCACCAACATGACCCATACATTACCACATGACAAACCCTAGTGATTCTGTATAGCAAAAATGTATCTCGATCTCGCGGAGATGGCATGTCCAAGTTCCTATGATGAAGTCGCTTCATTTCGGAATCACCAAGATGAACCGATCGGAACTTAAAAAATGATGTGTAAGTGCATCTAGTACCACCCCTAGTTGGTTTTGGAGTTCTGGCGACAAACTTGGTTGTGATACTAATGTGTTTGTGAGATTCACGGGGGCACACAGGTAGAAGTCCCTGATGTTTCGGTTTACCCATCTACGATGATCCCTAAAAATGTATGAAGACATTGTAAATAATGGTGGTTAACTAAGACATTCATGTTGAAGATAATGGCACGCGAAGACTTTCGCTTGAAGACAATGATGCATGAAGACGTAGTCTCTTGGTAGTTTCATTTTCTTATTTCCAGTTAAGTGGGGTTGATGTACACAAAGTCAGAATATTGACGTGATGCTCAACCTAAAATGCTATGTCTTCAAGCGAAGACAATGATAGAAAATCTCTTTCAGAGTTGACTGAGTAAGCTTTACTTGGAGCCAAAGTCAAGCTGTCACGTGTGTTAGAAATCCAATCATTGGACACGTGGTGGTTGTCCATTGACTCATGGTCATTTCAGACATATCATGCCGGGTTGCCTCCAGGATATAAATAGCCCACCACCTCGACCATAAGTTGGTGGCTTCTCCGAGTTAGTGCACGGCTTTTGTCGTTTGAGAGCAACCCACCACTGAAGTATTTCAGTGAAAATCCTTGCCAGTACAAAACCCAAAACACCGAGAGCCTAAAATGTTATGAGCATCAATGATGTCGTTCTATTCTATGTGAACTGAAGACTTGTTACACTTGAAGATTGTGATCTTCCAGTCGATTAGGCGTCATGTTCTGAGCATCCAAGAGTCATTGTGGATTTATGGTGAAGAAAGTATATTAAGGTTTGGAAGTATACCTTGAAGACTTACCAGATTTATGGTGAAGAAAGTATATTAAGGTTTGGAAGTATACCTTGAAGACTTACCCAGTGGTTGGGCAACATCTGCAGGTCTTAGATCAGGAATAAGATGAAGACGTGGTATTGTGAGTTCAATCTCATCCTCCCTAACCAGATTTATAGTTGTCACAACAACTTTAACTGGTCCAACAAATCGATTATCTTCAAACGAGCAACTGGTTCTATCACTTTACTCATTTACATACTGTTTTGTTTCATGAAGCCTTTGCATGCTTGTTCTGTTCAAAGACATTGTGAGAAGACATTCTCTCTAATCACATCTTTGTCTTCACACGATCTTCCTAAACTACTATGTTCTACCTAGTTACTATTTGTCTTCACATATCACTTCTATTGTTGTATGACATTCCAGCATGCCAAGTGTACATTATCTTCCGTTGTATTATGTTTAGTTTATAATTCGCCTCTGCATCTTCAAAAACATTACATGTCTTGAAGACATTTAAAAAATTGCTTATTCAACCTCCTCTAGTTGATAACTAGCACTTTCAGTTGGAATCACAGCAAGGTGCTCCCTTGTTCTGTGTGATTCGGTATAACCACCTGATGTTTTACCTATGTTGACTGCAGGGATAATCAAGGTTTCCGCTGCTTGCCCCATCTTCTATGGCACTGATTACCCCTGCTGGAATAATAAGATGTGCATGCATCTGGAAGCCATTGATAATGACCTCTGGTATGTCGTCAGGACCGGCGTTACCAAAGTTGGTGAAGGTGTCATCGCTACTGATGTGAATAGGTTCACGCAAGTAGACTCAACCGCCAAGAACTTCATATGTGGTCATTTGACCAAAGGGCAGTATGGTCATGTGAGCGCTCTGGATTCTACGATGATAGTCTGGGACTGGCTCTCCAAGGTCAATGAAGGCGTCCCATCCCAGTGAGACTCGGGAATTGATGATCTTCACAATCTCTTCAACTGCTTCAAGAGGCTTGACAATAAAAATGTTCAGCTTACCTTTGACTATCTCATTGATATCACCAATGAGCTTCATGCACTTGGCGATTGGACCCCACAGATATTCTTGAGAGGCTCTATACTCATGACTTCTAGCTATCTGAGAATAGGGACATCTATGGTCCCAACTATGGATGAACTTGTGCCCCGAAGGAAAAATTTGTATCCTCATCTGAAGACTCTGACTGTAGTTCTGGTGATCTCAAAGACAATGGCATATCTTGGTGCAATGAACATTTGCGTTCGCTGCCTGGACTTGCGCACATGCGCGTATGGAGTCACACTTCCAGCATCATTGCTTGATGTAAGGCGAGCTAGAGAAACCGCTCTTCGTGAGATCAAGGAGCAAATACAGATGACAAAGAGCAACCATGAGGCCCACCAGAAAGGTCTCCCCTGCTAGGTAGGCGAGCCTTCCGGGGTCGAGAACATAACTAGGGCCAAGGCCAACCCTCTCCCGGCAAGGCCTTCGAGGTATGCCAAAGTCAAAGGAAGGCTCAAACAATCCCCCAGCAAGCTCCATGCCAGCAAAACCCTCCACCAAGACGCCACCGCTCCACCTCATCTCACGCAAGTCATTAATCAACGCAGTGTCGATCTTTCAGGAAACTAGGTGGATCCTGTTAGGTACGTGGCAAGCAAGCTGGAGAGGAGATAAACTTTGTTGACACCCATCCAGGTGGCGTGTCACACTAATAAGGAAGAGGTGGATAAGCGGAGCGGCAGGCTTGCCAGGCTTCAACCTCAGCATGACAACTAGCAGTGCATTTAATCCATTTTGTCCTAACTACCAGAGTTAGGTACGATAACACTGTTACCCGTCTAGTCATTCCAAAATGTTTGATTTGCCATTGTGGTGACCCCTTTACTAATAAAAGGAGGCCCGAGGTAACATAGCAAATGGTTGGAACTTCTGGACCCCCAACACTTGTACATTTGTAGTTGCTCTCCCTAGGCACCCTTGCCAGGCTAGAGCACACTTTGTCTTCGTCTTCCTCCAATTCAATCCACCAAAGTAGGAGTAGGGTTTTATGCTGCAAAGCGGCCCGAACTTGGGTAAAAGAGCACTATCCCTCATCGTGCTGCTCTATTGTTTCTACTCTTTGTGCAATGTTACCATCCTCGCACCGAACCAGAAAGGGGCCACCTTGCCCCATAGGGGATAGTGCTTCCCCCATGACATCTTTGGCGTGCTAGGTAGGGGGCTCGCTTGCATGAACCTGAAGCAATAGCAAACGCATCGATCCTCGTCACCCTCGATTTTTTTGACGGCTCTCAAGAAGAAAACGGCAATGGCGGCCCATCCCTCCACCTCAAAGGCCCCTTCCCATGTGGTTGCGAACACCACGGTCGTCGAAGCTAACACGGGCCGGGTGGATCCCGTGGACGGCACGACCAGCGCAGGCGGCACTCCCGTTAGAATAGTTGGAGCCGTCCAGTTTCACCAAACTTCTTGCGAGCATGGTTGAGCCAGTAGGGACGAAGGAAACACTCAGCTTCCTCCTCCCCATCACGGCTAGCGTAGCAATGACACCTATTCTGGCGTGTGCCAAAATCTTTTGGGTACGCATGTCGAACGGGCGACGCCGGGGCACGCACGCCGCCAAACGCAGGGCCAATGTGACAGAACCCCGGCTGGCCAAGAGCATTAGTGGTCGGACCAAGATGACGGGAACCCAAGGGCGCTCCTTCTGGCCCGGCCAGGAGTCGAGCAACATCGCGTTCCGAATCTCCTACCATGGTAACAATGGTGGTGGAGGCAATGGTGTGGGCCTAGTCGTTGTTGGATTTCCCTCCAGCAGCAGAGAAAATGGATGAGTGGAGGACCACCATCCAAACCTTCGTCGGGTTTGCTGAAGCCAACAAGTCATAGCGTGGAGAGCTGTTGCAACGCTCGCCAGCGACACCGGTGTGTAGAGGAGAATGCACCTACGGTGCAATCTCCACCACGACGGCCTCCCCAGGGACAACCACGGTAGAATCGGCAGAGCCAAGATGTGGATGAGCTTGATGGGGCATCGATGTCCTTCTCCGACCCGCAAGCTCAGCCAGACCAACATCAAGTTTTGAAGGACAGGTAGAAGGAAGACGCCCGCATCACCATCGAGCGGCGCCATGAGACACAAGGGCAGTCCGACAGGAGAAATGGCCTTGACGTAGACGAACCCGCACCCAGTGCTGGCGGGTACTTGCCTTATGAGGTAGGGTGCCCCGCGTTCACTCGCGAGTTGCGGCAAGTCCGTTGGCCATCATCTCGCACCTTCAAGCCTGACCTGCCAGAGAAGTATGATGGAAATCTCAACCTAGCAGACTTTTGGGGCATATATAACATCACCGTCCAAGCTACCGGGGGAGGGGATGAAAAAGTGCTCGCCAATTACTTTTCATTGGTGCTCAAGCCCAGTGTGAAGTCCTGGCTAATGCACTTGCCCTGCGATTCCATCTCATCCTGGGCTGACCTGGGCAACGAGGTCGTTGGCGCCTTTACAGGCGGGCGTCAAGAACCCAGGCAACACAGTGACTTGCAAGACCTCTTGCAGAAGGAGGGAGAAAGTCTGCGCAAATACTTGCAGAGGTTTTGTCGATTAAATAACAATATCCAGAAGATTCATTCAGCAATAGTGATTGCCGCATTACACATGAACGTGCACAATCGTAGGATGCGCACCAAGATGAACATTCGGCTGCCAAAGATAGTCAACGAGCTATACACCCTGGCAGACAAGTGTGATCGCGCCGAGCAAGGTTGAAGGTTCCCAAGAAAGAGTTTGGCACCCGAGTCGATTCAGAGGACGACGGCGACGCCGCCTCACCCGAAAAGAGAAGCAAGAAGGCAACAAGAAGCGCAAAGGAAAAGCAGTTATGGCCTTTGGGAGCTCTAGTGATCCCACTGTCAGCAAGAGGGTAAAGATAGAGGCACCCGATAAGGAAGCTGCTTTATGCACTCATTGCCGAGCGGTCGTGGCGGCAGAGAAAACTGGCAAATCTGATGGGCCATATTGAAAAATCCATTTAACCAACGGCCATGTTCTCCGGGAGTTCCAGCAAGTTGAGCAACTTGTCGAGAGGCAGAAGGCTGAGTATGAGAAGCACATTAAGGAGAAAGGCCAGGACGACGCTGGCGAGAAAGGACATGCTGGGCACGGTGGCCGCGGCGGCCGCGGCGGCAAGGTCGATCAACAGAAGGAAAAACCCGCCAGAGGTCGAGAGAAAAAGAAGGGGAGAGGATAGCTAAGAGGAAGATGATGAGTAGGCCAACGAATTGGAGTTCCAAAGAGCTACTGAGGCGATGTCCATTGACGAGGGTGCATCTTTGCACTCCTCTCACTGCCAACAAAAGCAATGGGCACGTGAGGTCAATGCAGCAGAGCTCATAGTCGGCGCTCGGTAACCACTCAAATGGTCATGCACACCCATCATCTTTGACATTGAGGACCATCCTGATCGCACTACCGCTTTTGGATGGTTGCCATTGTTGGTCGCACCAACAATCCGCAACCTCAAGGTCACCAATGTGTTGGTTGATGACGTGGCTAGTGTGAATCTGATCTCCCCAAGCGTGATGAAGAAACATACCTAAAGAGGACTGGCATGTTCCAAGGGATCAACCAGGGAAGAAGCCAGCCAATAGGAAAGATTGCACTGCTAGTGACATTTGGCAGGGAGTTGAACTACAGGACTAAGAAAGTCATGTTTGGCATTGTCGAGCTCCCCCTGGCATTCAACGGTATCCTTCGCAGCCCAGGTCTGGCAAAATTCATGGCAACGTCCCACTATGCTTATAACACTCTGAAGATGCTGGGACGAATGGGAGTAATTTCCATCCCGTCAGATAAGGGGGACGCAGTAATATGTGTCGAGAAGACGTACATAGATGCGGTGGCAGCAGAGGCTGCTGAGAGCTAAGTCCCAGCCAAGAAACAAAGGAAAGCTAGAAAGGACACCAGCAAGGATCATGGGAAGCGCGCCTCTCCAGAGTGCGCCGCGTCCGACAACGACTTGCCGGAAAGTTCTACCAACAAGAAGCCCAGGGCTGCTCCCCCTATGACGTAGAAGGTTGTGGCAAGGCAGGATGGCACTGATGGTACTTTCACCATTAGTGCGACCCTTGATGACAAAGAGTAAAGTGCGCTTGTTTTCTTCCTATGGGCGAATGTCGATGTGTTTGCCTTGCAACCATCCGACATCCCTGGCGTTCCCAGGGAGGTAATCGAGCACCACCTTGTTTTCTGCCCTCGTGCCCATCCTATCAAGAAGAAGGTCAGGAAGTAAGCTTTGGAGAGGCAAAAGTCATTACTGAAGAGCTCAAGAAGCTCAAAGCAGCGGGTTTGGTCAGAGGAGTGTTGCATCCAACTTGGTTAGCAAATCCGATGGTGGTATGTAAGGCAAACTGGAAGTGGAGACTTTGCATTGACTTCACTAACTTGAACAAAGCCTGTCTGGAGGATCCCTTCCCCTTGACGCGTATCGATCAGATCATCGATGCCATTGCTGGGTGTGATTTGCTCTCATTGCTTGATGCATACTCCGGGTACCACTAGATCTTCATGGCTAAAGAAGACGAGGAGAAAATCGCGTTGATAACCCCATGTTGCACGTACGACATTGTACGTATGCGTTTCGGGATAAAACATGCTGGTTCAACATTTGCGAGGGCCATGCATATTGGTTTAGAACCCCAGCTGCAGATGAACATAGAAGCTTACATGTATGATATTGTGGTCAAGACTAGAGATAAGCCCACACTCATCGCAGACTTGGAAGAGATCTTTGCAAATTTGCGCAAGGCCAACCTGAATCTCAATCCCGAGAAGTGTTGTTCGTCGTCCCCTCCAGCAAGTGATACGTCTCAAACGTATCTACTTTTCCAAACACTTTTGATATTATTTTGACCTCATTCTTGCATGATTTGGACTAAACTAACCCGGACTGACGCTGTTTTCAGCAAAGCTGCCTGTATGGTTTATATGTGTGCAGGAAAATGGATTTTTAAGCATATTAGAAAAACCCACGAAAAATCCACGCACCCGAAGAAACAAAATGCCAGAAGTGGGGCCAGAGGGGGGCCAGGGGGTGCCCAGGCGCCATGTGGGCGTCCCCCCCCCCCCGGGCCGCGCCGGGGGGGCGCCTGGGTGGGCCCCACACCCCCTGGTGCCCTACTTTAGCCCGTATTTTTCCTCCAGACGCAAAAAATCCCAAATCAAAAGTCCTTTCGCTGTTTTTCGTCGCGGAGCCGCCGCCACCCTCTGTTCTTCTTCGGGAGGGCTAATCTGGAGGCTGATTTGGCCTCCGGAGAGGGGAGATCGTCGCCATCGTCATCATCATCACCACTCCATCATCCTTCCATGACTTCCCCCTTCATGTGTGAGTAATTCCCTTGCTGTAGGCGAAGGGGATGGTAGGGATTGGATGAGTTAGATCATGTAATAGTTCGTCAGATTGTTGGGGGCATGTTGCCTATCATCTAGTATGGTGTTTATCATCTTTGCTACAACTTGTTATTCTTAATGCTTGACACTTAGGGCCTGAGTGCCATGATTTCAGATCTGAACCATATGTGTTTTCATGAATATATTTGTGTTCTTGATCCTATCTATGAGTTGTATGCACCTGTTACGGTTCGGAACCGGCGATCCCAAAAGTGACAGCTTGGGACACCAAAGGGGATGGTCCGTAGTTTGAGGATTACATGTATCCATTGAGTTCATTGCTTTGTTCCGGTGCTCTTTGACAGGAGCACCTTAATATCCATTAGTTCCTTTTGGCCCCGTTCGTAGCGGGATGGTAGGACAAAAGATGTTGTGCAAGTTCTTATTGCAAGCACGTACAACTACATACGGGATACATGCCTAATGTTTGATATTTGCCTAGATGATCATTACTTTTGGTGTGCCGTGCCCCGAGTTAGAAACTATCTCATCCATGCAGCGCCCAACCATCCATCTCCCTAGCCTACAGTATTTTAAACCTTGCTTGTCACTAGTTGCTACTTTTGCCATTTACTACTGCTATTTACTTTTGCTGTTTACTTTTACTATTACTATCATCACTATCATATCACTGTTACCACTTATCTTTTGTTGCAAGTTAGTATATTTCAGGTGCGGTTGAATTGACAACTCAACTGTTAAAGCTTATAAATACTCTTTGGCTCCCCGTGTGTCGAATCAATAAATTGGGTTATTCTTACCCGCGAAGACTATCTCGATCCCTTACGGTTGAGGGTTATCAAGTACCGTTTTCTGGCGCCGTTGCCGGGGAGCATAGCAATATTTACAAGTCTACTTGAGGTATCCTACCTGCTGCACTTTATTCACTATGGGTAAGAAAGGAGACCCCAAGGTTCCGATCTTACGATCCACTACAAGAAGAGGTACTGCTCTGAGCACTAGTGCTACGCTTGATTCACCTTCTGTTATGAGTAAGTTTGCCTCACCACCACCACATGATGCTCCTACTGAATCTATTACTATGTCTGATACTCTTGATGATGCTTCTACTACTTTTGATGATGATATTAGTTCGCTTGGTTATGCTCTTGAGAAACAAATTACTGCTGCTGCTGAAAAATATGGAATTGAACTTCCTGTTACTCGCTACCCTATTGGTGAAACTTATGATTTTCCTGAATTGAGTAAACTTCAGGAGAGGCTCCTTGATGATGATTACTATATACTTGATGAAGACTTATGCAGGGAACTGACAGAGTTTGCCGGCTCTGACCCTGAAACTATTAAGAAAATATTTGAAAAACACTCTTTGAAAAACAAAACCGTTCCTAATCCTGAGTTTGCTACATCTCCAATATGCATTGATGATCCTGATTTTGATTTCTGTGTTGATCTTTCACTTATACCTATGGTTGAAGCTGACCCCTTTTATGGCAGAGAAAATGATGATGCTATTGCACACCTAACTAAACTTGGTGAGCTAGGTAGCCTGTTTACCACAGATGAGAAGATACGCTACTTTTATGTGACCAAGCTTCTTCCTTTCTCGTTGAAGGAAGGTGCTAAAGCATGGTATGATTCACTCCCATGCGGTTCTATTAAGAGTCCTTAGGACTTAGCTCACTCCTTTGTTGATAAGTACTTTCCTGCTCATATGCAACATGCTGCTTTACAAAGAATTTATAATTTTAAACAGTTGCAGGATGAGTCCCTCCCTAAAGCTTGGGGGAGGTACTGCAGTTTGATTCAGGCTAGACCAGGACATGGAGTTCCTAAGAATGAATTAATTGATATATTTTATGCTGGTCTAACTGATGAATCTAGGTCCTATTTGGACAGTTGTGCTGGTTGTGTCTTCAGGAAAAGAACACCGGACGACGCGGAAGATTTAATGGGCAGGATTGCCAAAAATCATGAAGATTGGTCTGTCCCTGAACCACCTCCACCAACAAAGAAGAGGGGCATGTTTGTTCTAAGCCCCGAGGATATGCAAGAAGCAAAGAAGTCTATTAAAGAGAAAGGTATTAAAGCTGAAGATGTGAAGAATCTACCCCCTATTGAGAAGCTGTGTGAGCCTACCACTCACCCTCCTATGGTAGAGGTACACTCTCTTTTAGATTTCAACGCAAGTGACATCCCTCAAGGTAAGCCTCCTGATCAATGTTTAGATGAGTTTGATAATTTTATTATGAAACAGAATCATTTTAATGAGAGGATAGAAAGTCAGTTGCATAATAATTCCCTTGCTATCAAAAAGTTGCTTGGTGTTTTAGATAGAACAGTTAATGATGTCCAATGTCTTGTGAAGCATTTTCATATGGTTCAAACTCAGCTTGATCAAATTTCTAATGTGCAAAGAGATTTGCTTGCTAACAATGCCAAACAAGATAAATTGCAGGCTTTTGGGATTAAGACCCGAGGAGGAACTAGTACTCAAGATCCTCTTTATCCAGAGGGACATCCGAAGAGAATCGAGCAAGATTCTCAAATGCAGGAAGAAGAAATTGTTGTCTCTCCAAATAAGAAGAAGAAACATAAAGAGACTGACAATTCTAATGATCCTAATGCAGATGAAGAGCCAGCTATTGATCCCAACAGTGTATCTATTTCCGATGCTGAGACTGAAGACAGTGCTGAACCTGAAGGTAATAATAATGAGAAGAATGATCCTCCTGAAGTTCGAGAAGAAGAAGCACCTGACAAACGTAAGAGGTATACTAAAGAAGACGTCATCGCAAGAAAACACGGGATGGAGAAAGAACCATGGGTACAGAAACCCATGCCCTTTCCAGGTAAGTCCATCAAATCTAAAGAAGAAGAGCATTACAATAAGTTTTGTGAATGGATTAAACCTCTTTTTCTTCAAATTCCTTTGACTGATGCTATTAAGTTACTTCCTTATTCAAAATATATGAAAGATATTGTCACTAACAAAAGAAAAATTCCTAATGATGCAATATCGACTATGCTTGCTAACTATTCTTTCAGTGGAAAGATTCCTGAGAAGCTCGGTGATCCAGGTATACCCACCATTCCTTGCTCCATAAAAAATTATTATGTCAAAACTGCTTTATGTGATCTTGGAGCGGGAGTGAGTGTTATGCCTCTCTCTCTTTACGAGAGGCTCTGTTTAGAGAAACTAATTCCTACAGATATCTCCCTTCAGATGGCTGACAAGTCAACCGCTGTTCCTATAGGTATTTGTGAGGATGTTCCAGTTGAAGTTGCTAATTGTTTAATTCTTACTGATTTTGTTGTGCTTGACATGCCCGAGGATGGGAGCATGTCCATTATTCTTGGTAGACCTTTTCTTAACACCACAGGTGCTGTTATTGATTGCAACAAAGGGAAGGTTACCTTTCATGTGAATGATAAAGAACACACGGTATATTTTCCGAAGAAGACCGATAGGAGGCATGCCCTCAACTCGATAGAGAATATCGAGACCGTGAAAATTGGAGAATGGGACTGTCCACTACATGTGCCTCACAAATACAAAACTATCATGGTAGGGACAATGTCCATCAAGGTAAAAGTTCAGTGATTACTTCGTAGGAGGTGAGACTTTTTGTTCTATATACCGCTTGTTTGTTGGTAAGACTTGATCAACCTTACTAGTGAACGTGTTATATATGGATAAAAAGTCGAGCTTTCTATGTTTTTATTTATTTTTAGTGTTGTCATACTTGCTGTACCAAGTATCTATGTTTTTGAAGCTTCACAATACTACTAACTACTTCAAGTTTTCAGAGAGTTTCGCAGCTTTTTGAACTTCGAAAAAATTTCAACAGTGAAATTTTCACAAAAATTCCAGAAAAATTATATTAAAAATTTCCACAATGGGAGAGACCCGGAAAGTCCTGGGGCCAGCCAGGGGGGCCACCAGTGGCCCAGGCGGCCAGCTGGCGCGGCCCAGCCCCTGGCCGCGCCCACAGGGCGCCTGGGGCCCACGGGACCCCCCTCCAGGTACTTCTTCTTCCCCTCTCTCTCTCTTTTTCCAGAAACCCGAGTTCTGGTCTTGTTCTTGCTGTTCTTGCTGTTCTTGGGGGCGATTCTTCGATCTCTCTCTACAGCCCATCATCTGAGCTGAAATTTTGAGCAAATACTCCCTGGTATGTGAATCCTCCACCCCTCCAATTAGATTTTTGATTGGTGGCCTCATTTGTGAGTATTTAGTAGTTCTTGGTGCTGTAGAGATGAGCTTGCGTGCATGTGTAGAAAGTTGTTTTCCAAGTTTTGATGCAAGTTTATGCCTTGGGCAAGTGAGTTGAGTAGTTTGCCTTAGCTCACTTTGTTTTAATCCTCATTTTTGTAAATTATAAAAAAAATTCAGAAATGAGTTTGTTAGGAAGGGCAAAAGGATGGCTTGAGAAGAGGAGGCCCGCACACTCCGATCGAGTCACTAGAGCCGCAGCTTCACCATCGACTGTTAGGGTGAGCTATAATGAAGATCATGTGCCCCTGGAGTTGTTGGAAGACACAAGTCCAGCACGTGCGATGACATTTCCATGTGATGAATTCATGGAAGCTGCGAGAATCAAGGATGAGTTTTATAATCTTTGTGCTAATGCAGGTTTGACACGACTCGTCACGAGCCGTGTTACTCAGTATCAGAAACTCACCTCCGGTTTCATTAACAGTTTTAGATATAATCCTGATTCAGGTGCTATTGAGTTTAAAATTTATAATGATCTTATCACCATGACTCTGGGAAATTTTTGTGAAGTAATAGGTGTGCCGAACGTTGGGGGGACGGCAAGGATGGCCACGCAGCCCTCCGAGATGAAAACCTTCATCAACTCTCTCTGCAGCATGGGTACGAGGGATATTCATCGGTCGAAGATCTCCAGCATCTTGTTTCCTCACCTCACGTATTTTGCATATTATATTGCTAGAGGAGTATTAGCTCGCGACAACACGAGCAACATTTCTGCTCCGGATATTGCTATCCTGGCAGCAGCCCTCTCAGGGAGGTCTGATTATAATATTGGTACCTTAATTGCTCGACGCCTTGCTATGAACGGTAACAAGGGGGACTTATATGGTGGCATTTATGCCACGCTTATCTTAGAGCATCTTGGAGGCACCCCACACCCTGATGATACTCCTTTTACTTATTTAAGCTTTGATCTTGCTGCTATGAAAAGGCATAAGTTTGTTACCATGGGCTCTGAACTTGATAACCTTGTTTATATCTTGCGTTTCGGAACTACCGCGGAACGCGAGATCCGTCTACCTGCACCTCTTTTGTTTGATTTTTCTCGCAGGAACAGATGGTCCTTTGATGTTGTCCAGTTCGATGAGTTCATGGTCCAGCATCAGTTCCATAACCCCATGGAGGGGGTTGTGCCCGACGAGGAGAGGCACGGTGAGATACCACATTTTCAAGATGAGACCGCCACCGAGTTTGGTGAAGGGTCTTCCTCTGTTTGGCGCTCGGAACCTTCCTCGTGGGAGACTCCGAGGAGTTCAGTGTACGCGCCATCATCCTTCTACGACCCCTGGTCTTACCACCATACCCCTGGAGCAGGAGGCTGCTGGGGGCAGTAGCTGCCACCAACTTAGGCCAAAAGCCTAAGCTTGGGGGAGTACGTGCCCTTCTCACTTTTTCATTGTATTATCCATTTGATTCACTTTGATCTTTTCGAAGTTTTTGCCTGTTCTTCTTTATTTCTCTCTTTGCAAAAACAACAAAAAGATTTTCTTTTTCTTTTGCTTTTTATTCAACTTTTGAAAAACCCAAAAAGATTTCCTTTCTCTCTTTAGTTTGCTTTGTTTTCAGAGATCAGCTCGCGTCCGTGATGGCATTTGATTATATTTCCTTCGTTCGATCGTGCAAGTGACAAGCAATAATGACGAAGATCGACTGAAAGGAAGCAACAAGGAAGACCAGTATGAACTCTTATTGTTTCTACTTTTGTACATATGCCTATACTTATGATCTAGAGACCAGCTTGTAGAGACATAGTGCTATGTTTACACTGCTCTTCCAGTGGTTCATGCTTTCCTTGTGGCTAGTCTCCAATAACTATAGTATATAATGTGTTATTGAAATGATCTACATGCATCGCACTGTTCATAGTCTGGCATACTGAGGTGGTATTTCCCTTTAGAGAATTTTTGGATTGACTTGGCACATGCTTACACATATTTAAGACTAAAAAGTCTACTTTGCCTTGATGATCTTTGAGTTTTAGAATAGTTATATCACTTTCATGCCCGATTCAATGTTGCTTTGTCGCTCTGCATGATTATGACCGTTATTGCTCTCTAGTTGGTCGCTTCCCAGTCTTTTGCTAAACCTCCACCCGTACTAAGCGGAATGACTGCTTGTGCATCCAAAACCTTTAAACCTGTTATGCCATATGAGTCCATTATACCTTCCTATACATGGTATTTACCTGCCATTCCTAACGAAGACTTTCATGTACCATCTCGAAATTAATCAAAAGCATTTCCCTTTTTTGTGCCTATGTTTTAGCTCATGAGGAAGTAGTAGTTAATTCATGATCTCTTTAAGTTGGACAAGTTTCACCCCTGGATTGCATGTGTAATGTGCAAACCCCTAATATGAAAAGGAACTGGCATTGAGTGTGCTCGGCTCAAAAAGATAATATAACAAACGAACCCTCCTTCACGCTTTGTTCATGAGAAATCAGAAAACTTTGGCAGTGATAAACAAAGGAGATTAAGAGGATGTGATCGTCCTCATGCGGGAGCCGTTCCTCGAGACTTGTCTAGCTTAAAAAGTGATTGAGTTATCTGCTAGCATTCGTTGACGAAATATGCACCTATCAAAAACATATTTACTTCTGTTTTTAAAACCAAGAGCTCTGGTACATGTTTAGTATTTGTTTCCGATCACGTGTTTTCAACCTTGCCAATAAAAGCCACGGTTCGAGAGTCTCATCTTCTTTCTTCAAAGCACTGACTAAGAGAGCATAATTGTCATTCTGAGTGTAATGTGCATTGTCCCAAAGTATTACATTGTCTTCTGCATACTTGTGATATGATTTATTCTGAAATTCTTAGTTCTAGTCTCCTTTAAAACTCTGGAGGAGTCTCTGCATTTATGTTTTGCTTCACTCATGGAGGCTAGCGAGATACCACCTTAATATGCTCAAGCTATGTGCAATGTGATCTTGTCTTGATTTTCGGCAATATATTGTTTACTCTTAATTATTTGTGACTGGTCACTTGAAAGAAGGATTGCTCCTTGCATTGTTCTCATAAGTACTGTTTTAATACTTGCTGAACTCTTTTCGTAGTACATGCTTAAATACATCTAATGAAGCAAAAGAGTTTGTCAAAGTTTTCTTTGTCGCGTCCAGTTCGTTGAACTGAATTGCTTGAGGACAAGCAATATGCTAAGCTTGGGGGAGTTGATACGTCTCAAACGTATCTACTTTTCCAAACACTTTTGATATTGTTTTGACCTCATTCTTGCATGATTTGGACTAAACTAACCCGGACTGACGCTGTTTTCAGCAGAGCTGCCTGTATGGATTATTTGTGTGCAGGAAAACGGATTTTTAAGCATCTCAGAAAAATCCACGAAAAATCACGAAAAATCCACGCACCCGAAGAAACAAAATGCCAGAAGTGGGGCCAGAGGGGGGCCAGGGGGTGCCCAGGCGCCCTGTGGGCGCGCCCCCCCTGGGCCGCGCCGGGGGGCGCCTGGGTGGGCCCCACACCCCCTGGTGCCCTACTTTAGCCCGTATTTTTCCTCCAGACGCAAAAAATCCCAGATCAGAAGTCCTTTCGCTGTTTTTCGTCGCGGAGCCGCCGCCACCCTTTGTTCTTCCTCGGGAGGGCTATTCTGGAGGCTGATTTGGCCTCCGGAGAGGGGAGATCGTCGCCATCGTCATCATCATCACCACTCCATCATCCTTCCATGACTTCCCCCATCAGGTGTGAGTAATTCCCTTGCTGTAGGCGAAGGGGATGGTAGGGATTGGATGAGTTAGATCATGTACTAGTTCGTCAGATTGTTGGGGGCATGTTGCCTATCATCTAGTATGGTGTTTATCATCTTTGCTACAACTTGTTATTCTTAATGCTTGACACTTAGGGCCCGAGTGCCATGATTTCAGATCTGAACCATATGTGTTTGCATGAATATATTTGTGTTCTTGATCCTATCTATGAGTTGTATGCACCTGTTACGGTTCGGAACCGGCGATCCCAAAAGTGACAGCTTGGGACACCAAAGGGGATGGTCCGTAGTTTGAGGATTACATGTATCCATTGAGTTCATTGCTTTGTTCCGGTGCTCTTTGACAGGAGCACCTTAATATCCATTAGTTCCTTTTGGCCCCGTTCGTAGCGGGATGGTAGGACAAAAGATGTTGTGCAAGTTCTTATTACAAGCACGTACAACTACATACGGGATACATGCCTAATGTTTGATATTTGCCTAGATGATCATTACTTTTCCGTGTGCCGTGCCCCGAGTTAGAAACTATCTCATCCATGCAGCGCCCAACCATCCATCTCCCTAGCCTACAGTATTTTAAACCTTGCTTGTCACTAGTTGCTACTTTTGCCATTTACTACTGCTATTTATTTTTGCTGTTTACTTTTACTATTACTATCATCACTATCATATCACTGTTACCACTTATCTTTTGTTGCAAGTTAGTATATTTCAGGTGCGGTTGAATTGACAACTCAACTGTTAAAGCTTATAAATACTCGTTGGCTCCCAGTGTGTCGAATCAATAAATTGGGTTATTCTTACCCGCGAAGACTATCTCGATCCCTTACGGTTGAGGGTTATCAGCAAGTTCCTTGGGTTTTTCATGTCTCAGCGAGGGATAGAAGCCAACCCTGACAAAATCAAGGCAATAGAGAAGATCCAAGCCCTCAAAACAGTTAAGGATGTGAGGCGCTTGGACGGCTGGATTGTTGCACTGAGTAGGTCGTTTCAAAATCCGTTGAGCGTGCCCTACTGTTTTTAAAAATCTTGAAGAAGGCTGGCCTGATAAAATGGACTCCAGAAGCAGAAGCAACAATCCAAGATCTGAAGGCTTACCTCTCATCTTCTCCAACATTGGTCGCACCTAAACCACAAGAGCTGATGCTGCTTAACTTAGCGACAATTAATCAAGTGGTTAGTGCTGCGTTGGTGCCGGAGAGAGAGGTGAGCATTAGCAATGTTGAAGCCTCAGAGCCACATGTTTGCTAGATGGAGCTATCCCCGGCAAGGCCCAACCATGGCAAGCAAGGCGAATCCCAAGCAACTATTGATGACCAAGTGACATTGGCAAAGAAGAAAATGGTGCAACGACTAGTGTATTTTTCAGCTCCCTCTTGCTGGGTATAGATCAACATACTCTGGGGTACAAAAGCCAATCTTTGGCCTCCGCATGGCCTCCAAGAAGATGCGGCACTACTTCCAAGCCCAGAAAATCACGGTTGTCACCTGCTTGCCATTACAACATATTTTGAGGAACCCACAGGCTACCGGCGGGGTAGTGGAATGGGCACTGGAACTGTCAAGTTTTGCCGTGAAGTTTGAAAGCACGACAACCATCCAAAGCAGAGCACTAGCTGAGTTCATTGCAGAATGGACGCCCACACTAGATGAAGAGGTACCAGAAACATCTCTCCCCAGCAAGGAGACCCCCAAGGAGTGGATCATGTACTTTGATGTGCTATCTCGCTGCAAGGTGCTGGGACGGAGTGCTGCTTGTCACACCCACCGAGGAGCACCTCAAGTACGTTCTTCAGATGCATTTTGTAAGTGCATCTAGTGCCCCTTAGAGATTTTGATGTATTGAAGACTTATAGGTTAAGGGACTAATGTGTTTGTGAGTGTACACATGTACTATAAGTCTATGAGGAGTTTGATATTTACGAAGAAAGTCGACCCCTAAAAACGTATGTCTTCAGTTGAAGACTTTAGTTTTCTTAAAGACTTTGAAAATGAGGAAATTGGTGTGACCTTGAAGACATGGATATTCATGCGAGGATTATGAAGCGTGAAGACTTTTGTTTTCATAGTTTCATTTTCTCTTTCTCGAGTCATAGGAAACACCGTACTATTAAAGGGGGTCGAGGTAAAACTAAGGAAACACATTCACAGCGATGCTCAACTGAAATCCTACACTACCCAATCCCTTCGAGTGAAGCCATTGGAAATATCATATAGTTTAGTCAATTTCTTTAGTGACAGCGATGAAGTTCTTCTGTTCTCTGAGGAATTTGTTCTGACTACGGAGTTAGGAATTTGCATGTGCTGATTGCCTACAAGTGAGGAACATGATAGCCCTGAGGAATTTGAGAGCTCAAATTTCTGACCGTTGTTGTGCTATGCACCAGCTGTCCCAAAATATCCTATCCACCTAACGGTCATATCATTGAAGGGCATTTATGTCTTATCATCTGGGGCTGCTCCCTAGGCTATAAATAGCCGCCCCCTACAACCACTAGTTGGTTGGCTGCTCCGAGAGAAACTGACACTTGTCATTATAGCGTCCCATCTTCCAAGGACTTTGGCGAAAATCATCAAGTGAGGAAAGACCCAAAACCCCAACACCTAAAACCCCAAAGTGATTGAGCGTCACTGAAGAGAGTGTTCCTGTGTGGAACCGACGCTTGTTACCTTTGAAGACTATGATCTTCCAGACGGTTAGGCGTTAATGGTCTTGAGCATCCAAGAGGAATTGTGGATCGCCGGGTGACCAAGTCTGTGAAGGTTTGGAAGTCCCATGTGAAGACTTACCACGAGTGATTGGGCGAGGTATGTGTGACCTTAGCTCAAGGGGAATACGGTGAGGACTAAGTGTCTTGGAATGTGTGTTCAGGATTGGGTGTCCAGGACGGTGCGTCCTCAGGTTTGAATACCTAGCCGCCCTAACTAGACGTACAATTGTCACAACAACTGGAACCAGTTTACCAAATAATTGTCTTTACCAAGCTTACTGGTACTATTTCCTCAACCCTTCCATTTAGTCAATCCTGTGTTGATGAACTTGATATGTACTGTTTGAAGACTTTGACTGAAGACTTTCTCAATTTTCTCAACCCGATTTCTTTAGTCTTCTGTCTTCATCCTACTTATCCTGTTTACACGCTACATGTGCTCTATGTTTTCTTTCATTTCATCATGGTGACTATGCTACTGCCTTGTTGTGCATGCACTTGAGTATCTATTCTGCTGCTAGTAGTTCATTACTTAGGGAAATCCTCAGCTAGAATTTGCTCAGTGATGAATTTGTAAAAATTGCCTATTCACCCCCATCTAGTCGATATAACGCACTTTCAATTGATATCAGAGCAAGGTACTCCCTTGTTCTGTGTCATTTAGGTTTAACCACCTTGAGTTTTAAATATGTCACGGCCGGGTGTCCTACCTTCGATGGGACGGACTACCCCTACTGGAAGAACAAGATGCGTATAAATCTTGAGGCAATTGACAATGTTCTCTGGTACGTTGTGGAAACTGGCGTTCCATCCGTCTCACCTTTGATGAACGCTGTCAATGTGAAGAGATTCAAGCAACTCGACTCTCAAGCAAAGAATATCATATGTGGCCATCTGAGCAAAGGACAGTATGGAAGAGTGAGTGCTTTGGAGACAACAAAGCTTATCTGGGACAGGCTGTCCAAGGTCAGTGAGGGAGTCTCAACTCAAGGTGACTCTCGAGTTGATGTTCTTCACAATCTCCTCAACCGCCTCAAAAGACTTGACAACGAAAACATTCAGCAAACCTCCGATCTCCTCACTGACATCTCAAATGTGCTTCAAGCCCTTGGTGCTACAGACATCACTGACCAAGAGGTGGTGAAGAAATTGATGAGATCACTTGATTCCTCATTCGACACTTTGGCACTGATGATTCAAGAGCGTGGAGACTACAAGTCACTTGATCCCGCTGATATTCTTGAGAGGTTGTACACTCATGAGTTCCAACAAGCTGAAAAGAGATATCTCTATGGTCCAAGCTATGGTAGATCACGTGCACTGAAGGCCAAGGTAGTTTCCTCATCTGAAAGAGAAGATTCTGATAGGAGCCTGATATGTCTCCACCGCATCTATAATTTTTGATTGTTCCATGCTATTATATTATCAGTTTGGATGTTTAATGGGCTTTAATATGCTCTTTTATATTATTTTTGGGACTAACCTATTAACCGAAGGCCCAATGCCAATTCCTGTTTTTTTGCCTATTTCAGTGTTTTACATAAAAGGAATACCAAATGGAGTCTAAACGGAACGAAACCTTCGGGAGGATCTTTCTTGGACCAAAAGCAAACTAGGAGACTTGGAGTTGAAGTCTGGAACGCCACGAGGCGGCCACGAGGCAGGAGGGCGTGCCCCCAACCTCGTGGGCCCCTCGTAGCTCCACTGACGTACTTCTTTCGCCTATATATACTCTTATACCCTAGAAACATGAGGGAGAGGCATGAAAGTACTTTTCCACCGCCGCAACCTTCTGTACCCGTGAGATCCCATCTTGGGGCATTTTCCGACGCTCCACTGGAGGGGGAATCGATCATGGAGGGCTTCTACATCAACACCATAGCCTCTCCGATGATGTGTGAGTAGTTTACCATAGACCTTCGGGTCCAAAGTTATTAGCTAGATGGCTTCTTCTCTCTCTTTGATTCTCAATACAAAGTTCTCCTCGATGTTCTTAGAGATCTATTCGATGTAATATACTTTTGCAGTGTGTTTGCCGAGATCCAATGAATTGTGGATTTATGATCAAGTTTATCTATGAATAATATTTGGTTCCTCTCTGAATTCTTATATGCATGATTTCATATCTTTGCAAGTCTCTTCGAATTATCGGTTTAGTTAGGCCTACTAGATTGATCTTTCTTGCAATGGGAGAAGTGCTTAGCTTTGGGTTCAATCTTGCGGTGTCCTTTCCCAGTGATAGCAGGGGCAGCAAGGCACGTATTGTATTGTTGCCATCGAGGATAAAAAGATGAGGTTTATATCATATTGATTGAGTTTATCCCTCTACGTCATGTCATCTTGCTTAATGCGTTACTCTGTTCATATGAACTTAATACTCTAAATGCATGCTAGATAGCGGTCGATGTGTGGAGTAATAGTAGTAGATGCAGAATCGTTTCGGTCTACTTGACACAGACATGATGCCTATATTCATGATCATTGCCTAGATATTCTCATAAATACACGCTTTTCTATCGATTGGTCGGCAGTAATTTGTTCACCCACCGTAATTTATGCTATCTTGAGAGAAGCCACTAGTGAAACCTATGGACCCCAGGTCTATTTTCTATCATATAAGTTTCCAATCTACAAGTCTAGTTTCCTATTTATTTTATTTTGAAATCTTTACTTTCCAATCTATACAACAAAAATACCAAAAATATTTATCTTATTATCTTTATCATATCTCACTTTTGTGAGTGGCCGTGAAGGGATGGACAACCCATTTATCGCATTGGTTGCAAGGTTCTTGATTGTTTATGCAGGTACTAGGTGACTTGCGTATTATCTCTTACTGGATTGATACCTTGGTTCTCAAAAACTGAGGGAAATACTTATGCTACTTTGCTGCATCACCCTTTCCTCTTCAAGGGAAAACCAACGCATGCTCAAGAGGTAGCAGAGCCTTGGTGATCCTAAAGAACTAAGCCAGGAGCTCGCAATGCTCGTGAGGAAATTCCAGAGGTTCTCAAGACGTGGTCGCTTTGGACGATCTTCAAGAGGTGATGACGTGAGATCAGATTCCTCATCTCGCGATTACAAGAAGAGGACTTGCCAAAAATGCAAGAAACCTGGTCACTTTATCACTGATTGTCCTCAATGGGCAAAGGAATCGAAGAAGAAGAAATACAAGGATTACAGCTCAGACGACTCAAAGAAAAAGAAGAAATATTCAAAGTCCTCATCATAAAAACCTTCAAAGTCTTCCTCCCACAAGAAGAGCAGTTCCAGAAAGGCTCGGGCATTCATTGGGAAGGAAATGGACTTAGAGACCAAATCTGAAGAAATTGAGGAAGAGGAGGAATCTGAGGAGTTAGACTCTGGTGTGGCGAGCCTAGCTCTCGCTACCGCATTCATCAGCAAGTCCATGTTCAACACTGAGGAAAATGACTTCCCCAACACTGCTGATGACGGCAACGATGACTACGCTTCCACCTATTGCTTCATGGCAAAAGGTGCCAAGGTACTTAACCATTCCTCCTCTGATTCTAGTGAAGATGAATCTGATGAAAACCTCAAACCTAGCTATTCCAAACTTGCTAAGATTTCCATTAAACAACAAAAGGCTTTGGAAAAGGTTCAAAATCATCTAGTCAAAAGCGATGCCCTGGTGGGTGAAGAATTGGATCGATCTAAAATCTTGACTAATAATCTTCACAGATTACAGTCTAAGTTTGATAATCTTCAGGATCTTCATAACACTCTCCTAACTGATCATGAGAAGCTTTATTATGAATTTCTTCAAAGAAAGAAAGATCTTGAAAAACTTAGGGTGAGTTATGAAGATCTTCGGAAGGAAATTGATTAATTACTTGCTCAATAGATCAGTTCCGCTCAGGAGGAATTAATTCGACCATGTCTGAAATGCATTGAACGTGAAACTGCTAATTCTTCACCTGAGAGTTAAAATGCTTCTATTGCTGCAAATTCTTCAACTATTTCTGTGGTGAAAATTTCCTCAACCGAGGAAACCACCAATGCTACTAACAAAAATGCAGGGTTGAAGGAATTGTATGTGACAGGAATGTACAAAAGCCTCAAAGGTCATCAGACTCTCTGCGATGTGCTCAAAAAGCAGATCTTGAACAGGAACCCTAGGAAATACGGTATTGCCTTTGAGAGGAAACTCAATGTTGATTGGACCTACTTGAAACCTGAGTAGTATCCCAAAACCTCATGGGATGCTGCAAAAGGACCTGTAGTAGATCCATCTACCTTATCTGGCTTTACTTGTGAATCTTCACATTCTACTAATGAGTCAATTGACTCCAATTATAAACTGTTCAAAAATGAGAATGGTGAAATATTTGCTAGATATCTTGTAACTAACAGCAGCAATGGTCCCCCTATGAAGAAAATCTGGGTCCCCGAGAGGCACCTTGAAAATCTTCTTGTGAATGTACTCAGGACACCACCTGTTAAGAATAGGAATCCCAATCAAATTCTTCACATGGATCAAAATCTTTATATGGATCCAAGTCCTCATATGTACCAAATTCCTCAAGTGGATCAAATTCCTCATAGGATCATCATCGTGCTAACGCTTCTGTTTTGCAGGGAAAGAATACGGATTATGAATATGTGCATTATTCTTGAAATCATTATGTTAATAAGTCCTCGAAGAATTTCTCTTCTTACTCATATTCATACTCTAACCCTCGCCCGTGAAACGAAATGCACTGGCTTCAATGCCACCATTCTTAGTTGGTGCTCGCAAAATGATGAACTCTTTGCCACCTGTCTAGATGTGGGTGGTGAAGAACAAGAACTAATCTCTTATGAAGGGTTAGGTCTCTAGACAAAATTAAATGTCGGAAGAATTTCCTGGAGAGCTAAGATTGCTTGAAAGGATGCAAGCTAATCATGAAGAAATGATTCGATCATTTTTCACGTCCTCATTCTTCATATATTGCTCTTATTGATAAAATTCATTATGATGAAATTGATGTCATATTCTTCACTATGAAGCATATGAGTTGTAAGATGCACTAATTCTTCTACAAGATGATTCCCTCAAAGCTACTGGGTGGGTCCTCGACAGTGGATGTACAAATCACATGACCGGTCACAAGAACCTATTGACGGACTCTATCTTATCTCCATCTCATTTGAAGCATATCACGTACGCTGGCAAAGGAAAAAGCAAGGTATTGGTTCTAGATAAGGTTGCAATCTCAAAAGATCGACACATGGCCAAAGTCATGCTTGTCGAGTCTCTTGTATTCAACCTCATGTTTGTCTCAATGATTTGTGATCTTGATATGCTTTTTGTCTTTGGCAAATACAGCTATGTTGTAATCTGAGAATCTGTTAGATCCAAAGTCTTCGAAGGCTTTAGGAGAGGAGACTTGTATATTCTTGATTTCTCTACAGAACCATAGCCTGCCACATGTCTACTTGCAAAAGCTTCAGGAGGATGGCTATGGCATCAACGACTCGGTCATGCTGGCATGAGGAACTTGCACACACTTGTGAAGAACAAGCACATCCTTGGTATTGAAGGTGTCAAATTCCTCAAAGATCATCTTTGTGGGGCTTGTGAAGCTGGAAAGATGACCAAATCCAAGCATCCCTCGAAGACTATCATGAGTACCACTCGTCCTTTTGAATTTTTTCACATGGACATCTTCGGCCCTACACATTACTCTACATACACAAATGGAGCATCTCTTTATGGCTTTGTCATTGTTGATGACTATTCTCGTTATACATGGGTGGATATCATCACATTTAAGCATGAAGTGCAGGAAATCTTCAAGCGTTTTTCCTCAAGGGCCTCGACAAATTTCGGTGTGAAGATCAAGCATATCTAGAGTGACAATGGGGCGAGTTCAAGAACACAAGTCTTGATGACTATCTTGATGAACTTGGTATTACTCATGAGCTATCAGCCCCTTACACTCCTTAGTAGAACGGGGTTGTGTAGCACAAGAACATGACTATTGTTAAGACGCCTCTCTATTTCTGGCTTGAGGCTATCAACACTGTGTGTCACATCGTCAAGAGGGTATATCTCCACAAAGTCCTCAAGAAAACCTCATACGAACTCCTCACTAACAAGAAACCCAATGTGAGTTATTTCAAAATCTTCGGTGCTAAATGTTGGGTTATATATTTGCACCGAAAGCACATGGAGGTTTTATGCTTGGTTATAGAAAGGACTCGCACACCTACATAATCTTCACAAGAGTGTTGAGACTATAGATGTGCGGTTCGATGAAACTAATGGCTCGCAAAAAGAGCACCTGCCTCCTGTTACAAGTGAAATACCTCCTGAGGAATCCATTAAGTTCAAGGCTACTAAGGATATCATCCCTACTGACGAATCTATTGAAGAAGTCATTCCTGACCATGAAGAAAATCATACTGGTGCTCCTAAAGAAACTGTTGCTGAAGAAAATGCTCAGCCAGATCAAAGTCGTCAACTAGCTCATCATCGAGTGGCAAAAGAAGTGCAGATCGATAAAATCATCGACGACATCAATGCACCAGGTCCTCTCACACGCTCAAGAGCTTCACGCTTATCTAACTTTTGTGGGCACTTTGCTTTTGTCTCTATTATAGAGACCACCAAAGTTGATGAGGCATTTCTAGAACCTAAGTGGATTCAAGCTATCCAAGAGGAATTGTATAAATTCGAGCTCAATCATGTGTGGGAACTCGTCAAGCGACCAAATCCTCGGAAGCACAATATCATCGGCACCAAGTGGATCTATCACAACAAGCAAGATGAAAATGGCCTTGTGGTGAGGAATAAGGCTCGTCTCGTAGCTCAAGGGTACACACATGTTGAAAGAATTGACTTCAATGAAACTTTTGCTCCTGTTCCTAGACTTGAAGCTATTCGCATATTACTTGCTTATGCTAACCATCATAATATCATCTTATATCAAATGGATGTGAAAAGTGGATTCCTCAATGGTAAGCTTGAGGAAGAAGTATATGTTGCTCAACCCTGAGGTTTTGAAGATCCTAAACATCCTGACAAAGTCTTCAAACTCAACAAGGCCCTCTATGGCCTCAAGCAGGCCCCTCAGTCGTGGTATGATACTTTAAAGGAATTCCTCATGAAGAAAGGCTTCAAACCCGGTTCATTTGACCCAACTCTTTTAACTAAATCATATGATGATGAATTATTTGTGTGTCAAATCTATGTGGACGATATTATCTTTGGCTATACTGATGAACGTTACTGTGAAGAATTTGGCTACATGATGCGTGAAGAATATCAAATGTCCATGATGGGAGAACTGAAATTCTTCTTATGCCTTCAAATTTGTCAACAACGCAATGGCATCTTCAAATCTCAAGAGAAATACCTCAAGGATGCTTTGAGGAAATTCGGCACACAAGATTGCAAAGGCGTCAAAATCCCTATGCCCACAAATGACCATCTGTGCACCGATGAAAATGGTAAAGACTTCGATCAAAAGGTATACCACTCCATGATTGGCTCTTTATTGTATATATGTGCATCTAGGCCAGATATTATGCTTAGTGTTTGCATGTGTGCCAGATTTCAAGCTACAACGGAGGAATCACACCATAAGGCTGTGAAGCATATTCTTTGATATCCAGCTCACACACCAACACTTGGATTATGGTATCCCAAGGGCTCTGATTTTGATCTCATCGAACATTCTGACTCTGACTATGTTGGTGATCAAGTGGATCGCAAGTCTACATCCGGCACATGCCATTTCCTCGGACGATCCTTAGTTTTCCGGTCCTCGAAGAAGCCGAACTGTGTACCACTCTCTACTGCTGAAGCTGAGTACATTGCTGCTGGTTCATGCTATGCTCAGTTGTTGTGGATGAAGCAAACCCTCAAGGACTATGGCGTCAACATGAATAATGTGCCACTCTATTGTGACAATGAGAGTGCCATCAAGATTGCTCACAACCCAGTTCATCACTCGAAGACTAAGCACATCCAGATCCGTCATCATTTTCTTCGTGACCATGTGTTCAAGGGCGACATCTCCATCTACCATGCAAAGACTAAAGAATAGCTAGTAGATATCTTCACTAGCACTTGGATGAAAAGAGATTTTGAAAGTTGTGGTGTGAGATAAATATCTTAGAATCTTCAAATGTTCTTTGAAAGAACACACATCCTAACACTTATGCAGAATTGATGACTTTGATGCGCAACACACGAAGTAACATTTTTTCAATCAATGAAGACTAACCCTCTAAGTGTGAAGAAATTAATGAAGAAATTGATTCTCAGAGCCCTACGACAATTGTACGTGGTGTCTGAAATCATCATTCTTATGCAGTGAGTCACGCCACCAACCAAAGTTGAAATTTGAGTTTTTCTTAAATTTGCAAATTCTTCAAATTTTCAAATTCCTAAAAATTTGAAATTTCTCCGACTTTTACTGGAGTTCTTCACTGACTATATATATATATATATATATATATATATATATATATATATATATATATATATATATATATATATATATATATATATATATATATATATATATATATATGTATATATATATATATAGAGAGAGAGAGAGAGATTGAGTTTTTATGTCCTCTACAACATTCACTTATTGATAATTCTTCATGTTGATTTTTCCTCTAAGTGAAGGTGATCGGACCCTTTCCCCCTGAAGGATTAACTCAATCCAGTCTAGTCACAAATTCTTCATATGCGTTCTAATTGAAACCCATTCAAAATCTTCAATGTGTCCTTGACGGCTGATGAATTTATGAACACAACATTATAATTTTCTTATCCAAATTTTCGGCTCTTGCTGCTCAAACCATTCTGCATCCCACGATGGATTAAACAACTCTCCCACGATATCCACTATCTCCACTCCTCAGAACGTGGGTGACACATGTCGCTAGGTTAGCAAAGGGAAGGGGCACATTCGTCCAAATTCTTCGGACGAGCGGTTTTTCATAGTGGCTATAAATACCCCTCCCCTTCACCTCACCTCGTTTACTTCGCTGGACCACCTTCTCGCTCGAGCTCTCAGACCTAGCGTCACCACTACACTCCATCGATGCAGTGAGGAAGAGCTTCGCTGCCTCGACCTCCTCATCATCGTACTCGTGCCAGCCGCGCAAATCTTCACTCTGCCGCCACTGTAGTTGTCTCCCTCTGCCAAGTTAGGGCGTGGGAGATCTAGACCGATGAGCTTCTCCAACATTCACCTAGTTCGTCATTTTCTACACCAAGGGTAATTAAAGTCTAATTCTACTGCCCTTCTTTCATTCACATGATTTCCACAATTTCGTCAAAAGATGTTTATTCTTCAACTTCCCACTACTTAAACACCTAAGTCAATATGCTCTTGATTTGCTTCTCTAAGTTGTGGTTTTCTTAATGATTCCTCAACTGTGTGGATTTCTGATCTATACAACTCTGGAACCTAAAGCAGGAATGCTTAGTGAAATTCTTCAAGAGTCCCATGGTCATATTCCTCAAACTTGATACTTTTGAAAAATTTCTGAGTACGCATATGACCTCTCCAAATTCTTCACACCTATACTTTGTTCACGTGTACAAATATCTGCTGCTGAATCTCTAGGTTCTCATAAACTTAACTCATTTGCAGCATTCCTCGAAGAAAAGTTACATACTTCCTCAGAAACTTCAATTGTTCAAAATCGTCAAGTGAGGAAAATGGCTGAAGGAAAGAGACCACGGAAGGGAGGCAAGAGACCTGAGACAAACACTGCCTTTGAAATCCCTGAAGATATTTATGCCGAATATTGCACTCCTGATGAGGAAACTCATGGCAAAGAGAAAAAGAATCAGCGCAAAATGCGCATTCAGAGGATTGAGAGGAGATGGGCAAAAGAATGGAGGGAATACCGATATGTTACTCCCAAGTACATGAAGAAATTCACAGTAAACCCTCCTTGCACAAGACCTCCATTGGCTCCAGGCCAAGATTCAGATTCCTCAAGCATCATACATGGTGAGGAATTTCCAAAGGAATGGGCCAAGCGCCAAGAAAAGCTTCAACGGGCAGCTAGAGAAGTAGTGAGGAAATTCAATGAAGACAGTGCTGCTCAGGCATCTGCCAGCAAGCCCAAGAAGGCTATGCTGAAGAAATCGGCCGTCGAGCCAAATTCGTCAACAGCAATGCCCTCATGTCCAAGTTCCTCAAAGCCTTCAGGAAACATTCCTCAGACAACTTCCTCAAGGGCTGCTCCAGTTCCCCCTGTTGATGTTGGTGCAAAGTTCTCAACACCTGGGCACCTTGCAATGTGTCAAAGGACTGCAGGGTTCTCAATTGCTTCAGGAGCCTCTGCAACTTCATCAGCTCCACCACAAACTTCACCTGGTCCAACCTTGTTCAAAGTGAAGACCACGGCTGGACATGGAAAGAGGCCACGTCCTCAAAAGAAAGTGGCTTTTCAAGTTCCGTCTGATGAAGATGAAGTTGATGATGAAGAACTTGCTGAAATCATCAGAAACAGGTAGATGAAGGCCGCTAGAGCCAAAGGTAGTTTTGTTCCTCTCATGCTGGATCCGAAGAAGATCCTTGACTATATTGATCTTTGGCTCAAAGTTCCCAATGCACCTCTCCCTGAGATGAACCCCACTCCTGGTCAAAGTCACATTTTTGCAGCTTTCATTGGTGAAGAAAAATGGAAATATGAACAAGCCAGGAAAGCCAAGAAGGATCGGTACAAGGAGCGGTTCTTGAAGAACAATGTTCTGAACATGTCTCCTGAGGACCTCGTGAAATTGCAAACTAAGATCAAAGGTCTCAGTGGTGAATCTGACAAATACAGTGATGATTGGCTAGGTGCCATAGTCAGATTCATCGTCCCTCAGGCTTGGTGGTGAAAGCTCCTCACAAGAAGAAATTCATCTTGCTGAGGAAACTGAAACTGCAACTGAAAATGTAGTTGCTGAAGAAACTGAACATGCCAGGGCTGATGAAGAAATTCCAGCCGTTGATGAAACTGCCAGGGCAACTTCCAATGTTGCACCTGAAGAACAAGCCAGGCCAGCTGAAGCATCTGCTGCAGCGCTTGAAGAATTTGCTAATGCCAGGGCGACTACAACAGTTGTGCCTGAGGAAAGTGAAGCTGTGTCATCTGCTCGTCCTGCAAAGTCTTCACCTGTGAAGAACATCAATCTTCCTTCTGCATCAGAAGCGAAGAAGACAAAGTCTCCAGAGAAGGCAGCTCTGAAGAAAAGGAAAGCATCTTCAACTACAGAATCCTCAGCTCTCAAGAAAGTGAGGACTTTGTCAAGCTCTATCACCAACCCCATTGATGTTGTTCCGATTTCTAGTGTGCCATCAAAGGAGATTGTTCACTTTGGTGAGGATTATGACGTTCCTGCTGAAGAAAATCCTTCCACTGCTTCTCCCGAGAAGTTGGATGATGAAATTGAGGTGGAAGAAATCCCTTCAACCCTCTGGTATCATCGCCCATGCCTCAGTTCACTGCTGAAGAATTTGGCGTTGAGGAAATGGAAGAAGATGAAGATGTGGATATTGTCTCTACAACTCCTGTGCTCAACAATGATTATTGGGAAACACTCATCCCAATTCACCTTTGACCACACCGCTACAGCAAATTCCTCAGTCCTCGGCTCAAAACTGAAGAAATTCACGTGGGCTCTGAAGAACTTCACACTCCTCTTCTGTCTTTTCCTAAAGGAGCTCCAGCTGCAACAGCTGAAGAAGTTGAAAAACTAACCACTAATGAAGAACCTGAAGCGTCAATTCCTCAGACAACCCCTCCAGAAGTTTTGCATCAAGAGGCTGCAAAGTCATCATCTATAAATCTTCAGCCCAAGCAGAAAAACCCTCAAGCAATAAAGCAGAAATTCAAATTTGATGATTTCTTCCCTGAACATCAATTCTTCACTGAATTCAACCCTTATTACTCAGCAAGGCTTTGCCAAAGGCAGTTCTAGATAGAGTGTTAGATGAATTTCTGTTCTTCACTTCTATTCGACAAGGACAAGGTATTTGAGCATTGTCAAATTCCTCATGTTGACATGTAATCCATCCCTTGCTTTGAGCCTGTGCTAAATTTACTTCACAAAGCTGGGCTTCTAAGTTTCTGCTCTGACATCTACGACTGGAATGAAGAACTCATTCTTCAGTTCTATGCCACCTTGCATCTGACTGGTGATGTAAATGATGTGAATTCATGGGTGCTGGACTAGATGTCTGAAAATACTCACTACAAAGCACCAACAACTGAATTACTTCATGCAAACCAAGTTAATCCTCCTGCCCACATCGCAAGAAGAATCTATGATGAACCTGAACTTCAAAATAATTTGATGCAAGTGCTGATGAAGCCTTTGAAGACTGGCCAACCTCCAAGAACAACCTTCCTTGTGAAGGATTTGCTTTATGTGCCAAGGACAATCTACCGCATACTTACCAAAACCCTCAGTCCAATTAAGGGTCACAACTCTGAAGAAGAAGACGTTGTTGGCATCATGAAGTGCTGCTATTCAATATCATGCATGGGATTCCCATCAACTATCATGATTTCTTCATGGGAACTTTGGCGAATGTTGCACTGTCACCTTTTGAGTTCAAGCCTTATGCTCCTTGGATTCTGAGATTCATTAGAACAAGGTCTTTACTTGCATACAAGGCCTACTTTCAAAATCATCTCAGCTATCTGCCTCCTGTTGAAGTCCTCAAACGGACAATTCCCTCAGTTGCTGGAAAAGGCAAAGCTGTTGTTATCCATGAAGGTACTCGTCCATTGGACGACAAGATTCACAAAGCTGCATCTTATTCCACTAATGATGATTCTGCATCCCAAGACACTGTCGCAAATGCTTCAAAGCAAATCCTTTAGAACATGAATGAAACAAAGAACACAAGTGGGTGAAGCGCCAGTTTGGTTCCATTCTTCAGAACATCACTCTAACATAAAACACTTTGAAGAAGAATCACTACTATGCGCATGAAATCTTCGAAAGCACTTGGGATATTCTTTCACATATCTACAGTGCTGAAGAACTCAAGGAGATGGACTTCCAACAAGACTTTGACTGGTCTTAGCCACCTTCGAAGAAATTCAAGAAGGTCAAAGTTCCTTAGCTCTTCACAAGTTCATTTTCTTCATCGTGCGCGACGAATGAAGCTGAAGATATGAACGACATTGCGGCAGGCCCTACCTCAACGGACGACACCAACAACGTTGGCGCTCCTCCATCGACATCATGATGATATTCTTCAGGGGCGTTAGTCCACATTCTTCGTCCCTTTTGGTCATTTCATGACAAAGGGGGGGATTTCAGTTAGACTTCAAGCGGGTCTATATGGGCTATATTTTTGTTAAGTTACAACTCCCGCTCTTCTGAGGTGTTTGCTCCGATGAGTTGTAAACTTAAGTCCGATGGTGGTCTGACACTTTTTCAACTTCTTTCCACATGCTTATTTCCTCAGTACCTTAATGCTGATTTTTGCGAGACACCATATTTCATCATGCATTTCAAATTCTTCATATCATATGTTAAATGCATGTATAAATTACAAGATATAGTTATTCTGATAGCATTTCTGCACTGCACGCTCAACGTGAGAGCACTGCACTTTCTGTAGAAAGGGTACTGCAATACAAAGATTAGTGAACTTCGTGCCGGAAAAAATTGCATGCAGTGTTTTTCGGTACCTTTTTCTCTCTAGTTTTTAACAGTTTGTCAGAACGAGGTGTGTAATAAAACGTTGAATTCCTATGGATTAGGCACAAATTCGCCATGTTGAACACTTTTGGAGACTCCTCACGTTTTAAGAGCAGTTTTGAAAACGGTGCGGCGCACGACGAGTGGCAGCGAGAGTTTTTTTGCTTCTTTCTAAACTACTCGTCGGAATGAAGAAAGCGATACACCATTGGAAAGATATCGTCGATGCGCATATTTTTCACATATATTATGTTCTGTAATTCGTTACGGTTTGAGAGCTGTGTTAATTTTAGTAAATCGGCGAATTGTGTTTGTTCAATTTTTTTTACAATTTTCGATACTATTTTTGCTCCAGTTTTTGAACATCTTTTCGAAATGATGCGTATGATGCGCCATTGGAAAGTTACGGACGAGGCGCAACTTTCATATATTGAAATGTTTTTGAGATTCCTTACGGTTTATAGTTAATTTTGAAAATCGTGCGGTTGACGATGAGAGGCAACGGCCGTTTTTCGTGAAATTTTTCAAACCGCTGGTCAGAATGATTCAAATTATATGCCATTGGAAAGATATCAATGAGGCACCACTTTTTCATGCAGAACACTCCCGCTATTTCCTTACGGTTTAAGAGCAATTTTAAAAAATATCAAAACACAGACACTCTGTTTTTGCGACACTCAAATCGCGAGGGAACTTCATCAGACGGAAGAAAGCGTTACTTGAGACTGAAAACCACACTGCATCTGACATGCAAGTGAACTTCATGATTTCTTTTTGTGAACATAAATTTCCCCGGAAGTCAACCACAGAGTATGAGAGGAGTGGACTACAACATTTTATTTTATAATCTAACGTGTCAACAGAGTGAAATGCATACAAAATTCATCTTCTGCGAGTCAAAGTGAATTATATTTTTTTCAAATTTCTTTAGATACACATCTGGATGGCACGGTCGAGCCAAGTGAACTGCGTTGTTCTTTTACAAAACACTGATTTTTTTCTTGTTTTACAATAGACAAAAAGGTAGTCAGCCTACCTCCACTGCCTCACTGTTTTTTTCTGACAAAGCGAATCACAAAGCCTGGTACAATGAACTAAAAGTGGTCTTTTGATGTCCACAGAGCTCACCGGGATACCAAGATTTTTATGTTATCGTCACCAAATAGACGTACGAGTTGCGTAGACACAAGCATCGAGCTGCACCACTTGACACGGGCGTGACAATGTACTGCTTTTGCCCGTGTCGCCTGAACTAGGTGAGATGAGGTAGCGAGGTGCTCCTTCCTTGGATGCCAGACTTCACCACTTGTACGTAGTCGTGCCCGTGTACTGCTTGCCCGCACCGCTGTGTACTTCTTGCCCGCACCGCCAGAACCACGTACCATGAACCAGCGAGCTGCCCCAGTAGTGGAATAGCACAATTATGACTTGAGCACCACTAATGTATAAATGCACTGCACAGAAACAAAAAAAACTTATAAAATCTAAACGCACATAATAAAACATCACAACACAAAAACAACAAAAACTTGAGCAGCACCGGCGACGTACTGTAGCAGTGAGTCAACCAATCTGCATGGAAGCAAAAACCGAGCTATACAGGGGCAAAATAACCCCATGAGACCTTTGCGAGCTGCTATCGACGAACAACAGACTGCACACATGCATGGGCCGCATTGCACGGACGCACAAGCAGAATGCACGGAGGCAAGCTCGCCTGAAGAAGAGCACACTACCTGCAAGCAAAAACTATATTTTTTTTGCAGGTGTACCACATCACTCGCGTCACCAAGCTGCACGGTGATGGTCCCTGGACTGCATAGCGGGGTCAGGGAAGTGGTGTCCATGGGGATCAGGCTCGCCGGAGGTGGCGGAGGCAGCGAGGAGGTGTGGAAAAGTACACAGGGCCATGGCAGCGGGCCATGGCAGAGCGCGAGGTGGTGGGAGGCGGCTGAATCCGTTGGCTTGTGGCTGCACCAGTGGCCTTGGAGGCCAGATTCAGTGGCGGAGGCATCGCCAGGGGCCGACGGCGGGCGGATCCGGTGGCAGAGGTGTCGCCACTGGCTGGTGGCAACCGGATCCCGCCATGGCTGCGGGGGGCGCGGGCGGTTGGCAGGTGTTGGGGGCGCGCTAGCTATGGGAGGTAGGTTAGTGCGCGCCCGCCGTGGGAGGGTGCTAGGAGCACACCGTCCTTAGGAGGTAGATGTGGTCGGTCACCGGTGGCAGGGGGCTCGGGCGCGCCAGCCGTGGAAGGTGGAGGGGAGGTGGGTGGAAGCAGCGGGTAGGAAAAAGGTTGGGAGGAGGGGGTCATGCATGATCGATCCTATGAGGACTGAGGAGGCGGGTGCTTTCAGTGGGTGGGTTGCCTTTTTTCTTGTGTGTGTTCGGGTCGGGGAGGAGGTGTGTGCAGAATAAGAGATTTGTGTGTAGAATAAGGTCTTAAGAGGTGTTATCATAATAGACCCACCCTATATATATACATATATATGTATACATATATATAGGTAAAACTGTGTCTACAATAGCTTGCCACAGAACTAGTTAAGGCTCACTAAGCTTTTAACGGTGTAAATGTTATGGAAAAAATTGAAATAAATACTATAGCACCACTATAACGTAACAAGATGATCCAACGGTGTGATCGTGCAAATATGCATTTATGTGTCCTCGGCAAAAAGATAATCATTTCCGCTCACCGCAGCATATATATATATATATATATACTGAACTATTTGATTTTTTTTGTCCAGGAAATACAGTCATAATTTGTCAATCCCTCCGTTGGATCATGTTATATAATAGGTTTGTTGCTACAGTATTTTTTACAGGATTTTTAGAAACATTTACACCGTCAAAAACCTTAACTAGTTCTGTGGCAAGCTATTGTAGAAAATCCTACTACCATATATATATATATATATATATATATATATATATATATATATATATATATATATATATAGGGTGGGTCTATTCTCATAACACCCCTTAAGACCTTATTCTCCTAACAGAAGGCCTTATTCTCATAACACCCCTCCCCTACCGACCTCCTAGCGCGGGAGCGCCCGACGGCCAGCGGCGAGCGGAGTCCCCTCCCCTACCGACCTCCTAGCGCGGGAGCGCCCCGACGGTCGGCGGCCAGCGGCGTCCCCCTCCCTCCCCGCCTCCTAGCGCCGCAGCGCCCCGGCGGCCGGCGGCGTCCCCCTCCCCTCCCCGCCTCCT
>LR738712.1:262153093-262204284 GCA_902687465.1 Secale cereale | reverse complement strand
CTAGCACGGCAGCGCCCCGGCGACGGGCGGCGACCCCCACCCCTCCCCGCCTCCTAGCGCGGTAGCGCTCCGGCGGCCGGCGGCCGGCGGCGACCCCCACCCCTCCCCGCCTTCTTCCACGCCCAGTACCGCAGAGCGCGCGCCGAGCGGCCGGCGATGCAGTCCGTCGGCGAGGATACTTCCGCGACGATGTTTAGGAAGCGACGCCGCACCTCACCTTCGCCCCAACACCACCTGGGGGATCCGCCGCTGAAGCATCCAGCCTCAGTTATGCATGACAGGGGAAATTGAACTGCAAGGATGCCTTCTCCATCGCATTCGTCATGGATGCGAACTGCAATGGTGCACATCCAGCCTTCTCCCGCAACAATGGCCAAAGTTGAAAAAGCCCATGAGTTCTTGCAGCGGAGGTGGACTGCACGCCAACAGCAGCCAAAGCTGCATCTGCAGAAGGAGGGAACTGCATATAATGTAAGAAAATCACATACCCAACCCCCACATCCAGTTTGCAGTGCCCTTTTTATCCCCCATGCAGTGCCCCTCTTGCGTCGACTGCAGTCCCATGTACCTCCCAGTAGAAAACAGAAAAAGATAATTCGAAAAATAAAAAATGCTATATGGCTCAAAATTGCAGTCCACCATGACTTACATATGTGGAGCGCTGTGCCTAAAACTGAAGTGCATTGTTTCTTCATGTTAACTAACAGTGCCCCTGCTATAGAATGACAAATTGAAGTGCAATTTCTTACAGTTGCAAAAAATAATAATATATAGCACAAAAGATGCAGTTCATTTCACTGTTGACGTGCATAAAAAAAGCTTTGGCTTAATACTGTGCAGGAAATTACTATGCCTCCAAAACAGAAGATGCCTCGATTCATTTACGACCCAAAGCCCCTGAATTGCATTGGAAGAGAAGAGTGGGAGATGCCTGGATGGATAACACCTGAAATACCTAGGGGTTTCTTTAACACAACAAACTGAACTGCGTACTCCGTGGAGGTAGATGTAGAGGATAAAGATGAAAACAGTGAACCAAACATCATTCAAGATGGAGAAGGTAGTGAAGCAAAAAGCATGCAAGATGAGTTGGAGGACGACGATGATCTGGTCTTCATGGGGGAGCACGCGCAGAAAGATGATGAGGAGGATGATGATGAAGAGCAAATCATAACAGTTATGCAGCCAAGGTACACGCGTGTCTTTGAAACATTTGGCCAGCAGATCAGAAAGGATGATATAGCACCTCCACAAGCCAATGTTGAAACCCAGCAAGTTCGGCAAGTTCATGAGCAAGCCTATGTATGCAGTTCCGAAAAGTATAACTTGCGGTTCACTTCCCTTAGGTTCGAGTTCGCTGGCTTCTCCATCAAGCAGGACAAGGAGAAGCTTACGCTGCAACCTCCACATCCCCAACTTCGTCGACATTCAGGCGAACTGGAGGGTGCCTGATGGAACGAAGCCACTGGACTCACTTGGCGATGTAGCTGCTGCCATCATCGACGACGAATACGCAGACATGAAGACAAAGATGACAGACCACGACCAAAGCCTGTGGACTTCGATTCTCAGCACGAGGCACGTCGAGTATGCTGCCAAGGACGCCTACACAGCGTTCGAGGTATGGAACCTAATCACCACAATGCAGAAAGGCCTCGCGCGTGCTAACAAAGAGAAGACCAGGAAGCGCCCGAGGTCATCCTGGAGGGTGGGGGGCAAGGGGGGATCAACTTCTACCTCCAACTCCAACGGGTGGAACTGGTGAAGCAGGCCAGATGCTGATAGCCAAGGATTCCTGTCGCAAGTGCTCGATTTGTTTCCTTCTGCTTATGTAGATTAGTTTGGTTTCGTTGTAGTTTGCTTTGGCACAATGTTTACTTATGTTGCATTAGTTTGCTTGATGATGTACTGTGTTAATTATGAGCGCAGAACCTTGGTTTGCATCTATCAACAATATGCAGTTTTCAGTAGTCTGTTTTCAGTATGTATATTGCTTCAAACCGCTGTTGTAGCCAGGATACATGTAAAAAACAATCTATCAAACCAGTTCACAAAGAGTATTCTTTCACAAAACTGTTGCTATTATAATGGTTGATGTAGTCCTCTTTTATTAAAAAACTCTAGTTCCGTATATGGATTAAAAAAAAGCTCAGTGGGTGTTTCCAGTATATATATTCTTCAACTGCTGCTGCTGATAGGATGCATATGAAAAACTATATGTGAAAAGCAGTTCATTTATACTCAGAATTCTTATAGGAAATACACTAGAAGCCACACAAAAATGTCAAATTATTACAACAAAAATGTCTCATGCTGCTGCTGCTCAAGCAAGACTGATCTAAAGCAAATTTAACTTGATTTCCAAACACTTTGCATGCCTATAAAACATAGCCATGACAACATCCCCAGCCTGAAGACCAGCTTCCTCCACAAATTCCTTCCAGCCATCTTTAAGAACCAAACAATCATCAGAGCCAACAGAATACATAACATCAACATCATGATATCCATTCTTGCTAACCAAGACCAAATTAACACAGCTTTCTGTTACCCTGACTAGACCAGAAGGGAATTTTTGCAAGCAAAACAACAAGAACAGAAAAAATAAGAACAAATAAGAAAAAGATTACAATCTTCAGAAAATAAATTGCTGCTACAATCTTCATAAAAAATATTAATGTCAACATATAATGATATTGACTAGACAAAATTGCTGCTGCTCCTACAATGTTCATAATAAAACTTCTGTGTGAAAAAGCAGTTCACTTATACTTAGTGCACTTATACTGCTACAAAAATTCAGATAGTGTTAACTACAAACAACACATGAAAAAGAATATGCGAGAAATACATACCCATGAATCACTGACATCATCGTCAGTCATCTGATGGATGAATGGAGCCCGATATCCAATACCTGAAGAATAGAGAAGGGAACAGAGCGCGCTGTGCCGCTGCCTCTGGCTCAGAACCAACCCTTCAGAAAAAACGCATGTCTCCAGCATGGGCTCCAACCTTGCCAGGCAGCCGCATGCGCAATCCATTGCCAGGCGTAGGATCTGGTTGGGAAAAAACAGACCGAGGAAGAGTGGCGCCGCCAAGGATAAAGTGAGATGGGAGCCGCCAGGGATAAGGTGGGAGGGGAGCCAATTGACCCACCAATATATATATATATATGCAAAGACACAACACAAAAAAAACGACAAATAAAGCAGTGCGGTTACATAACAATGTGCATTTCGCATTGCATATTACTGCAGTCCACCGCGCTTGACCAAGCAAAAAAAACTTATTAAACTAGTCCCCCACACCCCCGTGGCTGTAACGCAGTTCATACAGGCTCGCATTGCATATTAATGCATTTCACCGCGTTACAAATATTCACCGCGCATTGCATATTACTGCAATTCACCACGCATTGCATATTACTGCAGTCCACCGCGCTTGACCACGATTCGCAGACGAAAAACACAGCCTGCAATGCAGTTCTAACAACTATATAATGCAAACAATCTAAAAAAACATCTTGAGTAACGACCAGAGCCAGTGACGCCCGCAAGAACACAAAAAACATGGACAAAAGTTAAATTCTTCAAAATTAACAAGTTAATCCGCTGCAATTCATACGGATAGGATCAAGGCAGCACATAATTGCCGAAAACAACAGAAAATTACATAAAAACACAACAATTTCGATCCAGACGGGGAAGGACAGAGAACTGACGTTTTTCCGCTAGAACAGAGAGACACTCGACCAATTATACTAAAATTTCAATCCTATTAGCAATTTAATATGTCGCAGAATAACACAAACATGAACGCGAAATTAGTAACACACTAGGACCATGCTATAAAATCGAATATGAACAGCCAGCAGGATGAGAAACTCCTGCACGAGCGGAAGAACAGACGCAGATACGCCAAATCAAACGATTTCCGTCGTTTTCTCGCTGAATTGCGTGTTTAATCACATATTAAATCAGCGGACAAAAAAAATAATAGAAATAGATCAAACTAGCCAGAAATGCTGCTCCATGAAGGTTTCCTACTGCCCCTCTATGTGGTTCGCAACAGAAGAAGGAAGTAGTGCGCATAGCTTTCCAATGCAGTATTACAATGCAGTTCAGAAGTGTTATGAGAATATTATTCTCATAATGTTATGAGAATAGACCGGCTGTATATATATATATATATATATATATATATATATATATATATATATATATATATATATATATATATATATATATATATATATATATATATCTATAGGGTGTGGTCTATTCTAATAACACCGTTAAGACCTTATTCTACACAAAAATCGCTTATTCTGGTAACACCCGGAAACAAAATGAACACCGGTGCGCTGTCTTGCCCTACCCGCCCACTCCCAACCACCTCCCATCACCCGCACGCCCTCGACGGGCCCCACGGAACCGCCCCACAAATCCCCACCTACAACCCCGGCGCCGGCGGATCCACCTGGCCGGCCACTACTCCCCGCACCTTCCTCCCTTTCCGTCTCCCACCAGCCATCTCCATCCTCCCCTTCCTCATACCACGCCTGCAAAACTAGTGCCCCTCACTTCCCTAGGCCTTCTTGCCCGCTGGATTACCCGACCTCGACCCACCGCTTGTTGTGTGCCCGACCACGACCCAGCGCCGCACTTCCCTCTTGTCCGCCTTCCCCTTCTTGTCCCCCGCACCTCGACGGATCCGGGCGGTTCTAGCTTCATCGTTCGCCCCAACAAGGGCCCCCGAGCATCGCTGTCGGCGTACTGGGAACCAGGGTACCCAGACTTGCCTGTTTGCGGGCCACGACGCGCTCCTACAAGCGGCCTGATACGGCCCAGCTAATCGACTAGCTGCTCAAGACCCTCGCGAGGAGAACAACGTCAAGACCTCCTCAGGAGCAGCCTCGACAAGGTGCTCCGGAGGGGCGGAGAATCCAAGGCCAAGCCTGCCTCAGAAGGAGGTAGTGATGTCAGCAGTGATGCACCGCGCCAGCGGGTGCCAGCGTCCTCCAGCGGCACAGTTGCCATTTCGGTGCAGAGGAGACAGCGCAGCCGTTGGTTCCCAAGGAGCGGGGCAAAGGTTTCCACTTTGGTGCAACGAGACCGATGACCGCAAGGACGACAAGGAGGATGTCACCGTCGAGCCCACCACCGTGTCACCGCATGATCCTTTTGCAGGCGAAGACCGCTTTTTGTCAGGGAAGGAACGTCCTTGTGTTCCCGCTCAAAAATGGCCGTTGTGGGATCCCTTCCCGCCTAAACATTCCGGGGGAAGAGGACCGTGGCCGCCTATATAAGTAGCTAGAACCCCCACTGCAAAGGGGATGGACACTTTGCCAGTGTGCAAGGAGCAAGAACGCTAGCCTCCTGACCCTCCTGAGCTCGCCTCCTGAGCCAAGCAACCCTTGTACTAGCTCATGTTCTAGCTCGCCCAAAGCCAATCCACCAAAGCAGGAAGTTGGGTCTTACACCACACGGTGGCCCGAACCTAGATAAACTCTTGTGTGCTTGTTCGTTGTTTGCCTGAATCCTTCCACCGAGATGAGAGTGAGGCGCTGGGTAGACGTGAGCGGGAGAGATCTTCGTTCACGCCCCTGTGTTTGAACTTAACGGGTTTTGCGGAGCCCTGAGTCCGACATTTGGCGCACCAGGTAGGGGGTGTGTCGGGATCTCGCCTCTCCGACAACCTCGCCCGGTCTCGCCCACCAACCCCGTGTCTCCCAGCTCCAACAAACCGCGACCACGATGGCGGAGGCGCACCAGACGCGTGCGGAAGCCCGTGGCGTCGGCGCCGCTCAGGCATCGCCCTTTGGCCGCGGGACCCGCCGCCACCCGTCTTTGATCGGGGACGACGACACAATGAGCATTGTCAACCTGCCGCCAGAGGACCGGCAGCATCCTCCACCCAGTCTACGCCAAGGCCGTGCGGCAACACGGGTGGCCGAACACGCGGCTGTAAGCTCACGGGACCGGCGCGAAATGGCGAACATGAGGGTTGCTATACTGGTGGCAAGGGAACTGCTAAGGTGTCGGCTGCTCGACAACGGCCACGATGCGCTGCTCCTCAGGGTAGCCGAGCTCCTCGACACCGTCAGCACCAGAGCCGAGCCATTCTGCGTCCACATGACGATGTCGGGGACCGGGTGCCGCCTCAGCCGCACCCGGTCGCCCGTATGGTCAAGACCCACGGTGACCTACACAGGTGACATGGTGTATGATCCGCTAAACCCTGCATATGACGCCGCCCCTCTACCTCGAAGCCCTTTCTATTCAGAAACCGCCCCCGTCGAGGAGCCACCGGAGAGCAACCTCAGGGCTACGCCGAACGCCAGATGCAACCAGGCGTCGGTGCAAGGGGGCTCAGGAGCGGGAGGTCAGGAGGCGGATACCCCGCTCGTGGCCCTCAATCCGTCACCATCATCGCCCACAGCCATGGAGCGCGGATAAGACGCGCGCAGATGCCTGCGGGGGCCAGCCCCGCGGCACCGGCCATAGGCCTTGGGCCAACAATGTATCGGGCTAGGCCTCGGCAGGCCAGGGGGCTAATTTGGTTACCACATCGGGACAGAAAGGGAAGGGAAGGCCCGGGTCAGGCCCTCGTCCCCCCGCGCGTGACCCGTCGCGCATGGGCCCGCCCTGGAATTCACCAGGGGCTCACCGGCGGCGGGTACGATGCGCGCGGGGAGGGGCCTTCTCCACCCCTCCGTTCAACCTCAAGACACATCGCCTCCTGGCTTACCATCCCTCGGGCTGCGGAGGGTGCGTCTAGAGGTGGTACGACAGCCCGTCCTACGCGCACTAGGAGGGCCCAAGACCGTGGCTCCGTCCCCGTGCTCACGAAATCCCGTACCCGCTGGGCCCGACCCTGATCAGGAAGGGCTCAGGGGCCATTAGGAGCGTGCGTAGGGCGAGGTCGCCCTCGCACCTCAGGACGCCGCGTCTCTGAGCAATGTTAGCCCTCAGGGGCGAAACGCGTTCGGAGATCGCGTAAGCGGCGCGCCTGGTGCTCGGAGGGGGGCCTATGGCCAAGGTCCCATCCGCCCATCATGCGCAGTGTCCCACTTCATGGATGCGGCCTTCGGGTGAGTTCATGAGGGAGCGGACTAGCGCGGGGCGGGGCCCTCAAAGCGAAGGGGCCGACACGTCAGAAGATCTCCGCTCGTGACACTCTCACATAATAATGAGTGGGGATGTACACGCCTCGGAGTCTCTGGAGCGTCGCCCTAGGACCTCGGGGGCTCTGTCCCACGCCGAGTGGAAGCACCATGCTCCCCACTGGCCATCGACACTGCCCCCAATGGCTATTCCCACATCCGCCGGTGGTAGCCCTACGCACCGCGCTGGGGAGAAGACTGAAGACCTGCTCAGGGGCCGGACGTGGCCCCTCCTTTTGCTATTCGCATTTGCTCCCTCTGTATCGGCTTTCTCAAGCCGATCTCGCCGCCGCGTGACTGGTTTCTTGAATAAAGGGAGAGTTTTGTTTGTGTTTTGCGATTTCCGCCATGTTTTTTCGCCAGTCCATCTTTTCGTCTCGCTTAGCCAAGACAGGCTACGTCCGCAACCCCGCCCCGTCACTCCTTGCGAGCAGGGGCCGAGGCATGGGCACACGTTCTGTCTGGTCCGCTGCCGGACGGCCAACCACTCTTGTGCTCACAACAGGTACTCGCGAGGCGCACCTAGACGAGGCCGGCGGACGCTCCGTCTTGACACGCGACGAGGGCTTAAAGCCACGACCTCAGGAACAAGCAAGGGAGTGCTTAAAAACCCATCCGTACAGTGTTCAATTACATCATAAAAAGTTTAAACCTTGTGACTCCCTCCTCACCCGGCTTTGGAGCCACAACCAAAAAGCAAATTTATAGCAGGAACTGGATTAAGCATCGACGCCTTCGCCGGAACTGTCGGTGTCGTCCCCCTTAGGCACCAGCGCGTCCTCGATAGCTGGAATGAGCTCCGTCACCAATGCGTCCACATGGTCACTCTCCCAATTCTCCGAGGGGCCGGCAACTGCCTCAGTCGCAGGCTCCAGTAGGGCATCGAAGTCCGCATGAGATTCAAGACGGTGCAAGTTGCCAAAGATGCGGGAAACAGCGCTCCTCAGGACATCGCGGCTTTGCTCCTCGATGCGCTGCCGAGCCTTCCTGACCCCGCCTTGAAGACACTCCACCACCCTGGTAAAGAACGTAAGGTATCCGACATCGTCATTAACCAGGGGGCCAGCGACCCCCGAGCCAAGAAGTTCTCCTAGGGCCCGGTGCCGCAGGGCCTCAAACATCTCCGAGCGGGTGTGCTGCATTCCACGGACTCGTGCAGCCTCCTCAGAGGTTCGAGCCGTGAGGGTGGAAACATCCTCCACTTGCTGGTGGAGGCAGGACAATTCTGCCCTGGCGGCGGCACGAGCCTTCTCCGACACTCACTCACGGCGCTCCGCCTCGGCACAAGCCTTCTTCGACGCCCGTTTGCGATGCTCGGCGGCAACACGAGCCTTCTCCAACACCTGCAGGCGACATTCGGCATCCGCCAGGCTACTCTTAAGTGACATGATATCATTCTGGAGCTCCTTGCGCTTGTCAGCAAAGTGAGTCTCGTCAAGCCCTGGCTTCTCGCGGTAATTCTTCCAGAGGGGCTCCGCCTCCCTAGGAGCCTTCTTCGCCACGACCTCGCGGTCATCATGGTTGCCCTCGGCCTCGGCTAGCTGGCGCTCCATAGTATCTAGGCGCTCGCGCTCCATGCGCAGCTCCATCACCTCAAGTGCCAGCGCCTCCTCCCGTGCCGAGAGGCCAGCTGGACTATCATAATCAGCCACAGGTGCAGCAAGGGCAACCCTTCGGGCACGAACCTGGCGCTCAAGTGCGGCGTTTGAAGCTTCGAGCTCACACTCACGCTCCTCCGCGGCCGCGCAGCGGCGCTCGGCATCTCGGGCCTCCTTCAGGGCACGATCGCAAGCCTCCTGAGCCGCGGTGGCCGATGCTTCCGCCTTCCTCAGGGCGGTTTCATGCTGCATCTGGCTCAGGTTGACGGCGGCCCTCAGTTGGCGCTAACCCCTCGCCAGATGCAGACCCTCGGCCTCGATGTGCTCATCGACTTCAGCAACCTCGACCTCGAGACGCTTCAGGGCGTCCGACGCCTCCCGCACAAGGTCATGGCAGACCACGCTCCAGCGCACCGCAAGTTCCAGAAGACGACCGGGCTCGTCCCTAGCATCTGCATCGCCCAAAGGGGGCTCCCCCTCTTCCTCGGGTTCAGCGCACACCCCGGAGATAGTTCCCGGGATGCGCGGCACCTCTAGCGCTGGGAGCAGGTATGGTCTTGACGGACGGACAGCTGCTCGAGCCGCCTCAAGAGCTGGCTGACCCATGGTGAAGGCAAGACCCGGGGCACGGAGCAGGCTCCCGATGTACCGAGAGCTGCCTAGACCCAAGGACGCTTGGGGGCTGGGGGAACAACCTGTGCAATAGGACTGGGGCACGATTTCCAGAGCCCGCGCGGAGCCTCCTGATGGCCCGGCTTGGTCCGGAGAAGGAATGCAAGCAGAAGCTCCTGCGGGCCTCGTCGGGTGACTCGCGGACGAACCAGAAGAGACCCTGCCGATCAAGAGGTCAGTAGAACCGCATTAAGAGAGATGGGGAGAACTGAAGGACACGCACCTCCTTGGCATAGTCATCTTCATCCTCTTCAGGGCCCTTGGAGCGGGGCCAAAGACGCTCCTCAACCTCCGCCTCTTGCCTAGTGCTGCGAAGGACGACAGGAGGCTTCCTGAGGCAGATATGCCTCGTCCCGCAGCAAGGTCGGAGCAGGCGCCCGCAGCCGGCGCCTCGCCTCGGCCAGAGTCCGCTGCGCCTCCTCCTCGGCTGCTTCAGGTGCCAGCGGCGCCTCAGCGCTTTCCGCCACCTCCACCAACACCGGAGCCGGAGCTTCATCCACTCTCTCCAAGGATGGGGCCGACCCCAGGCCAGGGGAACCGTCGGGTGCGTCTGCCCCCAAAAGGAAGGACGGGCTCGCAGGCCCGGATACCGCCAAGGAATCGTCGCGAGAATCAGGGGTGCCTCCAAGGATCGGCCCCCATGCATCGAAGCGGGGCATCCTGTCAGCAAGGGCCCTTCCGGCTTTTGGAGCCAAGTACAAGGGAACCGCGGAACCAGGGCGAGCTTCAGGCACTCCACCAACGAGCAGTCACATTAGCCCCTGGATCGTGTTAGGAGGGAGGTGCCTCCGCTGGAGACGCGCGCGGTTGTCAAGAACCCACATCGGTTTGGAATGCGCTGGAGTGGGGCGACACGGAGGACAAGGAAGTCCCTCACCACCATCGCCAGGGTCAACCCGCTCTTCCTCAACTTGGTCAGTCGGTGCATCACAGGCTCCGCCCGAGGATCCAAAAGGGCTTCATGCCTCCAGCCGGCGTTTGGCACCGCCGGTGCATCAGGAAGATGAAATTGGTGGTTGTACACGACAGCGTCAATGAACACCCATTGTCGGCGAAATCCCTCTGTGGTAGGATGAAGCGAGAAGTCAATTCCGGAGGCAGTAGTCGCCTCCACCGCGCGCAATGACACACACCCCGAGCGCTGCCCCTCGTCAACCAAGGAGAGAGCGAAGAAGTGGCGGAGCAAGGCCATGGAAGGAGAAACGCCAACGAAAGCCTCACACAGGAATGCGAAGCCGGAAAGAAGGACGATGGACCCAGGGTCCAGGTGTAACGCCCGAATCTGGTAATGCGTGAGCACTGCATAGAAGAAGGCGGAGAAAGGGGGAACGAGACCCCCAAAGATAGCATGGAGGTGAAGCTGTATGTCATTAGCACCAAGCTCCCTCACTGACCGGGAAGCGAGGCAGACACGGGTCGGTCCCCACTATTTAGTTGCGTCGGCCAAGGCGCGGCGCACCTTGTCCAGTCCCTCCCGGCTCACTATGGCAGAGCGAACAAGCGCCGGTTCGAGCACCGGCGGCGACGCGGCAGGCTCGCCGTCCCCCCTCTTCTTCGCCCCGCGCAGCATGGCGGCAAGCAGGAGGGGGCAGAGAAGGCAAGCAGGGAAGTGGGGCGATTGGGAGGAAGGAAGCAGAAGCGGCAGCAAGAAGCCCTACCAGTCATGCGGTTAGCAAGGCGCACAACTACCAAGACCGCGTGGGAGGCGGGGCCACCCACGTCCCATCCAACCGTCGCACGCCAGCCTGGACTGCAGCCTTTGGGGCCCGCGGCGCTTCATCCTCGACTAAGGCTTCGTCTGGAAGCCAACTCCGCGTGCGCCTTGGGCCGGGGGCTACTATCGGCGTACTGGGAACCAGGGTACCCAGACTTTCCTGTCTGCGGGCCGCAACACGCTTCTACAAGCGGCCTGATACGACCCAGCTAATCGAGCAGCTGCTCAAGACCCTCGCGAGGAGGCCAATCCTCGCGAGAGGAAGACGTCAAGACCTCCTTAGGAGCGGCCTCGACAAGGTGCTCCGGAGGGGCGGAGAATCCATGGCCAAACCTGCCTCGGGAGGAGGCAGTGATGTCTATAGTGACGCACCGCGCCAGCGGGTGCCAGCATCCGCCAGCGGCACAGTTGCCATTTCGGTGCAAAGGAGACAGCGCAGTCGTTGGTCCCAAGGAGCAGGGTAAAGGTTTCCTCTTTGGTGCAATGAGACCGAAGACCGCAAGGACGACAAGGAGGATGTCGCCATCGAGCCCACCACCGTGTCACCACCTGATCCTTTTGCAGGCAAAGACCGCTTTTTGTCAGGGCAGCAACGTCCTTGTGTTCCCGCTGAAAAATGGCCATTGTGGGATCCCTTCCCGCCTATACATTTCGGGGGAAGAGGACCGTGGCCGCCTATATAAGTAGCTAGAACCCCCACTGCAAAGGGGACGGACACTTTGCCACCGCGCAAGTAGCAAGAACACTAGCCTCCTGACCGTCCTGAGCTCGCCTCCTGAGCCCAAAAACCCTTGTACTAGCTCATGTTCTAGCTCGCCCGAAGCCAATCCACCAAAGCAGGAAGTAGGGTCTTACACCACACGGTGGCCTGAACCTGGATAAACACTTGTGTGCTTGTTCGTTGTTTGCTTGAATCCTTCCACTGAGATGAGAGCGAGGCGCTAGGTAGACGTGAGTGGGAGAGATTTTCGTTCACGCCCTTGTGTTCAAACTTAACGGGTTTTGCGGAGCCCTGAATTCGACAACGCCACCCCACTTACCTTCCTCCCTGCAACACCATTCTTGGCACAACCGCCAAGACACGATGCACCGGCCAGTTGTGGCGCCTCCCCATCCAAATCAAGCTGGGCTGCTCTAGGACAGATTCCCCACACCTCCACCGTCCGACGATGGATCCGAGCAGGCAATCGCCCCCAGCGCGCCTCCCGTGGCGGTAAATCCAGGCCGACAACTGCTCCCCTCCTCCCTCGCGAGCAGCTACCTCCACTACCCTCCCTTCCAGTGCAGTGTCCGGTGAGCCCCAGCCGCCACACCCACCGTTTCCTCTCCTCTGCCTCAAGATCGACGGTGAGCTCACCGACGCATGTTTTCTATCAATCTCCCCTTCCTCATCTCCGTGCGATGTTCCCAGCCGCCTGACGACTTATAGTACAAGCGCGCGAAGCAGTGCAGTCCGTCGCGCGGATCCCGTCGTGTACCTCATCGGTGCTAACCACCCTCCCCCTCGCCATGGATTCCACTTTCTGGTGCAGTGCACAAACCACCGCACTACAGCCCACCTCCTAGGTGTGCCATCGTCAAGACACTGATTGGGTGTCCCGAAGAGGGCCTCCCCCGGTGTGGCACCGCACTGGCGGATCTCTAGACCCCGACGAGCTGCCCCTCCTCCCCACGTGCAGTTCCCATATGTTGAGTGTTCGGGTTGAATTTATTTTTCCTTCAAAATAAGTGTTGTGCTGATCATTACTGATGTATCTCGAGTGCATTCATCAGATGGGTGCTACAAGCTTCTACACTGCTTCTTTGATCCATTATGGAGGCAAAACGAGAAGGCAACATTCTAGTTCAGAAGTGCACTTGTGAATTTGATGTGCTCAAGAGAGAGTTGTACAGATTTGCATCGTATATAAGGAAACGAACACTTCTACTCTACTTGTGAACAAAAGTTCAGTCTGACACAGAAGTGGGTAGCAGTTGTGGGCAAAAGTTCAGTTTGGTGATCCTTTATCTGTTGTTAATCAGAGCACCTGTTCCACCACCGTATCTATTGTTGTAGTTTTGTTGCCATATTTTTGCAGTTCCTGTAATTTGGAAAGCGAGCCTCACTCTGTGCGGTTTGCCATGGTATCCATGCAGTACAACACGTGTGTCTGTGCAATACTATTAGAACCTAACGATTCACTTTGTAAAAAAGGATGGAGCAGTCCACTTGGCTGTAGTGGATAAAAAATGAAAGACGAAAATTTATACAAAATAAAAAATTGCAGTTCACTAGAGTCGACATTGCGGCCCAACTCCTCGTGTAGTGTAGTCCGTTGATGCGCTGCTTGTAGAGGACAGATGCTTGGTCAACACAAGTTTATCTAGAAAAACTAGAAAAGACAAAATCATAATGATGTGGTTTGCTTCTTTTTGGAAGTAAAATGTGAGTGTGACTGTAAAAATAAGGAGTGGATATGCACTTTGTTCTCTCACGTTGTTCACTATTAAACTCCTTCGTGGTTCATCCAGCTCGCTTTCAATATTAGACGCAATTCACTCGCTCAGTCCCTTCGGTCTACGCGTGTAAAAATAATAAGTATCAAAAAAGACAATAAAGACTAATGAGGTTCACTTTCGGTAGTGCTATGGTTCACTTTAGATAATGTCGCGGTTCACTTACGTCAAATGTGAAGTGTAGAGAAAATGTTATAGAAATGTGCAAGAAAAATAAAGTGGTTCACTTATCGATGGTGTTCCAGTTCACTTAAGCCCGATGTGAAGCGCACTTCACTTCCTCGCCTGAGAAAATTTATGTCTTGCAAAAGAAATGATGCAGTGCGTTTCCCCATTTGATGCGATGCGTTTTTTTGTCTAAAGCAGTGCGTTCTTCTTTCTGATGCAGTACACACGTAGACTTTTGTATCGCGAAAAAAAAGAGTGCGCATTTCGTTAAAATCAAAATTACTCTTAAACCGTAAAGAATCAGAGTGTTCTACCTGAAAAGATGTGCCTCGTCGATATCTTTCCAATGGCATATAATTTGAATCATTCCGGTCAGTGGTTTGTGAAAATTTAGCAAAAAACGGCTGCTGCCACTCATCGTCAGCCGCACCATTTTCAAAATTAACTTAAAACGATAAGGAATCTAAAAAAATCAACATGTGAAAGTTGCGCCTCGTCCGTAGCTTTCCAACGGCGTATCACACGCCTCATTTCAACAAACTGTTAAAAAATTGTAGCGAAAACAGTACAGAAAAATTCAAAAAAAATTGAAAGAACACAATTTCGTGAATTAGTAAATTTGAAACTTCTCTTAAACCGTAACGAATTAGAGAAAATAATACATATGAAAAAGATGCGCCTCGACAATATCTTTCCAATGGTTTATCATTTGCATCATTGCGAAGAGCGGTTTAGAAGAAATGCGAAAAAAGGCTCGTTGACATTCGTCGTGAGCCGCACAATTTTCAAAACTGCTCTTAAACCATGAAGAATCTCGAAAAGTGTTCAACATGGCGTAGTTGCGCCTAATCCATCGCTTCTCAACAGTATATTACACGCATCATTCCGATAAATGGTTAAAAAACTAGAGTGAAAACAGTACCGAAAAACAACGCGTGCAGTTTTTTCTGACACGAAGTTCTCTAGTGTCGGGACCCCGATCCTAAGTCACACGGGTCTAGCATGTAACACGTCATATCACTTTGCGGCCTCACGCACGGTATTCCCACGGGTGCCACCTTACCTGGCCCGGGACCTTTTGCGCATTTTGGCTCACGTATATGATGGTGTCGCTAGCATCCATATGATAGAGAACCCGGGCCGACATGACTAGTTATAATCCCAAGGAGGCACTAACTTACAGGGACAGGCATACTTGACCCAGCAACGAACGTGTCGGTCATCAACGTATGAACCCAAGTCGTAGCAAGCTACAGGGACTTAAAGGAACAACGCGTGACATTTACCAAAGGGACAGACACAGGAACGAAGAAGGACACATGCCCGCCAGCCTAAGTGTTCCGGAGCAGTAGCAAGCTACCAAGGCTCAGTGGAAGCACTAGGAGACATTTCCCCATAAGAGAGGCTACCAAGACGAAACAACTAGGTTGTCGGATCCCACACATACCAAACATTTCAATAACATACACACAATATGCTCGATATGTGCAAATACAACATGGCATCACAACAAGACTCTAAGAAACAAAGTATTTATTCACTAGGCTCTGAGGAGCCAAATATTACAAACATGGGTCTCATGACCCAACATTCAGAGCATACAAGCAACATGGGGAAGCATAACATATCTTAGTATAGACAACTACAAATGAAAAAGGCTGAAGAGCCTGAATATCTACAACACTCGTACAAGATCGTAGCTGAGGTAACAAGCTACTTGTCGAAGTCCAAGCGGAACTACTAGTGAGACAGAAGTCTCATCTACAAAACATAAATTAAGCAAACATGAGTACAAAGGTACTTAGCAAGACTTACATCATATCCTATCTTACATGCATTTATATCAAGAAGGCAAAGTGGGGTTTAGTTGCAGCAAGCAAACTTTGACTCAGTGGCTATCTTGTACTACGACTGCTGGTAACTCTTTTGATGTGGCACACACGAGTCCACTAAGCACCACACAATACACCGCTATGGATTCATCCCCGTCTCCCTACGAGAAGGCCATCCATAACACTCACACTTGTGTTGAGTATTGTAGAGTATCCACTTCAAGTTGTCTATGTACCAGGTAAGCATCCAAGAAGTCCATAACCGTGGACCCGGCTATTCGAATAGATCATGATAACCCCGCAGAGGTGTACTTCTTCACACACGCTCTCGCCACTTACCGCCATGTACACATCGTGTATCTCGGCAACCTTCAAGCGGAAGCCTGGCGAGGGTGTCGGCCACGACCTGACTAACCACACAAGACTCTAGTCCAGGTTAATCGCCTATCCGGATTCCATCCGCAAGGAGATCCGGTCGGGGTGTCGCTCACGGCCCCAAACGATGTGCGCAGGGTTCCCAAGCCCACCTCGCCGGATGGATCTACGCTTGGTACACCGTGCCACGGTGCCTAGTCTGTCCCAAGCCCACCTGGCCGGGTGCCACTTGGTAGACTACTAGAACTACCTACAAACTCCAGAAACTAGTTGCGACTCCTGGACAGAGACCAAGTTGGTTAATAAGTCGAGAGGGGTACTTAAGCATTCCAATGGGTGGTAGTAGCTTGTTACTGGACAACATACACAGAACTCAGTTCTTAAGGACGGTTCCAATGAGACAACCAACCATGTACTCCTACATGGCCTCTCACCACTACCTTTACTAAATCGTGTTCACACACTTGACTCTCAGCATCAGAACATAGCAGTGCATTCCAATTCATTCCCAATGAATCAGACCTGACACACTCTAAGCAATGGCAGGCATGGCATGGTAAGATCACAACATGTCTCCAATCAACTCCTTCACATGCTAGTGGGTTTCAACTATTTACTGTGGAAATGACAGGTCATGCAGAGGAATGGGTTCAACTACCGCAGAAAAAATATCAGTTGTATCGTTGTTGTCCTAATGCAATAACAGAGAGCAGGAGCGAGAGAGGGATTGTATCGGAATGAACAAAGGGGCTTGCTTGCCTGGTAAATCAACGGTGGAGCACTGCTCCTCTGACAGGTACTCTGGAACGGTCTCGAGAAGAACGGTGCCGACAATCAAACACAAGCATATGCAACAATATGATGCATTAACATGGCATGAAAAGTGATGTTGTTTCAGCTAATGCAACTAGCATTTATTTGGGTGAAGTCCACTTGAACCAAGGGTTCAAATTCAACTCCAAACTTTAAGCATCTAAAATGTCATTTATGTGTTTTCACATATTCATCATTTATAACTTCTTTTGTCATGCATGAAACTAGTACAGATGGATAGATTGAATTTTTCTGATAATTTTTCATATATAAATTATTTCATTCTGAGCTACGGTTGAATTTCTGTGATTTTTTGAAGTTTAAACAATTTTTTGGATTTTCCTAAGTTACTCCATCCAATCCCTTATACAAGGCCACAAACTCAAATTACAGGTACCAAGGTAAAATTTAATGACTGCTTTGCAAGTCCCCTTTTCTTTTCGTAAACTGGGATCATTAATACGCCCACATGCATGCAATGAAGGAATTAAAAGAAAGTACTACAGTGTCATTATGATTACATGCATGCAAGTATTAAAACAGTTGGTAGTATGAGAAAACATCATTAATTTTTGCCTCGATTACAGTTTGTGGCCTTGTATAGATGAAAATTGTATTTTTCATAGTGGCCTTGTATAAGGGAATGGAGGGAGTAAAACAATTCCGGAAAATCATTTATTGCGTCAGCACTGCGTCATGCCTGCGTCAGCAAGTCAGCAGAGCTGACTCAAGTCAAACCTGACATGTGGGGTCCACGCGTTAGTGACACGGGTTAAACAGGGGGTTAGATGATCCTAATTATAGGATTAGTGGCGCTGGGGGTACCTAGTCAGTGTCAGGGGGTTAACTAAGAGGTGATTAGCACTAAGCTAATCACCTGACGGGCCGGACCCACGTGGCAGGGCTCCGGCGATGGGGCTCGCCGCTGGCGACCTCTGGACGCGGCGGAGTCCGCGCCACAGGCCACGGGGACGTCGTCTGAGAGCACCGGGGCGTAGCCCGGGCTCTCGCGCATCTGGTGGGCAGGTGGGATGAGCTGGGGTAGCCGGAGCTCGCCGGAGCGGAGCTCGTGGCGGCGGCCGGTGTTCGGGCACGAGCGGGGATGCAACTGTGGTGTGCGAGGGTGAGAACGAAGAGGGGGAGGAGGAGGAGCAGCTCATAGCGGTTGCAGCAGGCGTCGGAGCGGGCTCGGGGAAGGCCGGACGGCGACGTGCGGGCGGTCGGGATCCATGGCGGCCGGCGACGAAGAAGACAACGGTGGCGACGATGGAGGTCGTTCGGAGGTGGGTGGCTCGATGAGGAGGTAGCCGGAGACGTGGCGGAGGTTCTGAGCACGAGGAGAGGGCGAGGGGTAGGCGGTGGCTACGGCAACGGTGGTCGGCGGCGACGGCAGCGCTCGGCCGTGAGCGAGAAAGGAGAGAGAGGAGAGGAAAGGACTGGGGGGAGTGAGAGGGTTCGGGGGGCGCGTGGCGTCGTCCAGACGCATCGGCGGAGGGACAGGCAGGAAGGGAGGGAGGAGGTGGCGCGGCGTGGCGGTGCGCGCGCGTCGGGCACGCGCCCGTCCTCCTGGCGGGAGGAAGACGAGACGGAAGGGGGGGCAGGTGGGCTGGGCTGGCCAACTAGGCCGGCCAGGCCGCACAGTGCTGGGCCAGCACGGGAGCTGGCCGCAGGTAAGTCCAGGTAAGGGTTTTTCCCCTTTTTGTTTCCTTTTCTATTTTCTGACATTTGTTTTGATTTAAAAATAAATCATTTAAATTATTGTGACAATTTTGCAAGGACCTAAGGAAAACACAACAAATCATAATTTTTGGACATATATAAAATGTATAATAAATATATATCCAATGCAAATAATTATTGCGTTAATTCCAAATGCCCAAAATAAATATTTATGAGCTCCTAAAAATATTGGTTTGAATTTTACCTCTGATCAATATTTTTAGAGAGAAACATGAACATTTTCTTGGACCCTTTTGGAGCAATTTTTATCTGAGTCATTTTCGAAAAGATTTCTGAATGTTTCACATGTCCCCATTTCAAATTCATTTGAAATTTTAAACATGATGCAAACACCAAAGCTAGTCTAGTGCATACCAGAACTAGGGTTGTGACAACTAGTCTCGGTATTGCGATATGAAAAAGATGCGCCTCGACGATATCTTTCCAATGGTGTATCATTTGCATCATTCCAAGAGCAGTTTAGAAGAAAATGCAAAAAAACGCTCGTTGACATTCATCGTGAGCCGCACAATTTTAAAACTGCTCTTCAACCTTGAAGAATATCGAAAAGTGTTCAGCATCGCGAAGATGCTCCATAGCTTCTCAACGGTATATTACACACACCATTCTGATAAACGGTTAAAATACTAGAGCGAAAACAGTATCGGAAAACAACGCGTCCAGTTTTTTCCGATGCCAAGTTCACTAGTCTCGGTATTGCAATACCTTTTCTACGTAAAGTGCAATGCCCTCGTGTTGAGTATGCAGTGCGGAAGTGTTAGCAGAATAACCATTCTGGTAATATTAGCAGGGACGACTAACAAGCCGTCAGGAGACTTGTGTTTCATTTTCCATATTTTCCAACAAGAATAGAAGGGAAAACAAGGAGAACAGCGAAAGGAGTTAAGTTCGCCTTATTGCATCCTGTCAATCTATGTTATACTCAAGTTTGAAGATCTTGCACGCAAGGAGACCTTGTCGCGACTATCACTCGCGCTCCAGCCCTTGGCCGGAGCTTACTCGGCAAGGTCAGTTACAGCTGCTTTTGAGAGGAAGAGAAGAGACCGGCCCTTCTCCGTGCTCCCAAACCCACTATTTTGGGCCCACTAGATGGGGTTTGGTGTCAACTACGTTAAAGGCTGGCAAGAGATTTACCGAAAAATTCAGAAATATTAAAGGCTTATCTATGGATAAGACCAAAATACATGCACGAATATCGGACAAATCTTCTCTCCGAAACTTGTGCGGTTGAATAAGCACAAATCATACGAGTATTAACATAGACTAAGGATTACATAGACTTGATCCCGGACTTGGCGAGCAACGACATTTTTTGCTCTAAGATAAGTGCCCCGTAATGCCTTTCTTGTCACTTTGCTAGGTGTTACAGAGAGAATACAGAAGGGCAAAAGGAGCGCCTAGGCAGAAGCTGAGCCTCACCCCTTCAGGGTCCGCGGGATGTAGCCTGACAAGATCGGAGGGCGCCACCCTGGCAAGGAAGAGGACGCTGAGGGCGGGGAGAGCGCTTAGGCGACACCCTGGTCACCATCGCCAGGGCCAGAGGGATGCGGCCCGACGAAGAAACCGGCAGGGACAATGAAGCTAGAGTCCCTGAGCCTGCCGTGGTCCAACTAGCGGACATGTTGTCGTCCAGGCCCACTACCCCCGGCAAATCGCTCTACCGAGGGTCCAGATGCAAATATGGTGCTGTCGGCCCCTTGCAGACGGTGATGGTGCAACCGATGCTTAGTTGGTGTCCGAATCGCCTCTTTCAACCTTCACAGGCGGAGACTCGCCATCATCGTCTTCACCGACATTGTCCTCCTCGTCGCTCCGCTCGAGGAGGAGCTTTTGTCATCACTCAAGCTCTCTTTCTAGCAGCCAAGACGAGCGCCTGAATGCCCGTAGATCATGACAGGGAGCATGTCAGCCTCCACCAACTTGAAGCGGAGGACGTGCCCATCCGCAAAATAATGGGCACGTGCGAAGATTTTCCACCCGCGTTTGAGGAGCATGATGCGGGGCGCAGAAAATTCGGCATCTGCCCACACGACGTTGTTGCAGCAACCATGCATGCGTAGCCACATCCCATGCGGTTTATCAACCTCCACCACCCTAGCAAAAGGGTGAGGAAGCCGCATCGACTGTGGGGAGGGCCGCGCAGCTTGACGACAAGCTCAAGCATCGTTCCCTCCATGTGGCCAACCGCCGATGGAAGAACCACCGTGATATGGGCATCGAGCGTGCTGCTTCGCCTCGCCCTACTGTGAGTCCCGCGTCAGCCTGGGCCTCGTATAGCACTTCTGCCCCATGCATCGAAGCCAGCCTCTGTTATTGTGGCTGAAGCGCCAGCGTGATCCCGTTGGGAGGACCTCATCGCCACAACGGGGGCTGGAAGACCACGTCGTCCTCTTGTCATTGCAATGACGAGCTTGGTAGAGGAGAAGGAATGGGGGATGGATGAGCCTCACCACCCACATTCCTTATCTCTTTATAGAGAGTACATGGGAGGGGCTGGCTCTCCACTGCCCCGGAGTAACCGCCCCGCTTCGCTAATCCCGCAGCCGGGGTCATGGGCGGGCGCGTTGTGCCAGCAACCACCCTACCATGCCAATATGTGGCACTGCGCCTCCTACCAAAGCCCACGTGGCCATGCCTCACCTACCAGCCGCCCGTCCCGCGCATCGCATGCTGCGCACGTGGAATAAATGACAGAGGTAGTGGGTGGACTTAAAGGTACAACAACCGTTTCCCTCACTACATGCGCGACTGGCTCGATGTCATCCCATAAAAAGTGGAAAGATCTCTTTGTCCTATGATCCGAATGACACGCGACACCTTAGGGTTCTGAAGACACCACAAAGAACATGGAACCTAGCCTAGCCCATGTTAAGGAAGAAGCAAAGAAGATCTCAAAACACACAACGTCTACCCCAGCAAGGTCAACATGAGCACTTGTGCACCTATTGGGCCTACCCCATTGATGCCCAGCGGCATGTATGAGACAGGCTCGGGGGATCCTGTCAGTGCAGTGAACCTTCGCGTTTGCTTCCCGGACATGCACATAGGCGCGCGACGAATCACACTTCCAGCAGCAATGCTTGATGTAAGGCGAGCCAGAGAAATCGCTCTTCATGATATCATGGAGCGAATCCAGAAGACAATGAGCATCCACGAGGCCCACCATAGAGGTCTCCCCCGGTGGGCAGGCGAGCTTTGTGGGGTCGAGACCAAAACTGGGGCCAAGGCCAAGCCTGTCCCCGGCAAGGCCTTCAAGGTATGCCAAAGTCGAAGCAAGGCTCATACAAACCCCGGTAAGCTCCACGCAAGCAAAACCCTCTACCAAGACATGGACACTCCACCTCAGCGCACAAAGTCATTAAGCAATGCGATGTCAAGCTCTCGGCCAGCTAGGTGGATTCAGTCAGGTACGTGGCATGCAAGATGGAGAGGATTAACTTTAGTGACACCGGTCCACGCGGTGTGTCATGCTAATAAGGAAGAGGTGGATAAGCAGCATAGCAGGCTTGCCGGTGTTTGGGTACACAGACAAGGGTGTATGTTTCCCCCTCACATGTGCATGGACAAGCCAGTCTCGGTCACGGCAACAAATATGTATGCAGTAATGACAAGACAAGACCAAACTGAAGGTATAGCCCTTTGAGAAATCAAAGGGCGGATCAAGAAGACCAAGACAAAACAAAGGAGCAAGCTAACACCAAAGAAAAACCTCCCTTGTCAGGAAGGAGAGCCCGGCCAGGTCGAGGCCGCACCAATAGAAAGTCACAAAACTCCCCGACAGGCTTGCCGAGGATGCCAAAGGCGGATCGTTCCGCCAAGACATCACCACTCCACCACACAGTGACTCAGGTCATTTATCAGTGCGGTGTCGAGCCCTCAGATGATTAAGTGGCATCCACCTAGCACGTGGCGGCCACCCAGACGACGTTTTTCCTCCAAATGACACCCGTCCAGCGGCGTGTCAGGCAGACAGGGCGAGAGACAAATAAAGTAGCACGACAAGGCTTGCCAGGCTACTCCACGACGTGACACTAAGCGGCGCATTTAATACGCATGTCCTGTTTGCAGAGTTAGTTATGATAGCACTGTTGGCTGTCTAATCAACCAACAGTGATCATGTCGTCACTGTGGACACCCCTTGAACTATAAAAGGAGACCAAGCCGAGCTTAGAAAGGATTCAGACCGTTGTACACTCATACACACGTAGCTCCTCTCCCCGCAGCCACCTTGCCGGGCCTGGGTGCTAAATAATCCTCACACTCCCTCATCCAATCCACCAAAGCAGGAGTAGGCTTTTACACTTCAAAGCGGCCCGAACCTGGGTAAAAACCACCGTGTCACCACTGTCGTGCTGCCTCTACGGCCTCCGCTCTTTGTGTAACATGCCCCATAGGTGATCGTGTTTTCCCATGACATCTTTGGCGCGCTAGGTAGGGGGAAGCCTTTCCGTGAATCTGAGGTTGTAAGAAGCACGTCAATCTTCATCATCGTCTTCTTCATCAACGGCTTCATCATCCATGGTGTTGGATATATGCCCTAGAGGCAATCATGTATGATGACATTTCATATGTGTTTATGAATAAAGATAGTCCTTGGATGTAATCAATGATACTTGTTTCCAAGTACGTGACTTGTCCGTGAGATCTTGTGTTGTATGATACATCCTAAATGGTCCCTAGTCGTAAGTGATGTGTAGGAACACGCCGGACTAGTCTAGCATATGACATGGTGGATGGCTGGGCTCACAAGACATGGGGCAGTTGATGCTAACCGGACAATATGGACCTGGAAATGTTTGGCCGGATTTGACGTGGTCGGATCCGAGTCGAGATAAGGTCCAAGTCGGACAGACCCAACTATGAGACGCAGTGATATGTCATCTGTGAGTCTCTAGTACAACATACATTCTATGTCCTAAGACCTGAGCTGACGCATGTAATCGAGATGATGACAGACTTGCTTTGGGCCGACCAAACGCTACTCCGTGACTGGGTAGTTACAAAGGTAGGTTTCGGGCTTGTCCAGACCCATGCTGCGAGACGTGGTCGAGCAAGACGGGATTTGCCCCTCCGATGTTGTTAGATATGCTCTGGGCCCCTCATGTAATAAGAAAGAGGTCGGGCTAGCCCAAGGATGACAGACTCGCCTTGAGCCCAATAACATATATCATGTGGCAAAGGGAATGGAAGTGTGAAATGTTGTACAGGTTCGCTAGCCAGGTTCATAGTCTGCTTGGTGGTCGTCATGCCTTGCTAGAGGCCGCTACCAACCATACAAGTCGGAGGTGATCCGACCTGCGACCAAGTCGACTTGAACCTAAGGGGTCGCGCTCTTAAGGGAAGGAACCTGTGAGGTTTGATCCGATTCCATGAGTCAGACTTGGTCCTACCCGGACATAGATACATAACGAACAGACATTGGGCTTTAGGGTCCGTGCGAGGCCCAAGTGTTCAGCCTGCGACAGATGCCTATATATAGTGGAGGTGTGACACACTCATTGGTTTGATCGCTTCAGCGCCGTCATTAGGGTTTGCATGTGTTGCAAATATCCTCCTCCACTCGTCGCCGGTTGTGTGATTGGACCTAGCTTTTCGCCACACGAAGTTCCTCCTGCACACGCGGATACCGTTAGAGGCGGTGCACTTGCACCGCTCCGGCGAACCTGTTCGCGGGATCCGATCGGCTACGTGGGAGATCGACGAGGAGGAGACCACTCCCGGAACGTGCTTCCCTAACTCTAGTTCCACTGCATGGCACTGCGCGTCTACTAGTAACAATCTGTGATCCATCTCTCTTAGCATGTTCCTGGATGTTCTGCGCATAGGATTTTTTTTAATTTCTAGTTGAGGCATCCTACAGTAGAACCCAACACATGGTGCGTGATACGTCTCAAACGTATCTATAATTTTTTATTGTTCCATGCTATTATATTATCTGTTTTGGATGTTTAATGTGCTTTAATATACACTTTAATATTATTTTTGGGACTAACCTACTAACCCAAGCCCAGTGCAAATTGATGTCTTTTTGCCTATTTCAGTGTTTCGCAGAAAAGGAATATCAAGTCCAAACGGAATGAAACCTTCGGGAGAGTCATTTTTGGAACAAATACACCACAGAAGACTTGGAGTACACGGCAGGGAAGGAACGAAGCGTCCACGAGGGCAGGGGCGTGCCCAGGGGGGTAGGCACGCCCCCACCCTCATGGGTCTCTCGTGACTTCCCTGATGTGCCTCTTCCTCCTATATATACCTACGTACCTTGAAAACATCCGAGAGCACCACGAAACCCTAATTCCACCGCCGCAACCTTCTGTACCTGTGAGATCCCATCTTGGGGCCTATTCCGGAGCTCCACCGGAGGGGGAATCGATCATGGAGGGCTTCTACATCAACACCATAGCCTCTCCGATGAGTTGTGAGTGGTTTACCACAGACCTTCGGGTCCATAATTATTGGTAAGATGGCTTCTTCTCTCTCTTTTGATCTCAATACAAAGCTCTCCTCGATCTTCTTGGAGATCTATTCGATGTAATTCTTTTTGCGGTGTGTTTGTCGAGATCCGATGAATTGTGGGTTTATGATCTTGAGGGTAATGGACATGCCAAAACTGTTTCTTATAATGAGGAATGAGTTGTTGAGGGCACACGGGTATTTCATCTAGTCAGTTTCACCATGTTAGTTTGATTTGTGTTTGTTACTTCGATAATTTGATATGTTTGTGGACCAGTGCTTAGGTGATGTTATTACTTTAACAAACCTCCTACCTATGATTAACCCCCTCGCAAGCATCCGCAACTACGGGAAAAGTATTAAGATAAAATCTAACCATAGCATTAAACCTTTAGGTCCAAATTGGTCCCTTACGAAGTAGCGCATAAACTAGGGTTTAAGCTTCTGTCACTCTAGACACCCATCATCTAATAACTATTCCAAAATGCATTCCCGTAGGCCCAAATATGGTGAAGTCTCATGTAGCCGACTTTCACATGACACCACTAAGGGAATCACAACATACATATCATCGGAATATGAAACACATATCTAGTTCACATGATTACTTGCAACATGATTTCTCCCGTGACCTCAAGAACCAAAGTAACTACTCAGAAGTGATAATCATGCTCAAGATCAGAGGGGTATTGAATAGCATAATGGATCTAAACATATGATATTCCACCAAACAAACCATATAGCAATCAACTACAAGATGTAATCAACACTACTAGTCACCCAGAGGTACCACTTTGATTTTCCGGTACAAATGTTGAACAGAAGAGATGAACTAGGGTTTGAGAGGAGATGGTGTTGTTGAAGATGTTGATGAAGATTGGCCTCCCAAAGATGAGAGGGTTGTTGGTGATGACGATAGCTTCGATTTCCCCCTCTGGGAGGGAAGTTCCCTTGGCGGAATCACTCCGCTGGAGGGCAAAACTGCTCCTGCCTAAGTTCCGGCTCGAGATGGCGCGCTCCATCCCGGAAGTCATCACCTTATTTTTTTTCTAGGTTCAAATGACTTATATACCAGAAGATGGGCACCAGAGGTGGGCCGAGGAGGACACAGACAACTAGGTGGGGCCCCTCTGGTAGTAATTTTCCACAATAATTCTTAAATAATCCAAAAAAATCTGCGTGAAGTTTCAGCTCATTTTGAGTTGTGCAGAATTGGTGGCCTCACATTGCTTTTTCAAGTCTAGAGTTCCAGCTACCGGTATTCTCCCTCTTGAGGTGAACCTTTCATACTATGAGAGAAAAGGCATTAGAATTACTCCATAAAGTATTATTATGCATAAAAACATTATAAATAGTAGCAAGAAAACATGATTCAAAATGGATGTACCAACTCCCCCAAGCTTAGACCTCGCTTGTCCTCATGTGAAAATTGAAATCAAAAATCATGTCCACATGCTTAGAGAGAGAGGTGTCGATAAAAACAAAATACTGACATAGAAGGATCATGTAAATTATTGTAATAGCAACAAACTTTATTGACGCATGGTACAACATAGCATTATCATATAACTTCTCATGAACAAGTAACAATTCATGACAACATCGAAGTATATGGCATAAACTCTATTGAAAACCAAAAAACTATTTTCTCAGTCAACTTTGCAACTGCAATTCAACATATTTTCAGGAAGGGTCTCGTATCGTAGCCTTTAGGAAAGTCCACATACTCAACCATCATATAGTCTTCTATGATTGCTAACACTCACCTCATACACATTAGCAAAAAGCTTCAACCGTACACCCAGAAAGATAGGGGCTTATAGTTTCGCCTCCCAACATATTCACCTCAAGGTTGATGTCAACAATAATAATTTATGCTCACCCATATTCAACTAGATCTATGTGCCTAGATCTTTCCTCACCACATGATTCTTGCGAAAAGAAAAAAGAAGAAAAAAAGGAATACAAAAGTATACTTTGACTCTTGCATAAAGTAAATACATAAAGTAAAAGATAGACTCTTTGCAGAGGGAAGCAGAGGTTTTCATGCGCTTTTTGTTTGCATGCCAAATCCCTTAATGCAAAAGAACGTCACTTATATTGCCCCTTATGACAGCAACCTTTATTATGCAGTCTATCACTTTTATTACTTTGCCATCACAAGTTCGTACAATGGTCAATTTTCTTTCACACTAAAAGATCCAACGCATTTAGAAGCAAATTTTATTGCCTTATTGCAACGATGACAACTTACTTGAAGGATCTTAGTTAATCCGTAGGAAGGTATGGTGGGCTCTCGAAAAAATATTTTGGGTTTAAGGGTTTTTTGATACACACGTAGTATCTCTACTTAGTGCACAATTTTTGGCTAGAAAATATATTGAGCAAGCACCACATGTTAAAGGATATATGACAATATAACTTCTATGTAAATATGAACAAACATAACTCCTTATGTTGTCTTCCTTGTCCAAAGTCCACCATTTTGGCCTATAATATTTTTATGGGGGCTCACAATCATAAAAGATGTCCAAGATATTGTATTTGCATGTGAATATTCTGTTGCCTTATTAATTCTGTCATGAATTTCATCATTGACCAATCCTATGTTTGTCAATCTCCAATAAATTTTACTTCTCATACTTTTCCTTATGTGAAGTAATTACTTAACGTAAGATTAGCATATGCTATTTTTCATTTATTTTCCTTTATTTTGCTTGAGATAAAGAAGTAAAGAAAGCAAAATTCAAACTAAACTTTATTATATAACTCACACACGATTACATAGATAGATTGATAGATCACTAAGCAAACTCTCAAAGAAAGATCAAACTAAACTTTTATTGAACTAATTGAAAAGATAACTAAGGACCGAACTAAGTTAAACAAAGGCAAAAGAGGTGGTGTGATACGATACCGGGGCATCTCCCCCAAGCTTGGCTCAAGACAAGGGGAGTGCCCACACCCGATACTCAATTCTCCATTGGTGGTGAAGAATGTGTTGGTGGTGGGGATGATGAGGCGGCAGATTTGTCCAACTTGCGTCGAAGACTATAATTTCCTTCCCTCAGATCTTTGTTCTCCATCTCGAGCTTCAATATCTTCTTGCATAGCGCTTCCTTGCTTTCATGCAGGTAACAAGGAGGGATAGGCTTATTTCATCTTCCTCATCTGTGAACCAGATATACGGGAAGGTCTTCTTAAACATATTTAGATCCAGAGGTTGGTGAGAAGGGCTCTCCTCCTCTCAGTCTTGTGACGTCATATTTTTAGATGTGCCAGAAAATGGCAAGAAAGAAGAACATCGGATTTCTCCGTGATACGGTGGTTAATAGGTTCGGGCGGTATATAAAGATGTTTTTATCTTGGGAAACAAGCAAACGGAATAAAATCTTGGTCCGGAAGGTACCCGAGGTGGCGTGCCCTAGTGTCTTCTGCCCACCAGGGGTGCCTTCCTGGTTGCTTCTTATTTTCCTTTTTTGTAATATTCCAAAAATGATAATAAAAAATTGTAGATTTTTTGGAGCCCATTTACTTACCGTATCACGTACCTTCCTTTTTTCACGATTCTAGAGTGTTCCGAAAAGTATCTTTTATGTGTGCCTCCGGTGTCATGGTGCGGATAATATTGCTTTCAACATTAATAGGCATATATGTCAAAAAACATTAATAGGCATACCTGAGATATAATGTTTTGCTCTTTGACCATTGACCACCTTCGGGTTTGTACCATTGGCATTATTTATATTGATAGCTCCAGAATGATAAAACTCTTTGATAACATATGGCCCTTCATATTTGGAGAGATGTTTTCCTGCAAAGAATCTAAAACAAGAATTGTACAATAAAACATATTCATCCACTTTGAATTCCCGCTTTTGGATTCTTTTATCATGCCATCTTTTAAATTTCTATTTTTGTAAGCTTGGATTCTCCATTCATCTAGTGAGCTAATATCAAATAACCTCTTTTCACCGGGAAGTTTGAAATCATAGTTGAGTTCTTTAACTGCCTAATATGCTTTATGTTCTAAGTCAATAGGTAGATGACAAGATTTTCCATAAACCATTTTATAGGGAGACATACCCATAGGATTTTTATAAGCTGTTCAATAGGCCCAAAGTGCATCATCCAATTTGTTGGACCAATTCTTTCGATACCTAGTGACAGTCTCTTGTAATATTAATTTTATTTCTCTATTGCTAAGTTCAACTTGACCACTAGATTGAGGATGATAGGGGGATGCAATTCTATGGTTAACATCAGACTTGGCAAGCATTTTACGGAAAGGTCCATGAATAAAGTGTGAACCAACATCTGTCATTAAATATGTAGGGACTCCAAACCTAGGGAAAATAACTTCTTTAAGCATTCTAATGGAAGTGTTGTGATCAGCACTACTAGGAATAGCTTCTACCCACTTACTAACGTAATCAACAACCACCAAAATGTGAGTATACCCATTAGAGGAAGGCTAAGGTCCCATACAATCAAAACCCCAAACATCAAATGGTTTAATAGGAAGTGAATAATTCATAGGCATTTGTCGACGCTTACCGATATTAACAATTCTTCGACATTCATCACAAGATAACAAAAACTTACGATCATCCTACAAGAGAGTAGGCCAATAAAAACCAGATTGTAATACCTTGTGAGTAGTTCTGTCTCCCGCATTATGTCCTCCATAAGCTTTAGAGTGACACTTCCGTAGGATTAGTTCTTGGTCATGCTCGGGTACACAACATCTAATAATACCATCTACTCCTTCTTTATAAAGATGTGGGTCATCTCAAAAGTAATGTCTTAAATCATAGAAGAATTCTTTCTTTTCTTGGTAAGTGAAACTAGGTGGTATGTATTTGGCAACAATATAATTAGCATAATAAGCATACCAAGGGGTGATATGATAAACATTTATTGTGGAGAATTGTTCATCAGGGAAACTATCATCAATAGGTAGTGGGTCATAAATAATATTCTCCAACCTAGACACATTATCAGCTACGGGGTTCTCATCTCCTTTCTTATAAGTTATGTGTAAATCAAATTCTTTCAGCAAGAGAACCCAACTAATGAGTCTAGGTTTAGCATCTTTCTTTTCCATAATATATTTCATAGCAGCATGATCGGTGCGAATAATTACATTGAGTCAACAATATAAGATCTAAATTTATCACAAGCAAAGACAACTGCTGAAAATTAGTTTTTAGTAGTAGCATAATTTCTTTGGGCACTTTCTTGAGTTTTACTTGCATAGTGAATAACATTCAGTTTCTTGTCAACTCTTTGTCCTAGAACAGCACCAACATCATAATCACTAGCATCACAAATAATTTCAAAAGGCAAGTTCCAATCAAGAGGTTGAACAACAGGTGCATTAGTCAAAGCTTTCTTAAGTGTATCAAAAGCTTCTACACAATCTTCATCAAAAAAAAGGATCATCCTTTTGTAAAAGATTTGTAAGAGGCCTAGAAATTTTAGAGAAATCCTTAATAAACCTCCTATAGAAACCAACATGACCAAGGAAACAACGAATACCTTTAATATCTTTAGGAAATGGAATTTTCTCATTTGCATCAACCTTAGCTTTGTCCACCTGAATACCTCTTTCAGATATTTTATGGCCCAAGATGTCGGCGTTCTGGGAACCAGGGTACCCAGACTTGCCTGCCTGCGACCCATGACATGGCACCTCTTCAGGCCTGGTACAGCCCATCTTCAACATCGACACTCAAGACCCTCACGAGGGACCAAGCCTCGCGATGCGGACGACACCAAGACCCCAATAAGGGGCAGCCTCGGCTGGTTGGCTCCCGAGGAGCGGAGAACTCTATGCAACCCCCACCTCGCGAGGATTGCATGACGCAAGACATGATGACCAAGGCCAGGTGGGCGCCAGCAGGCGCAGTACACTAGTTTCCTCTTTGGTGCTAAGGAAGCGGTCTCAGATGTGGAGTCCCGAGGAATCTGCCAAATGTTTCCATTCGAGTGCAACAAGACTAAGACCGCCAGGACGGTAGGACGAAGGTCATCACCGGGCCCACCATGGCGTCAGGATCAGAGGCTTTGCAGGAGAAGACCACCTTTAGTCAGGATAAGATGTACTAGTTGTCCCCCTTCAAAATTGATCGTTGTGGGATCCCTTCCCGCCAAACACTCCAATGAAGAGGACCAAGGCCACTATATAAGTAGGATAGCCACCACCCAGCAAAGGCATCGGTTCCATTCCACCCTAACAAGCTCACTAGCTCATCCGAGTCCAAGAACACCTCTCCTCGGGAGGTTGTTCGCTCATTGTACAAGTTCATCCATAACCCATCTCGAGGCTAATCCACCACACTGCTGGAGTAGGGCCACTCACTGCTAGGTGGCGTGAACCAGGATAAATTGCCTCGTGTCTCTTTTACATTCTTGTTCATCATGCTAGTTGGTGAGACGATGAGTAGATAGATAGGCGAGGGCAAGATGAGTTCGAACCTAGTAGGGTTTTGCGGAGCCCTGAATCCGATATTTGGCGCGCCAGGTAGGGGTGCGTTGCTCCTTGTCGTCCGTTTGGTTCATCGTTGCCTCACCACCTCACGGCTGGCACCTCGCCGGCCCACGCCGAGCCAGGGGCCGGTCAGCCCACTCCGACTTCGCCCCTTGCCGGAGAAGGCCTTAACCCCGTGCCTCCTGCGGCCCGTGCGCCATCCAATGCCACCAGCCACAGGCGGCACGGGTTGCTGTCGTTCTCCTCCGCTCAATGCCACAACCGCTCCAATGCATGGTCTTCGAACTATGCGATAGCAACAACACCACACACGCGCCGGGAGCAGGGGAATATGTGGGCTGCGGTTGTGGTGGCCCGGGAGCTCCTACGATGCAGGTTGATGGAAGGCGGCTGCGACGCCTTGTTGGAGAGAGTAGCAGAGCTGCTCGAGGCAGCATGTAGGGGCACCCTACCCTTCTGCAGCCCGTGGGCACCTCAGGCACCATCGGGAGCACACGCTGGCTTCCGCGGGGCTCACCTGGCTCCCCATAGGGAGCCGTGGGATCCTCGTAATGCCCACCCGAGCCGCAGCGCCGTCCGCCAAGCAAGAGGAGCGGTGCTCGCGGACACGGCGAGCTCAAGGGGCATTCCGTGGGGCAGCAGCGGGCCGGTGCTGGGCGATCACCAAGGACAAGCACCACGCCAACCGGACAGAGACGTCGCGGGGTAGGATAATGATGCAAGAGCAAGAGCAACCGACGCAGCCGCGTCGCTAGTGGCAGACCCACCATATTCGCCTGGGAATCCTCAATAGTTTCTCCAACCGGCCTAGGCGTCAGGTCCAAGCGAGATGGACGTCCCACGTGAGGCCTCGTGGAGCTTCATCAACGCCTTCGTCAGCAACAACCACATGGTACAACCGATGTCTCCGGAGCATGCTTACGCTCACCGTGAACCACAGGTGAACCAGGACACAACGGCATCCGAAGCCTTTAGGGAGGCGTCCCCGCCTCAGGCCGAGATGGTGCGCTGGGATGTGCATGAGAAAATCCCAAAGCCAGGGCTTTCCCCGTGCTGCGTGGAGCAAGGTGCTGTACGGAGGTAGGTCCTCTGCCGGGGAAGGTGCCAGCGAGCCCTCCCCTCGGTGGAGGGCCTATGGTTGCCGAGGGTGCCGCTAGCGTCATCCTTGCCCCTTGGCCTCATCCCGGTTTCTGGACGCCCCAACGGTGGTCGGGGGTGGCGCAAGGCGGGACCATCATCTCGCGATATGAAGTAAGGCACACTCCTGTGAAGGTGTCCGCTCGTGACACTCTCACGTAATAATGAGTGGGGCTGTAGAGGTCCCGGAGTATCCGGAGAGCTGCCCTCGGGCCTCGGGGACGCCACCCCATGTCCAAGCGGAAGCACCATGCTCCGCGCTGGCCATCGCCACTGTCCCTAATGACTATGCTCATATCCAGTGAAAGAACTTAGCTCCGAACTGGTGGGAAGACAAGAAGACTAGCTAGGTGCTGGACGCGGATGTTTGCTTTCCCCCAGTTTTCTGTAATTCGATTCACCACTTTATGGACTACGATTTGGAGTTCTCTTATGTTGTCAATATGGGGGGAAGTTGCCTTTTTCTCTTGCCTCACAACGGTTTTTTGCTTTCTGGTTTCTCGTTTAGCAAGTGAGGCTCACGTTAGCTATCCCACCTCGCGAGCACCTCACGAGCAGGGGCTGGGTATGGCACGTGCGCACCAGGCTCCTCGGGCTAGCTCGGGGATGCCAAAGCCCCCAGGGTCAAGGGCACAGTCGCCACGCGCACACCCTGGTGTGGTCTGACAGTTGGCTCCTTGCAAGGCACTCTCATGCGGGCTAGCAGGCTCCTCAGGAGGCACAAAGCCTCATGAGCCCTCGGGATTGCCTCGGGAAGAAGGTGCTACCGCGGCATCAGGACCCGCTCAAGATCTATGGAACCAGAGATAAGTCACAGACAACTACCCCGCTCGGGAGCCCGCACGCTCGCAGCGGTTTAATTCAGATTCTACCTCACAAAGGCATGTCATCATTTCACACATCGCAAGGGGCCCCCCTTTTTTCTTCAAAAATACTTTCACACTCCCAAGGATTTGTTGTCGCAGGCTTCATCTTCGTCATTGTCGCCCGCATCACCTTCTTCGACAGCAATCAAAACCGTGTCATCCTCAGGAGCGAATTCTGCGACCAGGGCATCCACATGATCGTACACCCATTTCGCTATGTTGCCGTGAATCGCACGAGTGATAGGGGCTATCTTGGCGTGAAAATCAAAATGGGGCTCAAGATTCTGAAGATGGATGAAGATGCGCGAGAACAAGCGCCCGAGCAGGCCACGACTTCTCCCTTCAATGAGCTCACGGTCCCTCGCGGCCTGGCCCTCCAGGCGGGTCATGATCTCAGTGAAGACGCAGAGGTGGCTGGCATAGTCGTCCTCATGCGGATGAGGAGCGCTCTCCTCGTAGATGGCGCCTAGAGCTTGATTGGCCCTTACTTGGAGACATTGGAGCATTGGGGCATGCTCGTGCTGGAGCGTCAAGCGGAGACACACCTTATCCTCGTTCTTCTTCACAAGGGATGCGGCGTCATCAATCTGCCGCTGAAGCGAATGCAGTTCGGCGCGGGTGGATGCCAGGTCATCTTGGGCTAAGGCCTGGGGATCCTTGGCGGCACTCTCGCGCTGTTCTGCTTCGTCCAGGTTTGCCCGAAGGGCAGCGATTCTGCCATCGGCCTCGACGCCCAGGAGTTCCAGCTTCAAGCGGTGCTCTTCGGCAAGAATCGCGCAAGCTTTCGACACCCTCCGGTCAGCCTCCTCCTGGGCCTTGGCCTCACGAACGATAACGTCATCCTCATCCATTGTCACTTAACACTCCCTCTGCTCCAGCCCCTCAAGGTCCAGGCTGTGCTCCAAGGCTTCCCACATCAATGCCTCTTCGCGCTTTCGAATCTCCTCCTCTTCGGAAGGCGCTCCCTTCATCAGCACCAAGGTGGCCCTCCGTGCCTTGATCCGCCGTTCAAGGGCGGCATCCGAGGCCTGAAGTTCCCGCTCTCGCTCCTCGGCGGCCTCGCAGCGAAAGTCGACGGCCCTGGCCTTCTCCAAGACCCGAGCACAGGCCTCCCGTGAAGCCGCGAGCTCCAGCACGGCCTCCGCGTTGGCGCGCACATGTTGAAGATGCCCGAGATTGATGGCCACCTTTGGCTTGTGCCACTGCTGCGCCAAGCGAAGGCTATCTAACTCAAGACAAGCATCGACATCGGCGAGCTCTTTCCCTAGCCTGCCAAGTGCACATGCAGCCTCATGAAGAAGGTTGTGATGAATGGCGCTACATCCGCGTGCAAGCTCCAGCGCGTGCCCAAACACCTCCTCGGTGCAGGGGGCTGCGCGGGGGCGCAAGGAGTCCTGTCCTTCCATCATGAGTGGCCGGTTCCTGGCGCCCCAACCTCCATATTGGCCCTCGCGGACGAACTGGGTGGCGCAAGCCCACCTAGAGCCGAGCAAGCCCAACCACTCGCAAGGGTGAATGGGAAAGCCCTCACCACGCCCTCGGTGCCTTGGAAGCAGCTCCAAGGTGAGAACACTGGAGGCCATCGGTCCTCCGTAGGCACACTAACCTTGCAAGCTGTCGTCGCGTCTCGCACGAGCACCTAGAGCAGGGAGCCCGAAGCCGACGACGGGTCAGGAGTCCCCGAGCGGTGGACATCAGGAGCCTTCGTCGCCACGACCAGAGGAGCCCTGGAGAGGCAAGGTCAGGAAGAGGCTCTACGCATAGAGAACCACAAAGATAAGGCACTTACCTTTTCAATACTTCATATTTCCTCTGTTTCAGGGGCCGGAAACCACCGCCGTCGTGGCCGCGCAGCTTTCTCTTCTTGCGAAGTACCTCCAGGTCCGGGCGAAGCAGGCCAAAAACTGGGGCACGATCCTCCGTAGCCCGGGGACATGACGTCGCTTCGGAGGCACGCGTCAGGCTCGCGCGCAATACATCGCCAGCAGCTATGGGGCGTGCCTACTGGCAATGGGTGACCTCTGGAGTGCACGCAGGAAATCCGGGAGCAGTTACCTCAGGAGCGCGGGGTGAACTCTTCTCCTCGATAATCGCCACAGGAGTGCCCGGCGGCGCCCGCCCCTCCACACCCGTATTTGGGGTGTCCGTTGGGAGATCGTCAAGTACTGGAGTCACCAAGACAGGGTTCTCACGGGGCCCTCCAAGGCCCTCCGGGTGCAGCCCCCACTCATCGAAGAGGGGCATCTGCTTCACAAAGCTCTCCTTGTTCGAGCAGTTGTACAGAAGGCAGCCGTTCTTTGGGAGCTTGGCAGGCACCGGGTCGCCAGTCAGGAGCTCAAGCACTACACACATTGTTTCGAGAGGGAAAGAAGGCACCTGGAGCCTTATCCGGTCTTCGGGGCAAGAGAAGGTCCACGTAGGGCGAGAATGACACTGAGCGGGGCGATGCGCTGCCCGACAAACTCCCTCACCACCAATAGAGCAGTCACTCGGTTCTTCTCAGCCCGGCCAGCCTTGTCCAAACAAAGACGAGACACTGGTCGACCAGCTCCTCATGGCACCAGCCGAAGCTGTGCTCCGCTGGTCTTCACGGGAGCAGAAGCAAGGGACTAAGAGTGGTGGCGTCCACAAACACCCACTGCTTCCAGAATCCCTTTACATCCGGATGGAGTGCGAAGTCAATACCTAAGGCAGATGTCGTCGGTTCAGCTTGGAAGGCCATGCACCTCGAGCACAAGCGGCTGTTGATCAGGCGGAGCGAGAAGATGTGGTGGAACAAGGCGACAGACGGGGCGATGCCCACCATAGCCTCGCACATGAAGGCGAAGGCAGCAAGGAGGACAAGGGACGCGGGATCCAGATGTAGCGCCTAGATCTGGTAATGCGTAAGCACAGCGTTGAAGAAATCGGAGAAAGGGGGACCAATCCAGCAAGACGAGCATGGAGGTGGATAGGGATCTCAGTGGCCTCCATGTCCTCCATGCGCCAGGAAGCAGGCCAGACCACCGTCGCTTTCCACTCATTAGAGCCGGCGGCGAGAGGTAGACGGACCTTGGCCTGCCCGTCTGATTTAATCACCGTCGACGGGTCAAGCGCAGGCTCCCAATCGAGCCGAGACTCGGTGATAGCGCTACTTCCCCCCTTCTTGTTCTTTGACCTAGGGGCCATGGAGGCTAAAGGAAGATTGGCGAGGCACCGAATCAAGGAAGATGGAGAGGCGCGAGGAAGGACAAGTCTGGGCGGCGCGTGTGAGTCTGGTAAGGTTGTGCTGGTAGCAGGCGGCCGCCAAGTCAAGAAGTTGCCAGGTGGCGTGGGGGAGTGGAGACGCCCACGTCCAATCCAGTCGCCACACGTCAACCGGGCCCGCTGACGATTGGGGTCCGTGGTGCATCGCCCTTGCCCTTTGGCTTCGCCTCGAAGACAAGTTCGATCGCGCCTTGGGCCCGAGGGTTACTCTCGGCGTTCTGGGAATCAGGGTAGCCAGACTTGCCTACCTGCGGCCCATGATGTTGCACCTCTTCAGCCCTGGTACGGCCCATCTTCAACATCGACACTCAAGACCCTCGTGAGGGACCAAGCCTCGCGGGGCGGATGCCACCAAGACCCTCATAAGGGGAAGCCTCGGGTGGTTGGCTCCCGAGGAGCGGAGAACTCTATGCAACCCCCACCTCATGAGGGTTGGATGACGCAAGCCATGACGACCAAGGCCAGGCAGAGGCCAGCGGTCGCAGTATAGCAGCTTCCTCTTCCATGCAACAAGACCAAGACCTCCAGGACGGCAAGACGGAGGTCATCACCGAGCCCACCATGGCATCAGGATCAGAGGCTTTGCAGGCGAAGACCACCTTTAGTCAGGATAAGATGTACTAGTTGCCCCCCTTCAAAATTGACCGTTGTGGGATCCCTTCCTGCCAAACACTCCGGGGAAGAGGACCAAAGCCACTATATAAGTAGGATAGCCACCACCCATCAAAGGCACTGGCTCCATTCCACCCTGACAAGCTCACTAGCTCATCCGAGCCCAAGAACACCTCTCCTCCGGAAGTTGTTCGCTCATTGTACTAGTTCATGCACAACCCATCTCGAGGCTAATCCACGACACTGTTGGAGTAGGGCCACTTACCGCTAGGTGCCCTGAACCAGGATAAGCTTCCTTGTGTCTCTTTTACATTCCTGTTCATCGTGCTAGTTGGTGAGACAGCGAGTAGATAGATAGGAGAGGGTGATATCTTCGCACGCACCCCAGAGTTCGAACCTAGTAGGGTTTTACGGAGCCCTGCATCCGACACAAGACAATACCTTTGTTAACCATAAAGTAACACTTCTCCCAGTTCAAGACAAGGTTAGTTTGCTCACATCTCTGCAAAACTCAATCAAGATTGCTTAAAAAATCATCAAAAGACTTCCCATAAACAGAAAAGTCATCTATGAAAACCTCATCAATCTTTTCACAAAATCAAAGAATATAGCAGTCATACATCTTTGAAAGGTAGCAGGTGCATTGCATATACCAAAATGCATACGTCTATAAGCATAAGTTCCAAAACGTGGTGTTTTCTTAATCAGGTTGCCGAAAACAAAAGTGTGTGTGCTTAGATAATCTCTCTAGCATTTGATCAATAAAAGGCAGAGGGTAATGATCTTTTCTAGTTGCTTTGTTTAATTTTCTGAAATCAATTACCATTCTATAGCCTGTAACAATCCTTTGTTGAATAAGTTCATTTTCCATTGGGAACAATAGTAATACCTCCCTTGTTAGGGACACAATGAACATGACTTACCTATCTACTATCAGCTATGGGATAGATTATACCTGCTTCCAGCAGCTTTAATATTTCAGTACCACTTCTTTCATCTTTGGATTTAAACGACGTTGGTGATCAACATGGGTTTAGTATCAGGTTCCATATTAATCTTGTGCTGACATAGAGTGGGACTAATTCCCTTAAGATCATCAAGAGTATATCCAATAGCGGCTCAGTGCTTCTTCAGAATTTTCAATAATCTCTCTTCTTCTTGTTCTGAAAGGTTAGCACTAATAATATTAGGATATATCTTTTTATCATCAAGATAAACATATTTCAAAGTGTTAGGAAATTGTTTTAATTCAAACACAGGAACACCTTTAGGTGGAGGAGGACCTCGTAGAGTTTGAATAGGTAAGTTGTGCCTAAGTAGAGGTGGTTACTCAAAGAAAATTCTATCTATTTCATTCCTTTCATGCATATGCATATCATTTTCATGGTGTAGCAAGTATTGGTCTCAAGGGTCAGTAGGAGGTATATCAATAGAAGCAAGACCAATTATTTCATCTTTACTAGGTAATTCCTTTTTATTATGTTTTATACTAAACTTGGAAAAATTAAACTCATGAGACTCATCACCAAAGTTAACACTGCCAATATGTTTCTGACAATCTATAGTGGCTTTGACAGTGTTCAAGAAAGGTCTACCAAATATAATGGGACAAAAGTCATCTTGTGGGGAACCAAGAACTAGAAAATCAGTAGGATATTTCGTTTTCCAAGACAATACTTCGACACCTCTAACAATCCCAAGTGGTGTGATGGTGTCTCTATCGGCGTCCTGGGAACGAGGGTACCCAGACATGCCTGTCTGCGGGCCGCAGCGCGCTCCAGTCACGGCCTGGTACGGCCCGGATGATTGGCCAGTTGCTCAAGACCCTCGCGAGGGGGCTACACCTCGCGAGGAGAACAACGTCAAGACCCCCTCAGGAGCGGCCTCGGCAAGGTGCTCCAAAGGGGCGGACAATCCAAGGCCAAGCCTGCCTATGGGGAGGCAATGATGTAAGTAGTGATGCACCGCGCCAGCGGTTGCCAGCGCCCGCCAGCGGCGTAGTTGCCATTTCGCTGCAAAGGAGGCAACATGGTTTCCCCATTGGTGCAACAAGAAGACCGCAAGGAAGGCATGGAGGATGTCGCCACCGAGCCCACCACCTTTCACTGCCTGATCCTTTTGCAGGCGAAGACTGCTTTTGTTAGGGTAGGAACATCCTTGTGTTCCCGCTCGAAATGGCCATTGTGGGATCCCTTCCCGCCTAAACATTTCGGGGGAAGAGGACCCTGGCCGCCTATATAAATAGCTAGGATCCCCACTATGAGGGACATGTCAAGCAGATCGATAAACTGTGCCACCACGCAAAGGAGCAAGAACTCTTGGCTCCCGACCCTCCTGAGCTCCCCTCCTGAGCTTAGGAACCACTGTACTAATTCATATTCTAGCCCTCCTGAGGACAATCCACCAAAGCAGGAAGTAGGGTTTTACACCACAAGGTGGCCTGAACCTGGGTAAACTCTTGCGTGCTTCACTTGTTGTTTGCTTGAATCTCTTCACAGGACAAGGGCGCGACACTAGGTAGACGTGAGTGGGAGAGATCTTCCTTCATGCCCCTATGTTCGAACTTCTTGGGTTTGCGGAGCCTGTAATCCGACATTTGGTGCGCCAGGTAGGGGGCGTGTCAAGATCTCGCCTCTCAGACGACCTCGTATCGTTCTTGTCGTTGACTTCGTTGCACAGCCATGGTGGACACACGCCGAGCTCGCTCCGCCCGCCGCACCGCGATCGTCGCTCAAACGGCGCCCGAGGGCAACGGTGCGCTGCCCAGCCTCTACTCGCCGGTCGCCAACGCTGCCACCGACCCGGCCATCCCCGAGCAGCAGGACTCGTCGCTATCGCTATCCGTGCGGCCTTATGGCCGCACAGCAATTCCTTCACCATCACCGGCCAGGGCTTCGTCCTCGCTGGTCCGCTGCGCTGTTGATGGCATGGGAGCTCTTGCGCTACCGCCCGGTAGATGACCTCTACGATGAGTGGCTCCACCACATCACTGAGCTCGTCAACGCTGCCGGGGAAGCACCTGCACCAACGCAATCCTCCCATCCCTCGTCGCCCCTGGCGGGGAACGAAGGCCACGGAGTCCCGGCTCCGCCTCCACTCTACGGCGCCGGCCAGGAGGTCCGACGCGACACTTCGCGGCGTGAGCTGCCCCGCAGAGCCCACGCGCGTGACGAGGAGAGCTGCCAGGTGATTCCGCATCCCTGGGCAGGGGCTTGCGGGCCTCCTGGCCCACAGCGCCAAGACCGCGCGCCACAGGAGGTGGTGGCGCCAGCGCACCAAGAACCAGCACTGCAGGCGCAGGGGGTGCCTGCAATCATGAGCGTAGCTGGATGTCGCGCCATAGCTCCTGAGCTACGGCGCCTTGTCTGGCCCAGCAAGTTCAAGCCACACCTGCCTCCGTGTAGGACAGTACCACCGAACCTAAGGAGTTCCTCCAACTCTATGAGGTGAGCATCGAGATGTCCAACGGCACTGAGCAGGTCATGGCGAATTGGTTCCCCATCGCTCTCAAGGATGGCGCACGCTCCTGGCTCCTGAACCTCCCTGTGGGATTCATCTCCTCCTGGGGGGAGCTTCGTGAGCGTTTCGTCGCCAACTTCCGAGGCACCCGCGGTCGAGCCCCGGACGGATGGGTGGTATACTTCGACGGCGCCTTCTCGCGCCTGGGCGCGGGGGCTGGCGCCATGTTAGTATCTCCCACTCAGGACAAGTTGTACCACGCTGTGAAACTTTGCTTCCAGCAAGGCGAGAAGGTCTCAAACAACATCGCAGAGTATGAGGGCCTAATTGCTGGGCCCAAGGCCGCCGCTGCACTGGGGGTCAAGCGTCTCACCTTCAGGGGTGATTCCCAACTCCTCATCAACTTCTCCAACAAGAAATACAAGCCCAAGGACGAGCACACAGAGGCATATCTGGTGGAGGTACGCAAGATGGAGAAATGGTTCCAAAGGCTGGAGATGCAGCGCATACCGAGAGGCGCCAACAAGGAAGCGGATGACATCGCCAAGTGAGCCTACCGGCGGGAGCCTCAGAGGCCAGGCGTCTTTGGGCAGCGGCTGCTCAAACCGTCGGCAACACCGCCCATTCTCGAGCTGGTGTCCCCCTAGCAGGGGCTACTTGCGGCGCCTACGGACGGTGCCCCGCCCTGCGGACCGGCCTCCGGAGCCCGCCTGCTTCTCGTCGCGGAGCCCGAGGAGGGTTGCTAGACCCAAGAGCTTAATATGTACCTACAACACGACACCCTGTCGGACAAGGAAGAAGACGCAGAGCGCGTGGTCCGACATGCCTGAGCTTACTGCATCCAAGACGGCGAACTCTACAGGAAGCGCCCCAACGACGTCTCACTAAAATGTACCTCGAAGAAGCAAGGGCGCGAGCTGTTGGTTGACATCCATGGTGGAGACTGCGGTCATCACTCGTCGTCACGCACCCTCGTAGGCAAGGCCTTCCGTAGCGGCTTCAATTGGCCCGCGGCGCTCACCGACGCCACGGAGCTTGTGCGGGCTTGCGAGGCGTGCCAGTTTCATGCCAAGCAGAACCACCAACCGGCGCAGGGCCTCTAGACGATCCCGCTCTCCTGCCCTTCGCGGTCTGGGGATTGGACATCCCGGGTCCATTTCCCCGGGCAGCGGGGTCCTGTACGTCGCCATCGACAAATTCACCAAGTGGGCAGAGGTGGAGCCCGTTCGCGCGATCCCAGCCGAGTCAGCTGTCAAGTTCATCCAGGGCCTCATGAGGCGATTCCGGGTCCTCAGCCTCATCATCACGGATAATTGTTCGCAGTTCACAAGCAATCTCTTCAGGTCATATTGTGCTAACCTTGGAACACAGATCTGCTACGCCTCGGTGGCTCACCCCTGGAGCAACGGTCAGGCCGAACGCGCCAACGCAGAAGTCTTGCGTGGCCTTAAGACGCGCAGCTTTAAGAAGAAGCTTGAGGCTTGCGGTAGGGGCTGGATCGACGAGCTCCAGTCTTTGCTATGGCCAATCCGAACCACTGCCACTAAACCCATGGGGTAAACTCCTTTCTTTCTCGTCTATGGGGCGGACGTGGTCCTCCCTCACGAGCTCAAGCATCACTCCCCACGGGTCTTGGCTTTCAATGAGGAATGCCAGGACGCTGCCTAGAGGATGGACCTCGTGCTCGGCGAGGAGGGCCACCACCGAGCTGCCCTCAGGGCAGCGCAATATCAGCAGGCGCTGCGGTGGTACCACTGCCGCGGCATCCGCGCAAGAACAGTTGAAGTTGGTGACTTGGTCCTGAGGCGGGTCCTCTCCAGGGAGGGGTTACACAAGCTCTCGCCCATGTGGGAGGGCCCGTTCAGAATCGCCCGTGTCTCTAGGCCCGGTGTTGTGCGCCTGGAGATGCAGGATGGGATACCTATCCAGAATTCCTGGAATATTGAACACCTCAGGAGGTTCTATCCGTAATCAAGGCTCCGTGCCCATGAAGGTCTCCGCTCATGACACTCTCACGTAATAATGAGTTGGGGCTGTACACGCCCCGGAGTCTCCTGTGCATTGCCTATGGGCCCTCGGACGTGGCTCCCACCCACGTCCCAGTGGCAGTCCTTAGCTCCGCGCTGGGAAGAAGACGTAGTGTAGGGGTCGGACGCGACCTTTTTTCCTTTTTGGCTTGGTGTTTGGCTGTCAGCCTTTTCCACTTCCTTGTCTATCTGCCCTTCCTCTACCCCCATGCTATGAAGTTCTCGTGTTTCTCGCGTTTCTTGCATTTGGTTGGAAGTCTTGCTTGGGATCTTTCTTGTCGGTTATGAGTTCAGTTTGTTAAGAAGGGGCTGCGCCACTCGCTCTCCTTCGTGCGCCTCGCGCGTGGGGGCTGGGGCACGGTCAGTCACCGGCCTTCGTCTGCCACGGCCCCGTGACCTCGCCTGGCCAAGCCTGCTCAGGCTCTGGTGTCGGGCTTCTCAGCCCGCGCAATCTATCCTACCGAGCCGGCTCAGGCTTTGGTGCTTTAACCCGCGCTCGGCGCTCTCAGCAGCTCTCAACGGCTCACCCATGCTTGGGGGCTGCACGAGCTCTCTGGATTCGGCCGTCCTCACGACCTGATGGGGGCTCATGACGCCAAAGAGTCAGGAGCACTCCGCCACAAGATGTCGCGACGCAAAAAGCTAAGTAATCTCAGCAAGACCAAAAAACATGACAGCAAGTTCTCGCTTCATACATATATCACAGTCCATTACACGCCTTCTCGAGGCAACTTAAATTTTTGACGCAGGAATGACATTATGGAAAAAGAAGGAGAAGAAGCAGAGGTCGCTCCTGCTCAGTCGGAGTCTCCAAGTTCCTCCGGCTTCACCGAGCCACAGCGGCGCGGCAACCCCCTCCCCTCGCCGGGCCGAGCTCGGCGGCATGGTGGCTCGTCGCAGCCGCCGCTGCTGGAGGAGCTGCTGCTGCCATAGAGGGGGGACCAGCGGAGCCCACCAGGACTAAGATCGTCTCTGGAGGAGGAGCTGCTCCTCCGAACGCCGTCCCCGCCGTCCTCTTCATCATCGGCCTTGGGACAGCACCCAAGGCTCCTCCCTTCCTCCAAGAACACCCTGACAAACAGCGTGGAGGCGCCATCGTACCTGAAGTGGAGCGTACACCTTCCCTGCAGCCGGCGCGCGCGAGTAAACGATTGCCAGCCACGCGCCAGGAACACGTTACTCGAGGGAGCCACATCAACCTCCACCCAGGATGCACCACTGCAGCAACCGTTAGCCTGCAGCCAGACACCGCCGGGACCTCCGACCGGTAGCACGTTGCCGAATGGGCGGGGAAGCCGGAGCCACGAGCCACCAGGCTTCTCCGCCCACACCACGAACTCCGACGACACATCGAAGGATTGGAGCTGCAGGCGTGGAGAACGCGCGACCGCCATGCGCCTCCTCGCGCCTCCTCTCCCGCCGCGGCCACGACCACCTTCACCACGGGAAGATGTGCTGATAGGCTGGAGCCTGCGCACCGCCCAAGATGCAAGCGATGGCGCGAGGCTCATGGAAGCCCCCAGGCCCCTCATCCTGATCATCGTTCCTCCTTGGTAGTGGTGGCAGTGGAGGGAGGCCGGCCTTGCCCTGAGGTGGTCCTCACGAGGCTGGTCCTTCCAGGCGCCCTCACGAGGCTGGTCGTACCAGCGGTCCTGAAGAGGCTGATCGCGCCACTCCTGACGGGGGCTGCGATCGTCCCAGCGCCCTCCAGTTCGGCTTCCTCCATGGCCGTAGCCTCGGTCGTTGCATTCGGGGCGTCGACCAAAGCGTCCGTCGCGGATGGCCCTGAGCTCCTAATAGTCGTTGTTGTTGTAGCTATGTACGTTGTGGAAGGCGCAGAACGGACGGCTGCTCTTGGATGACTCTGGGTGGTCACAGCCGCACTTCATCTCCGGTTTTGCCGCGAGCACGGCCACCCCCTTGCGCTTCATGTCTTTAGCCTTTGCCTTCTTGTCTTCTGAGTCAGCAGTTGGGAGCTCGACGAGGGAAAGCCGCCCTTTGTCAGCTTTCGCACACTTGGTCGCTATGTTGAACAGCTCCAAGGCTGTGCACAGGTCCTCATGGATGCCGAGCTCCTCCTTCATCTTGACATCATGGATGCCATCGGAGAATGCCGAGATGATGGCCTCGTCCGTCACTTTTGGAATCTTGAGGCGGACGATGTTGAATCGCTGGATGTACTTCTGCAGGGTTTCCTTCGGTTGGTGCTTGACGCGCCGCAGGTCACCCGCGGCTGGCGGGCGGTCACGAGTGCCCTGGAAATTGGCCATGAAACGCTCGCGTATCTCACCCCAAGAGGAGAACGATCCAGCAGGCAGGTTCAAAAGCCACGAGCACGCATCATCTTTGAGAGACATGGGGAACCAGTTCGCCATAATTTCCTCATGGCCACTGGCCGCCTCGATGCACAGCTCGTAAAGCTGCAAGAACTCAGCAGGGTCGGGGGTGCCCTCGCAGCGTGGAGGCTGGTCGGTCTTGAACTTCCCAGGTCAGACAATGCCGCGTAGCTCAGGAGTGAAGGCTTGGTAGCCTGCGATGGCCACCGGAGCCCGTCGAGGAGGCACAGCTTGGTCTAAGTCTGATAGTATGAGTAGGGGGTACGAATGAGGAGGCAAGGCCCTAGCTATGGTGGAGTTGTACACAAGGTGTTTTACGAGTTCAGTCCCTTCTCGGAGGAAGTAACGGCCCTACGTCTCGGTGTCCGGAGGCGGTCGACTGAAGTGTATATAGGTGTGTGATACAGAGGTGCAAACACTCGTACAGGAGGAGGGGGTGGCTTATATCGTGCGCTAGGACCCCAGCCATGCTCCACGTTACTAAGGGTTCAATGTACATTAAGGCCAGCGTTACTGATAACGTATGCAGTAAAGAGTAATAAAGGCATTCACTACGGTTAGTAAATCCCAGACCGTTGCTGTCCTAAGGGACCTTTGACCTTTGGGGGTTGAGTGCCTTGGACGGGTCGAGTGATGTAGAGTCGTTTGGTAGGTGATGTCTAGTCGAGTGGGATGTCCTCTTGGGCTATCTCAGTCGACTGTCCTTATCGTCATCGGTTTTGTCTTGTAATCTTCTGGGGTAGTGACCTTGGGTGGGGTACCTTGGTCAGGCCTGTGACCCTACCCTAGGTCTGTAACCTCGTCAGCAGCCCCCGAATGGATTGAGGCTTGAGCAGGAGAGAGTGCCAAAGAGAGCCTTGGTCCGGGTTCGACGCCCTTGGGGTAGTCTTCTCTGAGCTTGTGGACTAGGTTGTTCTTTCAATCTTGTCTTCGTCACCATGATCGATTCTTGAACCGTCGTGTGTGTTCGTTGTGTTGCCCGTCGACTGAACTTTACGTGAGGTGCAGAGCACCGTTGGCGTGCGCAGTCTTCGGCGGGATTGGTTGTTCTCTGGTCACCGGATTCTGCGCAATTTCGAAATTTGGGGAAGCGCGCGGGACGGGTCGTGCCGCGGCAATCGGATCGGATATGCTCGGGACGCCTCGATCCTTGTGCCGCCTTTTTCGCCACGTACCGCGTTCGCGCCTGTTGCGGGATTTGATAGGATCGCTCGGGGCCACCAGTCAGTCACTCGACCGTGGTGCTAGAAATGCGCGCCGAGCCCGTGACAAGGGCACTGTGCGCCCATTCTCTGTTCTTTCGCCTCTACCTCTCCGCCGTGCCTCTGCTCCTTCTCCCTTTCTACACAGCCAACACCGGCTCGCGTGCCATGGGCAAAGACAAGACTGCGGCGATGGAGCGCTCGAAGAAGGCGGCGACGGGGAAGGGGAAGCGGTCCGGCGGCGGCGGGTCGTCGTCAAGGTCCGGGCTCCCTCCTGGTTGGATCCAGGGGGACTGGATCAGGTCCACCATCACGGTGGAGGACATGGAGGAGCTGGAGGAAGAGGGGCTGGTCGCCCGCAGCTCCTGGAGGGTGCCGGAAGGTGAGCTCGAGCCTCAGCCGCGGGAGGGCGAGTGCGTCCTCCTCGCGACTCACGTCGACCGAGGTTTCTCCATGCCCCCGCACCCTTTCTTTCACGCCTTTCTGATTTTCTTCGGCGCCCAGCTGCACTACTTCCCGCCCAACTCCATCGCCTTCCTTGCTGCGTTTATCTTGATGTGTGAGAACTTCCTCAGCTGTCGGCTGCACTAGGGTTTGTTCAAACATATCTTCACTCATCGCCCGCAAACCGTCAAGAAGGCGAACCCGAGTGACGAGAAGACGCACGTCCTCCAAGTGTGCGGCAGGCCAGGCATCCAGCTTAGGAATAGGAGCGCCTTTCCTGCTATGATTCTTCCAGAGTCGGTTCGGGGCTGGCAGTCGACTTGGTTCTATTATAAGGACAAGCCGACTCCTGGTCAGTCGATCGGGCTTCCTGCCTTCTCTCTTGGTCGAGCCAGCCAGCCTCCGTCATTGATTGTGGGTCGGGCCGAGAGGGCGGAAGTGTACATGCTGGTGGAACGGGTAGTCCAACTGGCCCATGAGGGGGTCACAGGGTTGGACCTGCTTGAGGTGTACCTCATGCGGAGGATCCAGCCTCTCCAGGCTCGAGACCACCCGATGCGGCTGTACTCCGGCGTCGACGACTCGTCACGAGTCCACCCAGAGGCAGCGGACATGAAGTATGTGGAGCAGTGCCTGAAGTGTATCAAGGGGAACGAAGACAACCCTAGGGGGTCCGGAAGGGTTCTCCCATTCGACGCTGACCATCTTCCTGACAAGGTCTGGCCTTGGCTTCCGAGTGATGTTCTTGTTCTTGGCTTGCAGTTGTCTTGACGTGTCCGATTGATATTCTGCTAATCTTTCTTCTCTGCAGATCTACACCGAAATGTACTCGGTGCCCAATGGGGATCAGGTCCAAGAGGGCGAAGAGGGCGTGGGCGACGTCTCCGAGTGGAAGTCTGACGAATAGACTGAAGAGGAGAGCGAGGACTCCAGCAGTGGGGAGGAGGTCGAGTCACCTCCCCGTGGCGAGAAGCGATCCAAGGAGAAGCACGACCCAGGGGTTGTGCGCTCTCGGACGGGTCCCTCCAGCTCCTAGACGCCAAATCGGGATCGTACGGCCACTCCCGACCCATCTGAGAAGGCTCCCAAGCAACCCAAGGTCACCACCGCCAAGCCCCGGAAGGCCCTGCCCAAGATCAAGGTGGATGTCCCCATCGCCTCCACGTAAGTGTTGTTCAGCTTTATTTCTTTCTGCCTTTCAGAGGTCGACTCTGTCTTCGTCGACTCATCTTCAAGAAAATTTCTCAGTGCTGCTGCTTCTGCGACCTCGATGGATATAGAAAAGGGCCGGGACGATGAGGAGACCGCGGATGCTGCTACGTCCCGCGCAGGTGCGAGTTGTAGATCGTGCTTTGCTTTTCTTCGGTCTGAGCTGACGGTTGACTGGACCTCATAACTGTCTTTTTTGAAGTGCCACGCCATGTCATAGAGCTCCCAGATGATGATGATGATGACGAGGAGCGCTCGGGAGTGGCTCGACGACGCACGGGAAGGAAGGGCCAGAAGGTGCCTTCTCGCCCTGAAGCCCAGCAACAGGAAGACGTGGTCTGGACCACGGTCTCCTTCGTCGTCCCTGTGTCGTCCGTGCGCCCACCTTCGTCGGCTGCAGGGGCCTTCGACTCAGCAGCTGCTCCAGCCGTCGACCCAGCGCCTGCTCCGGCCGTCGACCCAGCGCCTGCTTCAGTAGTCGATCCAGTGCCTGCTCCGTCGTCCGTTCTCTTCTCCACCTATCGCCTCCCAGAGGATCCCGTGGGCGCGGCTCAAGAAGCCGTTCGTCAGGCGGGGATGATGATGGAGAGGACGAAGGAGGCGTACGAGGCTAGCATGGCTGCTTACGATGCTAGTTCCGCCCTTCGGACCAATGTCCAGGTTTTCTTCTTCTGACTGATTGATTTGCTGTGTTGGTCTAGTCTTTAGTTTGAGAAATCTACTGCTTTGTTCGTAAGATGACGCCACACCCACTGGGTGTCTTGCCTTGTAGCTTTTAGCGTTTGAAGGTCGTCCGATAGTACCACTGGGGGCACGCTCAGTGCGCCCAGTGGGTGTAGTCCCCGTGGCCATGGTTGACTGTGGTCGTCGGTCGACTCTGATCTTTAGAATTTCTTGTTTGCTTTGAACTTCACTTGAGCTCGGGCCAGACTGATCTTGGTCGAGTGAGAACCAGTGGGGGCACGCTCAGTGCACCCACTGGGTGTAGCCCCCGAGACCGTGGCCGACTACTGGTAGTCGGCCATGGTCTGATAATAGAACTTTCCTCCCTGTTTTTTTAGCTCGGGCCAGACTGATCTTGGCCAGGCGAGAACTAGTGGGGGCACACTCAGTGCACCCACTGGGTGTAGTCCCTGAGACTGCGGTTCAGTGTTTGACTCGACTGTAGTCTTAGAATTCTGATTTGTTGTGTTGATGCAGAGATCTTGCGAGTTTGGAGCCAAATTTGCTGATCTTGAGAAGAAGCAGATCCAGCTCAATCTCGACTTGCAGCTGGCTCGGGACCACCTAAAGAAGACGCATGACAAAGCAGCTGGTAACTGACGTGAGCAACTCGTCGACTGACCTTTGATAATTATGTCATGTGTTACCCCATGTTCATCTGTCTAGTGATGTCTCTTGTAGATCAACTGAAGGCGGCCTTGGAGCAGAAAGACCTCGATCGGGCGGAGGCGCAGCAGAGGGCGCAGGAGAAAACAGAACTGGCGGAGCAGAAGCTGGCTTCGGTTGGCACGCTGGAGGCGGAGATCACCAGGCTGAAGAGTTCTCTCGATGCGGCCAACCAAGAAGTGACTCGGCGGAAGGGTGCTAAGAACGCCCTGAACGAGAAATACGAGGGCCTTTTCCAGAAGAGGAATAACCTGGAGGCTTATCTGAGCGACCTCACCAAGAAGTGGTATCTCGTGCTTGAAGGTATATCTCTTTTGCTCAGACTTAGCCGGATCGATCGAACCGTAATTTGCTTGCTGACTCAACGCGTTCTTTGTTGTGTAGAATTCTATCGCAACTTTGAAGCAGAGACTGGGCGGATCGAACCTGGTCTGGACCCGGTAAATTCCATTGTCAAGGACGAAGCTGCCATGAATATCCTGAGGTTGTAGTCCCGCCTCACTGCCGCCATGGGCTACTTGGGTCGGTTGAAAGCAGTGATGGCCCGGATCGACGCCGCCCTCTGGAGGGGGGTCGTGTAGGAGAACGACCGCGAGTCTCTGACGACTCAGCTCAATTAGATCCCTGGTCAAGTGCAGAAGTTGAAGAAGTCATCTGCCCGCTGTGGAGCTGATGTGGCGCTATCCTCGGTCCGAGTGCACTGCAAGGAAGTGAAGGAGAGAAGGCTCGCGGCGCTCAAGGTCACCACTACGAAGGAGCTCCAGTTCCAGTCCTTCATGGAGACTTTCTTGGAAGCTGCCACCAGCATCACCGATGGGATCGACCTGGACGAGTTTGTTGCACCTGCGAGTCCGCCTCCCGCTGAGGAGTGAACGAACTTTGATACTTTGATTTAATTTTCCTCAGTATGCCGAGTGATCCAGTAACCGTTAAACTCTTGTGGGCTCGTGGCCCAGGTACTCTTGCCCAAATCTTGCGGGGCTTTTATCTGGATTTGATTCCCTTCGCGTTTGCTTGCTTTGCTTTCGACTCTTTTTGATCATTTGGATTTTGAGTCGACGTCTTGACGGCAACCTTGTGCTTGTGGCGGAGCTCGGAGGACCGCAGCTAAGCCCCCGAGTGAGACGGTTTCTCTTCACTTGGAGTGGTTTTTGTAACTTAGGCGATCACGGGGTCGCAGCTAAGCCCCCGAGTGAGAGGGTTGCTCTTCACTCGGAGTAGATTTCGTAACTTGGCGATTCCAAACTGCGTTGTATTTGTGGCGGAGCTTGGAAGACAGAGCCACATTGTACTTATGGTGCAGCTCGGAGGAACACAACTAAGCCCCCAAGTGAGAGGGTTGCTCTTAACTCAGAGTGGTTTTTGTAACTTAGGTGATCAGGGGGCCGCAACTAAGCCCCCGAGTGAGACGGTTGCTCTTCACTCGGAGTAGTTTTTGTAACTTAGGCGAATCGGGTTTGCGGCTAAGCCCCCGAGTGAGAGGGTTGTTCTTCACTCGGAGTAGTTTTCGTAACTTAGGCGATTCCAAGCTGCGTTGTATTTGTGGCGGGGCTCGAAAGACAGAGCCACATTGTACTTATGGCGCAGCTTGGACGACCGCAGCTAAGCCCCCGAGTGAGAGGGTTGCTCTTCACTCGGAGTGGTTCACGTAACTTAGGCGATTCTAAGCTGAGTTGTATTTCTGGTGGAGCTCGGAAGACAGAGCCACGTTGTACGTATGACGCAGCTCGGAGGACCGCAGG